>CM055121.1:242987100-243587100 GCA_029206835.1 Rana muscosa | reverse complement strand
AAGACTCACTCTTTTAGATAACAGCTAGATTCTTTTTTGCCGGGTGGTGCTTCTTCAAAGAGAACCAGTCACCACTGGGCATTTGTCGTAATCTAAATTTGCACTCTTCAATTATTATATTACTTTACTCTTCCTTCTCTGACACTACTTAGTGTTTGATTGTTTACTTGTGTTCTCTCCCTGTCATCTCCTGCATGAGCTTTGTGCAAATACACGGGCACTCAGAAAATTGTTGTATAGTAAAGCCGTTGTCTAGATTAGACAAGAAAACTAAAGGCTTTGTAAATTTGCAACTTTTCTGCCCCCTAGGAGCCCAGACAGGCCCAAATCAAGCTTGCTTCTTATTAGGCCAGTTGTAAGCTTGCACTGTTAGCAATGCAATGACTAGCATATGGAAGATAGTAGGGTCAGCCTCCATGGAGGCATTACAGCCTGACAGTAAACTGCCATTTTTGTTCTGACAAAGGAATAAAAAAAGAGTAATTGCACATGCATCTATCCCTGAGAGATACGACAGCCCTGGCCAAAAGTTTTGAGAATGACACAAATATTAATTTTCACAAAGTCTGCTGCTTTAGTGTTTTTAGATCTTTTTGTCTGATGTTACTATGGTATACTAAAGTATAATTACAAGCATTTCATAAGTGTCAAAGGCTTTTATTGACAATTACATGAAGTTTATGCAAAGAGTCAATATTTGTAGTGTTGACCCTTCTTTTTTAAGACCCCTGCAATTTGCCCTGGCATGCTGTCAATCAACTTCTGGGTCACATCCTGACCCATTCTTGCATAATCAATGCTTGGAGTTTGTCAGAATTTGTGGGGGGGGGGGGGTTTGTTTACACACCTTTTGAGGAGTGACCACAAGTTCTCTATGGGATTAAGGACTGGGGAGTTTCCTGGCCATGGACCCAAAATTTTGGATGTTTTGTTTCCCAAGCCACTTCGTTACCACTTTTGCCTCATGCTGGAAAAGGTATTGTTCGTCAACAAACTGTTCTTGAATGGTTGGGAGAAGTTGCTCTCGGAGGATGTTTTTGTACCATTCTTTATTAATGGCTGTGTTCTTAGTGAAAATTGTGAGTGAGCCCACTCCCTTGGCTGAGAAGCAACCCCACACATGAATGGTCTCAGGATGCTTTACTGTTGGCATATCACAGGCCTGATGGTAGCACTCAGCTTTTCTTCTCCGGACAAGGTTTTTTCTGAATGCCCAAAACAAAGGGATCCCATGATTAAGTCTGTGTGACGAAACATGTCGGGGCTTGGCTGTACGGCAACCATCAGAGCGAGCGTGTGATGTGTGACACGTCAAGCCAAATCAGGAAGCGGAGATCCAAGCCTGAAAAGTGAGTGGGGGTGAGATGATATCCGCACACCTCGGGTCCGCCGTGACCGCAATACACCGTTTTTGGCACATACTGGAAAGTTTTGCTGTGGCATTTTTGCTTGCTTTAATTGAGATTAATGTGAGTGTAATGGTTGAAGTTTGCACAGTGTTCATTAAATTGGTTTTATGTTATTACACTATTGGTGCACTCTTTATTATTTACATGTAGAGAGATCCTGTACACGGCTGGATTTTGGAGAGTCTGTTAACCCTTTCTGTGAGGTTTTACATGCCTGTTTGCCAAGCACGAGAGTGTAAGGCATATCGAGTTGGTGAGTGTGTTATCTGACGGGAGAGGAATCGCTGGCACACTGGTGTGGGGGATGAATAGAAAATTACTACATTTAAAGTGGTTGTAAAGCTTCATGTTTTTTTGTTTTTTTTTAAATAACAAACATGTTATACTTGCCTCCAGTGTGCAGTTTGTTTTGCACAGAGTGGCCCCGATCCACGTCTTCTGGGGTCCCTCAGTGGCTGTCTCGGCTCCTCCCCGCAAGAGCTGACCCCCTTCATGGGAAGCTCTCATGAGAGGGGTTAGCTTGCTGGCGCGCTCCCGTAATACAGCCGGCGGCTAAAGCCGCCGACTGTATCACTCGGCCCCGCACCCGGCGTGCCATGTCATTGGATGTGATTGACAGCAGCGCGAGCCAATGGCTACACTGCGATCAATCTGTCCAATCTAGCCAGTCAACGGCCAGACTCTGTGGAGAAGAGGATGCCGGGGACGCGCACAGCAGGTGAACGGCCTCAGGTAAGTAAAACGGGGGGGCTGGGGGGCCGTCATTGCCAGGTGTTTTTTCACCTTAATGCATAGGATGCATTTAGGTGAAAAAACACGAAACTTTACAACTTTATTGGATCAACTTTAATTGATCAAGATTATGAATAATTTAATTTAATCAACTTTATTGGATCAAGATTATGGACTTTTTTGTTATATGATTTTATTTTATTTTTTCACTATTGTCACAGGGTGATTTGTGTGATATACCAATATTTTATTTATTTTTGTAAGTCTGCTGAGACAGGCATTCATTACATCACTTATGAAGTGCTATTCAAGCGCCGCTTATTTTTTGCACTATCTGTTCTGATGGAGTTTTAAAAATACTATTCACATGGTTTTTGAAGTGTCGGGTGAGCCTGGAACACTTGGAACAGGCAAAGTAGACTCAAAGAGAACTTGAAAACCTAATGCGTATGTCCCGGGTGAAAATCAAACCAGGACTCCAGTGCTTAAGGCAAGAGTGCAACAACTTTACAGCTACCATACTGCTATGAAGGTAAATTAGAAGTTCCCCACGCATGCTTTTGACACTCAGAATTCTACAGAAATATCACTCTGTGTGAATTAGCACTGGGGAGAAATTAAAAGGTAATCCATCCATGCTTTTCACACTCTGTAACAGAGCCCTTCCTGGGTGATTTACAAATTCCCAGTGTGTTGGTGAGTGGGTAGAAGAATCGTGTATCTTCTGCCTATCCCAGAGACATTAGTAACAAATGCCTTGCTTATTAAAATGCTTTATTATATATAGTAGCAGTACAGTATATTGCCATGGGTAAATTTTATAGACGTGGTCATGTTAAGAAATTTAAAGTAAATTGATTCAACATGACTGACAAGACAAAAAGTCTTAAAGTGTTACTAAACTCAGGACTCTGCATTCACTATATCTGGTCTCCCACAGTACACAGAACATAGAGATGCAATTATTTTAGTAAATATAATCTGCTAAATACCTTTTCTCATCAGCAGTGCATAGCAGTCTTGTGATTTTCTCATTTCCTGGTGAAGCTTGTAGGAGGAGTTTTCATACTGCTCTGAGCTGTCTTATTGGGCTGCAGGGCTCCTGACCTTCTGTCTGGACAGTGCCAATTGGCCCTGTGCTGATAACATGCACTTTCACAAGGAAAAAAAAAAAAAACCTTTCTAGCAATACACAACAAACTGAGCATGTGCAGCATGACTCCAAGGGCTCTGTCTTATATGGGCATGTTTTTGAGTCAGTGGTAGAAAAAGAGGATCTGTGCATACAGGATCAAACAGCCTTTTTACACAATGCAGAGGATTAAACCCTTAGGCTCTGTTCTCCTGCAACCCTCCCCCCTCCATATGAGGCAATGGCATGAACCAGGATAGTAAGAAACTAGAAAGAATGCGAGAAGAGCAAAAAGGCAGAGAGAGAGGGTCATGGCTACGAGAGGGGAGAAAGGGAGAACTCGGACTTGGGAGCCCCACAGGTAGAAATCAGAAACGCCCAAATAGGTTGCTTGGAGTGAGGGGAACTCCTAAGAGATCCATGGTTCCCAAATTTTTAGAAGTTTGGACTGTGAGTCATTCACAATACTGGACATTCGTTCCTGAAGCAACATAGAAGTCATACGTGTCATATGTGTCCTCCTCACCTGGAAAGCTACATGTTGGGTCTTCCAGGCTTGAGCTATAGCCTGTTTAGCCGCTATAAAGAGGTATGTGGCCAGCTTTTGCTGTGGAGCGTATAAACCAGGTATTGGACACTGTAATAGGGCTAACTTAGCGTCCCTACGGACTGTTAGATAGAAAAGGGTCTGAAGTAAGCCAAAAACCTTAGACCAGAACCCCACCAGTCTTGGGCAGGACCACCAGGTATGTATGACATCCCCATGCTGTTTACACTTGCGGAAACACCTATCAGTACTCCCCGGGAAAGCATGAGCTGTACGGGCCGGGATCCAGTACCATCGAAATAGGACCTTATATGCTGCTTCTAGGGTGTTTGTATTAAATGAGCATTTGGCCACTATTTGCCAGGCCTTACTCCAGTCTTCTAGGTCTGTGGTGGACTGGAGGTCCCTTTCCCATTGGGCCACATAGAGAGGGGTGCTGATGTCGGACGTTCATTCAAAGATGCATAGATAGCCGAAATGAGGCCGGGGGACCCAGGGGCATGCTGACATGCATGTCTTTTGAAATGGGTAAGTGGACGTGCGGCGCAGGGCAGTGATCCAATGTTTCAATTGAAGGAAGTGATAATGTTCTCTGGTCAGTGCGTAATGTGTTTCTCGGATGGTATCCCAGGATAGAAAGGAGCGAGAGGAAAGAAAGTTTTGAACCCGTGTGTAGCTGTGAGAGAGCCACCAAGAGATTTAACCCAGTGATATTTATCAATATATGAAAACTAGAGTCTGCTTTTGATTTCTTTTGAGGTCCATGTTTGTTTTCATGCTTTGTTTTCCATTTTCACTGTAAAGGAAGGGGTATATGAAGTATCTCAGAGGGAGGCAGAGAAGGGAAAATATTTTATAATTACCATTAACTATTCTACAGGAGGAGCTATAGGCTTTATGTGTATACCAGGCTATTCTTAACTCCTGTGCTGAACAACAACCATGTTTACAGAACTTGAAGATGAATTCCAGGTATGATATATGTTTACATAGTTACAATGGTCCAGCTTTAAGTAGATACCACTACTCCAGTAATCTCCACTTGCTTCTGGGTCCTGCACTGAGCAGTCAGCCTAATGCATTGTGAACAAGGTGAGGTTGGTTGCTCAGCATGGGCACTATTCAGAGAAAACTTGGCATTTTCTGAATGAATACAAAGTGTTCTCTAATTGGGCGAAGTAGGTGGAGAATGTGACATCACCGCCCTGCCTCTCCACTGTGTCTAATCAGGGAACTCTTTGCAATTATTCACAAAATGCAAAACATTCTCTGATAGGCATCCGTGCTGAGTGCCCGACCTCCTGTGTTCAAAATGCATCAGGCTGGCTGCTCAGCAAGGGAGCCAGAAGCAAATGGAGTTCACTGGAGTAATGGTGTCTAAATCGGTGTTTTCCAGCTTCCAGTGGCTTCGGTCAAGTATGGTACAGTTAATACATAGTAACATTGGTCCAAGCTAGAGCTGCATGATTCTGAGAAAAATGAGAATCACAATTTTTTTTGCTTAGAATAAAGATCACAGTTCTGTCACGATTCTCACGGCGTAACATCATCTTTCACATTATGCCAAAAAATTGGGCTAACTTAAAGTGGTTGTAAACCCACTTTATAAACAAAGACCTACAGGTAAGCCTAGATTAAGGCTTACCTGTAGGTGCAAGAAATATCTCCTTAACCTACACGGTTAAGGAGATATTTGCATTTAAAAGCGGTGACGCTGACGTCACGCGCATGGGGTTAACCCCATTCACAAATTCGGCTAGGTCGCAACATTCGACGACGTAGCCGAATTCGACAGCTCACGCGCGCATGCGCGGAGTCACGTCTTCGCCGCTCCGGCCAATCACAGCGCCGGAGCGGCGCTGTGATTGGCTGCAGCAGCGATACCCGGAAGTAACATTCCGGCTATCGCCGCAGCGATGGATGCGGCTAGAGGAGGAACACGGACGACTTCGGGGGCCCCGATCTAAGGTAAGTGGTACATAATGAGCTAGTATGCTAGTCATACTAGCTCATTATAGCTTTGTCTTGCAGGTTAGTTAAAAAAAAAAAAAAAAAATCTCAACAGGGTTTACAACCACTTTAACTCTATTTTTTTTTTCCCCAAAAAAATTGCATTTGAAAGACTGCTGCGCAAATACAGTGTGACATAAAATATTGCAACAACCACCGTTTTATTCTCTAGGGTCTCTGCTTAAAAAAAATATATATATATATATATATACATATATATAATGTTTGGGGGTTCTAAGTAATTTTCGAGCAAAAAAATTATGATTTTAACATGAAACCAACACGTGTCAGAAAAAGGTTTAGTCTTTAAGTGGTTAAACTTCCCTCATTTACAGACCAAAGTTCTATCCTTTGATCTAAAGAACATGTTACAATGTATATAGTTCGCTCAGCGGCTGAGGAATGTTGTGAAACTTGGCATACTGCCTGTTTTTTTTTTTTTTTTGACAGCTGTCCGCTTGAGCATAAAATTGGGAAAATGCTTTAAGATCGCGAGGGGGCAAGAATTGCGATCTCGATTCTTAACGATTATGCGTGCAGCTCTAGTCCAAGCTTGATCAATGTAACTACTGTAGGTATAAAATATCCATACCTAGAATGTACATCTGAATGGGTCAGAGAAGTGACTCCTCCGCCTCTATTCCCCAGCCTCTTTTTTGTATGACTCTGCACTGACCTTCTCATAAAGAGAGATGGTCTGAAATAGACAAGTGTAGAACAGAAAAATCGCTCCATTTTAAATAGTTTTGTTTTGTTACTAATTATTTTTTGTTGATTCATTTTGTTTATTAATTTTCTAATAAATTCCCAAATTTCCAAAATATTTGAATTCGGATCGGTCGAAAAATGACCGACTGATCCAAATTATGTGTGAAGAAAGAATACCTGATTGTTAGGCCTCATGCCCACGGACGTTTTTACAGCCGCGTTTTTGAGCGTTTTTTACAGCTTAAAAACGCCTGTCCATGTTAGTCTATAGCTTCATGCCCACCTAGACGTTTTTGAGCTGCAAATAGCATAGACGTTTTTAAGCTGTAAAAAAAAAAAACCAGGACCAGTGCGTTCCTCAGCGTCGGAGTTAGGCAGAAAAAAACGCTCAAAAACGCACACTAACGCGCAGTCGCGTTTTTTAGCTCCGACGTTTTTTAAAAAAAAATTACAATAACATGGACAGGCGTTTTTAAGCTGTAAAAAACGCAGCTGTAAAAACGTCAGTGGGCATGAAGCCTTATAGAGCAGGCCGGGAAGACAGCCGCGCGTCCTGAACAACCGTTGATTAATCAGCTGTCAGATGAATGTAAACAGAATTGCCGACAAATAAGTATTGAGAAAAAACAACAAAAATGTGTACATCCCCAATCCATATCGGCCCCTTAGGTCTGGTATGAATCTTAAAAAAAAAAAAAAACGGCATGGGGGCCATCCCAAAATCCCTTATCCTAACATGCTGCCAGGAAAAGGGGAGGAGATGGGCGCCCCCCCCCCCCAGATACCAGGCCACATGCCCTTAAATATGGGGGGGGTGCACAAAGCATGTCCTTTATTATAAAAGTAAAAATGATGATCTCCGAGCACGACTGGTCCCATCCAGGGACGCAGCCAAATGACAGCTAAACATAGGGGCGGGTGTTACCATTGACGTAACTGGGTGGCCCTGCCCCCATGCCTACCTCTCATTGGGAAAGTGTCTTTATGTTGTGGGGCCCCCTGCCCCAAATCCCCCCTCCCATGTTGAAGGCAGGTGGCCTGGTATGGTTCAGCTGGTTTTCCCCCTTTCATGACCTGTCAGGCTGCATGCTTGGATAAGGGTCTGATATAGATTTTGTTTTTGTTCTGGCGCGAGGTTCCCCTTCAAATCTATACCAGACCTAAGGGTCTGGTATAGATTTTAGGGGGGCACCCGGCGCAATTTATTTTAAATTTTGGCATGGGGGTTCCCCTTAAGATGCAAACCCGATTCAAAGGGCCTGGTATGGATTAGGGGGGGACTTCACGCTGTGTGTGTGTATATGTATGTGTGTGTGTGTGTATATATATGTATATATATATATATATATTATTTTTATTTATTTTTAAATGTAATGCTATTCTGAATAAACAATGCTAACAATACAAAACAAATTCCGGAATTCCAAAAACGAATTTGCCCATTGACGCAATATTGGACCAATTCATTTTTGGAATTTCGGCATGCGTTTCGTATCTTTGGCATTCCTTTTGTATATTCAGAATCAGAATTGTTGATTGTTAAGGAGTGGGCGGCTGCTGGCATCCTCTCTGCGGCAGAATGTAAACAAAACAAATGCCGGTTAAAAAAAAAAAACAGCATTGGAGGTCCCTCTCCCAATCTGGTATGGATTTTATGGGGAACCCCACACCAAAATTAAAACGTGTTGAGGGCATGTAGCCTTGTATGGTTTGAGGGGGGGGGTCCCTCATCCCCACCCCCACCTTTCCTGGCCTGCCAGGCTGCATGCTCGGATAAAGGTCTGGAATGGATTTTGGGGGGAACCCCACACCATTTTTTATTTTGGCATGGAGTTCCCCTTAAAATCTATACCAGATCAAAGGGCCTGGTATGAATAAGGGGGGACCCCCACGCTGTTTTTTTTTTTTTAGATTTTTATTTGTGGGAAATTCTGTTTACATTTATTTGTCAGTGGGGAAGCCCGCTGACGGCTCATCAGTTGTTAAGGACGTGGCTGCTGCCTTCCCTGTCCGCTCCTTAACAACCAGCTATTCTTCACACAGGATTCGAATCAGTCGATCATTTTTCTGAATTTGAATTGTTCTGAAAATTTGGTATTCACTAGAAAACAAAGAAACGAAACAAATTTTAATGAAACTCATTATTAAAAAAATTGTCAATTTAGATTTGGCTTGAAACGAATTGTACATGTCTAGTCTTAAAGCAGGGTGCTTCTGCTTTATTATCATTTTAGAAAACCCATAATGCTTGGTGAATCCTAGGCATTGGCTAGACCCTGTATTAAAGGTTTATAAAATAACAATTTCACATAAATAGTCAAAATAAAAAAGATTGTAAACTAAAAAAAATACAATGCCTTAAAATGTTAACATACAATATGCATTACAAATTGTAGTCAGAACATTTGTTACTGAGAACATGGAATAAGCTGCAATTCCTTTTAATTTGTTTCTTGGATGTACTGGTCCCTTCACATTACTTGTTGCTAGTTTTATTTTTCATACTCCATTGATTTATTTTTTTTCAATTTTTTTCATACGGTGATGGAAAATGATATAGAGCAGCAGGTTTTTGTGAAACGAACGAAAATGTAATTATGTGTTTACTCTCTGTGAGACGGACCTTATGTAACCAGATGCTCAGGCGTGCAATAAAAGCTCTGCGTTTCATATGCTTTCTGTGCACCCCCGTCACTCTGAAGCTTCTGGCAGGAGCCGGTGTTGGCCATGGGCCTATTTTCCAGGCTTCCCATTGAGCGAGCGCCAGATTCCTTTGGGAAATCTTCATTTCCCGAAGGTCAGAATAGAAAGGAGGACATTCTTCTGCCCGCCGTTACTGTTAGTATAGAAATCTAAACATCTGCAACAATATGTGTTGTTTACATTTGCAGAAAGGGGGGGGAAATGTATATACACGTCCCCAGGCTTAATATATTACAGAACGGAGGTAATCAGCGCCTGCGGAAAGCATCTGGATGAAGCTGGTTGTGTCCGTGATTTTCGTTTTTTTTCCCTCAACATCAGTTAACGACAGCCGTGCCGTGTCTGAATCATTTACAATCTATTGTTTCCAGTCCGTAAACAAGACAGCCATTTAATGTTTGTGTTCCTTAAAGCATGGACATTCCAATTTGCCGATGGTGTTTAAAAAAAGAATGTCAGTTTAATTAAGAAACCACTTTATAAAAACTTGAAGTATACATGGAGGCGAAAACTTTTTTTTTAGTTTTGACTAGATTGGAAATGGATAAGAGCACCCATCTGGTTTTAAAGTGATAGTAAAGTCTTGTTTAAAAAAAAAATAACAAACATGTTATACTTACCTGCTCTGTGTAGTCGTTTTGCACAGAGCAGCCCTGATCCTCCTCTTCTTGGGTCCCTCGCGGCGCTCCTCGCCCTTCCCTCCTGCCGAGTGTCCCCACAACAAGCAGCTTGCTCTGGGGGAACCCAAGCAGAGCCGCTGCTCTGTGTGTCCATGCAGACATGGAGTTGTGACTTGGCCCCACCCCATTTCTCTCCTCAGTGCCCACTGCTGTGTCTTAGCCAATCAGGAGGGAAAGTCCCAGCCAGCCGAGATGCTCGTGCAAAATCGTTGGATCGAGATGGGGCTCAGGTAAGTATTGGGCCCGTTCACACTGGTGCGACATACGTTCCGACTTTGGGAGCACATGATGCATGACGTGTACTAATCGATGGTTCCCTATGAGAGCCATCTTAACTGGTCTGACAAAAGTCGGTCCAACTTTGAAAAAGGTTCCTGCACTACTTTGGTCCATTTTCAGTCCATTCAATATCATTGAAGTTGGATCAAAGTCGGATCTTCGTTCTAACCATCCGACTTGTGACATCCGACATGGTGATTACAGCAGCAGGAAAAGGAATTTATGTCACACTGGGATTGTTTTGATTGGTCAAAGGACAAGTTGGACTATCTCAAAGTCAGAGCAAAATCTTATCCTGTTGATTCAAGTCGGATGGAATTAGGACCGATGTCGCAGGGCAAAGTCAGATCGACAGTCGTACAACGTCGTGTCATACCAGTGTGAACCTGGCCTTAGGGGTCTGTATCTTGTGTATCATAAACCGATAAAGCATTTGGGGTCTAACCAGCCTCCTTTATCACGGCTTGGTAATGTTGAACAAAGTGTTGTAAACTGATAAAACTGAAGGGATCCTGAATGGCAATAAGTGTTATTTCAGATGTGTGAGCCGGCGGGGACACCCTTGATATGCAAACTTCCCAAGCAAGGTTCCCCCACCCTATCGGGCGATTGCTTAAGCTCCACTTGTGAGCTCCCAAACCGGGGGATACTTATTATACCATTACAAGATATCTATCTGGTGATTAGCGAGCTCTATCCGAGATTCTCCACATAGATAATCCTTGTTGGAGGGGTGTTGTGATTGTAGAAGATATTCAAAATTGGAGCTTTATGGTTCGTTCACCAATTTTTTTTCTGGTAAACTCATTAGCCCCTCATGGATTAGCACCTACCCCCTTTCTTTGTTCTGATAGAGTGGCCAGAATTCCTGGCAACCCTGGGAGGTGGGTCCCCGCTGATCCAGTGTTTGTGAGTTGGACGCCATTTGTCATCTGGTCCTTTTGGTATCTTCCGGGAGGGCCCCCTTTTCTCCACCCCCTGGATTTGATTCCACCCAGTATTTGTTCTTCAAGATCAGCACCTACCCTATCAGACCTGAGGAAGCACATTTTTGTGAAACGCTTGGGCAAGCACGCATGGAGGAGTTATGGACCTGACCCTTTGATATCCACCTATACTTTTTCTGATTGAATTTATATATCTCATATGAGTGGATCCATGCCTCCAGGTCTGTAATTGGGTACCTGTTGACCTACTGCTTAGTAGAGGGTGTTGCTATGATTTAATGATGTGTGTGGTTTTAACAAGTATTGTAATAAAAAGTATTTTTTATACGCACTGCCTCATGTTGTGCCCACAAAGTCCACATTTTTTTGAGTCTAGTTTACTCTTTCAATCCTTTTTTCTACTATTTGGATGTCCTCTTTTTTTGTTTCAGATACTGAAACTTAACTTCTAAAGGGGAGTTCTGTTGTAATCCAGCAAAATTGCAGGTATTTTATTGTTTTGTGGCCCTGTCCCCCCCACTGCCATTTTGCCTTTGCTTCTGATTATTTTTCAGGAAGCGAGGGGAACTCTCCAACAGCAACACAAGAAAAATTGCTTTTCTTTCATAGAGTAGGGACCTGCTAGAGCTCCTGGCAAATGACTGGGTGTGCCAGGAGGAAAGCTCCAAAGCAGAATGTACAATATAATATTTAGATTATTGTATCTTATTACACCTACGTGTTTAAAGTGTCCCTTCCTCGGGGCTTGGTGCTGTTATAAAAAAGCGTGTACTCGACTTAAAAAATTAGCAGAACCTTGAGAGGTAATCCATATGATCGCTCCAGATGCCAGCTAGTATTCAGGACACTTAAAGTGGCACTCAACTCCCCTCACAATGGTTTTGCTTCGTGTCCTCTTACCTATACTCCAAGGTTCTCTTGAAAACAAATACTCACCCAAACGGCAAATTCCATGTTGTTCTGCTGTAAACCACTGTTCAGGTGTCATACACTGGGTCCCACGCTGCCATCTTGGTCCTCTTCTGGTTGTTGGAAGCCAGCTACTGACGATGCGCCGAGCCTGCCCTCAAATCTCCCTCTCCCGGCCACTCTATGTGCTCAATCTAGCAGTCTCCTGGGAGATGTGATGTAAGTGTCTTAGGAGACTGAAGGACCAGGAGAAAGTCATTAAGCTTACCTGTAGGTAAAATGAATATCTCCTAAAAAAAAAAAGCACCGTTTAGGAGATATTCACCCTGTGTGCAGCCAGTGACATCACCGGCGCATGCGCTCTGAAGGTCCGGCATACCTTGCTGGAACTTCAGAGCTTCATGCCGGAACCAAGGGGCTCCGGCCAATCACACAGCCGAAGCACGCAAACCCAGAAGAAAGACCGGGGGAAGATGTCAGTCTTCTTGGCGGTGACAATGCAGCGCTGGAGGGCTTTCTTCTAAGGTAAGTATTTCATAATGTGCTAGTATGGGATTCCTACTAGAACATTATGCCATTATCTTACAGGTGTTTTTTGTTTTTTTTAACCAGCCACGGTTTACAACCGATTTAATTTGCTGCATCCTATGAAATATTCATCCTCTAAATCAAATGGTGTTTGAGTTCAGGATTTACGTATCTTTAGTTCTATAGGAATTTGTGATCCAGGCACGTCTCTGGCAGCCATTTTGTCACACATAAAGGAAAACTGTCAGAACGATGAATATTTGTGAGATGTGGTTTCCCTTTGTCATTGGCGGTTCTAGTACAGTATGTGCTTTCTGCAGGCCTTGGTTCGGTGTTTTCCACAGCTGTTGTGTGTCTGGGTTACCATGCGGATCGGGAGTATTATGGTGATGAGTCACGGTTGTGCCGCAGCGCTGTCTCTTTCCTGTGGATGCTTAAACCATTAGCAATCAAAGAAATCAGCAAGAGTCAGCACTGGAGGAATGTGCATGGGCTTCCAGCTGATCGCTTATAAATAATACAAAGCTGGAATTGGCAGGCCTAGATAGAATAGGAGAGTCACTCTCTAGGCTGTATTAAGAAGTGCGTCCTCATGCCATAAACTTCACTATCTGACCTCTGATGAGTCTGACTTGCAGTAAGCTGCTTTATTTCTCCAGATTTAAATACACTTTTGCAGAATGCACAATCATATTGTGTCACATCGAAGCCAAACCCATTGTATAATTCATATGATGCTTCGAGCTGAACTGCAGCCAAACACATGAAATTTATTTAAGGGAGCGATTTTGCTTTCAAAAGGATGTGTATTTCTCTCCATCCAGTTCTGAGATTTGCACACCTGTGCCACATAACACAGCCCTGGGACTGGACATTGAAAAGAGAAGCAGCAGACTGCTATCTCCTCCTATGGGCATGCCTCTTGTTGGCATATAAACACTATTGATTGGCTCCTTCTTCTGATGCTCCCTCTGACAATCTGAGTTCTGCTGCATAGGGACCGAAAGAGGCTTCAAACCATGTCAAATTTAGGCACTTGCACTGCCTGCAAAAAATTTAATAAAAATCACATTTGATAAGTAAGTCATGAATACAGAGTTGCATTATGTTGTGTCTTTTATTTTATTTATTTTTTGTCTGCTTAGAGCAGTAGTCTCCAAACTCTTGGCTTTATCTGACCCTTGGGACACTCTTTTACTTATGGACACCAATAGGGCTGCACGATTCTGGGAAAAATTAGAATCACAATTTGTTTTGCTTAGAATAAAGATTACAATTCTCTCACGATTCTCACGCCGTAACATCATCTTTCACCTTATACAAAAAAATTGGGCTAACTTTACTGTTTATTTAAATTTTTTTATTTAATAAAGTTTATATTTTTTCCCCCAAAAAATTACATTTGAAAGACATAAAATATTGCAACAACCACCATTTTATTCTCTAGGGTCTCAGCTAAAAATATATATATAATATCTGGGGGTTATAAGTAATTTTCTAGCAAAAAATAATGATTTTAACTTGAAACCAACAAGTGTCAGAGAAAGGTTTAGTCTTTAAGTGGTTAAACTTCCCTCATTTACAGACTGAAGTTAATTCCTTTGATCCAAAGGACAAAACGTTACAATGTTTATAGTTAACTCAGCTCTGAGGAATGTTGTGAAACTTAGCAGACTGATATTTTTTTGTTAGTTTTTTTGGCAGCTGTCGGCTTGAGCAGAGAACTCTGCCTAGAATTGGGAAAATGCTTGATCATTGCTGCCGCTGCAGTGATGACCGAGATTTCACCCTTCCAATGCTGGTACATCACTGGTCATCAAGTGGTATCTGAACTCCAAGCACATAAAAAAAACACACATTAATGCAGCTTAGTAATCATTAATACATTATTACATTTATTTTTAAAGTCTAGGTGCTTGATTTTAAAGCAATACAAGGAGCCAGAGTCTGCTGCTGCTTGTTCTTCACTGTCCAATCACCAACTGGGATTGGGGAAGAGACCAGTAAGTTTTACTTTGGCCACCCATACACAGTTTGAATCTCGGCCAGTTCAGTAGAAACCGGCCATGATTCGAACCATTAATGGGCAGGCTGAATGTACCAAGTTGATCGATCAACTTGGGTACAACTAGCCTGCTGTATTTGCTTGCAATTATCGCAAGCGCCTGCTATAGCTGCTAGCGATAATCACGGTCTTCTCCCGGCGGGGATGGCTTCCCCCGCATGCTCCCGCCCCTACCTTTTGGCAGGAGAGATTACCCTGTCTGCACTGTCTGTGTTTATGTGGGAATCGTGCAAATTTCTTTCAACCCGTGGTTGCAGGAAAGAAATTTGCACCGTCTATGGCCTGCATTAATCATAGTAGAGAAAAAGTGATGTCTACTGGCCTGCCAGGCAATGCTGATGGACAGAAATACAAACCTTTTTGCAGGTAATACAGCACCTTATATGTATTTTATCCTTTTATTTAGTGGTATTACTGGTAACACAGAATCTGGTAATCAGATTTAAAGACCGTTTGACTTATCTAATTTGCCCTTTTTCCTCGTAGATGTGCCAACTCGCCAGTTTACCGTTCGCGGGAGATGGCAGCACGTGCCCTTGTTCCTTTTCTAATGACGGACGACATTCCCTGTACTACGGTGGAATTAATAAGGAGCCTTCCTGATTCTGACAGCCATCTTGCACAACAGAACCGCATCCATGGGGTACTCCTGCAGGTAAGTGTTAGCTTAGCTTATACCATTATGGTTTTCCATCATCTGCTTGTGAGCCAGGTGCTGTTAGCTGCTCACCTTCTTATCATAAAGTGATATCAAGTCCAAAAATTGAATATATTCCAGCTTCCAATCACTAGTTGTGGTGGCCTGAGCGGCCAGGGGTGCGATGACATCACTCCCATGCATGCTCGCGGAAGCTGCCATTTCCGGCATGGGCTCTGAAGGTCTGGCACTGTAAGCCGGACCTTCAGAGCGCATTCGCCAGTGATGTCATTGGCTGCCTGCACTCTGGATATCTCCTAAACTCAAGTTTAGGAGATATTCACAGTACCTACAGGAAAGCCTTATTATAGGCTCACCTGTAGGTACAAGTGGTAGTACAGAGTTTACTACCACTTTAAAATCTGCAGAAATAGGTAACATGGTAGTTTTCCATGTAGAGCTTACATTTATTAAATACTCAAACTCAATAAACCATGCAATTTGACTGTGGCCACCTAAGATTTTGTATATGTTCTACATCTCTTCCCAGTGCAAATATTTCTCTTCTTTCGGTTATTCTTTCGTCTCTATGACGGCGTACTGGTGATTTTAGAAAAAATTAAGTGGATACTTATCTCAGTGACTGTACTGCAATACAAAGGAACTTTTGAAATGATCATTTCATGGCGTTCTTCAAAGCTTCTGTGGCAGAGGACATCTTTCAGCAGCATCCTAGTAGAAAATAAATCCGTCTTTTTCTGCCAGAGCCATTAGCATGACACAGGGAATGTCAGCAAAGGACAGTGAGGACAGATAACGTTACCTTGGCAGTAACAGATGATTTTCCTTAGATTTACATTTTACTATTTTTTTTTATAATATAAAATATATTTTAGAAAATTGAATTCCTCCAGGCATGTATCTAAAACACCTATTTAGATTACTTGTGTATTCCTCCAAAATTAATGAAACCAGGTAGAAAGTCTCCATATTGAGTTGCCAGCTGAATTTTAAATATAACTAAAGGCACAACTTTAAAGTTTTGGATGCTGTGGAGAGGGATTAGAACAGCAGTCAAGTTTTTATTTTTGTCCATGTCCCCATTAGGGAGATTCACCCACTCTTTTTGTCCTGTTTACCATTATCATCAAGAATAAAATAACATTTTTGGATTGTCCCCAGAACAGTAAAAGAGAGGAAATCTTCCAGTGCAGACACTGGTACTTGGTGAACTAGGGATTGTTTAACTCTGGAGGAATTTCCCTTCACTTCCTGTTTTGGCTTTGGGACTGGAAGTGAAGGGAAATTTCCCCATTGGAACACAGTTTGCAAAAAAAAAAACTGATAGGCTCATAACCGCTCCCTTCTCTAGCCAAAGTAAAAAAAAAGTTTTGCCTTTAATTCAACTTTAAAGTCTGTGTTGCAGTCTGTATTGTTGCCATGGTTGTATGGATGACATTTTTTTTCTTTGGAAGATCAGAGCTAGATGCCAGTTAAGAGAGAAAAAAAAGAAACCCTGCCCCGGCTGATTATACACTGACCAGCCATACCTTTATAACCATCCACCTGATATTGAGAAGGTCCCCATTTTGCTGCTGAATAGCCCTGACCAGTTGAGGTATAGACTCTACTAGACCTGGTGTCATCTCTTCACCTGCTAAGTAGCGCACACACCCAGCCATTCACATGATATAAAAAAACAACATGATTCATCAGACCAGGCCAACTTCTTCTATTGCTCTGTGGTCCAGTTCTGATGCTCATTGTAGGCACTTTTGGCTGTGTATATGGGTCAGCATCGGTACGCTGAATTGTCTGAGGCTATGCAGCCCGATACACAACAAACTACATTGCCCATTTTTTTCTGCTTTCAACACACCAACCTCAGGAACAGCATGTTTACTTGCTGCCTAATATATCCTACTGACTTTCAGATGCCATTGTAATAAGATAATTGATGTTATTCACTTCACCTGTCAGTGGTCATAACATTACCGCTGATCAGTGTATACAGTGCCTTGAAAAAGTATTCTTACTCCTTGAAATTTCCACATTGTCATGTTACAACCAAAGTGTAAATGTGTTTTGTTGGGATTTTATGTGATGGACCTACACAAAGTGGCACATAATTGTGAAGTGGAAGGAAAATGATAAATGTTTTTCAAAATTCTTTACAAATAAATATGTGAAAAGTGTGGCATGCATTTGTATTCAGCCCTTTTTACTCTGATACCCCTAACTAAAATTTAGTGGAACCAGTTGCCTTCAGAAGTCACCTAATTAGTAAATAGAGTCCACCTGTGTGTAATTTAATCTCAGTATAAATTCAGCTGTTCTGTGAAGCCCTCAAGGTTTCTTAGAGAACCTTAGGCCGGGTTCACACTTGTCCGACAAACGCTCCGACATTGGGAGCTCATGTCGCATGATGTGTGAAAATCCGTGTTTCCCTATGAGAGCCATCTTAACTGGTCTGACACAAGGCGGTCCAATTTTGAAAATGCTCCCTGCACTACTTTGGTCCGACTTTGATCCTACTTCAGCCCATTGAATATCATTGAAGTCAGATCAAAGTAGGATCCTTGTCCTAACCATCCGACTTTTGACATCCGACATGGTGATTACAGCAGCAGTAAAAGGAATTGATCTCACACTGGGATTGTTTTGATTGGTCAAAGGACAAGTCAGACTATCACAAAGTTGGATCAAAGTAGTATCCCGTTCATTCAAGTCGGATAGATGTAGGACTGATGTCGCAGAGCAAAGTAGGATGAAAGTTGTATGTTACTGTCATGTAGTATCCGCGTGAACCCAGCCTGAGTGAACAAACCGCATCATGGAGGCCAAGGAACACACCAGACAGGTCAGGGATAAAATGGTGGAAAAGTTTAAAGCAGGGTTAGGTTAAAAAAAAAAATATGCCAAGCTTTGAATATCTCATGGAACATGTTCAATCCATCAACTGAAAATGGAAAGAGTATGGCACAACTGCAAACCTACCAAGACATGGCCGTCCACAAATGACAGGCCGGGCAGGAAGAGCATTAATAAATAGGCCCATGCTAACTGGAGAAGCTGCAGAGATCCACAGCTCAGGTGGGAGAATCTGTCCACAGGACAACTATTAGTCGTGCACTCCACAAATCTGGCCTTTATGGAAGAGTGGAAAGAAGAAAGCCATTGTTAAAAGAAAACCATTAGAATTCCCATTTGCAGTCTGTGAGAAGCCATGTGGGGACACAACAAACGTGGAAGAAGGTGCTCTGGTCAGATGAGACCAAAATTGAACTTTTTGGTCTAAAAGCAAAATGCTATGTGTGGTGGAAAACGAATACTGCACATCACCCTGGACACACCATCCCCACCTTGAAACATGGTGGTGGCAGCATCATGTTGTGGGGATGCTTTTCTTCAGCAGAGACAGGGAAGCTAGTCAGAGGTGATGAGAAGATGGAGGGGGACGAATACAGGTTCACCTTCCAGCAGGACAAATGCCCCTAAACATACAGCCAGAGCTACAATGGAATGGTTTAGATCAAAGCATATTCATGTGTTAGAAGGGGCCAGTCAAAGTCCATACCTAAATCCAATTAAGAATCTGTGACAAGACTTGATGAAAATTGCTGTTTACAGACGCTCTCCATCCAATCTGACAGAGCTTGAGCTTTTTTTCAAAAAAGAATGGGCAAACATTCCACTCTCTAGATGTGCAAAGCTGGTAGAGACATCCCCAAAAAGACTTGCAGCTGTAATTGCAGTGAAAGGTGGTTCTACAAAGTATTGACTCGGAGGGCTAAATATAAATGCATGCTACAATTTTCACATATTTATTTGTAAAAAAAAATTGAAAACCATTTATCATTTTCCTTTCACTTCACAATTATGTGCCATTTTGTGTTGGTCCATCACATAAAATCCTAATAAAATACATTTATGTTTATTGTTGTAGTCATGTGAGTATTGTATTAGGAGAATACGTGCTGGGAAAGCAGCAATATAATCACATAAGCAAGATCTAACTTTTCTGTTGGTGGTCTGTACATAAGCATGGTAAAGAAACACCCTCAACTATCATGTTATCACCATTACCCATTGCATAGTTGGCCAGGAGGGAGCTCGTCCATCAACTGAAGAGAAAGGAGCTGGAGCACTGCAGTAACATGACTGCTTAGCAAAACACTTGAAAATAAAAGATATTTACATTGCAGTCTCTTAAAAAAAAATGTATAGAAGTATCAGAGCAATGGGGGAACAACATTTAATAGGTTGGCTTACCAGGTGTAGCCTTTTCTTCTACTTTATTGCAGCCTGTGCACTTTGAGTGAATTGCCAATCTACCACAATACAGCGAAAAACAGACTTGCACCATTTTTTTAAATTTATTTTTTTAGATGCAGTGCATCATATTATATGTAATAGGCTCTGTAGTGCACTATTGCTGGTGGAATGTCATTCAAAATGTTTGGTGTAGCAACTTACTGCATCACAATTCTTGCATTTGTGTATGTTGTGTTAACGCATAATGTGTGAATAAACCACAACACTAGGATCTAAATGGGGTCTTAGGTTTACATATATAAGCATTTAAAGGGTCACTTCAGTCAATAGAGAAAAACCTAGTCCTAAGAAGTAGTGATAAAAAGTGAAGCATTTTCTGGTCTTAAAAATACAAATTTTTGATTAGTGTTTATGTTGTAAATAGTAAAAGTATGTCATATTTTTTTAATTGTCCCAAAGGGTTTTTCGTCTTATTTTGCGTTACTGGCCCTTTAATTTGGTCTTTGCCTTTTTCTTGGTGTAAGTGATCCTTTAAGGAACTGTATATGAAATCCTCTAGTGTTTTCTAATGTAAGCACCACATGCTGAGGGCTTTACAGATCTCATCTGCGTGACTTTACTGCGAGCAGCGTCCCATTGTGGGACAGCTCAGAATATATCTCTCCATTCCAAGCCTGGGCTGCTGCTGCTAAAATCAGCTTTTCTTTCAAACAGTATAAATTTGAAAATGTCTTTTCCATATGATAGAACAATGCAATGTATCACTGAAAGAGCCTTCCCCTTCCCAGCCTTCTAATGCCAACAGCATCTGTGCCTGATCTGGAAAAGATTGGAGTGGAAGTTTCATCCTGCCTTCTTTCACTTTTCCTTTTGCATTGCTGGGATTTTTACTCTTTTTTTCCTAATTTTTAACGTATTTGTATTTTATGCAGTCTTTGTGAATACCAATTCTAGGCACATGCTCCAAAGCTTAGGACGTAAATAGGTATTATTTGGTATGGCTGGGCCTAGCACATTAGAGAAGGGTCTGAAAAAAGGTCCTCTGGCACTCAAGGTCAAGATTCAAAAGACCACCAGCCTACCTGAGATGGATTGTGCTTGAACTTCCGCAAGTATAGCGCCCAAACTGATGCAGTGTGCAGAAATGACTGGACCTAGGGTTGCCATTTTTTGTAAATGGAAGTCCAAATGTGATTTAGTCACTCATAAAGCATGGTAAAACAGAGGCAGGAATCCATTGACATGTAATCAAAATAGATTTCAATGATAATTATGGTAAACCCCACATAGCTAGGAAAGTAAATATACCTTCCTATCTATTTACTAATGCTGGCATAATAAGGATTAAAAAATAGTTAATGTTGATTGAGAAAGTTTTGTTCTCCTTTAACCTCTTTGCATCGAGCTTTCCCATCATGTGACCGCTAATCACGGCAATCACATGACCATAAGCCCCACCCCTCCTCCCGGAATTCCAAACCCCTTAAAGCACTGGCCGGCGCTGGCTCTAATGCCGCGTACACACGATCGATTTTTTTCGACGGTGAAAACACCGTCA
The DNA here is from genome assembly GCA_029206835.1 of Rana muscosa. Classification (NCBI taxonomy): domain Eukaryota; kingdom Metazoa; phylum Chordata; class Amphibia; order Anura; family Ranidae; genus Rana; species Rana muscosa. The sequence goes on along the minus strand of CM055121.1, from coordinate 243,565,981 downwards.
AGAAAATCGACGTGAAAAACGAGGAACAGCTTGTTCCCCCCACACACGGCCGTTTTAAATGACATTTTTTTTTTGGTCGAAAAATAACGACCGTGTGTGGGCTCCGCGGCAGTGTTTCCCTATGGGAAAACTGCCGTGGAAAAAAACGACGGGAATCACGACGATAAAAATTAGAGCATGTTCTAATTTTTCTCGTCCTGATTAATGCCGTTTTTCCCATCGAGAAAAACAACAAAAAGCCCACAAATGATCGTTTTTCTCGTCCAAAGGAAAAAATGTAATTTTTCTCGACAGGAAAAACGGTCGTGTGTACGGGGCATAAGGGGTTAAAGTTAATGTTGTATAGAGTTCTCAATCTCCCCCACACTGTAGTAGAATATATATATATCTCTATTAGCATCCAATGTCCCTTACTTAACACTACCAAGGCTTTCAGTGCTAATGTACTAAGCTAACGGGGTATACAGGCAATGTACCGTATGGTGGCATCGTACCATGCGTAATGTTTATTTTGGCTTTATGACGAGAGGTTCTCTGTAGAAGGTGGCGAGTACACACCCCAAAAAACTCCTGTACTCTGATTTAATAGATGAGATTTATCTATTAAATCAGCTGATAAAGCTGATCATAGATGGGTAGACTTTCGTACGAAAATTCTTAGGAAAGGGTGGTTTGCTCATTTCTCTATTCATTAGCGGGTCAAATCAACATTTATTTTCAACCAAAGTGATGAGAAAATTTGAAGAAGTAGGATGGAAAATTGTTATCAAACAAACAAATTTCTACCCTTGTAAGTGGTTTTCATTCGGTCAATCCAAAATGAATGTTAAAAGCAAACAAAATCTTTCCAACAACATTGGAATGTTCTGTGAATTTTCGTACACATTTTATTAAGTATTTTCGTTCAAAACTCTCTCCTTCCATGCTCGTCTCCAGAGCCTCTTCCATCCTCTGGAACCCTCTCCTTCAGTCTGTCCGGGTATCTCCTACTCTGGTCACTTTTAGACGATCCTTGAAATCTCATCTCTTCAGGGAGATCTGGCCTGCCTCCACCTAATAACTGAATCTTTAAAGTCTTACATCGGCTTATCCCCCACAGTTATTACCTTTTGCACCCCTTTCCCCGATCCTATTAGATGGTAAGCTCTTGTAAGCAGGGCCCTCCTAAGCCTCTTGTATTTTATTGTATTGTAACTGTACTGTCTCCCTTTGGATTGTAAAGTGCTAAGAAAACTGTTGGCGCTGTATAAATCTTGTACTATATTATTAATAGTTACATTGGTCCACTTACACATTACATAACATGCATGAATAAATAGAACTGTTGCTACAGCACGCCATGCATTATTCAGTTTTCTTTCTTGTAACCATGAGTTGAAGAAAAGAATATTGATCAATTCCCCCATCAACAGTCAGTTGTGCACTCGTCCAAATCATTTGTTGGATGGGGGAATATGGTGTAGGTTTGTTTTTCAGGGGTTAAACTTGGTCCCCTTTGTTCCAGTGAAGGGAACTCTTAAGGCGTCAGCATACCAAGACATTTTGGACAATTTCATGCTCCCAACATTGTGGGAACAGTTTGGGGATGGTCCCTTCCTGTTCCAACATGACTGCACACCAGTGCACAAAGCAAGGTCCATAAAGACATGGATGAAGCCGTTTGGGGTGAAGGAGCTTGACTGGCCTGCACAGAGTCCTGATGAATTAGAGCGGAGACTGCGAGCCAAGTCTTCTCATCCAACATCAGTGCCTGACCTCACAAATGCGCTTCTGGAAGAATGGTCAAACATTCCTATGGACACACTCCTAAACCTTGTGGACAGCCTTCCCAGAAGAGTTGAAGCTGTTATAGCTACAAAAGGTGGGCCAACTCAATATTGAGCCCTACGAACTAAGACTGGAATGCCATTAAAGTTCATGTGTGTGTAAAGGCAGGCGTCCCAATACTTTTAACAATATAGTGTATATTACAGCCCTGGTTATAGCTACAAAAGGTGGGCCAACTCAATATTGAGCCCTACGAACTAAGACTGGGATGCCATTAAAGTTCATGTGTGTGTAAAGGCAGGCGTCCCAATACTTTTAACAATATAGTGTATATTACAGCCCTGGTGGTTCAGGATGACACTGCACAGCCTGGAAAAGCGTGTTTCTTGGGTTCCTAAAAACAGACAGACAGGTCAGACAAGCAGAGCAAAGGGTCAAAAATGTCTTAGAATCAATGAAGATACACTGATCATCATATAGTATTTTCCTCCAAGGGCTTCTTCTAATAGCATAGTGTCATTGACAAGTTGCTTAACTAGATTTTGACGACAGTACTAGAAATGTTGAGTTATAACCAGTTCTTTTGGATATCTGTACTTTTTCTTTTGGAGATTGTCGAGAATCTGGGGTTTAGCATTCAAGTCGACCTAAAAATAAAATTCACAACCTTCAATTATTTTTTGTTATATATATATATTGTAAGGAACGATGAAGGCAACATGTGATGTCCCTTGCTGAACTTCTAAGTGAGGTGATGAGATCCAGCAAACCAATCTGATCGCCTGTCCAAATATCATGCTAAGTTTGCCCTTACACATAGAAATAGAAATATAATATAATATAAATAGGTCTCTAAACTGTTACCCACAGGCCACATGTGGCCCTTTGCTTGCCTTTATCCCGCCCTTGAGGTGCCATTCCATCTATTGACACCAATGATGGGGCACCGTTCCTCCCACAGACACCAATGATGGGGCACCATTCCTCCCACAGACACCAATGATGGGGCACCATTCCTCCCACAGACACCAATGATGGGGCACCATTCCTCCCACAGACACCAATGATGGGGCACCATTCCTCCCACAGACACCAATGATGGGGCACCATTCCTCCCACAGACACCAATGATGGGGCACCATTCCCCCCACAGACACCAATGATGGGGCATCATTCCTCTCACTGACACCAATGATGGGGCACTATTCCTGCCACTAATGATGGGACACCTTTCCTCCCACAGACACCAATGATGGGGCACCATTTATCCCACAGACACCATTGATGGGGCACCATTTATCCCACATACACCAATGATGGGGCACCATTCCTCCCACAGACACCAATGATGGAGCACCATTCCACCCACTAACACCGATGATGGGGCACCGTTCCTCCAACTGACACCAATGATGGGGCACTATTCTTCCCACTAAAACCAATGATAAGCCATTGTTTCCTTCCACTGATTTTAAGGTGTTTTCTAATCCCGCTGGCCACAGTCTGGCCCCCACTAAACCTTAAAGGACAGTTAACTGGCCCTTTGTTTAGAAAGTTTGGAGTTTTTTTGCTCTGTGGCCTAAAAGTCTTTGCAGCACCCAATTTGGCAGAAATGTTATTTCGTCAATTGGATTCTATTGAAAAAGATTTTTTTTTTTTTTTAAATAGTTTAAAACTTACAGCTAGGATCCAAAAAAAAACTGTATGCCAACATTTTGGCCCCAAAAACTTACAAAAAAATTCTCCTGTTTTAAATCTTAGAAACAATAAAAAGATGACAAGCCAAACAGCAAGAATTAAACGTTGTGTTATAATGGAGCTTGTGTTCATCATCTGTGTTCCTACGCAGACAGAAAGGTGTTTCATGTATGGTCCGGAGCCCTAAACTGCATGCTGTCAACACACACGGCTGGCCTTTGGCCTTCTCATTCCACAAACACACTGTTTATCAGACACGTCTGCAACAGCAAATAGTTGTGTTCAATCTGTAGCCTGCTGGTTTTTTCTGCTCATTGCATTTATGTGTTGTAGTTTAGGTAGAATTTGAGGCTACGGGGTTGATTTACTAAAGGCAAATAGACTGTGCACTTTGCAAAGTGCAGTAGGCCTCTGCAAGTGCAGTTGCTCCAGAGCTTAGTAATGATGTAAAGCTTCACTTTGCAAAGAGTACCCAATCACGCGCAAGGAAAATAAAATAAAAAACAGCATTTTTGCTGGCCCATGATTGAATGATGGAAGTCAGCAGAGTTTCTGCTCATTTACTAAGCTCTGGAGCAACTGGACTTTGCAAAGTGTGCAGTCTCCAGAATTCCACCTGCAGGTCAATCAAACCTAAAACGTAAATCACAGTAAAACATGTAAATATAAGCAGATGTAAGGGTTTCAAGTTGCCAAAACAACCCACAGTGGGTGCCTAAATGTTATTGGGTAATGAAGACTGCTCCGATGTCTAATGCCTCGTACACACCACCGGTTTTCCTGACATGACAAAAACCAAAGTTTTTCCCAACGTGATTCCTCTCAAGCCTGCCTTGCATACACACGTTCAGGCAAAAAAACGATCGACCAAAGCGCAATGACGTACAACACGTACGACGGGCCTATAAAGGGGAAATTCCATTCAAATGGTGCCACCCTTTGGGCTACTTTTGCTGATCCTCGTGTTAGTAAAAGTTTGGGGAGAGACGATTCGCGCTTTTCAGCCTCGTGCTCTTAAGTCCGTTACAGCGTGACGAATGTGCTATCTCCATTACGAACGCTAGTTTTACCAGAACGAGCGCTCCCGTCTCATACTTGATTCTGAGCATGCGCATTTTTTTCCCCTCAGAAAAGCATACACACGACCGTTTTTTCACGACGAGAAAAATACTGACGGGAAACACGACGGGAAAAAAGAGCTGGTTTTAATTTTTTTGAGGGCAGTTTTTTCGTCGAGAAAACTGCTAGGGAGCATACACACGACCGGTCTTCACGACCAATATAAAAAATGGCAGTTTTCTCGTCGGGAAAACCGGTTGTGTGTACGCGGCATAATACTGTGGAATTGAAGTTATCTTTACATTGTACATCCCTTACAAATACTGTAGCTGTTGACTTTAACCACTTCAATACCGGGCACTTTTGCCCCTTCCTGCCCAGGACAATTTTCAGCTTTCAGCGCTGTCAGACTTTGAATGACAATTGCGCGGTCATGCAACACTGTACCCAAACTACATTTTTGTTATTTTCTTCCCACAAATGGAGCTTTCTTTTGGTGGTATTTGATCACCTCTGGGATTTTTTTTTTTTGCTAAACAAACTAAAAAAGACCAACATTTTTGAAAAAAAAAAAGTTTTACTTTGTTTCTGTTATAAAATTGTGTTTTCTCCTTCACTGACTGGCACTGATGAGGTGGCACTGATGGGCACTGATGAGTTGGCACTGATAAGGTGTCACTGAAGAGGCACTGATATGTAGAATTGATTGGCACTGACAGGCGGCATTGATTGGCACTGACAGGCGGCATTGATTGGCACTGACAGGCGGCATTGATTGGGCACTGACAGGTGGCACTGATGGGCACTAAGGTGGCACTGATGGGCGGCACTAATTGGCAATGACATGGACACTAATAGATGGCACTGATGGGCAGCATTGATTGGGCAGGTGTTAATGCTGGGCACTGATTGGCACTGTGATGGACACTGATTGGCACTGTGGTTGGCACTGATTGGCATTTTATTGGACACTGACAGGAGGTTATGATGGGGCACTGACTGGCAGCTGATGTGTACATTTGATGGGGGCTGTGCTAATAATCAATGGGCTTCTTACCACGATCAGAGATGTAAGAATCAATGGGCTTCTTACCGCGATCGGAGATGCGGCGTGTCAAACTGACACACGGCACTCGCGATCGCTGCACTGCGCGCCGGCATGTTATCCTGCTGGATGTCATATGACGCCCAGTCAGGATAACGGAACCACTTTCCGGCCATCAATCTGCTATAGGCTGGGCAGGAAGTGGTTAAAAAAAAAAAAGGACACTCATCTGTCCAGAGATCCAGCGATGTCCTCACACTGACCAGTTCTTCGCCAGTCTTTGGGGCCCCGGCACCAGCAAGGGAAGCCGGCTGTGACTCCTTGTTGCTTTATATCTGGCTTCCCACTGCGCATGTGCGAGCCACACTGCACAGTATGAATGGTTCCACAGTCTCCTGGGACCTGTGACGTGTTCTAGAAGTTTGCAGGCAGGGAGAGAGGAACCCCCCCCATAATAAAACTAACCTTCAAAAGTGGAAAAGAGGTGTTAAAGCAGAATTTCCTTTTTAGGGTGAAGTCTTGCTTTCAAGCGGAACTTCAGTAATTTTTCTATCTTCCCATCTATTAAATCTTCTGCCCGTCTTGTTGTTTTAACTTTGGATAGTAAAACATTTTTTTTTTCCTGCCAGCAAATACCTTATACAGCCCACTTCCTGTTTCTTGTCTGGAAAAAAGCCTAGGCTTATGACATCATGCACAGCTCCCTCTTTCTCACTCTTGTGAGAGTTTGCCAGGGAGGGGGGGGTGACTCATAAGAGGGCCAATGAGAGCTGCAGAGCTGGAGGTGTGTGTCTGTGTAAATCCAGGAAGTGAAGAGGCAGCAGCTTTAGCTGCTCACAGTTAAAATGGATGCAGCCAGACTTGGTAGAGGGAGATTTCTGCAGCATATTTGGCAAGTACAGAATCACAGTATATATAAAATAATATGCAAAGTGGTTGGAGGGAAGCTTCAGAATGGCAAAAATTTTATTACAGATGTGAGCAGACTGCAGTTCCTCTTTAATGAATAAACCCCTTTGTCAGGACCTGGATTACCTGTTGGTTGCACTGTGGTTCCCAGAGCTAAAGAGCACAGTACCAGTAGCCACCAGCAGGTGTCTCCAAGCAGCCAGCAATTCCGCCTCACCTGATGTTGGCTGCTGGGAATGTAAATAACCCCTTTCTTTGCATCAGTGCTTCAGTGTTTTGCCTGTTAGCCATATACAGGCATACCCCGCTTTACGGACACTCACTTTACGTACACTCGCGAGTACGGACATACCCGCGAGTGTACATAAAGTGCCTCACAAGACAAACATTCCTGCACCATCAGCCGCAGTAGAAGGAACTTAAGCTCTGAGCATGTAGCCTACCCTATTCCAGTGTGCTCTTCCTGTTTCCTGGCCGCCTCCCCACCTCCTGTGCACAGCGCGATGTCTGGGGGATGGATTGGAGTGGGCCCCCCCTTGCATCAGATGAGCCTAATTACATGTGAGTGTTTCCCTGACACCCCCACTACAGCCCCTTACGCCCCATAACAGCCCCTGGCACCCCCACTACAGCCCCTGACTCCCTCACTACAGCCTAGAAGTGAAAAAATGTATTGCTTCACTTTAAGTACATTTTCGTTTTACATACATGCTCTGGTCCCGTTGTGTACTTAAAAGTGGGGTATGCCTGTACCTACTTGTTGATTATCTTGATCCCTGCCTTATCATGTACCTTGCATCCAGTACCCTGTATCCTATTACCCTCTCTCTTCTCCCATTGTTCCCAGTCCTGGTTATTTCCTGTTTGTCAGCTTCCCTCCATTTGTATATAGTGTATATAATTAGGTTGTTGGTTTGGTTTTGCTTCACTGTCTGAGTTATTTTTTATTATTGCTCTGCTTATGGTCTGTTGGTGTTGGATTGGTGTTGTGTGCAATTATTAAAATGTATTCTAATCATACTCAGTCTGATTCCAGTTTCCTAAATACAGCTACACTGAACTGCTCATCCCTGATGATACTGGATACCTGCATCCAGCATCCCTTACACCCTGAGTGGAGTTATCACAATCAAATAGAAATATACCGCTTATACTCGAGTCACCTTTTTGCGCCTGATCTTCCAGACTTTGGGGACCTGGTACCAGCCGGCCGTAGGTCCCCTGGACCCCAAACTTGGCACACATGTAGCTTCCCTCTTCTTTTACAAGTGTGCAACGTTTGTTGTCCAGGGGACCTACGGCCGGGGAGCACTAATTTTTCAAATCCGGGCACCCCTTCCATAGACTCCAATGTTAAACGGTAATTTCTCCGGTGAATTTGGGGACCCGGTACCGGCCGGTCGTAGGTCCCCTGGACCCGAAACTTGGCACACATGTAGCCCCATGTCTCCTCCATAAGTTTGAAAAGTTTTTTGTCTAGGGGACCTACGGCCGGGGAGCACCCATTTTTCAAATCCGGGCACCCCTTCCATAGACTCCTATGTTAAACGTCAGTCTAGTCATGGGCACAGTGAGGCATGGACACAGTGAGGCATGGGCACAGTGAGGCATGCACATGGACACAGTGAGTTAAAGTGAGGCATGCAGATGGACACCCTAGGCTTATACTCGAGTCAATACGTTTTCCCAGTTTTTTGTGGTAAAATTAGGTGCCTCGGCTTATATTCGGGTCGGCTTATACTCGAGTATATACAGTATTTATTTTTCAAGGCATCCTTTGTCTGCACTGTGATTTTCCCACAATTTTTTTTTATTAAATGGAAAATCTCTCCAAAGTGATAAGAAATCTACTCCTGCAGGGATGAAAAGGCTGACCTTTTTAACTGGAACGGGAGAAGCAGCAGACTGATGAGCTCATCTCTCTTGCATTCTGCTTGTTTTCTACTATCAGCATGTTGCTTCTAATAGGCCCTTTGTGCTGATTCTCTCTTGCAGTCTGAGCTTTTCTTCAAAAGGCTGATATTGTTCAGTTTATATTGCTTATTTAAAAAAAAAAAAAAATTAAAATGTACTGTATTGATGTGAATTAATGCATACAGAGCTGCAATCATTTGTCTTTTATATCTGCCTGGAGTTTGGTTTTCAAGCAGATCTCTCCCATTCTACATGAACTATTTTTACTTGTTATGCTGCTGACCTTAGTAAATGGATAGGAAGGTATATTATGTTTTACTTTTATTTATCAGATTGTAAGCTCTTATGAACAGGGCCCTCCTAACCTCTTTTATTTTATTGTATTGTAACTGTACGGTCTCCTTTTATACTGTAAATCACGAAGGAAGCGATTGGCGCTATATAAATCCTGTATAATAATAATAATATATATATATATATTTTTTTTTTTTTATGTGTGTGTGTGTATGTATGTGTATATATATATATATATATATATATATATATATATATATATATATACATTTCTTCATTTGCTTCCTGGTTTCTGGTCTAGCCCAAAATGATGTCATGCATTCCAGGAATCTTTTTTTTGCATTTTTTTTCTATCATCTGGAGGAGGAAAGGAGGGGTTTTCTCAGCTAACCACACACGCCTGAACTAAGGGCAGATGGATTCCAGGAAGTAAATGCTACACCAATCATCTACACAAGGTGGCCATGGTTAGAAATGCTAGGGATGGGGGGGGGAGTTCAAAGTGATTTCTCAACAATATTTCGCATGTAGACATGGATGGATGAGGGAGTTTGCTTTCAATATTAAAAGTGAATGGATGGGGATTAAGGCTCAGGTTTAGAAGTTCAGGTCCTTCATAGCAAAGTGAGAGAATTACCAGATGACTCACAGAAGAGGCTTCTATGGTCAGGGAGATAACAGCAGGCTCCTTGTGTTATGTTCTCTTATACCGCGGTTATAGGTATAGACAGCCTTGCATTAAAGTGGATGTAAACCCTCACATATACCCAGTGAAGTGAACAGCCTCAGATGATACACAGAGATAAAACAAATCTCCCTAAATAAGTTTTACATGTATATCTGCTGTCTTCCCCTTTCTACACTCTTTGGGAAGTGCAGATCGTGTTAGAAATCTTGATTCCTCATTGAGCAGTGGGTGGGGAGTCTGGACTTACACTGTGTGAGAGCTGATTGGAGGAAAGGCACACACCCCCTATCCACATAGGCAGAGGAATAAAGGAACATGCAGAGCTGTACTCTGAATAGACAAGCTCTCTGCTTATCTGTCTCTAAGCTCCCTCCCCGACACAAATTTTCAGCTGCTATCACCTTTGTCTGAGAATTTGTCAGAAGTGACTCTGCTGATAACAGAGGAACGGAGCAGCAGAAAGTAACCGCACTTAGAGCTTTGGAGAGAGATAAGTAAACACTACAGATCTATGTGCTTAGGTCAAATTTCATGAATGGGGTTTACAACCACTAAATTTTAATTTAATAATGTTAAAAGAGAACAAAATTCCATTCAATGTTTTTTTTATTTGGGTGCAGATAGAAAATTAGGTTTTAGACAACATGGAAGTATTGAAGCTTTAGCTACAGTTGTATTTTTTTTAATCTTTATATCCTCCAGCTGATACTCCGCGGTAAAGGTGACATGACCTAAGAAATACACTGGGAACATTTCTCCTCCTGTAAACTGTTTTTTGTTCATATAAACACCGCTTCTACGAACCACAGGCATTTTCTTTCATGTGGGTGTCAGTTTGTATGAAATTACTCATGTTTTAACTGTTTTTATTTTTGGGATTCATTTCTTGTTCATCTATAAGCTGCTGTATTTATCTCCTGTATTGTCTCTCTCCTTTCTACTAACTGCTTATATAAATTTGCAGCAAGTCATGACATTGCTAGTGAACTTCCTTTTGATGGCCTCACTCATTTACACAGAAGAGAGTAACACCTTTGTTAAGTGAAGCTTTCTTAATTGTGGCCAGATGTGAATATGAGATTTTGGAGACACAAAATGTCCAAAATATCACCATCACCTCTGGAAGGAACATTCAAAGGCAAGAGGTTGCAAATCTATCTTTTCCAAGCTAATCAGTGTTGTCAAAAGCCAAGGTCACCTGAGCTGGATTAATGGAGTGACTAAAGAGAAAGATGTCATCAAATGGGAGCTGACCACTGGGCAGTTGTCTCGTGTAAGGACAGGATAATTTACTATTATGGGTAAGTGCGGGGTTGCAGAGGGTACAACTCCTTTTGGGCCATGGTGTCATGTAACCCTAGCATAACTGGCGCTCACACTTTATTTACCAGTCTATTTATCTTTCCTGATCATCCCTTTTCCTTAATTTTAGCTGCTGGTAGTTTTTTTTTAAATCAGAAAAATTATAATTGTAAACAAATAATATTACAATCCCCAAAAAAGACTGTGTAATACTCTATTTTGCAACCCCGCACACAACCAACAGCAGTAGTTACATAAAAGTGAAAAAAACAGGGTAGTGCGGCACTATGCTAGTGAATGATATCACTAAGTAAAGGAGTGATAACCAAACATATGGTGAAAATAAAAATGCAGTGATCAATGCATAATCAAATAAACCACAAATCAAATTAGTATAGTGTTGGTATTTCCACAAGGGGAGTCCACACACTAAAAGTGCTACCGTGAGTGAACACAGGTGCATATAAATAGTCCAAACAAATGAATAAAGTGACTTATGACTAAGGAAGGTCCATGTGGTAGAAACGAAAGAGGGTCTCTGTGTGTGTTGCTGGTGCACCAATCTGAAGGAGAGCACAACAACACTGAAGGTAAGATGAACTAATAAGTTGACAAAGACCAAACACCTCAGACCCATTTCGAGGATAGCTTCCCACAGAATAAACACATGTGAAGAACCAAACTGTTGTCTGATGAATTCAAATCAAAAACCCTTGAGACAATGGATGGGTGGGGTACTCTTACCACAAATGGTGGACTCATCTACCGTACGATAGTGAGTCCGATAGGCTTAAGGTCTCAAAGACTATGGATGGTGGAACAGGATGCCTTGGATATCTCAAATCATCCAGGAGAGTGTAATCCGATGCATTGAATGGCTAGTAGAAACTCCTCCAGCATATAGGCTCCAAGGATACACAGATGAAAGAAATAAAGACAAAAAGGGGTAAGCTCCCAATGGTGCAGGTCAATAAAACCGTGTCAGGTTTATTTCCATAAAATTGTCATACAGGATGTTGACAAATGATAAAAAAAAGTGATCACAATCTTAAAAGCAATGTGGGGTACAGCAAAACCCGACGCGTTTCGACTTCAAAGTCTTCAACAGGGGCAGTATCAAATATATGTGCAATGCATATCAAAAGCTATACTAGCATACTGCAGATATAACTCTATCACCCCAAAGTGCAACAAAATCTCATATAATCATCTAAATCAATCCTCCGATCTTTATGGTCTGTTTCAAGCACACACACATTCTCTGGTATAGGCTAAGGCCCGGGGTATCTAGCTACAATCCCCACAGCTTTTCAAACTTGCCGGGACATCCCTGTCGTGTATAAATGTGGTTTTCCCAGGAGCAAAGCCTTGACAACGGCTGCTGGTAGGTTTACTAAAAAACAAACTGTGCACCCCATGCTTTTTTTTATTTAATGGCTGGACAGGACAGTCAGTTCTAGTGACTTGAGCGTGTCATCAAGAGCTAATCCCTGAGTTCCTTTCATGGTGTCTTGGCTACAGAGGATAGTTGGGTATTTAAACACAATATGACCAGAAAATCATACTATAAACTTGCCCACTTGGATCAGTCAAGCATTTGTGTTAATACCTAATGGGCAGGCACAGTTCCTCTCCGTTAACCTAATGCTATGGTAAGCAGTGAGGTAGGTGCTGGTTTCTCTTGGAAGCTGATGGATATGTGAGACATGAAGATCATCAGTTCATTTGGCCGTAACCATATCTCATGCATCTTGCACTGTCTTATATACTTGCCTCATCATTGAACATGTGTTGAATCTGCATTGCACAATCATTTAAAGTGGAAGTAAACCCTCCTATCATTTTCAGCCAAGGAAGCTGCCATCTTGGCCTCTGTTTAATCTTCAACTGCCATGATGCTGCACATGTGATCAGTTATGACACCAGCCATTGGATGGTGTGACAGTTTGGTTGAGAGCACAACCAATGTGACAGTTAGCATTTCCGGCATGCCGGGAATGTAACTGTTTTTTGAAACTATTAAATCGTTGAGTTTACTTCTGCTTTAATAGTTTTTGCAAGGGCACAATTAGATCATCGACCTTAACATTTTTCAGTCCTCTTATTTCTGAAAAACCAGTGTCACAGACTTAGTGATCAGTTGTGATAGCTGTGAATATGGTGCTATACAGAGCCCTGGTAATTTGTCTAATTATATTGTGGAAGATCATCAGCAAGCCAGTCAGGTACTGACTGTGCACCGCTTGGGAGTGCAGATGTTTCTCTATGACTATAGAGTGGCTGCCGACTGCTGTTAAGAGAGGCTATGAGGCAAAGCACTGTATACATGGAGAAGAAATCCATGGCATAATGCAATGGAGCTGTAATCAGACACATGCATGCTAGAGCTTTTATTGGCGTCCACTTTTTTTTTTTACAATATTTTTATTGAGACAAAGGATACAGAAGAGAACACGGACATCAGGGCCGATAGTGGTAAGAATCATAAAACCAGGTTGTCCATGCCACAATCAAATAGGCCCATTATATACCATACTCAACAAAAATGATAAAATTAGGATGCCAATATAGACACACATTCTACTAGGAAGACAAGTGGAGGTGGGACTTCGAACAGTCAGATACCCAGGGAATAGGCAGTACAAAAACCCAAATGTTCATAGAGCACAACAAATTCAATAATCAAAGCAGCACCTGAGGTTGACCAGTGTATTTAATGTAAGCCATAGGGCCAGGCCAAGGTCAAGAGGGTTATCACAAGAACCCACCTGTGCAATATTCAGCGGGAGTAGAGTAAATGGCGCAAACGAAATTTAGCGCCTCAAGAAAACCAAGAGGCGATAGGTTGGCCCAACATGAGGGCAACTGACTGTGATGGACAAGATGGAACAGAAGAAAAAGAAAGGAGGAAAGACAAGATCAAGGGAAGGGAGGGGGGAAGGGACTGAGGTCAATCCCCCCCCCATCCCCAGAGAGTCCATGGTTAGCTTGGCTGAGCACAATAGAGATTCTACGAGTCCAAAAAATGCATGTGCGGGGCTCACAAAAATTTGTCCTGAGTATCGCTGTAAGCTTTTCTTCTACCCATGTTCCATGTACCTGTCGTTTTACCTCCTTAAATGAGAGGAGTGGTGTTTTCCAGGCCTTCACAATTGTCTGTTTTGTGGCCAAAAAAAGTATATAGGCTTATGAAGCAACGTTTCCCACGGGTCTTTATGTATGTTGGCATGGGAACCAGGAATTCAACTCAGATCCACAGGCGTTTGACCTTTGGGGCACGTCCACCATATATGCTTCATATCACCCGGGTCTGATCATCCTCTAACGCAATGAGCAAGGTATCTGGGAGGGTATTTTGCCATTCTCACTGGGGTGTAATACCATCTAGACATGACCTTGAACTAGTCCTCCAGTGTCATGACATTTCACGATGAGCACAATAATGCATCCCACGTCTTGGAACACTCCTCGGGGGATTGTAGGGTGCCAAAGCCTACTTCCCAACATAAACAATAGGAAGGGGCCTGTTCATTAGAGGCACTGGTTTAGATATGCTTTAAATTGGTGTGTTTAGTTCTTCTTTAAGGATAGGAACATTTGCATAGACTTTGCAACCGAGAAAAATGGTAGATGATATGTCAGCAGCTTCTAGATCTAACCGGTACCGCAGCTGCAGCCAACTTTATAAAGGTTTGAAGTAGTTTTGCAGAGCACACGTATTCATCTCGCTGTAGCAGCACAAATCCCTGGAAGGATGATATACTATCCCAATATGATTTAATCCCCAAACCAAAATGTAAACACTCTATATGCACTCCATATACCATTTGTTCTAGCTTCCTTCCCTGTGGCAACTGGCCTCTCTTTCCCTTGGCAGTCCATTACACAGTTAACAGAGTCTAGCTGTCAGTGTCTGATGTTTATATTATTAAGTGCAATAAAATGTCCTGTGTTTATTTTAGATCAGGATAGCTGGAATAGAATCTGTAGGGGAGATTTAACACTGCACAGAAGGAGGATTTTATTTCTGTCTCCTTCAGCTGCAAAAGCAGCTTGCAAAAGTTTGAAATAAACACAAACGTAGCCATAAATATCTGAAAGTAGGAGAGAAGAAAGAAGGTTAAGCAAACTTTCCAGTTAAAGAACTTCACCAAAAACTGTTCATTTAAAGTTAACTTTGCAGTAACTGTACTTGTTTCCATGAATACATTCCTAAAGATGCACAATCAAGGGCAGCAGTATACTTAAGGGCAATGTATCATTAACCACTTCCCTACTGGGCACTTTCACTGTCCAATTTTCAGCTTTCAGTGCTGTTGCACTTTGAATGACAATTACGCTGTCATGCAACACTGCACCCAAATGAAATGATCATTTTCGTGACACATATACAACTTTCTTTTGGTGGTATTTAATCACCACTGGGTTTTTTTATTTTTATGCTAAACAAATGAAAAAAGACTGAAAATTTAGTAAATAAGTAATTTTTCTCCTTCAATGATGGACACTGATGAGGCGCCACTGATTAGGCTGCGCTGATGATACAGCACTGATGGGCACTGATGATTCGGCACTGTTAGGTGGCACTGATGGATAACTGTTATGCAACACTGATAGGCGGCAATGAACACTGGTGGGCAATGATGGGCACTGATAGGCGGCAGTGATAGGCAGCACTTATGGGCACTGATGAGGCAGCACTGGTGGGAACTGATGAGGCTGCACTGATGGGCACTGATGAGGCGGCACTGATGGGTATTGATGGGTGGCACTGTTAGGTGCCAACGGTGGGCACTGGTAGGCGGCACTGTTGGCCCTGATATGTGACACTGATGGACAGTGAACTGCAACACTGATAAGCTGTAATGATGGGCACTGATTGATTGGCAGCACTGATGGGCAATGACAGGAAGCACTGATGGGCACTGTTGGGGCTGCACTAATAATCAGGACACTGATGGTCGGTGCCCTGTTTATAAGCCAGATGTCACCTGTGTGGATTGCTGCTTACCCACTCTCCTCTCCTCACGCTCTGTCAGCTTGAGGAGAGGACTGCCGATAACCAGAAAATCCTGTTTACACTGAGATCAGCTGTGATTGGCTCTTTACCCCGATCTGTGATCAGCTATGTCCGAAGGACATTATTTTATTAGTGCGAGATCTTTTTATATTTATTTGTTTGTTTTTTTGTTTTTATGTATAGTCCAATCTAAAATCCATGTCAATTTATTACTGTTTACTTAACATTGGGGAGATTTTCCTTCACTTCCTAACTTGGAGATGTGAAAGGAAAAGACAGGTAGTCTTTAAAAAGCGAAGGAGATTGTCACAGAAACAGGTGTCCCTATTAAGAAATTTGCTTCCATGTCTTGATTTAATGACAATTGTAGAATTTTGCATTTCCGTCACTTTGTGCCTCGGCTCCATAGCACACCAGAACAATTCTAGAGAGTCCCCAATCTGGACACAATAAAATCCTACCAGGGTCTATCCAAAAGAGCAAAAAAAAATAAAAAATGGCTATACATATGTCTTTTTAGGTACAGGATCTTGAAAAATGCCCCTTGACATTTTCCACATTTTGTCATGTTACAACCAAAAACATAAATGTATTTTATCTTTCAATGGTTTTTATTCAAGTTTTCCATAATACAAAGTAAGGACCATGACATTGACTTTAACAGCGTATAGTTTCCATAGACAGAGTAGCATACAGTGCAATCACGAATAATCCATCTCCCCCTCAGAAGAGGGAGGATGACACTTTCTGTATTGTCACATGAATGTATTTCATTAGAATTTTATGTGAAAGACCAACGCAAAGTGGCACATAATTGTGAAGTGGAAGGAAAATGATAAATGGTTTTCAACAAATACATTTTTTAAGGGGTATGAATACTTTTTCAAGGCACTGTATGTCAATGACACTGAAAGTAAATTCATAAACTGCTATGCATTTCTTTTATTAACTAAAGCTTTCCTCCATGGACAGAAGGTCACCAGGCAAGTACTGGAAGGCATTAGAGGGCCTTTACACCAATGCCCAACACAAATACTTGGAAGAGATAGCATAAGCTGTGCATCCATTGGTGACAGCCATATTGTTAGCGGAGAGAGGTTTTTGTAGACTCTACTTTGCTAACAGATGGACAGTTCTCTTTGAAGTTCTTCATCTTTGAGAATGATATGCTTGGATCCCATTAGTAAAGGTTAGTATAAGTAAATTCAAGAAATATAAATTGTAGAGCTAAATATAATGTTTAATAACAATACAAAATCATTCCCAGTGGGCCAGTTCATTGATCTCTTGCAATAAGATGCAGCGGTGTTGGGCACTTCTGACGGGATGATCTGGATTAGTGAATCTCAGGAGCCAAGGGCTGTAAAGCTGAATGTCAATGTGACTTTTCCACACTCGTCAAAGTCAATTTTCTCATAAATTCAGGCTCAGAAATTTGTGCTTGATATTTTTTTCTTTTCTAGACAGGAGAAAAAGTGAATGAAACCCAAGTGATCCTTAAATTAAAAACCTCATCTCCACCTCCCGCCCCCATCTTGGCATTTAAAAATAAGTGACTTTAAGGTATTGTGTGATATTTCCTGGAACCACTTCTATTTATTTGTCTTAAATAAAAGGGTCTAAGTGTATGTGGAAGAGAGGACTGATTTTGCCTTCTCCTGCCAGTTTCTTTTTTTTTTTTTGGTTTATACAAGCGTGGAGGAGTGTTTTCCTTTTTGGCTTTGATCTAACTTCTCTGCCTGTATGCAGTGGGGGTATTAGTGAATTCTTTCTGATATGCTGCTTATTGGTTGATAAATGGATGCAGGGGAGTCGCTAAGCTGGAGGGAGTTGGACGCATCTTGTGCATTTAAAAATAGCTACTCAAAAAAAAAAAGTGTTTGAGTTTGTTCGCATAGCTATAGCAAACCTTGGGCTGTTAAATCTGAAGTGCAGGCAGATATTTTACAAATATTCCGCCAAATAGAGTTATATGTAATGCCGCGTACACACGATCGTTTTTCACATCGTTAAAAATGCAATTTTTTAAATTGGGCATTAAAAACGATCGTGTGTAGGCTCCAGAGCATTTTTAACGACGTGAAAAATGGCCAAAAAAAGAGAACCTGCTCCATTTTTTCACGTCGTTTTTCAAGTCTTTTTTTTTTTTTAACGACGTGAAAAACGGTAGTGTGTAGGCTTTTACGAGGGGGAAAAAAACGTGCATGCTCAGAATCAAGTATGAGACGGGAGCGCTCGTTCTGGTAAAACTAGCGTTTGTAATGGAAATAGCACATTCGTCACGCTGTAACGGACTGAAAAGCACGAGACTGAAAAGCGCGAATCGTCGCTCAACAAACTTTACTAACATGAAGGATGGCGCCATTCGAACGGAACTTCCCCTTTATAGTGCCGTTGTACGTCACTGCGCTTTGCTCGAGCGTTTTTTTTAATGAACGTGTGTATGCAAGACAGGCTTGAGAGGAAACAAGAAAAATCACGCCGAGAAAAACGTCGTTTTTAAAAATGACATTAAAAACGATCGTGTGTACGCGGCATTAGAGTAAATTGACCCAACGCCTACGCAGAGGCAATGTGCAATTAACATACAATAATTATAAATAAGAGCTGCACGTTATAAAGCAAAATGACTCAATGGTATTAAGAAAATCAATTAATTAACCACGCTGCATGTGCATTCGTATATCATAAATACTGTGATATGTGAAATGAAGTGCTTTAAAGTTCCAAAGAATCTCAATGAGATAAAGTCCCATCACACACTTTTGTATTTTCCAAGACACTCCTGTGGTCAAAAAACACCCGTGACTTAATATGTCCTCTCCTCACCGACATTCATATGTGCGTCCTACTCACCAGAGCGTATTGACCCCCATTACAGGTAGTCAAATACAGCATGTGTGGATGTATCCTCTGGGGAGAAGAACCACCCAGGGCGGATATTGCTCCTAAAATCCTGCTGGGTGCGCATACCAGCTCATATAGAGGTAAAGCCTCTCATAGTGTAGTAGGTCCAAAAAAGTTTTATTAAAACACACTAGACAGCGTGTGGTAGTAAAAAACATACACAACCAGGGGACCCTATATTGCGCTCCACCTGCGTTCCAAGAAAGCGGAAGTGACATGGTACGCTTGGTCCCAACCAATGCGTTTCGTCAGTGTGAGTCTGATGTCATCAGGGGTCACATGGCACTAGGAGATTTAGATGGACTTAACTAAAAAATAAAGCCAAACTCTAGCTAACACTTATTTTAAGCAGTTAGAGCAACATTTTTTTTATTTTTTTTTGCTCATGGGATAAAGGATTTACATAATTGAATAAAAGCTGACCATTGTAAGCACCCCTTTCAGTGGCAAGTGGTTTGTCTCAACCCCCCAACTCCCACTTTTGATAGACAGCTTGGTCTGGTAATGGATGTTAAAGAAAACTGAATTATCGCCCACATCATCAGATGAAAATAAAGGAAAAAGTGAGACGAATGCTGTAATATATATTAATATTTTTTGTTTTTGGATTTAATACCAATTTAAAGCATTTGTTAACCTCAAAAAAGAACACAGATTCTTTACCTTTTAAAGTATGTTATACAGCACAGTGCTTGTGCTGTGTAATTTGGCACCCTGTAACACCTGTAATACCTGGCTGACCCTGCCTTGCTATACCCTCCCCCCTGCAAACAGACCATGATAATCATGGCTGCTGAGCCCCTGATACCGTCATCCGCAGCCAACTCTTCTGTGTCTGTCTCCTCTGTCCTCCCCCCCCCTCCCCTCTTTGTGTGCCACCTAGTGACAGTGCCGCCTCACCCCCCACCTGCTGCAGGAATAACCAATATATTAGTATACTATCAGTTCTGTATCCTAATGCAGTGCCCCCTGTCTGTGTTTCATTTAAAAAACCTCCTTCACCGTATCTCACAGCAGCTCCCGGTGATCACGTGACCACCTGTGTCTCCTGTCTCCTCTCCTCCTCGCGTCCCTCTGACATCAGCAGGGAAATCTCGGCCCCACGCCCGCTGCTTCTGCAAGTCGGGCATAGAGGGGACACAGCCAGTTACATGAGTGTCGGGAGCCGCCGTGAGGGACAGTGAAGGAGGCATTTTTTTTAATGAAATACAGAGACACAGCAGGGCACTGTATTAGAATACAGAATGGATTATGTAAGCTATTTGATTACAATATGCTCTAACATAAATCCCCAAAACAAGTGTGTACATCAATAAATAATTTGCTTCCCCACTGGTCAGCCAGCCAGCCACAATGGCTAATTCAAAATACTGGATACTAGACGTGCACTGCCGAAAAATTTGGGTTTTTTTCGTTTCATTAGTTTTTTAGATTTTTTTGGAAATTTAGGAAATTCGCATTTTCCGAAAAAAGCAAAAAAACGAATAAAACGAAATAAAAATTCGGAATTCGGAAATTCAACTTTACAAATTTCACATTTTCGAATTTTACATCTTCGAATTTTAGATTTTCGAATTTTGCAATTTCGCATTTTCGAATCTCGAATTTTAGAATTTTCAAAATTCCGAAATTTTAGAATTTTCAAAATTCGGAAATTCCGAATTTCCGAAATCTGAAAATTCGGGAATTGAAAAATTTAGAAATTTGTAAATTTCAGGAATTCCAAAAATTTGGAAATTGAAAAATTCGGAAATTTCGGGAAATAACTAATTTCTCAAAATTCGTTAAAAACAAATTAGAGACTAAACAAATTGCACAAGTCTACTGGATATGCTGCAAAAGTTGAGGAAAAATAGCAATGAGACCAGTAGAGTTATCTCACTGGTATTGCTATAATAAAGTATTGATGTGGATGTAAATGATATGGTTCCCAGGCAGGCAGCTTCTGCCTCCTAGGAAATCCCCATGGACTCCTTAGCTTGTAAACTAGTGTAACAAAGATTGAAATTGAAGCCTCACACCACTGCTAAGAGTTCAAGATCGAACAGCTGCTGACAAGGCCTGTGCTTGGAATCACTGGAAAAATTATCATTAAAGTTCCTGTTCTCTACTAGTCTATTACATTGTTTCCAATCAAGCCCTGATGAAGGGGCAGCTTTTGGACTCCTGAAATGCGTTAGGCAATTTTTATATTGTGTCCATGACTTTTGTTGGAATAAAGTTGCATCAGGAACGGATCTGGAGTATGTTTTTGTGGTGTGAACCAGCCCTAAATGTCATTAATTTAGGATTTAGAGCTATTTCAAAGCTAAACTCCCATTAGATTACCAAAATTAGGGGTCCCATGCTTGGGGAATGTAATAGAATGACTAATTACTTACCTTATTCTTCAGTCTCTCAGACTTCCTGCCCCTCTCTTCTGATCATATGGCCACCCCCTCACTGAAATCATAATGTAGAAATGCAGAACCAGCGGCCACTGCTGGACCTGCATTGTAAGTGAAGAAGTTGAGAACCTGTACAGATTTCTCGGGCTGGAATTGGAAGCAAGGAATGCTGCCAGCTTCGGTGGAACCTAAGAAAAAGGTAAATATTCCTTTCTGTTTCATCCCCATAGACTAAACAGTCATTGGACCCTTAAAAGATATATCGGTTATCAGTTTTAGTAATCTGATCAGAGTTCTACTTCAAAATATTTAACATGGGCAATTGCTATTTCCCCGTTGGATAAGGGTTTATGGTGCAGTGGAGCAGTCTGGTGTCATCCAGAGACATCTGATGAAGATCGCTGCTTGATAGTTATCTTACATTCTGTGCAACCACCCGCCCCACCTCTTGCACACATCACCAGAGATCTCCAGTTCTTTTTTTCCTGATGAATGACAGTACTGACACTTGCTAAGCACTGCCTCGGGCTACTCTGCTGCTGAGCTGAGCTGGGAGTTTGCCAATCTAAATTCAAGATAAAAAATGTTATGTTGGAATGACAGATCTTCTCTAAATATCTTACTGTTTATAAATACCCCGGGTGAAATGTATACCAGAATGAACTCTGTCCAGTGAGAAGGTGCGCTGTCTCTAACAGGAACTCGGCTATTCACACTCCATTACATTCCCCATTTTTAAAGGCAAATAATTATGAATTTTCTGGTTGTACTTATTTTGGCTTTGTATTGTGCAGCATGCCTAAAAATTTTTTTTTTAGTTTGCTGTTCACATTTTACTTGCTCGCTCTTCCCATTTTTTATGATCATGGATTTACAAGATAAGCATTTTACATTAGAATCCACCTATTGTATTGTTTTCAGTCAAAACGTATTAATGGGGCTCAGCCCACAAATTTCTATTAAGAAAAGAGGAACAGTAACATATACGGTATTTAGAGATCCTTCTCTGTTTACACTAGAGATGAGAAAGATGTCAGTCTTGTGATTCAGGCATCCCTGCCTGACACTGCAGCCATGTCCACTTTCTGAAGGCGTGGTAAAAAATTACAATTTACCTTTGGAGTGCAGGTATGGCAGATTGCATGCTAAACACGATTGTGGTATATTCTTTGCTGCTTTGCAGTGGCATGTGTACAATCCACTCTGCAAACTTGCAATTATACAAAATTTTTCATTATGTGGCCCAATCCTAACTGTTTAAACTTTAGATTTTTTGTTTGAATGCCAGTTTTGACTTCCACCTTTTAACTACTGTATAAGCTAAGTCTTTGCGGAATCAAGGGAACTGCAGTCTTTCTTCATTGCCAAACTAGATGTTGTTCTTTTTCCTTTATTGAAGGACATGGAAACTCAGAGACTGTTGGGTTATAATGCCGCCTATGAGAGGATTTAGACACTCGTAAACAAAAAACAGTGGCCATCCAGGTAAAATCCCTCCTACTCCCAGCATCCTGGTGTCCTAGGAATATTGACATATTTTTTCTGCATTGCTCAGAAAAGTTTAACCTTATTTTGCCAGCCAATTATTGTTTTTCTCTTCACTCAAGATTCTTCTACAAGCTGCTTGAGCAGGTCATCAGCTATCTGGATCAGCATATCCTCAGCAATAGCTTGGGAGACCCCACTGGACTGGATGTTTGAGGTGGTTAGCCTAGAATGAGACTTTTGGGGACTGGGCCAGCTTTTGAAGTTCTTCAGACCTTGGTGTACTATGTTAGGTAGCCGGAGCACTTTCAGGGTCCAGAGCTGTGACCTCAAGTGTCACCCCGTCTCTGAAGCCTGCTTTGTGAGTAGGCTGTTCGAGCTGAAAATCAGGAGCTACTTTTTTACTAGGAGTTAACACTAAAGCCTAGTACACACGGCCGAGAATCTCGTCGCAAAAAAAACATTGTTTTTCTCAACGGGTTTCTTGTCAAGCTTGACGAGATTTTTGTCAAGCTTTCCTGGCATACACACTGTCAATCCAAAATCTCTTCGGTCTAAAGCGCAGTGACGTACAACGGCAGTATAAAGGGGTGGTTCCATTCTCATGGCACCACCCCGTGGGCTGCTTTTGCTAATCTCGTGTTACTGCGTGTTAGTAAAAGTTTAGTGAGAGACGATTTGCGCTTTTCAGGCTTTGTGCTTTCAGTTTGTTACAGCGTGATGAATGTGCTATCTCATTACGAACTCTAGTTTTACAAGAAGGTGCGCTCCCGTCTCATACTTGATTCTGACCATGCGCAGTTTCTGAAGACTCGGAAAAGCATACACACGAACGGTTTTCTCGTCCAAAAACAGTCTGACGAGAAAACTGAGACTTCCGACGAGAAAAAAGAAAGCAGGTTTTCTATTTTTCTTGTCGAGATTAATACGTTTTCTCGACGAGAAACTATACACACAAACGGTTTTCTCGGCAAGAAAGCTCTCCCAACAGTTTTCTTGTTGTTTCTTGCAGAGAAAACCGGTCGTGTGTACAAGGCTTAAGGGTCTGAACACTGACATTATCCATTGGGTGGAGTGCCAGGCATTTACACACTTTTTGTCTTGCCATTCAGCATTGCAACAGCACCTTGTGTATTGCTGCGCCTGTTTGCAAGTATACTCTCCTTTGAGTATGTGCCCGTGTTTAAGGATCTCATCAACAAGTGACTGATAGGCCCTGCTTTGGCCTACATGTATGCTAGTCTGTCAAACTCTTGCCGACTGGACTAAGCCTATGCAAAGGGATTCAGCCACCTTTCAAGCTGATCCCTTGCTCACATTTGGGGCTCGTACCTGCAAGCTACAGAGTGGATAGTTTTCTAGATGTTTCCTTTCTCATTTCTTGTATGAGTCTCCAGTCAGTTAACATAAAAAGGATGCTTTGGTGAAAATGTTGGGCTACTGAATATGCTTGTGTAAACTGTCTGCTTACCTGTCTGCTGTGCATGCCCTTCAAGCAACAACATCTCTTCAGAGCTGCCCCGAACACCCTTATCAAGGATGTCATGAGCGTTAAGAGTACTTACCTGCCCCAGCAGAAGAAGCCTAGACCTCAGATTGGGAATGCTCACCCCTCCTCTAAAACCAAGAAGGGTTCCTTTTGTTACTCCCAGGACCTCCAATTCCAAAGCCAAGCCCAAATCTGGCCCCCAGCCCTCCTGTAAACCCTGGACTCCTAAGTTTCCCAAATCCTCAGACAAGCCTTCTTCAGCATGTGTGGGGGAATGGGGTGGGGGATGTCAGACATATGGCCAGCAAAGAATCTCAGATGGTAAGTGGTTTCCATGGTTTACAAGCTAGAATTGCTCTCAGCCCCCTGCTTGGTTCATATATTCCAACCTATGTCACCACACAAGTTATATATTTATGCAGCCCTCAGGGGCCTTCTGGAGCAGTGGGGTCAACCCAGGACCCGTCCCAGAGGTTCTATTCCAACGTGTTTCCAAAAAAAAAGGAGCATTCTCTCCATCTTGGATCTCAAAGCGCCAAATGTTTTTATTTGGACAGAAGTTCTACTCGGAAGCATCCAGATCTTTGATGGCCTATCTTCTCTTCACTTGGGAGACTTTCTGGCCTCTGTGGACATCAAAGATGCATACCTGTGTGTCCCTATTTTCACTCTGCTTTGATTTGGGCACTCAACGCTTCCAAGTTATGGCCCTGCCAATAGGCCTATTCTCTGCACCTCGAGTGCTCACCGTGCTAGTCTTGCTGCACTCCCAGGGCATCCCTGTTTTAGAGAACTTAGAGGTTTGGCTCCTTCAGAAGTTAGAGCTGGAGCTTGACTCATTGTTCAAAATATCTGGGTCTTGTCCTAAATACAGCTCAAGCGAGAGTTTTACCTCCTGAGCAGAAACATAAATACAGCTCAAGCGAGAGTTTTACCTCCTGAGCAGAAACTCTGCTCAGATTCTTCGGTCCAAGAGTCATTAAACTTTTTGCTTCTGCATGATAGTTCTGATGCTGATGGTAGCCTCCTTTGAGGTAGTCCCATTTGCCCAATTCCACACCCAACACCTTCAACAAAATATTGTGCTACTGTTTCCCAGATTTGCAAGGCTTCCACCCAGTTTTCTGTTTTACATGCTTGCAAAGTTTTTACAGGTGAATGTTTAGGCCTTATCGGATGCCAGCTTCAGGCATAAGGTCCATCAGACATCTCTTTGAGTTGCAGGCAGTCTCCAGTTCTGTTTTCTTGTGGACTTGTTTTGTTGCTCTTTCCCACCCCCTCAGTTGGACTGCTTTTGTTTTCAGTCGTTTCTGAATTTCTGTGTGCCTCTATGAACGAGAAGGAAAATAGGATTTTTGTACTTGCCATAAAAATCTATTTCTTGGAGTTTGTTAATGTACACAGCCCCCCCCCCCCTTCTCCTCTGTGTCTATTATCATGATACTGCTTTTTCACCAACCTGAGGCATGCTGCGTTATACCAGGCTGGCTACAGTTTTTTTGTTGGCCTTCTGTAAGGGGTGCTATAACCCAACCATCTCCGAATTCCTGTGGCTGTCAATTAATTCCAAGAAATGGACTTTATGGTAAGTACAAAAATCCCATTTTTTTACAGTTCACAAGAAAAGGCTGTGCTTCTGGGAGCTTTTCAAATGCAAATTTTCCTGAGTGGCATGATGGCACTTAAGATTAGTACAGTCAGAGGTTCACTTTTCACCTTTAAGGCATTGCTCTAGTTTAAGAAAAAACTTAGAAAAATAAAGCGCTGTTTTTTTTCTCTCTCTCTCTTTCGGCACAGTAGAGGAGTGTTAGAACGGAACATGTAACTGCTCAATTTACAGTTAAGGAAGGCAAGATGAGCCGCTGAACTGTAAAAAGCAGGATTTCAGCTGCAAAGCTTTTCTTAATGGCTGATGGGAGAGATTGAACTGAACTCCCCTTCCCTCGTGTAAGAAAACACCTCAAGC
Source organism: Rana muscosa (assembly GCA_029206835.1). Lineage (NCBI taxonomy): Eukaryota > Metazoa > Chordata > Amphibia > Anura > Ranidae > Rana > Rana muscosa. Next base: position 243,540,051 of record CM055121.1, on the reverse strand, counting down.
CAACTAATTCTGACTTTTGACATATAAGCTCCATAGGCTGGTGTTATGGGGAGTTTCTTATTAATCTTGGCCCCACAGCAGTACAGAAATATGTTCACTTTAGTCTGAACATGTTTTATTCCATTTTTGTGCCATGTGTTACAAACCATTGTGAGCACTTTAGGTAAATGCATACCATTCCCTCCTCTTGTTTTCTTGGCTTTTACTATAAAGGAAAGATGTTAAATGAAACCTGCCATGAAAACACATGGATGCTGGCTTTGCATTGGTTTGCTGTGGACAGTCTTGAAGCACTTCATCCTAGTGAGCAACACTGCATAACTTTAAAGGTCTCCTAAACACCTATGAAATATCTCCTGACAGTCCACAAATGTTCCAGTAAGAAAATTAACTTTGGTTTATATTGGCTTCCCTGCTCAACAGAGTGATAGATGTTGAGCAGGCAGGGTTTTCCAGTCTGGCTTCATTGCAGGGCACAGTGCTGTCAGTCTAACACACATACTTTACATACAGGATGGTGAAACACTGAGATGACTCAATTAGTTTGAAACAATTAAGTACTGTCTGTGATACTTTTTTTTATTTGCCACTTTATTTCCCACTGCTGTCAATCAAATCCAATGACCCGGGAGCCAGGGGGCGGGGCTGAGTCCTGCTGTCTGTGTCAATGGACGCAGCAGCAGGACACAAGAGCACGCCCACACGTGTGCCCTGAGGGAGAGCGCTTCTCCGAGGCACTCGAGAAGAGGAGGAGCCAGGAGCGCCGCTGAGGGACCCCAGAAGAGGAGGATCGGGGGCCAATCTGTGAAAAACCAATTGCACAGAGGTGGTAAGACATGTTTGTTTAAAAAAAAAATGTGTCTTGTATAGGGGCAAGCAGTTTCAAGACCACTGCTCTAGACCAGGGGTCTCCAGAATATGGTCCTCCCAGTTGTTCAGGAACTACAATTCCGATAATGCCTAGTCATATCTGGGTTTACAATGCCTTATGGGACGCGTTGTTTCGCAACAGCTGGAGGGCCGTAGTTTGGATAAGACCCATGCTTTTTTCAGTCAAGACACCCTTTAAAATTATGCACAATTTTGAGGCACCTCCTTTAAAAATGTAAAATGCCAAACTAAAAGTTGTACTTAATGCATCGGCATACATAGGACATCCAGAATTAGAGGTGATTTATTTTTTATAAAGCAAATGCACCTTTCTTTGTCGTACACCACGGGACACAGAGCCAGTCATAACCCCTCCCATCAGGGAAGTACCTCAGTTTTTTCGCCAGTGTCTAAGGTGTTGGACGCCATTTAGGATGTGCTGAAGGAAGCTCTGCCAAAGAAACCCTCTGGGGGTAGAGAGCTACACTTTCGGAGCCATCCAAGACGCCTACATTTTTTACGCCAAAACTGTATGGTATGCGGGCCACGTGGACGAGGTGTCGCCTGTAATGTCTCTTCGGAGGACTGGGCTCTAGGGTCCAGCACTTTAGCTATTACGCTAAAAGGCCTGGCAGAGTCTTTTACAAGGCTCAGGGAAGAGGCCTCCTTTAAGTAGGAACCCATATCCCTGAAGGTTGGCACACATACCCCGCCGTGATGGGGGAAGATTGGTTCTGAAAACCTGCGGTGGGGATAAGGTAAGCGGGAAAAGAGTCCCAAGTATGAAACGGGGACCTTTTCTGAATTTTGAGTAGGTGTTCTTTTCTGTGGCCACCACTGGAGGGAGTAATAAGCTGAGTTTCACTCACCTAGCTGCAGAACAGTGTCAGTTTTATGCAGACAGCACACTCCTTCCACTGCTAAGCTCTGCTGTGGACGGCTTCCTCTTCCCTCCTCTCAGGCAAGTGTCAGGGGGATTCCCTTCTCTCAGAGAAGTGTTGGAAGGATCTTCCTTGTTCTGACCGCCGCCATTAGCCCCTAGGTCGCACGTGCACCAGGACGTGCTTTATGCCTACAACTATGTGAGAGGGGGGGCAGGCCCGTGAGCGTGCACGCTATTCCCACAAGCATGCTGGAACCAGGAAGTAATAAAGGAGCCTCACAAGCCTGAAGCTTTCTGGATGGGAGACAGCAGCATATGGGCACGTAAGATCTCCATGTGGTTTGCTGAGCACTCCCAAGATAGACACCTACTCTAGCATGAAACTGTGTGTTATTAGTTGCTTACTTTGTTAATTGCTAAACTAGCACAGTAGTATATGCACTGTTGGTACCTCGGCTTTTCTTAATAATATGTCTTCCCAGAGAAGAAATTCAGGGACTAAGAAAGACTAAGACTAAGAAAGACAAGAAAGCACCGCCGCCTGCTCGGTACCTTCCTCTCCTGTGTTAGCTGACGCACTTACACAGGATGAGCCATTGCCTCTATCAGGAGTAGCAGCCTCTCCTATGGTGCCTGGGCCTGCATATGTCACTGAGGACACTTTGGCGACAGCCCTGGACAACTTAGAAGGGAGAATCGCTGTGTTAATGGCCAAGTCCACACAAAAGGACAAAATGTGAAGCAGATCTCCTTCTGTTGTTTTAGATCTCCTTTCAGAAAAATCTGAGGATGAGGAGGATGTGAATGGTGTAGCCCCATCAGGGGATGAGGAGTCGGAGAGATCAGGGACATCAGAAGAACCTTTTTCTGCTTCCCAGGTTCTGAAATTGCAGGTGCAATGTTATGCTGAAGCAGTACGCTCTACTTTCAAGTTACCCTGTATGGATTTAACAGAATCACCTGTCTCCACCTTGGGTTCATTAAAATCCACACAGGCTGCTTGTGCCTTTCTGATTCATCCTTTATTGGAGAATCTGATTTACGCAGACTGGAAACATCCAGATAAGCGTTTCTCTCCTCCTAGGAAGTTTGAAGTTCTTTACCCTATGGAGGAGAAGTTTTCCAAGAAGTGGAGTCTGCCTTCTGTGGATGCAGCTATCTCTTGTATAAATAAAAGCTTAACTTGTCCGGTGGACAATGCTCAGGTGTTTAAAGATCCTTCTGAGAAGAAGTTGGAATCTTTACTAAGGTCTTCCTTTCTCCTGGCGGGCACAGTAACCCAACCTGCTGTGCCAGGCAGTTGATATGTGTCAGGTTTTAAAGGATCAGGTGAAACAGGGGCTGAAAGATCTGCCTCCGGAGCAGATTACGTTTTGGGAGAATATGCCCAGGGCCTTATGTTTCACAGTGGATTCCATTAGAGATTCTATTCAACAGGCATCCCGCCTTACGCTCCAGCTGGTGCATATGTGCAGAATTCTTTGGCTAAAGCGTTGGTCAGCGGAAGCTCCATGCAAAAAACTTTTGCCCAGTTTCCCATTCCATGGTGAACGCCTCTTTGGGGATGATTTGGAGAAGTATATCCAAAAGATATCGAGCAGTAAAACTACTGTTGCCAGAGAAGAAGAAAAACAAGCGTCCTTGTTTTAAACTTTCTCTCTCCCCTTCTCCTGGTAGATCTGCCTCCAGCCAGTGGTGACGGCATTTTCAGCCAGCCACAAAGGCTAAAGAAGGCCAGGCAAAGAAGAACAAGAAGCCATGGGGTTCAAAAGCTAACAAGCAAAACCCCAAAGCCTCTTTGTGAAGAGGCGCCTCCCCTCGGCCGAGTAGGGGGGGCGGCTTCGTCAGTTTTCAGAGGCATGGCAGACAGAAATCCAGGACAAGTGGGTAGTATCCACAGTATCCCTAGGGTACAAACTGGAATTTCGAGAGATCCCATCTTCTCAGTTCCGAAATTCAAGGCTCTCCAAAGATCCACTAAAAAGAGGATTTTTCTTTAAAGGATTGAATCACTTGCTGTCTCGAGGGGTGATCACAGAAGAACCCCTAAAAGAGCAAGGTTCAGGTTTTTATTCAAACCTATTTGTGATTCCAAAGCCAAATGGAGACGTCAGACCCATCCTGGATCTAAGATCTCTAAATCAGTTTCTGAACATTCGCCATTTCCGAATGGAAACTATTCGATCTGTGGTCACCACCTTACGAGGCAGAGAATTTATGGCATCTATAGACATCAGGGACGCATATTTGCATGTGCCTATCCATCCCGCTCACCAAAAATTCCTAAGGTTCGCGGTAGAACATCGCCACTTCCAGTTTGTGGCTCTGCCCTTTGGTGTGGCTACCGCGCCCAGAGTATTTACAAAGGTGTTGGCCCCTCTGTTGGCAAACCTGAGGACACAGGGCATAGCGGTAACAGCCTATCTAGACGATCTACTTGTGCTAGATCAGTCAGTGGCAGGATTAGATCACGCTGTGCTCACTACAGTAAAGTACCTGGAGCATTTAGGATGGATCGTAAACCTACAGAAGTCCTCTCTACAAGCCCAAAGAAGGGTATAATATTTGGGCATGATCATAGACACAGCCCAAAGCCAGGGTATTTCTCCCAGAGCCAAAGATCAAGTCTCTAAAGGACCTGATCCACAAGGTCAAGGCAAAGAAGGGGCCATCTATTCACCTTTGCATGAGGCTATTAGGGAAGATGGTGGCCTCCTTCGAGGCTGTCCCTTACGCTCAGTTTCATTCGAGACTACTTCAAAGCAGTATCTTAGCCGCCTGGAACAGGAGGATCCAAGCTCTAGATTTACCCATGCGCCTGTCTCCGCAAGTGCGCCAAAGCTTCAGTTGGTGGTTGAAAACCAAGAACTTGCGGAAAGGAAGATCTTTTTTCCCAGTCACCTGGAAGGTGGTGTCTACGGATGCCAGCCTATTGGGCTGGGGAGCAGTGTTGGAAGACGCTTCAGCCCAGTGAACCTGGGCCAAGACCGAAGAGAGCCTGCCCATCAACCTCCTGGAAATTCGGCCAGTATATCTAGCCCTCAAAACCTGGACACACAGGTTACAGGGCCACACTGTTCGGATTCAATCCGACAATGCTACCGCAGTAGCTTACATCAATCACCAAGGAGGCACCCGCAGTCAGGGTGCTCAGAAGGAGGTGAATCAGATTTTGGCATGGGCAGAAGATCATGTTCCTTGTCTCTCTGCAATCTTCATTCCAGGGGTAGAAAACTGGCAAGCGGACTATCTGAGTCGCCAGCAGCTGTCACCAGGAGAGTGGTCTCTCCACCCCAATGTCTTCCAGGCCATATGTCAGAAATGGGGGACCCTGAATGTAGACCTGCTAGCTTTCAGGTTCAGCAGGAAGTGGGACAACTTTGTATCCAAGACGAGAGATCCTCTGGCTTACGGATCGGATGCTCTAATAATTCCCTGGAATCAGTTCTCACTGATCTATGCATTTCCTCCGATCCCTCTTTTACAAAGGCTACTTTGCAGAATCAAGAAGGAGGGAATTCCAGTAATCCTAGTGGCCCCAAATTGGCCCAGAAGGCCCTGGTATGCCGAGATTGTAAAGATGGTGGTAGGAAGACCTTGGAAGCTTCCGCTTCGTCACGACCTGCTGTCGCAGGGTCCAGTGTTCCATCCTTACAAAAGCTAAATTTGACGGTCTGGCTACTGAGACCCCCATTTTGAAGAAACGAGGGATCTCAGGTCCAGTTCTTTCTACATTCATTAATGCTAGAAAGCCAGCATCCAGACTTATCTACTATAGAGTCTGGAAGGCATATGTTTCCTGGTGTGAAATCAGAAGATGGAATCCTCAAAAGTATGACATAAGTAAGATTCTGAACACATTAGCAAGATAAAACTGGGGAGTATTAAACACACTGTCCCCAGGCATTATCGACAACACCATGCCTGAAATCCTAGCGGCACTCAATTTTTGGTCATAGACCGCTTTGTGGCTCTGTGGAGGTAAGGAGCCACCACTAGGGGAGTATCCAGATTGGAAACATTCTGGATATATGAGCTCCAGACCCACCACCCACAAGGAATGAATGTAGAGTGGGACATTATTTCCTTTATTAATATGTCTTGATTGTTACATATTATAGTACGACTTCTTTTTTATTTTTATTTTTATTTCAATTTTTTCATTAATTTTTATTTTTTATTTTTTTATTTTAGCCATATTTTAATTTTAATATGAATTTCATTATTCTATAAGGATATGCATGTGCATTGTCATGACACCTGCATTTTTTTGATATAAATTACTACTAAATGTTTAATTTTAACTGTATATGTGTAGTAACACTCACTATATGTTATTTTATTAATTTGTGTGGCCCAATCCCTATATTCAGCAGGTAATGTAGAGGATTGGTTGCATTATCTGCAGGACCTTTTCCATAACATATGTGGACCAGTATACATATTGTCATTGTATCACTAGATGATGTGTCTACCTCCCTTAGTCGCTATATATTATATGTAGCTATGAGGTCCGCCCATTTGCTTGTGACCTGCAGCCGACGTGCGGGTCGTTGGCTCTGAATAGAGTCTCTTACATCAGACTCGGAGGCGTCACCTGTTCCGCTTGGGGGCGCGGCTATATGTCATGTCGGATCCACGCCTCGTCTTCATAGCCAGATGTGGGTGCTGCGTTCTATTAGGCCGCGTCACGTGATGCACGGCGGACGTAGCGTTGCGGCGCTCCGTCCAAGCCTCTTTTTCAAAATGAGGCTTGGATATCGCTCCAAATTTTGCCAATAGGATGGGACGCTGCAGCGGAAATGACGCAGCGGTCCCACAACGAAGTTTGGTCATACATATGGCGTTTTCACTATATGTGATACGCCGCTCCACCTCATTTATTGTTTAAATAATATACACCAGCCCTAATATTATGGCCCATTCAATTGGAGGTAACGCAACAGCCACACAAATGTCATTTTTGAATTAGCCCCCTCCATTATCAGAAAGAACCGGAAGTGATGCAATGGTGGTCCACTTCCGGGGTCATGGAGGTAATTTTACTTATTCATTTTACTTATTTATTGCGATGTGTGGTGGACACAGTCCATACCCCAGATGATGACTGTTTAGTCGAAACTAGTCGGGTAGACGTGTCTACACATATCGCTCTTGTACCTGAATTCATGCCTTTATAACCATCGCAAATGTGAGTGTTTTATTGTTACATTTTTTTCATTAAAACCTTTCCATACGGTATTACACTATGTGAGTTTTCTCTACTTTCATACGTATGAAATATGGATACCGAGTCCTTTGTATACATTCATAAATATGTGACCAGCACACTAGATGTCCTGTCTGACTGAAGTGCAATTTTAAAAAAACCTCCGGACTCCAGACCATCTACATTGGGTTTGTTAACCCCCAAAGCTTATCTCGACTTGGGTGGCATATGCCCCTCCAGGTCCGAGACTTCCGGTAAGCCTCCTTCAACTCACTCTTGGTGGCGGTTTTTCACAGCACTCCATATTTGAATTGCAAAGTTCACATTTCAATGAACACTTTCTTTTTGGATTGACTTTCATTTTACACTGCCTAACGGTTGAATGATTTTCTGCTTTGGACTTTATTTGATTATTGAGTTCTCACAGTCACCATTTACTATTTTTCTTATTATGGGTTGTATTAATAACGATCATTGTAATGATTTTTCTTATGTATAACCACATGATTTATTTAGCACTGGTTTAGATTCAGTTTTGCACTGGTTCATCCTGGTTTCACACATCTAACCACGTATTTGAGTCACATCTGTGTTTGGCTTAATACTGTACACAGATAACAAAAGCTAGCGCTACACTTATATCTACACCTCTTTATCGCTCTATCTACAAGCAGTGTTGGCGGCTGTTTTTTGTTACGTTTATCTTAGCGCAGTATACCTCCCCATTTTTACACCAAATAAGTAGGATTCTCGCCTTTTGCCAGTTAGAAGGGGATATGAAATTAGCCCTTAGTACCATCAAGGGTCAAATATCGGCTCTATCAGTCTTTTTTCAAAGACCGCTGGCATCTCATTCCCTAGTTTGGGCTTTCATTCAGGGGGTACTGCGGATCAATCCGCCAGTCAAGTCTCCCTTGTGCCCATGGGATTTAAATTTGGTATTGTCAGTATTGCAAAAGCAACCTTTTGAACCTATTTGTCATATTCTTTTGATCCTTTTGAGCAGGAAATTGGCCTTTTTGATTGCTATCTCTTCTGCCAGGAGAGTATCAGAATTAGCAGCTCTTTCTGGTAAAGAGCCTTATTTAATTTGTCACAGACAGAATTGTTCTACAACCCCATCCTACCTTTTTACCAAAGGTGGTGTCGGCGTTTCATTTGAATCAAGATATTGTTCTGCCTTCTTTTTTTTCGGATCCGCGGACAGTGGAGGAAAGGTTATTGCGCTCTCTAGATGTAGTGAGAGCAGTAAAAGTGTATCTCCAGGCAACTGCTCAGATACAAACTGAAAACATATTATTATAAGTGGCGCAAAAACATGTAACTAAATACATAAACTACTCCAATAAATATGAAACAGATTATGGCTGAAAAAAATATATTAATCCAGTCACTATAAATCAGCAAGAACCCGTGCATGAAGTGACAATAGTGTTTAAAGTTCATAAATTAATAATCAGTGTCTTCAATCTTCATTTCTTCCACCACACCCAAGTGTTCAGTGAGACCTCTCCCTTCAGATAAAACACTCACCAAAAAAATATGCCTAACACTCGCGTGTTCGGCGTGCAAGCAAAGCAACAATCCTTTCAATGGAAAACCAGATGATGCACTTCATAAAGTGTCCTCCAGGTGGCTCCGTATATGTGTAACAAAAAAATATAAGGTGCACAATAGTGTGATATCGTAAAACCAGTTTAATCAATAAAAAACCTTCAAAAGTTACACTCACAAGAAAATTATGAAAGCAAGCCGTAATGCACACCAAAAACATCCAGACAACTACAGCCAGTGAAGGATGGTCACGGCGGACCCAGGATCAGCAGTGATCAATTCTAATATGAACGCTCTCACCGCTCGCTTCCCATATACGATCCCTCGCTTCCTACTGTGGCTGGATGCGTAACACGTCACACGTCACTCCTTCACGATGGTTCAAGCACTCAAACGATCGCAATGTAGCCACGCCCCGACATGTTTCGTCACGATGGACTTAATCATGGGATTAAGCAATCCCATGATTAAGTCCATCGTGACGAAACATGTCGGGCGTGGCTACATTGCGATCGTTTGAGTGCTTGAACCATCGTGAAGGAGTGACGTGTGACGTGTTACGCATCCAGCCACAGTAGGAAGCGAGGGATCGTATATGGGAAGCGAGCGGTGAGAGCGTTCATATTAGAATTGATCACTGCTGATCCTGGGTCCGCCGTGACCATCCTTCACTGGCTGTAGTTGTCTGGATGTTTTTGGTGTGCATTACGGCTTGCTTTCATAATTTTCTTGTGAGTGTAACTTTTGAAGGTTTTTTATTGATTAAACTGGTTTTACGATATCACACTATTGTGCACCTTATATTTTTTTGTTACACATATACGGAGCCACCTGGAGGACACTTTATGAAGTGCATCATCTGGTTTTCCATTGAAAGGATTGTTGCTTTGCTTGCACGCCGAACACGCGAGTGTGAGGCATATTTTTTTGGTGAGTGTTTTATCTGAAGGGAGAGGTCTCACTGAACACTTGGGTGTGGTGGAAGAAATGAAGATTGAAGACACTGATTATTAATTTATGAACTTTAAACACTATGGTCACTTCATGCACGGGTTCTTGCTGATTTATAGTGACTGGATTAATATATTTTTTTCAGCCATAATCTGATTTATATTTATTGGAGTAGTTTATGTATTTAGTTACATGTTTTTGCGCCACTTATAATAATATGTTTTCAGTTTAGATCATCATCATTATTATATTGTACACAGTTTGATTATTTAAGGTGGCAGCATTATAGATTTACTTTTCATTTGGATGTATATGTTAGTACCAGTGTGCCCAAGTGTACGAAGTTATCCAACATATTCATCACTTGATATATTTTTATTTATATATATATTTTTTTATTTTTATCCTGAAGCGCAGTGGGGATATCAATAGGGCGCATTTTTTGATTTCCACTTATTCACAACTGCTCAGATACGTAAAACAGATGTTTTGTTTATTTTGCCAGATGGTCCCAAGAAAGGACAAGCGTTATCAAAATCCACCATTTCCAGGTGGATTCGACAAGTAATTATTCAAGCTTATGGTTTAAAGAACAGGATTCCTCCTTTTTCTGTTAAGGCGCACTCTACCAGGGCGATAAGTGCTTCATGGGCAGTGCATCACCAGGCTTCGATGACTCAGATCTGTAAAGCTGCAACTTGGTCTTCAGTCCAAACATTTTCCAAATTCTATCAAGTAGATGTGAAAGGACATGAGGATGCCGCCTTTGGGCGTAGTGTGCTGCAGGCAGCAGTATAGGGCTTCTTGTCCGTAAGCGGCCTGCCTGATCTGTGTCTCCCACCCTTCATTGAGCATTGCTCTAAAACGTCCCATTATGTAATGACTTGCTCTGTGTCCCGTGGTGTACGATAAAGAAATTAGGATTTTTATAACAGCTTACCTGTAAAATCCTTTTCTTGGAGTACACCACGGGACACAGAGGTCCACCCCTTCTTATGGGAACCTTACTGCTACAAAACTGAGGTACTTCCCTGATGGGAGGGGTTATATGGAGGGGAACTTCTTCAATTGGTTGTGCCAGTGTCCAATCACCGCTGGTGTCCCTTAACCCATTATGTAATGACTGGTAACAGCTTACCTGTAAAATCCTTTTCTTGGAGTACACCACGGGACACAGAGCCAGTCATTACATAATGGGTTAAGGGACACCAGCGGTGATTGGACACTGGCACAACCAATTGAAGACAGTTCCCCTCCATGTAACCCCTCCCATCAGGGAAGTACCTCAGTTTTGTAGCAAAGCAGTAAGGTTCCCAAAGGAAGGGGGGACCTCTGTGTTAGGTGGTGTACTACAAGAAAAGGATTTTACAGGTAAGCTGTTATAAAAATCCTTTTTCACCCTAGTATTGACTAGTATTTCAGGATTTCTTTTTCTCCCTCAGTTTCTCTGTCGTTTATCTAAAGTGCTGATGGAGAGGGGCACACAAGGATTTCCCCAGGTGCCTGATGTCCTTTTTTAACAACCTATGACATCAGCGGTTGTTAGAATGCAAGCAGCAAGCCCAAGGTTGTAATGCTGTACAATTAAAGCCCATGGCTTTGTGTAACAAAAAAGGCAGGCCTGATACCCCTTCCCGGTTTGTTGAAAATTTTTGGGCAATTTGGGGAAATTTTTAAGTATTTTGCCAAGCCACTGCTAAAGGTCCCAGAAGGCACCTTAGTTGAAAAATACTGCTCTAGACATTAAAAAGAGAAGCGAGACCTATGCCATCAGGTGCTTACTGTAAGAGGTGACTAAATATTAGATACAAACATCCATATGTTGCATGAGGTTTTGTAAAAATACCTTACACTCATTTTTATATCAAGGTATGAGCAGGCAACCTAATATTATTCTTGGTTGTTTAATGTTTTAGGTACGTGCCATGTTCTCAATGTATTGGTAGTTTTCCACTGAGATAAAATTTATTTTTTTGTTCCTTTATTATGGAAGCATGACCATGGTAAATGTGACATTATATAGTCTCTGTACGTAGAAATTTGACACAGACCACACAGTGAGAATTTGAGTGTCTACTGGTATCAAGGCTAGGTTTTCCAGGATGCCATTTGATCTAGGATGTGAACATGGTATTGTGAGAAAATCGCAATTTCACATCCCAGATCAAATCACAGTTGAGTAGAGCTCAGCTTTGGTTTGCATGTTTAAGAAACCACACATGAAGTGGCTAGGTTTTACATTTGAAAGTCTTTATGGTATATAGAGCTATAATTTACCACATTTCAGTATCACTTTTTTTTTTTATGGCATGCTTTTTAAGGAGCACTCCAATTAAGGATGTAAATATAGCCTTTAAATGCATACATTGAGCACAACCCTTGTGAATCTTGCATCTGCTCAGTATTTCAGTTTTTATTAAGGCATTGTTTTAGTGTACCAATCTATCTCTGATCTGAGAGCCCCAACTTGTGATACCCTTGCTGATAGTAAAATCTCTCTGGGTCTTCATTGGCGGGAGAATTACTAAAACTGGTGCACAACACAGAATGTGGTACATGCATTGCCACCATGGCATGTACCACATGCCACCAACAAAAATGCACACAATGGGCAGAAACAATGGGGGAGATTTACTAAAACTGGTGCAAACAGAACCTGGTGCAGCTCTGCATGGTAACCAATCAACTTCTAACTTCAATTAAGCTTTGACAATAAAATTTGATTAGTTACTATGTACAGCTGCACCACATTCTGTTTATACATACATTTGCTCTGTATGTATATGCTTTCAAGTGTATTCACCTGGGAAGCATATACATACAGTGCAAGTGAGGCCTAAACATTTGTAATCAGAGAAACCTGCAGTGTAATACCATGGACAATGAGGCAAGACTTGAGGTGGATAACCATGGGTTCAAAGCTCCTCAAATCTGGAAGGGCACCCTCTATGTTGAAAAATAGCTTTTTCTCTGGATAGAATTGAATTCACTTGACTACACCAGTCCTCTAGGGTGGGAGGATGAGGGGATGCAAATTTTTGGTGTACTTAATTCTGGGTCAAAACCCCCTAATAGACAGACAAGGGATTCTTAAACAATGGACGTTTGACCCTATTTATACTGTTAAAGACCGCTTCCCAGTACCAAAATTATTTGGGGCACCTCAATAGCATATGAAAGAGGTCACCTGGCTCCCCCTGACATCTCGGACAACACAGCTTATCCTTATGGTGCCATTGATACAATTTGTGTGGGGTACGATGGATCCTATGTAGTAGTAACAGTTGCGTCAACCGTTGAGAAGGTGTCAATGACCCAGGGATACCTGCTCTACTATTGCTAACCAAGTTTTTGCTTGGATGTTTCTAAGGTCCCTCTCCAACCCATTCCTACAGGGCAATATAATGCCTTTTCGCTAGCACTCCCATGTAGATGAGCATACAGCTGATAATTCCCTTCCTTCACTCAATATTAATTAGTTTATCCATTAGTGGGGTAGGCCCCACGGATAGATTGAGATGCTTATTTTCAGCACACAGCACACGCCTTGATTGGATATAACTCTGAAACTTAATCTACAATCCATTTTCCAACACTCAATCTGACTTTAAATCAATCCTCCTCCTAACATTAACATAAAAACCTAATAGTAAGTTAACTAATGATCTCTAAACCCAGATACATACATTACCTTTGTTGTACCATCCTGTGCTTTGTGGCAAACTTTTAGTTCCTGTGCCTACATACAGCACCCATATCCTAGAGAGAAAGCAAATTGTTCCACTTTTTGAGAGTGTCAGAGATTGAAAGTGAATATGCTCAGGAGAATGATTCACAAAGTGGCCACAGCCAATGTGATTAAACCAGTGGTAAACCCAAAGGAGATAATTGGAGCGTGGCTCAGTAGGTGTCTATTCGGGGAGTTGTTTTCAGTCTAATGTTCCCGAGGAATCTGCCCAGTGTGTGCCACAACAGCTCTCTCCCAGCCTGTAAATGTCCTGACAAGCTCTAATTAAGAGAATTGATTTGTGCTCCGCTTCAGATTCTATTGCTCTCCGGGGATAGAAGGCGTTCTAATACAGACCATTTGGAAAAACAGCGTCTGTATGACTTACTATTAAAAAGGAAAGAAATCATTTGAACTGGGGCCAAGCACATCAACAGAAATCCTGCCACAGTTCAGAGAGGGGCCTTCAACGCTGCTTAGGTTTCGAGGCCTTGTTTGGATTTGACGCAGCTATGTTCCTATTTGATTTTAAAATACACATTTGTGTTGATTTAACATGTTAAATGTCTGTTTCCTTTGTAAGCCTGCAGTATTTTTCTTTTACAGTCTGTCTTTGGGTTTAATTTTCCACACTGTTCATATATTTTATAAGAGAAATAGTATTTTTTTTTCTACTTGTATCCGAGTGTGATCTTTTTTTTTAAGTTTTGTTCAAATGTTTAAATAATCTGAATGACGAGCGTGAAGATTTTCCATCTTAGGACTGGCTTTATATTATTGCATTGTGGTAATGTGTGCTAGAACAATAAATTATAACAATAAATTGTAAAAAGGTTTAAATAAAATAAATAATTTAACCTACCTAGTGTATTTGATACTCAGGTCAAGTCATTCAACACCCCTTTGCTCTATACAAGGAAATCATTTTTTAGTAACAATCTTAAAATGAAATGAATACAAACACAAAAGTTGCATAGGCAGTACAAATTAAAGTGTCCACTAACATTTACTGGTCAGTGTAGAAGTGTCCCTCTACATTGGTGGTTAGTGGAAAATTGTCCCATTGGTGGTCAGTGTAGATGGGGGATCAATCTGTTCACTGCTTAAAGTGGTTCTCAAGGCAGAAGGTTTTTAATCTTAATGCATCAAGATAAAAAAACCTGCTGTGTGCAGTAGCCCCCCCCCCCCTAATACCTGAGCTCCCTCGCGATCCAGCGATGTTGCACTAAGCCACAAAGTCCGAGGACTCTCCCTCCATTGGCTCCTGCTGCCGCCACTCAGTCAGTGAGCCAATGAGCAGAGAGAGGGGGCAGGGCTGCTTGCTGTGGGGGCACTCGGCAAGAGGGAGGGGCCAGGAGCACCAGCGGGGGACCTGAGAAGAGGGGAATCTGGGCTATTCTGTGCAAAACCACTGCATAGAGCAGGTAGGTGTGACGTGTTTGTTATAAAAAAAAAAAAGAAAACGACCAGGCCACTTTTTGCGATTCGACACTGCGTTGCTTTAACGGACAATTGCGCGGTTGTGCGACATGGCTCCCAAACAAAATTGACGTCCTTTATTTCCCACAAATAGAGCTTTCTTTTGGTGGTATTTTATCACCTCTGCGGTTTTTATTTTTTGCGCTATAAACAAAAATAGAGCGACAATTTTGAAAAAAATGCAATATTGTTTGCTTTTTGCTATAATAAATATCCCCAAAAAATATATTAAAAAACATATTTTTTCCTCAGTTTAGGCCGATACGTATTCTTCTACATATTTTTTGTAAAAGGAATCGCAATAAGCACTTGATTGGTCTGCGCAAAAGTTATAGCGTCTACAAAATAGGGGGTAGTTTTATGGCATTTTTATTTTTATTTTATTTTTTTTACTAGTAATGACGGCGATCAGCGATTTTTATCGTGACTGCGACATTATGGCGGACACATCGGACACTTTTGACATCATTTTGGGACCATTGTCATTTTTACAGCGATCAGTGCTATAAAAATGCACTGATTACTGTAAAAATTACACTGGCAGTGAAGAGGTTAACCTGTAGAGGGCGCTGAAGGGGTTAAGTGTGACCTAGGGAGTGCTTCTAACTGTTAGGGGGCGTGGCTTGCCGTGACACATCACTGATCGCGGTTCCCGATGACAGGGAACAGACGGTCAGTGACATGTCACTAGGCAGAACGGGGAGATGTTGTCTTTACACTAACATCTCCCCATTCTTCAGCTCTGTGACCCGATCGCGGGACACCAGCAGACATCGAGTCCATGGTCACGGAGCTCGCGGCAGGGTCGCAAGCGCGTCGGCGGCAGCGTGAGCAACCACATGGTTTGCAAATTAAAGGGGACGTATATATACACGCTCATTTGCGCAGCCGTGCCATTTTGTCGACGTATACGTTCGTACGGCGGTCGGGAAGCGGTTAAGGAACCCCTATCAACTACAGGAGGACCCCTGGTTAGGAAAGGCTGTGCTAGAATGATTTAGAATAGAACAGATATTGCTTGGGGATAATTTCATATTTGCCCTAAGGGCTCATTTACCTTTTCTGCTGGAAGGGGGCATGGTGGTAAAGGTCTGTATAAGGTCCTTTTTTATTCTTTGGCATCCATGTGATTTTTAGACTACATCTCTTTCTGATGTCATATGTTACCCAGGTAGTTTTTATAGCAAGCAGTAGAACATGTAAGAACAGAGAGACGCCACACACCACTAGCTCATGAGGTAAAGAAAGATGTGAATGGCCTCAGCCTTGGACTCCTCCTAAGTCATGGACTGACGCATTTCACCCCACCCAGTGGGCGTAGACCTCTATGTTCACATCTGATGAGCTAGCGGTGTGTGGCGTCTCTCTGTTTTTACATGTTCTACTCCTTTCAGGAATAGGCACTTGGCAGCCTGCACCCTTTCAACACTGTGAGACATTGGGTCTGTCTGTTATCAGGATACCTTGAGTGGCTCCATAAGTTGCCGCATGGTATTGTGAGTCGTTTTTTTTTTAGCAAGTTCATTAAAATGTATATAAACCCGAAGGGTATATTCAAACCAGATGCCGTGGGACTGCGTTGGGTGGGTTTTTGAGCATAGTCCCACTGCAAGGTATGGCAAAATGCCTTGTCTCCTTCATTCCTGGTTTACCCCACAGTTGTGAGTAGTTTTTTAGCAAGTTCATTAAAATGTATTTATACCCTAAGGGTCTATTCACACCATATCCAATAGGACTGCATTAAGTGGCTATTCTAGCCCAGTCCCACTGCAAGATAAGGCAAAATGTCTTGTCTCAATCATTCCCAGTTTATCCCACCATCTTTCTTTCAATGCAGTGAATGGCCAGGCAATCCACAGCAGCTGCCAATACAACTTCTTACTGAATTGTCAATGTGTGACATTGCAATAAAGTTGGTGTAAAAAAAAAAAAAAGTTAACAGTGCGATGCACCACGATTGGCGTCTAGTGTGAATTAGCCCTTACAATTAACTTCTCTTATATGCTAACCTTTGGTCTATTAAATATACAATTTACAATTTTTTGTTATATCTGTTAGAGAAGCCAAAAAAATCCCTGTTGACCCTTCAGAAATGATTATTAAACAGGATTTATATGGCGTCAACAGTTTACGCAGCGCTTTACAATGTAGAGGGGAGACTGTACAATTACAGTACAGTTCAATACATAAGGAATAGGAGGGCCCTGCTCATGGAGCTTACAATCTAAAGGGAGGGGGAGGTGGTACAAAAGGTAATGCAGTAGCTGTGGGGGTGATCTGATGGAGGTGACTCGGGTACAGTTTTTAGGTGGTGGTGGAGGAGGTTTCCCTAAATAAGTGAGTTTTCAGGGATCGCCTAAAGGTGGACAGGGTAGGGGCTGATCAGACATACTGTGAGAGAGAGGCTCTAGAGAAGTCCTGGAGACGAGCGTGGGAGGCGGTAACAAGTGAGCTAGAGAGCAGGAAGTCTTGGGAGGAGCGGAGAGGACAATTTGGGCGATATCTGCAGATGAGGTTGGTGATGTAGCTGGGGGTGATATTGTGGATGGCCTTGTATGTTGTGGTAAGTATTTTGAATTTTATACAGTGGGGTAGGGGAAGCCGGTGAAGGGATTGGCAGAGTGGAGCAGAAATTCATAGTTGTCCTCTGCACGCTTCCTGTGTTGCTTCAAGGAGAGTATTTAGCCCTCCCAATTTTTTTCTTGGGCGCAGCCACAGTCTCTATGTTATGGAGTACAAAATGGGGAGACGGTTTAAGTTGTTTAGCAAAAGACTACTGGGCAGGGCTGACACCAAACATGTCCACAAAATACTGTGCTGTCAGCCCACAACAGGACATTTCTAGCAGATCAACAGATATTTTTCTGTACTTGTATTGTTTTTAAATGGAGGCAAGATATATAGTAAGTCAGGTTAAAAAAAGACACAAGTCCATATGTACTGCATATGCTATTTTTTTATTATTATTATTTTGTATGTTAAGCAAGAAAAAAGGCAGGTTTTGTATTTTGAAAAGAAAAAAGAAGCTGGCAGCTTTTTTAAATATCCCAATTTGTCTGGAGACCCGCCAAATCAGAAACCTTGGTTGGATGGGAGAATGGAAGGCAAAATCTGGTTGCTACAGACAACGAGAACAGGATCTCCTTTACACATTCCCTGCTGCAAGGCCTGAGATGAATTGTCCGGATAAATTCTATTAAATAAATAGCACTACGTAAATACCAACAGATAGTTTTCTAATAAAAATCAGGAAGTAATTAAAGCCAGCAATTCAGCATAATGAAGGACCTTTCACACAGACGGCATTCATAATAGGGCATGCATTTAATCAGCTTTACTGGAAATGAGGAGGGGAAAAAACGATTTCCACTTAAAGAAAAAAAAAAGCTTGACTCATTAGGTTATGTGGATTAGTCTGTCACTGCTGAACTTGCCCTCAAGTTTACCTTGGACTGAACACCAGTAGTTAAATGACACTCTGGAAATTAATGGAAAACATTAATGTTGTTGCGTTAAGCTGACTTCATGCTGAGGTTGATGGGACACCAAGTTTTTAAAAAGGCTCATCTATATGCATAGTATGGAGACCTGCAGAGACTCCCAGCTACAGAGCCTCTGATAGCACATAGCATTCATTTCCTGTCCGCATATGTTTATATTATGCTTCTGGAGTGTCTGCGGGTGCCTGGAAACCAGCGAGTGTAATGTTATATCATTATTTGTATAATTGTTATAAATGGACAAATCAGTTTGAGTTCGATCTGCCAAGAGTTTGGTGAACCTGGATTCAAAATTTGGCAAACCTGAACTTAGATGTGACACCTATTAAAGTTTTTTTTTTTTTTTTACAGTCCCTTGAAAAAGTATTCATATCTCTTGAAATTGTCCACATTTTGTCATGTTACAACCAAAAACGTAAATGTATTTTATTGGGATTTTTTTATGTGATAGACCAACACAAAGTGGCACGTAATTGTGAAGTGGGAGGAAAATGATAAATGTTTTTTTATTATTTTTTTTACGAATATCGAAATATCTCCAATACACAGAGAAAAAAAAACAAATAACCAAGCACCTCTAGTCACCACATACAACTAGACATGTGCATTAATTTTCGTCCGAATTTCAGGGATTTTCTATATCAAACTGTTGTCTCAACGAAACGAAAATAAAGCATTTTTTATGTCAGGTCTTTCGTATTTCGAATTCTGCGCGTTCGTTATCGTTTGTTAAAACGAACGCGCAGAATCCGAAATACGAAAGATCCGACCTAAAACATGCTTTATTTTCGTTTCGTTGAGACAACAGTTTGATATAGATAGAAGATTCGACATAACGGTGACAATAGCGATCTGTGTCTATCGAATCTGAGGTTGAATGTGCCTAACCTAACTCTTAGTCCAAGATTATTCGACACAGAGAGAAAAGATTCAACATTATAGAGACATGAAGATTCGACGAAGCAGCTAAAAACATACGATCACTGCGATCGGACATTTATGGTCAAATGCTCGGCCGTTAGGCTATAGGAGAATTCTAATGTTGGTTGACTAGTAATAATAATAATAAGTATAATTATTACTAGTCATACAACATTAGAGTTCTACCATAGCTTGTAGGCGGAGCATTCGACCGGAAATATACGATTGCGGTGGCGTACAGTTTAGCTGCTACGTCGAATCTTCTTAAAACTTTCGACAGACACCATAAGCCTTCAATTGACAGATTCGACCTTAATTCGGATTTTCAGACGAATGCATTTTTTAACGAAACAAAATAAATAAAAACGAATTTCGGGAGTAGCTAAATAAATTTATTTTTCGGACGAAAACGAAATTCCAAAACAAAATATTTCAGTGTGCACATGTCTACCCAGCACTAGAAGGGATCAACAAGATAATCAAAGATTTACAACCAATTATAACACAGGATGAAACTCTGAAAGGAATATTCCAACAAACCCCAATATTGGCTTTCAGACAACCACCCAACCTCAGACATAAACTAATAAGCAGGAAACTTCACTCTGATTATGAAGTCACAAATAATGGAAGAAAACCCTGCAATAAAAAACGCTGCAAACTGTGCAACCAGATCAATCTATCCAAAACACACAAATGGGACCTTCAATATCATGGGATCATACAGCTGTACCTCCAGTAATGTCGTGTACCTCATCCAATGCAAAAGGTGTAGCAAAGAATCTTATGTTGGTGAAACAGGACAGAAGTTGCAAGCGAGGATGAATTTGCGTAGTCAATACCATCAAGGAACATCACCTCTCACAACCGGACCACACTATAGAAGACCTCAATGTTTTAGTTCTTAAAGGGGTTGTAAAGGTTCGTTTTTTATTTTCTATATAGTTTCCTTTAAGCTAGTGCATTGTTGGTTCACTTACCTTTTCCTTTGATTTACCTTCTAAATGTTTTTTTTTCTTTGTTTTCTTTGTCTGAATTTCTCACTTCCTGTTCCTCCTCAGTAAGCTGTTCAGTAAGCTGTTCTGGCTGACTCCAAACCACTCGGATGATGGTGTGAAGTTTACTGAGGAGAAACAGGAAGTGAAAAATTCAGACAAAGAAAAAAAACATTTAGAAGGGAAATCTAAGGAAAAGGTACAGTAGGTGCCGCTGACATTGTATATTCATCGCGATCCTATCGCGGAGATTCTCGGCGACAGGGGTGCCGACATCTCGGCGACAGGGTGGCGACACATGTCGCGCTCGCTGCAATGGCGAGGAGACGCGGCACTGTATTGAACGGGGATCCGACGTGGATTCCCGCCAATACCAGGCACTGTGTTTGGTATGAATCCTGAGCGGGAACTCCACGCCAATTTTTAAAGAAAAAACCGGCGTGGGTTCCCACTCCAGAAGCATACCAGGCCCTTGGGTCTGGTCTGGATTTGAAGGGGAACCCTACGCCGAAAAAACGGCGTGGGGGTCCCCCCTCAAAATCCAAACCAGACCCTTATCCGAGCAAGCAACCTGGCAGGCTGCAGGGGAAGAGGGGGGTAGAGAGAGCGCCCCCCCTCCCTCCTGAACCGTACCAGGCCACATGCCCTCAACATGGGGGGTTTGGTGCTCTGGGGCAGGGGGGCGACCTGCGGCCCCCCACCCCAGAGCACCCTGCCCCCATGTTGATGAGGACAGAGCCTCTTCCCGACAACCCTGGCCATTGGTTGTCGGGGTCTGCGGGCGGGGGGCTTATCGGAATCCGGATTCTGGCCCCCCACCCTATGTGAATGAGTAATGGGGTACATCGTACCCCTACCCATTCACCTGGTGGAAAAAAAATTGCAATAAAAACACAACACAGTTTTTTAAAGTATTTTATTGCACAGCTCCGGGGGTCTCTTCCGTCTTCGGGGGTCTCCAGTGTCGTCGCCGCGCTCTCCGGTTCTTTCTTCTGCCGGGCCACCGCTATCTTCTTCCAGCTCTTTTGCTAGCGGGGCCCTCTTCTTCTCCTGTTCTCCGGTTCTTCTCCCGCTCTCCGGTTCTTTCTTCCTTCCGCTATCTTCTTGCAGCTCTTTTGCTAGCAGAGGCCCGGTCTTCCCCGTCGTCTCGTCCGGCTCTCCGTTGTCCTTCTGCCGGGCCTCCGCTAGCAAAAGAGCTGCAAGAAGATAGCGGAGGCCCGGCAGAAGGAAGAAAGAACCGGAGAGCGGGAGAAGAACCGGAGAACGGGAGAAGAAGAAGGCGACGGAGAAGACCGGGCCCCGCTAGCAAAAGAGCTGGAAGAAGATAGCGGTGGCCCGGCCGAAGAAAGAACCGAAGAGCGCGGCGACGACACCGGAGACCCCCGAAGACGGAAGAGACCCCCGGAGCTGTGCAATAAAATACTTTAAAAAACTGTGTTGTGTTTTTATTGCAATTTTTTTTCCACCAGGTGAATGGGTAGGGGTACGATGTACCCCATTACTCATTCACATAGGGTGGGGGGGCCGGAATCTGGGGGCCCCCTTATTAAAGGGGACTCCTGGATTCCGATAAGCCCCCCGCCCGCAGACCCAGACAACCAACGGCCAGGGTTGTCGGGAAGAGGCCCTGTCCTCATCAACATGGGGGAAGGGTGCTCTGGGGTGGGGGGGCCGCAGGTAGCCCCCCTGCCCCAGAGCACCAAACCCCCCATGTTGAGGGCATGTGGCCTGGTACGATTCAGGAGGGAGGGGGGCCGCTCTCTCGTCCCCCCCTCTTCCCCTGCGGCCTGCCAGGTTGCGTGCTCGGATAAGGGTCCGGTTTGGATTTTGAGGGGGACCCCCACGCCGTTTTTTCGGCGTAGGGTTCCCCTTCAAATCCAGACCAGACCCAAGGGCCTTGTATGCTCCTGGAGGGGGAACCCATGCCGGTTTTTTCTTTAAAAAATGGCGTGGAGTTCCCGCTCAGGATTCATACCAAACGCAGTGCCTGGTATTGGCGGGAATCCACGTCGGATCTCCGTCTATCGGCAAAGCGTGTCGCTCATCATGAAAGGGACATTTTTCCTTTCCCGATGACGAGACAGCTCGGCGCTGGCTCTCGCGACGGAGCTCATAGGGTGTCAATCTCGCCGCTAGAAGTGGCGAGATTGACACAATATCGGGGGCACCTACTGTAAGTGAACCAACAATGCACTAGCTTAAAGGAACCTATTTAGAAAATAAAAAACGAACCTTTACAACCCCTTTTAAAGGGAATTTCAGAACTATCCAGGAAAGGAAAACATTTCAACCAAGAATGATGATACTTTTTGACACAAAAAAATAATGGCCTAAATTTAGATATTGTTTTTCTTACCCATTATTCTACAGTTTTACGACCCCCTCTGTGAATGTCACCCCCCAGTCTATAGCTCTCCCTCTGTCTTATCTCACTAACTCTGCTGCTAGCTTTATTACCATTGCCATATACATTGATTTGTATGTGTTTGTTTTTCTTTCTTTTTTTTTTTCCTTTCCCTCAGAGATTGTGTGTTTTATTATATATTTTTTTTAATTTTATATTTTAACATTCTGCTAAAACTTTTGTGAATCAGTTCTGTTTGGACCTTGAAGAAGGGGACATACCCCGCTTGTCCTGAAAAATTGTATGTTCGTACAAATGAAAAAAGTATCACGGACATTACTCAATTTTCTCTGTCACAATTGCACTAATACGGCAAAAATCACCTCAAGTATATTACAAATATCTGAAAAGTGTGGCGTGCATTTTTATTCAGCGCCCCTGAATCAATACTTTGTAGAACCACCTTTCACTGCAATTACAGCTGCAAGTCTTTTTGGGGATGTCTCTACCAGCTTTGCACATCTAGAGAGTGAAATTATTGCCCATTCTTCTTTGCAAAATAGCTCAAGCTCTGTCAGATTGGATGGAGAGCGTCTGTGAACAGCAATTTTCAATTCTTGCCTCAGATTATCAATTGGATTTAGGTCTGGACTTTGGGCCATTCTAACACATGAATAAGCTTTGATCTAAACAATTCCATTGTAGCTCTGGCAGTATGTTTAAGGTCATTGTCCTGCTGGAAGGTGAACCTCGGCCCCAGTCTCACGTCATTTGCAGACGCTTAACAGGTTTTCTTATAAGATTGCCTTGTATTTGGCTCCATTCATCTTCCCATCAACTCTGACCAACTTCCCTATCCCTGCTGAAGAAAAGCATCCCCATAACATGATGCTACCACCACCATGTTTCACGGTGGGGATGGTGTGTTCAGGGTGATGTGCACTGTTCGTTTTCCTGCCACACAGCATTTTCCTTTTAGGCCAAAAAGTTCAATTTTGGTCTCATCTGATTAGAGCACCTTCTTCCACATGTTTCTTCCACATGGCTTCTCGCAAACTGGAATTCTTATGGTTTTCTTTCAACAATGACTTTCTTCTTGCCACTCTTCCATAAAGGCCAGATTTGTGGAATGTATGACTAATAGTTGTTCTGTAGACATATTCTTCCACCTGAGCTGTGGATCGCTGCAGCTCCTCCAGAATTACCATGGGCCTCTTGGCTGATTCTCTGATTAATGCTCTCCTTGCCCGTCCTGTCAGTTTAGGTGGATGTTTGCAGTTGTGCCATACTCTTTTCATTTTTGGATGATGGATTGAACAGTGCTCTGTGAGATGTTCAAAGCTTGGGATGTTTTTTTTAATAAACTAACCCTTCTTAAAACTTTTCCACAACTTTATCATTGACCTGTCTGGTGTGTTCCTTGGCCTTCATGATGCTGTTTGTTCATTAAGGTCCTCTAACAAACTTCTGAGGGCTTCACAGAACAGCTGTATTGAGGCCAGGTTCACACTGGGGCGACAAACGCTCCGACATTGGGAGCTCATGTCACATGACGTGTGAAAATAAATGTTTCCCTATGGGAGCCGTCTTAACTGGTCCGACACATGTCGGTCCGACTTTGAAAATGCTCCCTGTACTACTTCGGTCCGACTTTGATCCGACTTCAGCCCATTGACTATCATTGAAGTCGGATCGCAGTCTTGCATGATGTGACTTTGGCATGCGACTTGTGCTGTGCTGCTCTTGAGGGGGAACTCCAGGCCAAATTTTAAATAAAAAACCGGCATGGGTTCCCCCTCCAGGGGCATACCAGGCCCTTGGGTCTGGTCTGGATTTGAAGGGGAACCCCTACGCCGAAAAAAACGGCGTGGGGTCCCCCCCAAGATCCAAACCAGACCCTTATCCGAGCAAGCAACCTGGCAGGCCGCAGGGGAAGAGGGGGGACGAAAGAGCGACCCCCCTCCCTCCTGAACCGTACCAGGCCGCATGCCCTCAACATAGGGGGTTTGGTGCTCTGGGGCAGGGGGGCGACCTGCGGCCCCCCACCCCAAAGCACCCTGTCCCTATGTTGATGAGGACAGGGCCTCTTCCCGACAACCCTGGCCGTTGGTTGTTGGGGTCTGCGGGCGGGGGGCTTATCGGAATCCGGGAGCCCCCCCCCTGATAAGGGGGGCCCCCAGATCCCGGCCCCCCACCCTATGTGAATGAGTATGGGGTACATCGTACCCCTACCCATTCACCTGGTGGAAAAAAAATGTCAAGAAAAAACAACACAGCTTTTTAAATTAATTTATTGCACAGCTCCGGGTCTTCTTCCGACTTCGGGGGTCTCCGCGCTCTCCGGTTCTTTTTTCTGCCGAGCCTCCGCTATCTTCTTCCAGCTCTTTTGCTAGCGGGGCCCGGTCTTCTCCGTCGCCTTCTTCTTCTCCCGCTCTCCGGTTCTTCTCCCGCTCTCCAGTTCTTTCTTCTGCCGGGCCTCCGCTATCTTCTTCCAGCTCTTTTGCTAGTGGAGGCCCGGTCTTTCCGTCGTCTCGTCCGGCTCTCTGCTGTCCTTCTGCCGGCCCCTCCACTATCTTCTTCCAGCTCTTTTGCTAGTGGAGGGGCCGGTCTTCCCGTTGCCGTCTTCTTCTCTCTTCTCCTCTCTTCTCCTCCTCCTCGATGTTGACTCGTCGCTTCCTCCCACTGTAATGCTGGCTGTTCGCTCCGCTCCGAATTAATATAGGCTTCTCATGACGTCACAGTCACATGCTCCCATGACGTCACAGTCACATGCTCCGGGGCCACCCGGAGCATGTGACTGTGACGTCATGAGAAGCCTATATTAATTTGGAGCGGAGAGAACAGCCAGCATTACAGCGGAAGGAAGCGACGCGTCAACATTGAGGAGGAGAAGAGAGAAGAAGACGGCGACGGGAAGACCGGCCCCTCCACTAGCAAAAGAGCTGGAAGAAGATAGTGGAGGGGCCAGCAGAAGGACAACGGAGAGCCGGACGAGACGACGGGAAGACCGGGCCTCCGCTAGCAAAAGAGCTGGAAGAAGATAGCGGAGGCCCGGCAGAAGAAAGAACCGGAGAGCGTGGAGACCCCCGAAGTCGGAAGAAGACCCCGGAGCTGTGCAATAAATTAATTTAAAAAGCTGTGTTGTGTTTTTTCTTTACATTTTTTTTCCACCAGGTGAATGGGTAGGGGTACGATGTACCCCATACTCATTCACATAGGGTAGGGGGCCGGGATCTGGGGGCCCCCCTTATCAGGGGGGGCTCCCGGATTCCGATAAGCCCCCCGCCCGCAGACCCGACAACCAACGGCCAGGGTTGTCGGGAAGAGGCCCTGTCCTCATCAACATGGGGACAGGGTGCTTTGGGGGTGGGGGGGCCGCAGGTCGCCCCCCTGCCCCAGAGCACCAAACTCCCCATGTTGAGGGCATGCGGCCTGGTACGGTTCAGGAGGGAGGGGTGCGCTCTTTCGTCCCCCCCTCTTCCCCTGTGGCCTGCCAGGTTGCGTGCTCGGATAAGGGTCTGGTTTGGATCTTGTGGGGGACCCCCACGCCATTTTTTCGGCGTAGGGGTTCCCCTTCAAATCCAGACCAGGCCCAAGGGCCTGGTATGCCCCTGGAGGGGGAACCCATGCCAGTTTTTTATTTAAAATTTGGTGTGGAGTTCCCCCTCAAGATTCATACCAAACACAGTGCCTGGTATTGGCGGGGATCCAAGTCGGATCCCCGTTTATTGAAAGTCGGACATATGTCGGCTTCATGTTGCAGGGCAAAGTCGGATCCAAAGTAGGACGGCTGTCGTGTCGCACTAGTGTGAACCCAGCCTTATACTGAGAATAAATTACACACAGGTGGACTTAGGTGACTTCTGAAGGCAACTTGTTCCACTAGATTTTAGTTATGGGTATCAGAGTAAAGGGAGCTGAATACAAATGAATGCCACACTTTTCAGATATTTATTTGTAAAAAAATAGGAAAACCGTTTATCATTTTCCTTTCACTTCACAATTATGTGCCACTTTGTGTTGATCTATCGCATACAATTCCAATAAAAATCGGATGATAGTCAGGTGTAAATGGACAGGCAGTCCATTTCCATCCCACTGCCCCATAGAGAACAGCAGGCTGTGTTCATGTGTGCTCTGCATCAATGGAGAGGACACGGACCTGTCACCCGCCTGCTCAGCGGGATAACCGGAGAGATCCCCTGCTGAGCGGGTGGATCCATTGCCAGCGTCTGCCCCGTGTGAACGGGGCCTAATTTTTCTAGATGGACAAATCTGTTTGGGATCAATCTGGCAAGAGTTTGGCGAACCATGATTAAAAATTTGGAAAACCTGAACAATGCAAATACTAATAAAGTCCAGGGGGATGAGGGGGGGGGGGGGATGTTTGTTAAATTATGTTTTTTTTTTAGGGCTAATAGGCAAACTACTGCCAAAAAAGACATGGGCATTGCCATAGGATACATGTACATATGCAGAAAATGTTTTTTAAAAATAAGAAAAAGGTTGTTTCCTGTGGCTTTGAGGGCAATATTTAGAATATACAAATCCTTTAAATAATCTGCTTAGATGATGACTTTCAGGTAGCTTTAGCAGCAGCACTTGCTTTTTATTAAGAAATAAGAGGGCGGGTTTTACTGGTTTGATAGAAACTCACCAGTAGTTCACTACTGGCTGTCCTTGTTCTCTCTAATGCAAAACTGTCCTGCCATTGGCCAATTTCTATTAAACTGTCATTCATAATTAAGAGACCGCAGGTGATACAGAATTGTAAATCTGGCCAGTGACAAAACATTTTTAATGAGTACTAGAGAAAAGGGATAAAGGAAGGTGTGTTACTGCAAGGATTAGGACACAACAGGAGCCACAGCAGTATAAATCTGGGCAGCAGCAGGACAATTTTAATGACCAAGGCTATGCCCATATGTACTAGATATAAAGAGCACAAGCTGCGGTTTTACTACAAGTATTAAAGGGGTTGTAAACCCTTGTTTTTTTTAAATAACAAACATATCATACTTACCTCCACTATACAGTTTGTTTTGCACAGAATGGCCCCAATCATCGTCTTCTGGGGTCCCCCAATGGCGCTCACTGCTCCTCCCTGCATCGGTAAACCCCCTAGGAGAAGCGCTCTTCCTGGAGGTTACCGTGCGGGCGTGCTCCCGAGTCCAGCATTTGCGTCCATAGTACAGAATGCTGGACTCGGCCCCGCCCCCAGGCGCCCGTGTCATTGGATTTGATTGACAGCAGCGGGAGCCAATGGCTGCGCTGCTATCAATCTATCCAATCAAGAGCCGAGAAACCCCGGCCAGAGAGAGCGCATCTCCGGTGGGGGAACGAACGGGCTCAGGTGAGTAAAACAGGGGGGAGGGGGGGGCTGCTCAGTGACAGAAGTTTTTTTCACCTCAATGCATAGGATGCATTAAGGTGAAAAAACATGAGGGTTTACAACCCCTTTAAGACACTATAGAGAATGCAGTAGTGTAAAACTGGGCAGGAGCAGGGCAGTATAATCAGGGATAATAGGCCTAACTGGTGTATGCCTAACTTGTATTTTATTTGTGGGGATAGGAGGGTGCTGTAAACGGTATAATGTAATGTGGTTCTTGCACTTTTTTTTTTAAATGATGTAGCCGTGTTCTGTGAACAAAAGTCAGTTCCAAGAGTAGACTGTCAGTAACAAAGGAATGCCTTGCTTCGAGCCCCCTAAAATAAAGGCACTGTCAGTATAAAAAAAATCTTTGTGTTCAAATCTTGTAGCAAAAAATAAGTTTTCTCTGGACATGAAGACAACAAAATAAATTGACAAAAAAGCCCCCAATAATAGGGATTGGCAATTAGAATTAAAGTACAGTTTCCTAGCTGACCCTAATATCACCCTATGCAGTTTGTCAGCAGCTTCCATTTCACTCACACTACGGTTGTTCTGTGCCCCCCTTTCATTTTTCAAATGCCATGCATGCAGTAGAAATGGCGGTATGAATGTTCAGGTCCAAAAAAAATATATATATATATATAATATATATATATATATATTTTTTGCTTGTAATTTGGTTAAGCAATGTCATGAAAGATATAATATATACTGGTATCCAGTCATCTCATGAATTTGTGCATACCGTATTTATTGAACGTATCAAAATGTTAAATTTTGGGAGCATTGAGAAGGTCAAGATGAGAACTTGTCAAGGCCTGACTTGGATCGGTTTTGCATTGTGTAACTGGATAAGCACTTTATTCCAGAAGAGGCCCTTGTGATTTCTCTATCACCTTTATAGTTTAACACCTGGTTGTGATACATCACCTCTTCAACCGACATGTTCAGAACTACCATGTGTATGATATCATTTATTTGCATCCTTTGTTCCAGACTGTACTGAACTATGAAACCTCCTGGCACTCAGAGAACAAATATTAGAATGAATAATATTTACTTCCCCACTTATGAATGACAAAAATATATGTATGCCTGTTTGTGCTGCCGAACTTGCTAAAGAAGAATACTTGTTTGGACCCGCCTATGTTTATCCAGGCTGACCTGTTTTGGAAGGGCCATCTCAGCAAAACACTGGGTGAATATAAAATGTGGGGCGTAAATGCAGTACTTGTGAAGGGCTGCAGAATTCTGTGAAATTTGCATGATTAACCTTAGCTTTCCCTGAAACAAACTCCAGTGTACAGAGTGTAAAAGAGAAGAGAGGTAGGTACCTCGAAGTGTAGCAATATGGTTACATTTAATAAAGGTCCAACATTTAGCAACTCACATGGTTGATGAATAAAAAAGGCACATCTAAGTATGCAGACATTCGGGGTAAAGCTGTCCACATAGACCAGTGTTTCTCAACTCCAGTCCTCAAGGCGCCCCAACAGTTTATGTTTTCAGGATTTCCCTCAGATGAAACGACGGTGGTAATTACTAAGGCAGTGAAACTGATCAAATCACCTGTGCAAATTAATAGAAAGTCTGAAAGCATGACCTGTTGGGGCGCCTTGAGGACTGGAGTTGAAAAACAATGACCATCCTCCTCACCGCCGGCTCTCATCGCTGTCAGTCTGCTATTGTGACCGGGAAGACTACCCTGCAGTAGAGCGATCTGAAAGCGAGGCTTGAAGCGCTTGTGGAGCGCAGCGTGGAAGGGATGCCGTTGATGGCTGTGCGGAGGACGGTCTATGTGGACAGCTTTACCCCGGATGCCTGCATACTTAGATGTGCCTCTTTTATTTATCAACCATGTGAGTTGCTAAATGTTGTACCTTCATTAAATGTAACCATATTGTTACACTTGGAGGTGCCTCTCTTCTCTTTTATACTCTGTTGTGACATGACGCTACTTGTATATCAAGACATTCATTGCTTATTTATAAACAAATTTTGCTTGTCTTGCAAAGCACTCTCAGACCAAGTTACTCTCAATCCAAGGTTTTATATAAAATATTTTTTTTTTCTGTGTTGTGTGCCAGTGGATGGATTTCCCTTAATTTCCATGTCATGGAGACATAACAAAAAAGATAGCCATGCACAATTTTTTTGCTCAGCCAGCAGGCAGAATGAATCAAAAAATAAAAATAAAAGATTCCTCTATCCACACAAACAAGTTGGATGAAGGAATCTCCCTTACCAAGACATTGTTTTCTGACAGCTGTGACTCTTTGTGCTTTTTCTCCTCTGATATTTTATAATAGATCTTCTTGTGAGAAACCTCAAATGTAGCTGCAGTAGGAGCGCCAAATAAGTTCTGCCATGTCTTGTGTAAAATGTTTCCTGTCAGTGAATGTCTCCTGAGTTGTATCCCCAGTCTCTGAAAGCTCCTATAGCATGTTCACAGCTTTCGACCATCCCTTGTGTCATGTCTGCAGTCTCCGAAAATCTCTTGTGTCATGCCTGCAGTCTCTTACCATCTCTTTGTAGTTTGGCTGCAGTCTGTGACAGCTTTTCACTGATCATTATTTGCAGTGAGGATTCCCTATCATAAAAAGGGTGACCACCACTGCATTAGACTATTGATTCTCAGACTAGTTGCCTAGCCCAGTGTTTCTCAACTACAATCCTCAAGGCGCCCCAACAGGTCATGTTTTCAGGATTTCCCTCAGATGAAACAGCTGTGGTTATTACTAAGGCAGTGAAACTGATCAAATCACCTGTGCAAAATAATGGAAATCCTGAAAACATGACCTGTTGGGGCCCCTTGAGGACTGGAGTTGAGAAACACTGGCCTAGCCCCACATTGAGAGTGTAATATTGGGTGCAGCTGTGCATAGAAACCAGTGTCCAGGTTTTTTTTTTTGTCAAAGCTTAATTGAGCAAGCTGAATTTAGAAGTTGATTGCCTACCATGCACAGCTGCATCAGATTTTGCACTCTCCAGTTTTATAAAATCAAACCCATTGTCTTTTGCCACGCCAAGTGCCACCTATTGCCTTTTTTAATACATAAGCAGGACACTGAGGGCTTCAAACTGTTTCTCACTTCACTCTGCCAATGATATCTTTGAACTTGCTAATTTGGCTACTTGGATCATGCATAACTTCTTCCTGTTCCTATTGGCCATTGATGTCAAATTTTTTTCCAAGTAACAACCAGAGCAATGATATGTTACAACAGTTGGCATTCCACGCTGTGGGAAAAGCTGTCCTAGACCAAATCTTCATCTTCAAACTTCAGGTAGAAGTACAAAAATTAGCATTGACTGCAGTCAACATCTGATTAACCACTTAAGCCCCGGACCATTTCGGGCCATTAGGACCAGGCCTGTTTTTGGGATTCGGCACTGCGCTGCTTTAACTGTAAATTGTGCGGACATGCAATGTTGTACCCAAATGAAATTTGCGTCCTTTTCTTCCCACAAATAGAGCTTTCTTTTAATGGTATTTGATTGCCTCTGCGATTTTTTTTTTTTGCGATATAAACAGAAGAAGACCGAAAATTTTGAAAAAAAATGATATTTTCTACTTTTTGTTATAAGAAAAATCGAATAAACTCAATTTTAGTCATACATTTAGGCCAAAATGTATTCAGCCACATGTCTTTAGTAAAAAAAATGTCAATAAGCGTATATTTATTGGTTTGCGCAAAAGTTATAGCGTTTACAAACTAGGGTACATTTTCTGAAATTTACACAGCTTTAAATTTATGACTGCCTATCTCATTTCTTGAGGTGCTAAAATGGCAGGGCAGTACAAAACCCCCCCAAATGACCCCATTTTGGAAAGTAGACACCCCAAGGAAATTGCTGAGAGGCATGTTGAGCCCATTGAATATTTTTTTTTTGTCCCAAGTGATTGAATAATGACAAAAAAAAAAAAAAAAAATTACAAAAAGTTGTCACTAAATGATATATTGCTCACACATGCCATGGTTATATGTGGAATTGCACCCCAAAATACATTCTGCTGCTTCTCCTGAGTACGGGGATACCACATGTGTGGGACTTTTTAGGAGCCTAGCCACGTACGGGACCCCGGAAACCAAGCACCGCCTTCAGGATTTCTAAGGGCGCAAATTTTTGATTTCACTCCTCACTACCTATCACAGTTTCGAAGGCCATAAAATGCCAAAATAGCACAAAACCCCCCAAATGACCCCATTTTGGAAAGTAGACACCCCAAGCTATTTACTGAGAGGCATGTTCAGTCCATGGAATATTTTATATTTTGCCACAAGTTGCGGGAATATGACAAACTTTTTTTTTTTTTGCACAAAGTTGTCACTAAATGATATATTGCTCACACATGCCATGGGCATATGTGAAATTACACCCCAAAATACATTCTGCTGCTTCTCCTGAGTACGGGGATACCACATGTGTGGGACTTTTTGGGAGCCTAGCCGCGTACGGGACCCCAAAAACCAAGCACCGCCTTCAAGGTTTCTAAGGGCATAAATTTTTGATTTCACTCCTCACTACCTATCACAGTTTTGAAGGCCATAAAATGCCAAGATGGCACAAAACCCCCCCAAATGACCCCATTTTGCAAAGTAGACACCCCAAGCTATTTGCTGAGAGGCATGTTGACCCCATTGAATATTTTTTTTTTTTGTCCCAAATGATTGAATAATGACAAAAAGAAAAAAAAATGTACAAAAAGTTGTCACTAAATGATATATTGCTCACACATGCCATGGTTATATGTGGAATTGCACCCCAAAATACATTCTGCTGCTTTTCCTGAGTACGGGGATACCACATGTGTGGGACTTTTTGGGAGCCTAGCCGCGTACAGGGCCCCAAAAACCAAGCACTGCGAACGCTGCAGTTGTGTGTTGTGTTTGGTAAGTGACAGTGATCGATCGATACTGCACTTGGGTGGGCTGGGCTGGGCGGAGGGGCTAAACGCAGGCGCTAGCAGGTATCTGGGCTGATCCCGCTAACACTGCGTTTTTGGGAACCCTAAACCGCTGGGGATGCTAGTATAGATCTGATCAGATCTGATCAGATACTATACCACTAAGGGGGGTGTATGCTTTGCGCGTGGGTGTTAGCGTTACTGGCACTAACCTAACACTGCCTGGGGCGACGCAGACCCTCTCTGGCGCTAAAACCTAATTGATCTCACCCGCCGGGCGATCAGGGGGGTTAAACCTTTATTGGGTTATATACGGCGGGTGCCCTGATGCTATAAAAAGCAAACTAATCAACCAGCGTCACCCGTAACCTTTATATGGTGATCACTGGTGAAAGGGTTAACTAGGGGCAATCAGGGGGTTAAAACCTTTATTAGGTTAAATATGGGGGTACCTGACACTATATAAAAACCTGACGGGTAACCTAAATAACTAAATAACTTACTGGCTAACCAGTGACACCAGTGACGCTTATACGGCGATCACTGGTGAAAGGGTTAACTCTAGGGGCAATCAGGGGGTTAAAATAATATATGGGGGTACCTGACACTAATAAAAACCTGCGGCGAACCTAAAAAAAAATAACTGCCTATCTAAAACACCAGCGACACGAATACAGCGATCGGAAAAACAATCGCTTAGTGACGCTGAAGTTAGGGGGTGAAAGGGTTACCTGGGGGGTGATCAAGGGGTTAAACCTTTATTAGGGGGGGCTAGGGGGCTACCCTGGACCTAAAGGGGCCTAATCCTAACTGCCCTGCAACTTTTTACAATCACAGATGACACTAAATGCAGTGATCAGTAAAATAAATGATCACTGCAATCAGTGACACTGTGATTGGGGGCTTTGGGGTGACCTGGGGGGTGATCTGGGGGTGACTGGGGGGTGATTTGTGTGCCTATGTGTACCTAAGTGTCAGTGGACTGTTGGTGCACTAACCTGCTTCTTCTCTTCTCGGCGCCAGGAACGAAAAGACCGCCGCGGGGGAGATGACATCACTTCCTCCAGCCTTGTTTACATCACATGGCGGAGGAAGCATTTTTATTGGCCGGGAGCGATCGCGAGGGGGGGGGGCGGAATCGAGCGGCCGCCCCCTCATGCCTGATCGCTCCCGAACACTTAACGGCCGCTCACTGCAGTGAAGGGGGGTCCGGATGGACCCCCCAACTGCACAAAGGCGATCACGTAGATCTACGTGATTCTGCCTGTCGGTGCCATTCTGCCGACGTAAATCGGCGGTGGGCGGTCGTTAAGTGGTTAAAGATGTTCACATATTGGTCAGGACAGCTAATCATAGTCAGATTCAGCTGGACTTGTTCTGTATTGCAAAACACGATTCATCCAGGTGGCTTTCTGAAGGAAGACACACAGGAGGTACTGGGTTCTGTAAATATGCTGTATCTCAGCAACTAAGTTATGTGGCCCCCAGAAACAATGTTTTGACCTAAAAATGGGCAATTGAAGATTAAAATGCATAAGCAGAGGATAACTTTACTGAAATTTGCATGTCAGACTACTTCAGTAGATCTACTGGTGTAAGCAACTTGAATTATATGCTAATTAATATGGTTAAGTCTCAGCCCATCCAGCCTCTTGAAACTTCCTAATGGTCAATCATAGTGTTCTGGACGTCAAAGTAGAAAGCTTTGGATGGTTGGTGAGGCCTCTGCCTCTCTCCCTAGTTATAGGAGAAGCTGAAATTTAAAAATAACTTGAGCTACTCATTTTTCTGGATCTATAGATTCTTTTTTTTTAATGCATTTATCTCTGAAGGTTACCACTGTAGATGGAGTACAGATCTGCTTAGTACGTCAGTTTTTCATCCTGACATTGCTTCATTGTAGTTGGTAATCTGGTGATGCTGGAATGCACCTTCATGTGATGAACTCATACTACAGGAAGTCCCTGAGTTACGAACATCCGACTTGCGAACGACTACTACTTACGAACGGGAGGCTGCATGGCCACATTTCGATGGCGGGCACATTCGACTGAACCTTTTTGACGGCGGGCACATTCGACGGAACATCGGAAAACTACGTATCTGCCGTTCTGCGCATGCTGTTCCGACTTACGAACATATTCGACTTAAGAACAAACCTACAGTCCCTAGCCCGTTCGTAACTCGGGGACAGCCTGTAATGGTTCCTTTTCTGTATCTCGCATATATAATGCCAAATCTTAAAAATACATGCAAGAAATTTTCTTAGCCAACATTCAGATTCAAACTTGCATAGGAAGTATGAATGTGATTCGTAATGCAGAAAGCAGAGAGAGGAATTTTGAGAGCAGCCTTCAGGAAGTTAACACTGAAAATATTCTGGAGCAGCATGTTTTTGTGGATGCAGAAGATTACAGGGAATACAGATCAAGGAAATTTTTGAAAACATTTGTTTGCAGTGCTATGGCATTAATAATTGCTGTTACCTGGAAGAAATCCACTGATATAAGCTCCTTTTTGTTTACATTTTCTTCACTTTGGTTTTCACCACCGAAAGTCTAAATGGCATGGCCATTAAAGAACCAACTAATGATGTCAAATGCCACCGGTGGGTTCTCTGTAATTTAGTAAACCCAACTGTAAGAAATTGCATTGTTACATTCCTATTAAAGGAGCAAAGGCACAAATTATTGTGTACTGTATTGTACTCCTAAAGATCTAAGGATCCAGCGAGCAAATTGAATTATGAAATTAAGACCTTGTCCTGCTGCCCCCTCGCGACATGTATTATAAACATTGCACAATGCCCCATCTTGAGGATACACTAATAAACATCCTATGGTGAAACTATCAGCCAGCTCCCTTGCCAGCTGTAAGTTGTGTGACAGCACTGTTTCTGACAGCTGGCTTATCAGAGATATTGATCAGGAACACATAAGCATAGTTATTGATTATGTGATCGTTGACAACCAAAGCGTTGGTATCAGGTGGCTATGTTTACAAACAAGCCAACAGCGGCTGAGCTGTCATTGTGCCTGACATAAGAGAGAGACCTGACGGGAACAGCCAGCAGACTTCAACTTCTAGTCATAAACAGACTATACAAATATGTTGTTAAGAATTTTTTAATTAATATTATATGAGATTAGCCACTTCATGTGCGGCGCTGTACACAAATAAAATCTATGTAATTTTTTTCCCAACAAATAGAGCTTTCTTTTTATGGTATTTGATCACCTTTTTTTTTTGTGCTATAAACAAAAAAACTGTCAATTTTGAAAAAAAATAACAATTTTTTACTTTCTGCTATAAAACATATTCAATAAAAAAAATGCATTTCTTCATAAATTTAGGCCAATATTTATTCTGCTACATGTTTTTGGTAAAAAAAAAAACTGAATAAGTGTATATTGATTGGCTTACGTGAACATCATAGCATCTACAAACTACTGATATATTTATGGACTTTGTATTTATATATTTATTTTTATACTAGTAATGGCGATGATCAGCGACTTATAGCGGGACTGCGATATGATGGCGGACAATCTGACACTGACACTTTGCGGGAACCAGTGACACTAAGCCCTGGTTTACACTGGTGCGTTTTGACATGCGATTTGACATGTCAAATCGGTGGCATTTGCTGGTAATGGCACTGTCCTAATTGGTGCAACGCCGCATCTGGTGTTTTTACTAAGGGAAGAGATCAGTTTTGTTCCCTGCTTTGCAGGAAAACAAAATCCATCCCCCCGTCAGAACTGAGAACTGTTTTGTTTCTGTGTGTATTACCGACAATCGGCGGGTGCCGGCAGACATCCAGTGCCTGGCACTCGCAGACAGGCTTCTGCTGTGAAGAACCACAGCAGAAGCGGCCCCCTGCAGGCTGAAGTGCAGAATCACATATATACATGTGATTCTGCGCACAGCTGATGCCCTGTAGCAGTAAAACTGCTGTAGGGCGGACGGCAAGTCGTTAATTTGAATTTTGAATGTCGTTTTTTTCTAAATTTTTACACTGTGTCTGATGCTAATAATAAAAATCTAATAGCTCAGTGTGGTGTTTATTAAAACAATGTTCCCAAAAAAAATAAAAAAAGAAGCTTTGTATGTCCTTCAAGAACATTATGAAAATTATTTAGGTTGGCAAATTAGTCATAAGTAAAATGGGCAATGAACTTGTTCTAATTGCCGTTGTCCATGGAACATGATAGTGCACATCCTTTACTATCTTGCATGGATATCTAAATCTTTTCTCTGCTGATCCTCTGCATCTGGTTTTGTAATGTCTGTTTTAAGAGTTTGGTCTGTCTGCTCCGGCACATGCTTATGTGTCCCTGTGATTTCAGTTTGTAGGATATCAGACTCGTTTCTGCAGACCACAGCTTTCTTTTTTGGGGAGAAAGGGTATATAAAGTTACAGAACTTGTGTAGGCGTTCTGTCTGTGAATGGACACATGCATTGTCCCACGCTCATGGACAAACTGCTTAGATAAGCTGGATTAATACTGATCAGTCAAAGTGACAGTAGTTATGTCTAGTGCGGTAATGTAGCCCAGCAACAAAATGTTCTGCTTCTAGGGTGACAAGTCTTCATGTAAATGTGGACTGTCCTGCTGTGTGATAAAAGCAGACCCATAATGTGACTGCACTGTGCATTACATAATGGCTTGCCTTCTGTGTTGCCAACTCCCTAAAGTAACATTTACTGACAGGACATCAAAATTTACAAACCGCATTGGGGCTGTCAAAAATTATGAAATTTGCTGGCAAAGCCACCTTTTTAATGACACTGCGAAAAAGTGCATAAAAGGGTGATTTTCTGTGGAAACAGCACAAATATCAATATTTAAACTATAAACATGTAGCTAGTGTTAGCAAGATGTTTAAGTTAAGACAAAAGTCAAAAACCGTATTTCTCAATTTACACAAAGGCCAGGTTAATATAACCGAGCCAGCACAGAGATCCCCCCATACATCAGGCTGCAGGATTCCCCCTTACAGTTCAAGGGGACTCTGATGTAAAGGGGAAGGCTGCAGATCATGATCTAAGGAGGAACTCTGATGTAAGAGGGGGCTCTGGTGACCAGAGATCACCTTTTATATCAGAGTCCACTGCATTCCCCTTTACATCAGAGTTCCCACTTACACCCGGGTCCGCAGAGTTCCCCGTTGCACTGTAAGGAGGAATCCTGCAGACTCTGATGTAAACGGGAATGCAGGGAACTGTGATGTTGGGGGACTCTGATAACCAGAGACCACCTTCCGCAGAGTGAATACACTAAGGCAGGGGGGGGTTACTGATAAAAGGGGAACCCTTACATCAGTGCCCCCTTACATTATTGTTGACCATACACTGGCCTGGAGGCGCTGTCGCTGACCTCCTTTCAGGTGTACAGTGCAGGGCTCGGTCAGGCGGTCCTCTCTGGGCTCCAGCTTGGCGGCTCTGGTTTTATCCTATAGGCTCCTCTCCATAGTCCACACACATCTGACTCCTCCAATGACCCCTATCCTGGCGGCGCTCTCACTCTTGACTCCTCTCCAGAGACCTGAGGTGGAGCAAGAAGGAATCACAAGGAATTAAGAAGACACTAGCAGCCCATGTTTCCCAGACACAAGGGATAACAGCCAAAGACCCACAAGAAACATGGGCTGCTAGTGTCTTCTTTCTTCCTTGTGATTCTTTCTTGCTCCACCTCCACTCTGGATGATTTCAAGCATCACTAATCAATTGCATTTTGTACATTTTTCAGCTATGTAAGTTTTATATGTGTTTTAGCATATGCATTTTTTTCTGGATATGTTTATATTTAGATGTATTGTATACTTACTGTATGGGTTCACTTTAGAGAATCTTCCATTGTGCAATACAAGGACAATTCCCTGAAGAAGACCACACTGGTTGTAATGCGTTGGGGTCGCTTGGCAAACGCACAGTTTAGTATTTCAACTTAGATTTATTGTACTGAATTATATATATATGCTAATGGTATTTGCACATTTTATATGTCAAGTTATGTCCCCTATTTCAATAGAGGCGACATTTTAGTTTTTTTGATAAATGCTTGTTTTATATGATTTTTGTATGGTCATTTAATATTTGGGTGTCACAAAGCCCCGGTGCTCCTCACCATTAATCTTTTCCATTGTGGGCCATGTTGTACATTAAAGCGGAGTGTCACCCAAAATAACATCTATATACGAGCACACTCCTTACACTACTAACATGTCCAGTAGCCACATCTTTTTTTTTTTTCTGTTGTACATACCGTATTATGGCTATGTCAATTTCGGCTTCCGGGTACTCACTCCCGCGGGAGTAGGCGTTTCTATTCTCCCGCAATGTAATCTGGGAGTTCGCATGTCCTGCAGAAAAAGTTCCCCGGCGGATAAGGTTCCCCCCCCTGTACTGCGCATGCGCGGCACGAACCTCAACGGAGTTTCCGAAAGTAGCCGAACATGTAGAGCTGTGAGTCGGCTCTACACGGCGCCTGCGCAGTCAGCTCTACACGGCTCTTAGTCATTGCGCAGGCGCCGTGTAGAGCTAACTTGCAGCTCTACATGTTCGGCTACTTTCGGAAACTCCTTTGAGGTTCGTGCCGCGCCTGCGCAGTACAGGGGGGTCCTTTTCCGCCGGGGGGACCTTCCTCGGCAGAACACCGTCCACCGCTTGCAGGAAGTCAGTGCTTGTGGGCTTCACAATGCCCACAAGCAAAATGGAAAATTTCTATAGCTGATTTTAAAAGTTCATCTTTTGCCCGAAAACAGACAGGAGAGGTTTGAAGTCACCAAACACGTGAGTACTAATTGGTGATCTAAAAATACATTGAATGCAACCAAAAACAAAAAAATTATTTGCCGCGGAACCTCCGCTTTAATTGGGACTGACTCCATCTCCCACCATTGGTTTGCTTTTGGCTTTATATGGGTTGTTGAAGTAGTTCAATCTATCCAAAACCAAACTCATAATGTTTCTTCCCCCATGTGCCTCTTCCCCTAATTTCTCTGTCAAGATCGATGGCACAACTATCAACCCGTCCCTACATGCCAAGGTTCTAGGTGTTATGCTGGACTCTGAACTATCCTTTTGGCCCCACATACAATTACTGTCCAAATCTTGCCGCCTCAATCTCCGCAACATCTCCAAAATATGCCCCTTCCTAACCAATGACACCACAAAAAGCGTCTAATTCACTCCCTGGCAGGGCCCTCTGATTCCTCCATTATTAAACTGTATTGTAACACTACTGTTTGCCCTCATGTTGTAAAGCGCTGCGCAAACTGTTGGTGCTATATGAATCCTGTATGATAATAAGGGAACAAGAAAACGGTGCTCAGAGAGTCACCAAAAGGCCCGACTTTAGAGGCATGGACAACAATGTGGAAAATATAACAATTTATTGAAAAAAGTACATGGTATAGTCACATAAATGTTCAAAATGGTTAAAAATCATGTGGAATGATACAGTATATACAGTGAGCCCTTGCGTATCGACGCGTTTCACCATTAGGCTTCTTCAGGATCCGAACAAGGTTCAAAGGAGAAAACAAGTCTCACTGTCTGGAACGAAATATATACAAATTACACATATGACAAAAAACATCATCATATGTCATAAAACACATACTGACATTTGTCCCATGAGAAAGCCAACAAAAAAGAGACATAGACCAAACAAAAGGGTATCTTAAAGTGGACTTGGCCTCATATATGAGGGTCCAATGGACAAGATATTAAAAATATTTCAAAAGAAATCCACACTGATAAGAGAATGTTCCAACGGGTTGCAGCATAGTAAACCACAGATAGCTAGTTCCAATAAAAGCAGAAAAAAAACGTGAATGTCCATATAATTGCAAAAACAAAAGAGAAAAATGGCATCAAGAGCAAAAATAAAATGTATATACCTCTTCGTGTAGGAATTAAAGGCTCAAACAGGGGCATATGGGCATCATGTGTGACAACACATAGAAAGTACTGCAGAGATCCAAATGTAGGAGAATCACCAATAAGGAACTCCTATCTGCCAATGGCTTATTCAGTAGCCCAGTTGGACAGAGTCCCCTGTATAATAATAATTGAAGCAGTCCAATTATGATGTCATCTAATACCTATATGTCTTGAAGAGGTGTAATTCATTTCTCCCTCAGAAAAAACCCCCCACTATATCCAATGTATTTACTTAAAATTACTATTCTAAAAGCCTATAGTGTACTTTTGTTGTAGAAGTATTCTAGCACTACTTTAGCAGTTATCTGTATAGTGACATAACATCCTTCTGACAAAATGAAGACCGGGCCTCTAAATTGGACATTCTCATTTCCATAGATCACCATATTCCTTAATCAACGTTAAAAGTTCATTCAGATGATCCTATCTGGCAGGCAGACGGCAGGGCTGATGTTACTTAGCAGGCAGATGACAGGGTTGAAGTTCCTTGGCAGGCAGCAGGAGTTAATAATAGTTTGTGGGCAGATTGCTGGGACCAAGCCAAGCAGTCAGAGGAGATGTGTGTATGTCAGCCCTAAGGATGGACTTCTCTTATTTGCTTCCACTCAGCCATACCATTGAAAGCTTTTTGTTATATCTGCTTGGCAAGTACAAAAAATATCTGTAGATCCTACTAGAAAGAAAATGAGGTCACCCCTTTCTGTGCTGCACTAAAATCCCAAGTAGTCCAGTTAGTCACCTTTGTTGACTATAGAACATCTCTCCACTGTGTTATAGAGATGGGTGGGGTCCATTAGTCCTAAAGCATTTCTTTCCTAGGCTGACAACGCTGGTGCTCCATTGATACAGCACAGTGAGTGAGCGTGGTCACTCTAGGACAAGACGTGTGTCATTGGCAAGATCACCATGTGAAAAGAAAGCAAAAAAAGGCCTGGAAAAAAGAAAACCAATGCAGCTGTCACCTCCAAGGACTGGTAACTTATAATACATTTACAGTAGTTCTCCCGGCAGATTATTATTATTATTATACAGGATTTATATAGCACCAACAGTTTATGCAGCACTTTACAACTTGAGGGTAGACAGTACAAAGACAATACACTTTAATACAGTAGGAATCAGAGGCCCTGCTCCTTAGAGCTTATAATCTAAGAGGGAAGGTCAGGAGATACAAGAAGTAATAACTGTGGGGGATGTGCTGATGGAGAAGATAAATAGACAGTTTTTAGGTGGGGGCCATATAGGCTTCTCTGAAGAGATGAGTTTTCAGGGATCGTCTGAAAGTGGATAAAGTAGGAGAAAATCGGACAGATTGGGGTAGAGCATTCCAGAGGATGGGAGAGGCTCTGGAGAAGTCCTGAAGGCGAGCATGGGATGAGGTGACAAAGGAGTTTGAGACCAGGAGGTCTTGGGAGGAGCGAATAGAATGATTAGGTTTGTATTTTGAGATTAGGTTTGTGATGTAGCTGGGGGCCAGGTTGTGGATGGCTTTGTAAGTTATAGTCAGTATCTTTAATTTAATTTCTTGGCTGAGTGGCAGCCAATGGAGGGGTTGGCAGAGGGGTATAGCAGACGCTGAGCGGTTTGTGAGGTGGAGGAGCCTGGCAGCAGCGTTCATGATGGACTGAAGTGGGGATAGCCTATTTAGAGGTAAGCCAATGAGGAGGGAGTTGCAGTAGTCGAGGTGGGAGATGACCAGGGAGTGGATTAGAAGCTTTGTGGTGGCATTGGTTAGGAACGGGCGTATCTTGGAGATGTTGCGGAGGTTGAGGCGGCAAATTTTGTATAGCGATAGGATGTGGGGCCGAAAGGTTAGTTCAGAGTCCAGGATTACACCTAGGTCCTTGGCGTGGGGGGACAAGTTGATAGCTGAGCCGTTGATATTGAAAGAGAAATCAGGGGAAGTGGCACCTGAGGGAGGAAATATCATGAGCTCGGTTTTGGATAGGTTGAGATTGAGGAAGTGATGTGACATCCAGGCTGATATGTCTGCTAGTAAGTTGCTGATGCGTGACCAGACAGATGGAGAGATTAATGAGTTTGCGCATTATAAATATGCATAAATATACAATTGTAGTCCTCCACCCAGATCTCCCCCTTTATCCCATCTATTCCCTTCCAACTCACCAATTCTAACATTTCTTTATCTTTACATTCTTACTTTCTATCGAAAACATACAGAAAACTCAATCTAAAATGAATAGCCTATTCCCACAAGAAATCTGGACCTGCCCGAGGCTATGAAATCAATACCTTACAACATTGATATAAATGA
The DNA here is from genome assembly GCA_029206835.1 of Rana muscosa. NCBI lineage: Eukaryota > Metazoa > Chordata > Amphibia > Anura > Ranidae > Rana > Rana muscosa. The sequence goes on along the minus strand of CM055121.1, from coordinate 243,497,106 downwards.
CTCGGTGTCTTTTAGTTCAGTGGTTCCCAACCTCAGTTCTCAAGTACCCCTAGCAGGCCATGTTTTGGGATTTTGACATTGAATTAACCAGTTCCCGCCCAGCTTATAGTACAATGACGGCCGGCCAGGACCTTCACTGTTCGGGGTGGACGTCAGATGACATCCTCCCAAAACATACCTTGCACACGGGCTGCACCATTGGACACAGCAGATGACAGGTCAATGTTCTGGAACCGGTACCATGTGGTGGCTGTGACCAAATCACATGGCAATTGTACACAATGGATGGCTTTTTATTTATGCCATCCATTGTGCACTATTGTGTTAATCTCGGTGATTGGTCACAGTTCTCACATGGCTCAGACAGGGCCAATCACAGCCCATCGGTACCATGTGATTAGCTGTGGCCAATCACAGCTAACCACAATAGTAAACGCTAAATGAATCACTTTCATTCAGTGAAAATGGTTGCTTATTACAGTGAAATTCGCTGGTATAAGCAATCATAATGTGTAAAAAATAAATAAATTCTGATCACTTCCACAGAGTAGTACAGTGTTACTATGGTAACACTGTATTTTTCTGCTCAAAGTGTTTTAAATAAAATAATAAATAAATAAAATAATTTATTTTTTTTTTTTTTTTTTACTACACACTAGTTATATGATGGTGCTGTACTGCACTGGTGACAATAAGTGTTTTTTAATTCATTTAAAAAAAAAGTTGTGACAAAAATTTCAACTTCAAAAAACTCACCATGCCTCTTATTGAATATCCTGGACTGTCTGCTTTCCAACAATGGGTAATTTGGGGGGTACTTAGGGAGGTATTTTATACTGTCCTGGCATTTTAGGGCCTCAAGAAATGAGATAGGCAGCCAGCACATCAGGATTGAACACATTTCAGATATATAACACAGTTTGAGGTAGCAATCGGTGATCCATAGGATGCAAACACAATAAAAGGGCTCACCCTGAGGTCCATGGCTCAGACCGCCATATGCACCAAAAAAGCAGTTAGGAATTGTCTTCAACAGATACAGGATCTCAAATAGCTCAAAAATACAAAATGGTTAAAAGAAACCGAGCAGCTGAGTAATTCCCCCCAAAAAGGGAAAAAGGTTGGACGTATTCCTTACCATGGTAAAGCAGCAACTAATCAAACAAAGATTAAAGAGGAGTTTCACCCCCCACAAAAAAATTAAGTCAGCAGCTACAAATACTGTGGCTGCTGACTTTTATCTAAGGACACTTGCCTGTCCAGGGATCCCGCGATGTCGGCACCCCAGCCGATTTTCGGATCGGCTCTCGGGTGCTGCCACCACCATTCGGTTCACAGCCGGTTCTCTACTGCGCATGCGTGAAGCACGCTGCACTTTCTAACTGGCTTGGTGGTGGAGGAAGAGGGGGGGCGAACTTCCGAGGGACGTCACCTTGGTGCAGTCTCCCAGAAGTGAGAACAGTTAAAAACAGGTACTCGTTCCCCCCTCCCCCTTGGAAGGTGCCAAATGTGGCACCGAAGGGGGGGAGAAAGCAGATTAGTGGAACGTCCACTTTTGGGTGGAAATACACTTTCAAACAGTAACATTCGGAAGTAAACAGGTGACTTCTCTAGAGTTAAGTGACTTAAAGCAGAGTTCCACTGGTTTTTGAGTTTATTAAAAGTCAGCAGCTACAAAAAGTGTAGCTGCTGACTTTTAATAAACCGACACTCACCTGTCCCACGGTCCAGCGATGCGGCCGCCTAAAGCCTCCGTTCTCTCCTCCTTCTCTTCCCGGCACTGAAATTGTAAGTTTGGGTGCCCGGCTGTGACGGTCTGCGGCTTCACAGCCAGGCGTGCACTGCGCATGCGTGAGCCGCGCTGCACTTCGTCAATGGCCAGGCAATGTCCTGGGACCTGTGACGTGTCCCAGAACATTGCCGGGAGGGAGGGGCCGCCTAGGTGGAGAGAAGTCGCTGCCTAGGCTGCCAGAATTGGGAAGGAGGAAGTGGGACAGGAAATCCCACTCCAAACCAGGTACCCAGCCCCCCCCCCCACAAAAAAATGACATGCCAATTGTGGCATGTCATGGGGCGAGGAGTACTTAAAGCTGAAGTTCCACTTTTGGGTGGAACTCCGCTTTAACCTAAGCGAGAAGTTTGCTAATGCCAGTAGGACAGGGTCTGAATCAAAGCTTGAGACACATTTCAGATCGTTCAGAATTCATTTAAAGAACATTTGACCTGCTTCAAGTCCGGTTTTGCATTGCCATCGACTTGTACGGGCATTTGAAGCAAAAAAAAGTCCATTAACTTGGCCCTAAAACGGTCCCTTAATTTGGATTCACCAACCAACTATTGTCAGAAATTTGGTTAAGCCACGGATTTATTGTTTATGCTGGCATGATTTTATAGATTTGGTGTGTTTGTCGACTTACTTACTGTTCATACTTATAATGCAAGGTGGGTGGCTAGATACATTAAAATTATTGAGCTTCTGATGAAATGATATCCAATGTAAATATCGAATGTGTTGTACAGTTATTGCACAGCTGGTGTTTAGGTGACAGTTGCATTGTAAAATGAAGTCTTGTTTGCAAGGATCTTTGCAGTTATGTGATACACTTACCATACGTGGTAAATGATATGCCGTTGAATAAATAGTAGGTAGCAGATCTTAAATGTGCTCAGTCCACAACATCTTGTGTTCTTTCTACATATGCTTTGCTGATAGCAGTTGAGATTTATTTTGTTAACCACTTGTCCTCCGGAAGATTTACCCCCATTCATGACCAGGCAATTTTTTTGCGATATGGCACTGCGTTACTTTAACTGATAATTGCGCGGTTGTGTGACGCTGTACACATTTATGTAATTTTTTTCCCCACAAAGAGATTTATTTTGGTGATATTTGACCATCGCTGCTTTTTTTTTTTTTTTTTTGCACTGTAAACAAAAAAAGATTTAAAATTTAGAAAACAATTACAATATTTTTTACTTTCTGCTATAAAATGTAGCCAATAAAAAAACTCAAAAATCTAATTTCTTGATAAAGATATTCTGCTATACAATTTTGTTTAAAAAAAACAGCGTCTATTGATTGGTTTATCAATGTTATAGCGTCTGCAAATTGTGGTATATATTTATGGATTTTTTTTTAAACTAGTAGCGGCAGCGATCAGCGACTTGTAGCGGGACTGCAATATTGTGGTGGACTATCGGACACTTACTGACACTTAGGACACTTTGTGGAAACCAGTGAAATCAATACAGTGATCCGTGCTAAAAATATGCACTGTCACTGTACTAATGACACTGGCTGGGAAGGGGTTAAACATCTAGGGCAAGCAAAGGGTTAACTGTGTGCCTAACCAGTGTTACTGTACAGTATGTGCTGCTTTTACTTGGAGAAGAAATTGATTTTATTCCTTGCTTTGCAGGGACACAAAATCCATTGTTTGTTAACTCTGGGAGAGCGTACATTGACATCCTCCTAGAGAATCATTCCCACGTGCCCCCTGGAAACATCCGTGCTCGCTGCACACGGATCGCGGTAAAGGGCCAATGACAGCGGCCCTTTACCACGTGATTGCTCCGTCCAATGACGGAGCGATCACAAATGTAAACAAAGACAGTCAAGCAGGGTCATCACAAGTTCATCGCTCTCCTCTCCTCACACCGATGCAGCGTGAGAGGAGAGCTATCATGTGCCAAACTGTGAGTTTTATTGTATCTAGCAGTGCCATCTGTACCACCTGTGCCACTACAGTGCCACCTGTGCCCATCACTGCCACCTGTGCCCATCAGTGCTCATCTGTGCCACATCAGTGCTGCCTGTGCCCACCAGTGCTGCCTGTGTGCTAATCAGTGCCACCAAAGCCACACCAGTGCCACTACAGTTAATTTATTCTCCTAGAACGTCTGAAGGAGCTACTTCAATATTGGGCCTCTGTATGTGGCCAGGCTGCGTAAAAGTCTCACACCTGTGGCATCGCCATACTCAGGAGGAGCAGCAAAATATATTTTGGGGTGTCATTTGTGGAATGTACATGCCATGTGAGAGAAATAACCTGTTATAATGACAATTTAGTGTAAAAAAATAAATAAATCTTAATTTTGCAAAGAATTGAGGGAAAAAATTACAACTTCAAAAAACTAACTATGTCTCTTACTAACCATCTTTGAATGTCTACTTTCCAAAAAGGGGTCATTTGGGGGGTATTTGTACTTTACTGGCTTGTTAGGGTCTCAGGAAATGAGAGTGTCAGTACATCAGGTGTGATCAAATTGATCCATTTTCAGTGATTGGCACCATAGCTTGTAGACCCTATAACTTTCACACAGACAAAATAATATCCACTAATTTGGGTTATTTTTACCAAAGATATGTAGCAGTATACATTTTTGCCCAAATTTATGAAGAAAATTTACTTATTTGCCAAATTTTTAAATAGAAATGAAGAAAAATGCATTTGTTTACCAAATTTTCAGTCTTTTTTAATTTATAGCACAAAAAATTAAAAACCCAGAGATGATAAAATACCACCAAAAGAAAGCTCTATTTATGTGAAAGCAAGGACGAAAATTTCATATGGGTACAGTGTTGCATGAGTAATTTATCATTCAAAATGTGAGAGCACTGAAAGCTGAAAATTGGTCTGGTTATTAAGGGGGTTTAAGTGCCCAGTGGTCAAGTGGTTAATAACAATTATTTTTTTACATAGAATTGGCATAAATTCCTAAATTCACCCTTGTGTAATGTCGTGCACAGCAGCACTTATTTAATACAGCATCCTAAACATGCTTACAGGAGGAGAGGGCATTGTCCATTTACAGACTAGAGACAAACTAAATTGCTTAACCACTTCAACACCAGGCTTTTTGTACCACTTCAATACCGGGCCTATTCTGGCACTTCTCTCCTACATGTACAAATCATCATTCTTTTGCTAGAAAATTACTCAGAACCCCCAAACATTATATATGTTTTTTTTAGCAGACACCCTAGGGAATAAAATGACGGTCATTGCAACTTTTTTTCTTGCACGATATTTGCGCAATAATTTTTCAAACGCCTTTTAAAAAAAAAAAATGGTTTCATGAATTAAAAAAATAACAAAACAGTAACGTTAGCCCAATTTTTTGGGAAAATATGAAAGATGATGTTACCCTGAGTAAATAGATACATAACATGTCACGCTTTAAAATTGCGCACACTCATGGAATGGCGGCAAACTTCGGTACTTAGAAATCTCTATAGGCGACGCTTTAATTTTTTTTACAGGTTAGAATTACAGAGGAGGTCTAGTGCTAGAATTGTTGCACGCGCTCGAACGCACACGGCGATACCTCACATGTGTGGTTTGAACGGTGTTTACATATGTGGGCGACTTGCGTGTGCATTCGCTTCTGATCGCGAGCTACCGGGGACAGGGGCGTTTTCATTGTTTTTTTTTTTTTTATCATTTATTTTTACTTTTTTACTTATTTATTTATTTTTTTACAATTATTTTACTTTTTTTTTTTTTTTGATCACTTTTATTCCTATTACAAGGAATGTAAACATCCCTTGTAATAGGAATGTGTGTGACAGGTCCTCTTTATTGAGAGATGCGGGGTCAATAAGACCCCACATCTCTCCTCCAGGCTGGAAAGCATGAGATCAGTGAAATTTTTTTCACTGATCTCATACTTACAGCCGCAATGGCGGCTTTGTTTACATTTGAGGACCCGGGTATGATGTCATCACATCGCGCCCGGGCCTCCGACGATCATAGAGATGACTGGTGTCCATCTGGTCACCAGTCATCTCTATGCTCGTCACGTGACCCACCAACGGCGCCGGAAGATTCGCTCCAGGTCCCCGATCGCACGGGAGAGCCCGGAGAAGCACCGGATGGCGGCGGGAGGGGTGGTTGTCCCCTCCCGCCGCCTATAAGAACGATCAAGCAGCGGAACCGCCGCTATGATCATTCTTATGGTGCACAGAATCGCCGGCACTTTAAAAGGATATCTAAATGATGCCTCTAGCTGCAGGCATCATTCAGATATCCCCCTACAAAGCCAGGACGTCATATGACGTCCACCCAGGATGGGAGATCCCATCTGTGGACGTCATTTGACTATGGCTGGATAGGGAAGTGGTTAATTGCAGTAGTAAAAAAAGTTGCCACCCTGGCTGTGCTTTCTGGCAGATGGGTCATGTTTTGTCTCCTCGATGTAGGAAAATTTCCCCATGGGGCTTTAGACAGCAAAGTATGGAGATCAAAGGAAAATGAAATGATGAAGGTATAAAACATCATTTATTTTGGTAGTGGTCAAAGGTCATAAAGTTAGGGTACAAAAAACATTATAAAAACATGTTTCTGGTCTGGTGATGCAGTGGATTCCACAATGGGTGATAATATATAAAAACAGTTAATACACAACATTACATTACATAATGCTACATGGTGTGCGTGCCCCAATGCGTTTTGACCTGTGTAGCGGTCTCTTCAGGGGGATAATAGATTCTAAAAAATAATAATATACATTACATACATTAAATTTAAAAGAACATAATGCTGTATGTCAACATAAACCAAAAAAGGATATTTACCATTGGGGAGTTGAAAAAATAATTTTCTATGACCAGAAAAGAACCAAGGCGTATGGAGGATCCAAAGGGAGGCATCGTGGGCGCCGCCCATCAACCAAAGGGGGAAAGGAGTCCGCCCAGAGGGGCTTGCAGAGAGCCACACTGTGAACGCCCTCCAAAGGGCGGGGGAGCCAATGCCTGCAATGAGCACCCAACTGTCAGCCATGTATGAGGAAAAGACTTTCAATATATATTTGTAGCGTATTTTACTAAAAATGTAGGTTAAACTATGGAAGTATTTTGGGCATAAAAGATATGGAGGGGACTAGTAGCAAGGAGTGGATTGCCACTAAATATTGTATAAGGGCAGACATGTTAACGTCCCATACGGTGACTAACCAATAAAGGATAATGATAGGTATAGTAGTGGGATATAGTGAGGTTATCTTATTATATAATTTATTAATGATCCATTAGCAAACACCTGGCTTGGGTGTTATGTAAAGGTGGTGCAATGTGTATGTGTGGAGGACTGACCATAAAGGCTGTCAAGAAGTGCATAAGTGTGCAAGGTGTTGTGTGTGGTGATGGGAATGCAAAAAGTGATGTAGATATATACAAAATAAATTGAATAAAAGGAGCGATGTACCCAATAAGGAGATCTTGGAAATTGAAAGCTTGCAAAGCTTGTTTGTAGTGTTTGAACCTGACTGCAGGTCTGCAGAAAAGGTAGGGACTTCTACTGCCAAGAGGAGATGCGTGAAGTGCCGTCCATCCTGGACTGCCTGGAGTGACAGAGTGGCTCACAGGCGTCCTGTCTTTTGTATGCCTGTGGGCGTGGCAGCTGGGATGCCCATGTGCAGGCACTAGCCTATTCCCAATCCCTAGGAGATGTGGCGTGAAGGCCGCTGGATGAGCGGCCCTCATGTGGCTCCCTCTGAGTTCCGGAAGGCCAGGAGGCCCGACAACTGCCGTCACCTCCGTCGCAACCTGCGTGACGTCATGATGCCGAGCTTGCGCCCTTCGCCACAGAAGCCCGGAGGTGAACGCGGAACGCAGCCGGCAAAGTGAAGCTCACGCAGAGGACGAGAGGGAGCACTCGGCCGCGTGCGGAGCGGGATGGGGGATGCGAAAAAAGTTCACATCCCCCCACCTTGCCGGGAAGCCGCAGGGAGCCGGAGTCTGCCCCCATGGGACAGAGGGCGCAAAAAAGACTCCCAAGATAATTAACCACCATGAGTGAACAAAAACATGGTGGCTTGGTACATGTGCATATTAAAAAAGGAAAATTGCTATGTTATATAATATGAACCAATGGACCAATTCTAAATATATATTGCGACAGAAGGTTTGTGTGTGATCCTAAACCTCAAAAACCCTGCATAGTGATCCAAAACAGATATCCTTTTAGATATCTGAACATAATGCAATGCAGGAATCTAGTATAGATATAACCTGATGCATGGGGAGAGAAGAAAGAACAAGTGTCAATCTAATCCCCCAAGGGTGGGTATCTTGTCTGTACCAAGAAAATACCCATATGTCACCCTTGAATATATGTCGGAGGTGCATATTTGAAAAAATGCAGAAGTGGGGGGGGGATAGCGGAAACACACACAGCTGGTGTCTAGTCTCTGATGTGTCCTGGGGGGGAGGGGTCTTTCCCCTCTTATAACTGCCTCACATACTGTCCCCAAAAATTATTTATGGCTTCAGTGACCATAGGGCATGCATACTGAATAGCACTGCTAGTTCATCCTTCAAACCGGCACTTTGTCTGAAGCCTAGTACACACGACCGAGAATCTCGTTGTAAAAAAACCCGTTGTTTTTCTCGATGAGATTCTTGTCAAGCTTGACGGGATTCTTGTCAAGTTTTCCTTCCATACACACTGTCAGGGGAAAGTTCGATTCCAATGGCGCCACCCCTTGGGCTGCTTTTGCTGATCTCATGTTACCGCGTATTAGAATAAGTTTGGGAAGAGACGATTTGCGCTTTTCAGTCTTCATGCTTTTCAGTCCGTTACAGCATGACCTATCTCCATTATGAACGCTAGTTTTACCAGAAGGAGCGCTCCTGTCTCATACTTTGATTCTGAGCATGCGCGATTTTTTAAGACTCGGAAAAGCATATACACGAACGGTTTTCTCGTCGGGAAACAGGCCGACGAGAAAAACGAGAATCCTGGCGAGAAAGTAGAGAGTAGGTTCTCTATTTTTCTCGTCGAGATTCCCGGCAGTTTACTCAGCGAGAAACCATACACACGAACAGTTTTCTTGGCAAGAAAGCTCTCCCAACAGTTTTCTTGTCGTTTCTTGCCGAGAAAACCGGTCGTGTGTACAAGGCTTTATTCAGCACTCCTACAGCTTGCACTCACTTCAGGAAAATGTTATGTGTAAGATAATGAATCCACCATCATTATATTCAAGCAACTTATTCTAAGTAGGTTTGCAGGAGCAGGCCAAGCAAGCCAACTCAATTCTGACTTTGTCCTAGCCAAGGACTCTTCTTAGGGAATTTTACTGAGATTTCAAAACTAAAACCGCATTGGCTTTCTTCTCAGCCAATAAAAACAAACTAGTTTAAATTTCTCTATCTTGACCAGAGAAGTTTCCAGTTAACTTATAGGTGGGAGCTGCAGAACAGATCCATCTGCCCCCTTTATTCCCTGCATTTAAGGAGTAATCGGTGTTACATTACAGTTCAATGTACCATATATTTTTCTATAAAGCAGATGTCAACATGACCATGACCATGGTCATCCTAGTAAACTACTAGTTGAGATTTAACAACTGGACTATGTCCTTTGTACATAAATAGATTGCTTCTTTTAAAGACGAGCTGTTCTGCCAGTAAAGACACAAATACATGTATGACTTCATGATCGGAGGTGTCAAAGGGATGAAGTTATAGTCCTCGGCATCCAACAAAAATTCTTCTTTCCTCATAATCACTCAGGAACAGATTTCAATTAGGGCTACAAGAGCCACTTTTGCAGTGCTAGCCCCCAAAGCTATGAATTCAATATGGATGCATATTACAGAAACAAGTCAATGCTACCTCAATGCTACAAATCCAATATGGATGCACACTAGAGAGACAAGTCAATTCTACACCAAAAACTACTAATCCAATATAGATACATACTAGAGAAACAAGTCCATGCTACCCCCAAAGCTACAAATCCTCTATGGATTCACACTACAGAAACAAGTCAATGCTACCCCCAAAGCTACTAATCCAATATGGATACACACTAGAGAAACAAGTCAATGCTACCCCCAAAGCTACAAATCCAACATGGATGCACAATAGAGAAATAAGTCAGTGCTACCCCCAAAGCTACGAATCTAATATGGTTGCACACCAGGGAAACCAGTCAATGCTACCCCCAAAGCTACCCCCAAAGCTATGAATATATTATGGATGTACACTAGAGAAATAGTTAGATGCTACCCCCAAAGCTACTAATCCAATATGGATGCACACTAGAGAAACAAGTCAATGCTACCCCCAAAGCTATGAATCCACTATGGGTGCACACTAGAGAAATAAGTCAATGTTGCCCCCAAAGCTACGAATCCACCATGGATGCACACTAGAGAAATAAGTCAGTGCTACCCTAAAGCTACTAATCCAATATGGATGCACACTACAGAAACAAGTAAATTCTACCCCCAAAGCTACTAATCCAATATGGATGCACACTAGAGAAACAAGTCAATGCTACCCCCAAAGCTATGAATCCACTATGGATGCATACTAGAGAAATAAGTCAATGTTGCCCACAAAGCTACGAATTCACCATGGATGCACACTAGAGAAATAAGTCAGTGCTAACCCCAAAGCTACGAATCCAATATGGATGCTCACTAGAGAAACAAGTCAATGCTACCCCCAAAGCTACAAATCCTATATGGATTCACACTACAGAAACAAGTCAGTGCTACCCCCAAAGCTACTAATCCAATATGAATGCATACTACAGAAACAAGTCAATGCTACCCTCAAAGCTACAAATCCAATATGGATGCACACTAGAGAAACAAGTCAATGCTACCCCCAAAGCTACTAATCCAATATGGATACACATTAGAGAAACAAGTCAATGCTACCCCCAAAGCTATGAACCCACTATGGATGCACACTAGAGAAATAAGTCAATGTTGCCCCCAAAGCTAAGAATCCACCATGGATGCACACTAGAGAAATAAGTCAGTGCTACCCCCAAAGCTATTAATCCAATATGGATGCACACTAGAGAAACAAGTCCATGCTACCCCCAAAGCTACAAATCCTATATGGATGCATACTACAGAAACAAGTCAATGCTACCCCCAAAGCTACTAATCCAATATGGATGCACTCTAGAGAAATAAGTCAATGTTACCCCCAAAGCTACGAATCCTATATGGATGCTCACTAGAGAAACAAGTCAATGCTACCGCCAAAGCTAAAAATCCAATATGGATGCACACTACAAAAGCAAGTCAATGCTAGTTCCAAATTTTAATTCTGATAGGTTCTTTTTAATGTTGCATCACTCCACTAGTTGATCCCTCCAATTACATTTCAATATACGGTAAGTTTGACTGTAAAACAGAGCTCTACACAGTATGCAAGATATCATCATGACCGTGGTCATCATAGTAAACTACTAGTTGAGATTTAACAACTGGACTGAATCTGATTACCTCTTTTAAAGAAGAGCCGTTCTGCCAGTAAAGACACTTGTACATGTATGATTTAATGATCGAAGGTGTCAGAAAAAGGAGGTATAGTCCTCAGCACCCAACAAAATTCTTCTTTCCTTATAAACACTTAGGAACAGATTTCATTTAGGGCTACAAGAGCCACTATTCCAGTGCTACCCCCCAAAGCTACAAATCCAATATGGATGCCTGCTACAACAGAAAGTAAATGCTAGTTCCACATTTCTATTGTGACAGGTCCCCTTTAAAGCTCTAGGGTCTTATTTAGTTGCATCACTGCACTAGTCCATCTCTGCCACGACCTAACGAAGCCACATGTGTCATATCTTTTGATAGATGCTAAACATGCATAAATCATTTATGTGCATTCCAAGCTCCACCACTACTAGCGGATGGAATTGTGTCCCTGCTCTTGGCCAAGTCCAGATGTATTTTGTCTTTTAAATAAGTATTAAATACTGGGCTGCTTTATATCAAATAAAAACATAGTTACATGGTAAAAAATAGGAAGCTTTTAATCTGTAATATCTAAGAGTGCAGTACAAGAACTCAATGTTCCAGCTTTGGGAAATGGGTCATTAATGATGCTGATTACCGCAGGTGAAAACCTTCATTTCCATAAAGGAATGCTGGACCTGTAATGTTAGCTTGCTCAATGAAAAGAATAGTGGTAGAAAAACAAAATGCAGACAACAATAATAGCATTAGGGTCCTTTCACACGGGCGGTCCACTCGGCGGACTTCGCTTTGCTCAGCTGGGGATCGATCCGCTCACTGTGCAGGGATGGACCTTTCAGAGCCCTGCTCCTCTCTATGGGGGACCGGATGAAACAGACCACCTGTTCGTTTTCATCTGATCCGATCCGCCAAAGGGATGGAAAATAGGACCACCATCCATCTGGATTTGGCTGACAGGATCGGATAGCAGCGGGTGTCAGCGGACATGTCACCGCTGAAATCCGCCATAGGGGTGAATGGAGCGTCCTATTGGGTCCGCCTGACAAACCGACAGGTGGACCTGATCCGAAAAGCCGTGTGAAAGGGCCCTTAAGCCTCGTACACACGATCGGATTATTCAACGGGAATTGTGTGATGACAGGCTGGTGTCAGAAAATCTGACCGCTTGTCAGCTCCATCAGACAATTGTTGTCGGATTTTCCGCGGACAAATGTGGGCTAGCATGCTTTAAAATTATTCGCCAACAAATGTGTGTTGTCGGATTTTCCGATCGTGTGTAGACAAGTCCGTCGGATGAAACTCCAAAGTACAAACACGCATGCTCAGAAGCAATGCTCACCATAACACAACCTTGGCAGACGTTGCCCAAAGGGTGGCGCTAAAGAGCTGAAAAACAACGTAGTTTCGTGTTTGTTGGCCGACAATTCTTTGCCGTTTGTATGCAAGACAAATTCCTGGCCAACGCCCTTCGGAAAAAAGTACTACGCTTTGTTCGATGGAAATCCGATCGTGTGTATGAGGCTTTAGGCTTGTTTCTCACAGGTTTCAGCTTATAAAGGTGCAGCGTGAACAGCAAACCTATGAAGCTTTTAACCACTTGGCCTCTGGAAGGTTTTACCCCCTTCATAACCAGACCATTTTTAATTTTTTTTGCTATTCAGCACTGCACTACATCAACTTGCAATTGCACGGTCATGTAACACTGTAAGCAAAGAAAACGTCTATCCTTTTTTGACACAAATAGAGCTTTCTTTTGGCGGTATTTATTCATCACTGGGCTTTTTATTTTTTGCTATATAAATGGGCAAAAGAAAAAAATATATATATTTTCTACATTCTGTCATAAAAAATCCAATGAAATCCAATCTCTTCATAAATTTAGGCAAAAGGGTATTTTGCTACATGTCTTTGGTAAAAAAAATATCCCAATAAGTGTATATTAAAGTGGAAGTAAACCCTCCTATCATTTTCAGCCAAGGAAGCTGCCATCTTGGCCTCTGTTTAATCTTCAACTGCCATGATGCTGCACATGTGATCAGTTATGACACCAGCCATTGGATGGTGTGACAGTTTGGTTGAGAGCACAACCAATGTGACAGTAAGCATTTCCGGCATGCCGGGAATGTAACAGTTTTTTGAAACTATTAAATAGTTAGGTTTACTTCCGCTTTAATTGGTTTCTGTGAAAGTTATAAAGTCTACAAACTCGTTTCTTTAGGTCCTTAAAATGTCAGGACAGTACAAATACCCCCCAAATGACCCCTTTTTGGAAAGTAGACATCTTGAGGTATTTAGTATGGCAAGTTTTTTTGTCAAAATTTTTGGGAAAATAAATTACCGTATTTATCGGCGTATAACACGCAGAGGCGTATAACACTCACCCTAACTTTAAGAGGGAAGTTTCATTAAAAAAACTCTCCACAGCCCCCTGCGTATAACACGCAGGCACAGTTTACCCTCTGTTTTCAGAGTAAAAAAGTGAGTGTTATACGCCAATAAATACAGTAAATATTTTTTTTTAAAACATGTTTTTTTTTTTTTTATACATACTGTCACCAGTGCAGTACAGCATCATCATATAACTGGCGTAGTGGTGATCAGGGATACTGACTGGTGACAGTATGTAAAAAAAAAAAAATCTGGGATTTTTTATTTTTAAACTGTAACAGCAATGTTGCAGGATAGACACTGCAAATATATCATCTACCAAAGGGTACAATAAAAATGTGACCTGTATCATAAGAAACAAAAGACAGTGGTGGAAAACATATGAAGGTGTTCCGATGGCACTTTAAAAGCTTCAACAAAGCTTGCTAAAAGCTCTGCAAGTGCTTTGTCAAAGCTTGCTGTTCATATTGCTCTTATACAAGCTGAAGCCCCTGTGAAGCAGGCCTTAGATGTTCAAACCCCCTACCCATCCCTCTGAAAGCAGAGTCGTGTTTACTGTAACATACTCATGCTTGGTGGCAAGGGCAACAAGGTATAAGGAGGGCATATTTATGTTTTATTTGGTTGGCCACCTCTGAACATATTTTGGTACACACCGCAAAAAGAAAGGCTACAGGGCTATTGAGAGGAGTCAACAGACTCTCTAACTCGGACAAAATGCAGCCTTCTACCCATGCTACCAATAGTGGCCACATTTTAGGTTGACTAGTAGCCACATTTGTAAAGAAGAATCTCTACAAAGAGATGCTTATAAATAATTGCAGGCTCTTTATTCTTTGCATAGCTTATTTTTTATATCATCCTCATTCTTCTCACGGTAGCCATTTTTACTAAGGGCAGATGAATCCATTTCTCTTTACTTAGTGGAACTTTGGATCTGCCTCCTGAAACATTTCACAGTGCAGGGGGGGAAGGCTCTAATAGGCTTCAAAAAAAGTGGACTCGGAGTGCAGAGTATTGCACTCGGAGTCCACCCAAGTGTGTTAGAAAAGCAATTATTAATTTGCTTTTCTAACACTGAACCGTCTCTCCGCCAATCAGGAAGCGCAGGTCTAATACCCATCACCTGATTGGCTGAAGGCACAGGCATCCCTTTTGGATGCCTAGCGGAATGGAAGAAGAGATGCACAGGAACCATGGAGGATGCAGTAGCCGTCGCCTGACACGCTGCATGGACCTGCTGCACGTCCCACATCTTGCTGCATGACCTGCCACCAGGATGGGGTAAGTGCCGGTCAGACGGCAAGCGGGCGGGGGGTCACAGTGGCTGCATATGATGGGCACAGAAGCTGCATATGATGGACACAGTGGCTGCATTATGGGGCAAGCCCAACAGATAATACAGAACGAGGGTGACTAGATGCCCAATCCCTTTATGCACTGTATCCCTCATGATAGCAGAAAACAAGCATTTTTTTTACACAACAAAAAAACACCAAAAGAAAGCTCTATTATTCTGAAAAAAAAGATAAACATTTCATATGGGAACAGTGTTGCATGACCGCACAATTGTCATTCAAAGTGCGACAGCGCTGAAAGCTGAATATTGGCCCGTCCATTAGGGGCGCATGGCCGCAGCCCCCCCTATCCATGCATCCGGCCCCTTAATCTACATGCAGGGTGCCGGACACATGGATTCCAATGGGGGGGGGTTGTTGTTTTTTTGAAGCACGTGATTAGAGCCAGGGGCTCTAATTGACTTAAAAAAAGGGTGAGCTCGGGACGCAGAGCACTGCGCTCCGAGCCCACCCAGTTGTGTGAGAATAGCTAATGAATATTCGCTATTCTCACACTGATTCTCCTCCCAGCCAATCAGGAAGCAGGTTGTGAGACCCATTTCCTGATTGTCCGGAAAGGAGAAGTGATCTTATTGACCAAGGGGGGAGGAGGGAGGAGATGCACGGCTGGGGGAGAAGCAGGGAAAGACCGACCGACCCACCAGCCGCCACGGTCAGACTCCAGGGATGGCTCTCCATCCAGCATCCGGCTAAGCCATCCAGCACTCCCCGGCTCAGACAGGGAAGGGAGGAGGAGGGGAGATCAGAGTCATCCTGGGCAGGACATCTGCCTCCTAAGGGAAGGAGGCCGCCTGTCTCCCACGGCCCGGGGTGGGGGGTTCTGGTGTTCCCCGCATTCATGTCCATCTCCACTGGGTAAAAGTGCCTGGTATTGAGGTAATTAAGGCGGACAGAATGCCGTTTTCAGTGGAAGTGCTTTTTGAACAATATAATTTACTCACAAGTCTTGACATAATGGTCCCACCATGTATTGGTGCTGAGAACAGCCTTGACTCCTCATGGGACAAAAACTGGGATCTGAATAGATGTTGTGGGCAGCAGGAAATACTCTACCTGCATGTAGTTTTAATCAAGAACCCACAGTTTAGGTCAAGGCTGTAATTATAGTAATATTGATGTGTATATTGTTTTTCCCGACTTTAGTTTTGTTTTTCTACGGTCTCTTTTTTTTTTAATATATATTTGAATCACCAAGAAAGCTAATATTACCGCTCCGGGACTCCCTTCTAGAAATGAAGGTTCTCACCTGCTCTAATCAGCATCATTAATCACAAATTCCCCAAAGCTGGAACATTGAATTCTTGTACTGTACTTTAAGATTTCACAGATTACAAGTTTTTCATTTAATAACATGTAACTAGATATGTTTTTATTTGATACAAGGCAGTCTTGTTTTTAAAACTTAGGAAGGAGACAAAATACATCTGGACTTGGCCAACATGAGCTGGGACCCACAATTGGATATTTTAGTAGTGGAATTTGTTATGTACATAAGTAATTCATCCTTGTTCACCATCCAGCACATGATGTGGGGGGCCGACTAGTGTGGATAATGGGCTTATGCAGCATTAAAGTGGTTGAAAACCTCTGACATGAAATATAAACAAAGCATATCCCTCTTTAGCAGGCGATGGCAACCCGTCGATCGCGGTCGACCATGGGTAGGTGACAGACAGGAACAGGTCCGCCGCTGACCCCTGCCTCCTCTTTGCAATCGGTCTCCTCTGCCGAGCCTTTGGTCCTCCTCCTCTCCCTCCTGCCTCCTCCGCCGCTGTCATCAGTAAACAGTGGAGAGGGAGAGGCAGCACAGGGTGAGGGGGGCGGAGGAGCTGGCCAAGTTAACCCGCAGGTGATTGGTTGCTAGGTTCTAAGCAACCAATCCCCTGCTTGTTAATATGAAAAGTCACTCAGGTAGCTCCTGCTCCCGCGCTTGGTCAAGAACTGTGATGCTTCTCGGTCTCGTGCACAGGTAAGATGCAATGGAAGGCTGCAATGGGAGAGAAGGGGGCATTACTGTGTGTGTGTGGGGGGGGAGGGGTAGGGTAATGTGAAGGATGTCATGGATATGCAGTAGTGTTTGTCTGTCAGCTTACCTTCCTTCCCATGTGTTCATCTTAGAGGCCTGAGCCCTTTCACCTGGCTTCCTTTATAATCTCCTCCCAGCCAGACTCCACCCCAGGCCCTATCACAGAACACTATATTAACCTGTGCACTGCAAGCCTGCTTTGCTGATCAACGTGTTTGTTAGGCATTGTGTGTTTGGGTTCCTGCCTGCCGTGTGCTACGTCTGTCTCTCTGTTACATATTTGGCTTGTCCCCGACTATCCCTGTCTGCTCGTGACCCTTGACCTTCGGCTCGTTCTTTCGTTATCCTTGTCTGCTTGTGGCCCCTGACCTTCAGCTTGTTATTCGGTTCTCTCATATCTTGTGCTGCTGCTTCCCCTCTTTTCCCCTTATCCTACGGGGCGTGAGCTAGGAAACTCCAGGGGCCGCGACCTGGTCCCAGCCTGCAGCATAACATCCTCACCACTAGAGGCCCTGGAGAAGACCTGCTGGGTCTTAGACTCCGCGCCCTGGGGAATCTTGGCTCTAGCTTCCGTTAGGATCCCGGTTGTGCTCCTCTGGTCCCGCTTTCCACAACCACCCAGTTTCCTATCCGCAGCAGTCAGCCATAGGGTTCACTACCTTGCGGTGCACTCCTGTCCCCCTACGGTGTGCATCTGTCACCTGGCCACAGGTGACCTTGACAAAGGAGACAGTGGACAATGCTATGGGAGCGAAGGGGGGGAGAAAATACTACTGTTAGTGTGTGTGTGTGTGTGTGTGGGGGGAGGTGATGTGAAGGGGGCAGTGGACACTGCTATGGGCAGGGCCACCCCCATAATAGTGTCCTCTACCACCCTTCACATCATTCCCAACCCCAATCCCTGCATTCTGAGCACAACGCACTCCTGATCCCTGCATTCTGAGCACAACACACTCCTGATCCCTGCATTCTGAGCACAACACACTCCTGATCCCTGCATTCTGAGCACAACACACACCTGAACCCTGCATTCTGAGCACAACACACACCTGAGCCCTGCATTCTGAGCACAACACACACCTGAGCCCTGCATTCTGAGCACAACGCACTCCTGAATCCTGCATTCTGAGCGTAACGCACTCCTGAACCCTGCATTCTGAGGGTGATGCATTAGCGATCCCTGCATTCTGAGGGTAACGCACTCCTGATCCCTGCCTATTACTGTCACAAGGGATGTGTACATTCCTTGTGACCGCAATATATATGATCACAATTTTTATTTATTTTTTAAAGACAGTGTAAAAAAAAAAAAAAAGAAGCGCCCCGTTCCTCCGTGCTCACACGCAGAATTGAGCGCAAACGTAAGTCGTGCCCCTTAAGTGTAAACGGTGTTCAGACCACACATGAGGTATCGCCGCGATCGTTCAAGTGAGAGCAATAATTCTATCGCAGGACCTCCTTTGTACCTCTAAACTAGTAACCTGTAGAAATTTTTAAAGTGTAGCCTATGGAGACTTTTAAGTGCCGTAGTTTGTCATCATTCCACAAGTGTGCGCAATTTCAAAGCATGACATGTTGGGTATCTATTTTTTCGGCGTAACATCATCTTTCACATTATACAAAAAAATTGGGCTAACTTTATTGTTTTGGGTTTTTTTTTTAATTCGTGCTGCGCAAAGTTTGACATAAAATATTGCAACAATTGCCATTTTATTCTCTAGGTTCTCTGCTAAAAAAAATATACATATACAGTGTAACCTTGGATTACGAACATTATCCGTACCAGGAGAATTCTCGTAATCCAAAGCACTCGCATATCAAAGCGAGTTTTCCCATTGAAGTCAATGGAAACGAAAATAATTTGTTCCGCATTGACTTCAATGGCGTGCAATACCGCATGTGGCCAGAGGTGAGGGGGCACCAGAGAGACTCAGAAAGGCCCAGGGACAGTTCGGCTGACCTTGGAAACACCCGGGAACCGAGTATTTCCGATCGGGTCGGCTCCGGCGCCCCCGCACCTCTGGCCAAATGCGGTACTGCACGCCAAATTAGCTTGAATTCTGCTCAGTTTGCAAGACAACACTCGCAAATCGAGTCAGATTTTTTTCTTAAAAAGTTGCTCATTATTCAAAATGCTTGTTAACCGCTTTACTTGTAAACCAAGGTTCCACTGTAATATGTGTAGCGGCCTCACCCCCTCTTCTTTGTCTAGGGGTATTTCATATGTGAGGGTGAGATGCGCTATGGCCCATGTCCTCCCCATGGCAGTGGGTGAGGTGAAGGCCAGTACCAATTATTTTCCTCGAGCCTGTGCGTTTCAGTTAATGACCAAGTCTTGCTGTGCTGACACTTCCCTTTGCTCCCATTAACCAGAGTCCCACACACCGATCAGGGTCCAACACTCGTTTTATTGTCACGCTCACAATCAAACAGTTCTTTACCAGCCAACTGGTTGAGACCCAATAACAGTTCAATACGGTGGGGTGAGCAGGTCGAGGCACTATCCTGATTGTACACTAAACCACTGTGATTTCACCAGCGGTTGCTAAAGCCCATGGCTTGTGAACAGAACTTAAACCTTCAGGGTCTCTACCAGCGACCCCAGAGAACAGGAACAGGACCTTCGCTGCGTTGTGGCCCCTATCAGGGGGAAGATGTCCCTCCAAGGGAGTTACTGGAGGCCCATCCGTCACCGGGTTGATGCTGCTCCGGACTCTTCGGACGGGTGACCTCCCCGGCCTCCTCACCTCAGACTTGGGCCCCAGCCACCTCAGGGACCCTCGGACTCCTCCGCCCTTGCGGGACCCAGTCGAAGTCACTGGGCCCCAGGCCTCCGGTTTAGTACCTCACCCCAGGCTGAAGGTGCCTGGGATGGACGCCAACTCCGCTCCGGCCAGGCCTAGGGCGCCTGGACCAGAACTCCGAACCGCCCGCACCCAGGCCGAAGGTGCCTGGGCACGCGATGCAGGAAAAAGACCTCGTGACGAGGGCGTCTCTCCCCTTTATCTCCTCCCGCGACGTCACGGCAGGCTCCCCGCCCCCGCCGCACCATCGCCGGAAAGAGACAAAAAGGCCAGCACTGTGGCAGTGAATCTAACTTAGGCCTGTGGGAACCCCGCCACCCACAGGCCACGGAGAACAGTACACCACCAAGTCCTCCACGAATCAACAATGGTCCAAATCCTTTCATGATTCATACACACCTGGGTCATACTACCACCCAGGTGTATCCCCCTAAATTTAAACCCCCGCTACATATATATATATATATATATATATATATATATGTGTTTGGAGGCTCTACGTCATTTTTTAGCCAAAGATACTTTTTTTAAGTTGTAAGCAACAAATGTCAGATAAAGGCTTAGGCATAAAAGGGTTAAAAGGTGAAAGCACTATAAATTATCCCAATTACCCCTATAGATTGCTGAATGGATGGGGTTTATCATGAAGTGGTGCACATTCATGTAAATATAAGCCTATTAATCTTAATTGGATCAAAAATAAAATGTAATAGCATTAGGAGGTATGCTTCTCGCTTGTATACGTCTTTCTGTGAATTTTATAGTTTTAGTCTTTCTGTCTGAATTTAGGCAGCATCTCCATCAGCTATATCTCAAGTATGATCTGTGGGTTTCATTGCTCCATTTCAAGTTAAGAATTTGCTGACGTCAAGGGAATATTAATGGACACAGTTTGGAATGCCTTTTTTTTAATGGAAATGTTCACATTCATTGAAATACTAAAAATAGAACAGCAATGGCTGAGATAATATAAGGATCATTGCATTACTCTAATGTTGTACAGCAGTGTGCAGTGTTTATTGATGTATAGTATCTTTCTGAACAAATGTAAACCCAGTGATTATAGGGTTCAGGACTGTTACTATGCTTTGAGGTTAGTAAGACTTGGAATCGCTATCTCAGAGTAATTTCTCTTGTGGTACAGAAAAAATAGCTGCTTTCATAGCAAATTTATAGAGCTTTCCAAGCTCCCTATAGGTTCATTAATCAAAATGTGATTGTCAGATGTTCCTCGTACCATGGTCAACTATTCCCCCGGTTTCTTCAGGTTCAAGTATCGGAGATAAGAAATATGTCAACTCTGGACTCAGGGTAGGAATTTTGTACTGGATTGTTGATTGGTGAATTATATAACCAATTTTTTTGTAAAGCGTGAGAATGATCTACCAAACCCAGCACTTATTTTTAAAGTAAACCTATCACAATGATGAACAACTGGAACTAGGCCTGTGATGCCATCACATTAAAGGGACAATAGGGAAGTGTGGGGACGAGCTTGACTCTCACAAGAAAATTTGAGGTTTGTGTACACCTTCAGCTGCATGGATTTACTGATCTTTTAGACCAGTGGTCTCCAAACTGTGGCCCAGGGGCTGGATGTGGCCCTTTGCTTGCCTTTATCTGGCCCTTGGGGCACTATTCCACCAACTGACACCAATGATAGGGCACCATTCCCTCTACTGGCACCACAAATGGGGCACTAATCCTCCCATTAAAACCAATGATGGGGCACTGATGCTGGAACATTTTCTACTCTCACTGGCCACAGTCCGCCCCCCCCCCCCAAGCCTGAAGGACAGTAAACCAGACCCTCTGTTTTAGACAATTTGCTTTAAACCCCAGCCTCTGCTTGATTTGATATGCTTAAATTGTCTATAAGGGGATCCTGGGAAAGCTGAGGAAAATCCTGTGAGAATGCCCTTCTGGAGTGTCAGCCCATAATATTTGGGATCCTCTGCTTTCCCAAGAGAAGTAGAGAGTAATTTTATGGGGGGGGGGGGGTTTCATTTTTTTTTACTACTTTAATTTAGCATTTTGTAGGGGCGTGGGAGGCCAACTAAGTGGACCTTGCATTTTGTTTCAAGGTCCGACATTGTAATAGATGCAGATTTGTACAAAGGCCATAGCTCAGTACATTAGATTGCAGTCAGATGTGGGCATAATATAGCCGTCTTTTGTTTTTAAGATTGTACACAGGTGAAGTCAAATGATGAGAAAGGCAAAGGGGTACCTCCAGGGTCCAATTCCAGGTCAAGTAATGGTTGGCTATACCCCTTCACAGACCTATAATCAAAACTAAAGTACAACAGGTTCGCCGTTCAGTTGGACCTCTGGTGCCAAGGGGCTGAGCCGTGACCCAACTCCCCGTTGAAGGGCACACGCACCTCCCTTGATCATGTATGCCTGTGCAAAGTTTGTCTCTACCCCCTCTCTGATCCATGCTGGGTCCAGGGCTCTGTACAGACCAATTTCTGCATCAGTTTTGTCTCAGCCAGAGGTCCAAGCTGAAGGGGGACACAAAACCCATGCACCCAGATGGTACTAAGGAAATTTCAGACCAGTGCAGTCAGCAGGAACATTGATACTGCTGCTAAATTCATTAGTGCTGCTGCTGTCACAGTCGGTGTGGCTGGCTCTGGTGCTGGTATTGGAACAATTTCTGGAAGTCTCATTATTGGGTTTCCAGAAATCCTTCCTTAAAGCAGCAGTTGTTCTCATACGCCATCTTTGGATTTGTCCTGCCTGTGGCTATGGATCTGTTTGGTTTGATGGCTGCTTTCCTGATTTTTTTTCTCCATGTAAATGAGGCTGGAAATGTCGACATTCAGGTGAACCGCTGTAAACATTATTTTGCTGTGGCTCCCAAGAAATGTCGTGTTGTCAAGCAAATGGACCAGATTTCCAAAGTCTTTTCATTAAAAATGGCAAAACTTAAAAAACTAAAGTACAACAAAACCCAGAAGTCATCCATAGGAACCAGCCATAGGAACCAGCCAGAATAAATGTTTCATTGAATTGTTGGTTTCTCATCCTAGTTGCTTTTTGCAATGTCTTGTTTATTAAGCCTGTATAATAAATTCAGCTGAAATTATGTTGTGTTTTTTCTTTTTGGCAAATAAGTATTGATGGCTTCTACACAAAATCAAATGCATTTATGCAGTCCAAGAAATAAACATGTGTTCAGGCCTTATGTTTTGTGTGGGGTCTTTTTTCTTATGAATACAACTGTGGAACCCTTATTTTGAGTGACTGTTCGACCCTTAATTTTATTATCCATAACCGTGCCTGCTTTATTTTCTTGCCCACAAGGAGCATTTAACATTGATATCCGTAACTTCCATATGGTCAACACCGGGAATTCGAAAAGGCCAATTTATGCTGTGTTTTTTAGTCTTTGCAGTTTTTTTTTTACTATTCATGTCAGATTAATTTCACACTTCTGAGAACTTTACAATAGGAGCTGTTATGGAAATGCTGGCACAGAAAATAATTACGACATGTTTGTCACTTACTAGACTTCTTTAAAAAAAAAAAAAAAAACACACACACACAAGCATCGAGTGATTTAACACGCTTTCCATAGCACCCTTTCCCAGCACTTACATAATTGCATTTTTTCTTTTCTGTAAGCTTTTTCCTCTCCATCTCCTCCTGTCACACTGACCCAAAGTCATAAAAAGTTTGCTTGCATGCCCTTGGTCCTGTTTGTATAAATTATGTGTACACTATAAATATTCACGTTTCTGAGGGAGCGGTTTAAACAATGCTCGCCCTGTTAAGCTCCCTCCTCGGAGAGAAGGAAAAGAGGCAACTTGACATCACCGTGGACCGTATATTTCCCGGCAATGTCCTTAAAAAAATACAGCTGTTTCGCCTGGCGAAATAAAACACTGTATAAACACCACAATGGAAAAATGTGGCACAAAGAGGACGAGGTTCAACCTATGAAAATGAGCAATGCGGATTGTTTAAAAAATAGTATCATCGGATGTCATTTGCCACTTTTTGCATAGTAGTTGTTATAGGCCAAATTTATTGCAGGTACAAAGCCAGCATTGGAGCCTTGTTTTGTCTGGACACTTGTTTCCAAGTTCTTTTTTTAATTGATGGCTGCATTTTGTGTATCAGTTAAAAACTTTAAAGGAGAAGTACAGCCAAAGCTTGTTTGGCTATACTTCTCCTATGGATTACAGGAGTGCAGTTCGTTCTGCATTCCTGTGACCCATTTTCAGCAGACAGCAGGCTGAAGACCAGTGTCGGCTGATGTCACAGAGCTGGTCCAGGCTCGGGAAAGATCGTGACAATGAAGTCAGGATCCGCCCACATGCCTGGACCAGCATCTGGCTTAGCCTCTCAGCAAGCCGCCACTCCTGCCCCTTTCACAGCCCAGCGCTCCAGTGAGCGAGGGGGCAGAGCATAGAGCTGCTGGCTGACAGTCACCAGCTCTCTGCTCAGGGAGCTATAAGAATAGTGCGGATGGCGTTGTTCGATCACTCGGTTCTCAGTGTTAGAGATGCTGACGAATGCTGCATCCCCCTAGGTAAGTATGATTCTGAAAGCGGAGTTCCAGGCAAAAATATAACTAGGTCTTGCACAATAGACCACCCTATTTCCATTTGATTAGTACCTTTTCTATGTGTTTTGAAGGTCTACTTCCGTCCTAACCTCCCTACGAGGTACGTCATTTCCACTTCTTCACCAGCCTCTGTTACACCCCCCCCCCCCCCCGCTGCCTTCTGGGACCCATGAAAAAAAATAACATCTCCTTTAACTTAACTTCAGCTCTCAATATGTATGGTACAGAAAGTGTATCTTACAGAGTTTTGTTTATAGTTTTGTTTTTAACCACCGTAATGTTTTACCCCTTCATGACCAGACCATTTTTTGCTATTCAGCACTGTGCAACTGTCAATTGCGTGGTCATGAAACATATCATTTTTTTCACACAAATAGAGCTTTCTTTTGATGGTATTTGATCACCACTGTTTTTTTTTTTTTATTTAAACCAAAAAAAAAAAAAGTTTTGAAAAAAAAAAAACAGATATTTTCTACTTTCTGTTATAAAATATATCCATTAAAAAAACTAAAAATCTAATTACTTCATAAATTTATGTATTAACCACTTGGCAACCGGCTCACACCCATATATGTCGTCCGAATGGCTCTGCTGGGCAAAACCCTGTATGGGTACGTTGTACCCTTTTAGAGACGCCAGAGGGCGCACACGCTCGCTGCTTACACCTCTCTTCAGGAATTTCAGTCTCTTTTGCCAAATGCTCCAGGTCTCTCAGATTGGAAGGGTTCCTTTTCCCAATTGCTGTTTTGAGATCTCTCCACAGGTGCTTTATGGGATTTGGATCTGGACTCATTGCTGGCCAGTTCAGTACTCTCCAGCGCTTTGTCTTACACCATTTCTGGGTGTTTTTTGAAGTGTGCCTTGGGTCATTGTCCTGCTGTAAGACACCTGACCTCTGACGGAGACCCAACTTTCTGACACTGGGCCCTACTTTGCACCCCAGAATTCTTTGGTAGTCTTCAGATTTCATAATGCCATGCACACGGTCAAAACATCCAGGGCTTAAGCAGAGAAGCAACCCCAAAACATAATATTTTTTTTCTGAAAACCGTAGAATGATGGGCTTTACCAAAAAGCCGGAGGAAAGCCCTGCAGACAGAGGGATAACATGTAAATTCCAGGCAGGTAGTGTCATGGTTGGGATTTAAACCAACGACCCTAGTCCATTGGGAAGTTTCTTCTCCAAATATGATTGATGGTTGAAATATCATTACAGATTGGTAACTGGTTTATTATCTAGTACAGCAAATGGCAGTGTTATACTGTTATTTTAATACAAATAATTTCATTTTTTCTTTTTAAACTAACAAAGCCCACAATACATTACACATGCCTGATATTTCTCTATTTTTCCCTTTTTTTCATAATGGAGCCTTAACAGAGAACCTTATATAATTTCCATGTTAGTATTGGAACATTTACATGTTCCTTTTTGTATGTTATAAAATGCCTTCTCATGATGAATTGGCTTAGCCTCCTTTGAACGGACCCACCCTTTTTTGGAATGTTAAAGTAAATGGATATATCCATTTCCACCATCTGTAGAAGATAAATAAATACTTAACTCAATTGGAACAGGGTAAATCTAGACCATATTAATATGTGTAATTACAGTTTATGTAGCAGTGTTTCCCTTCATTACCTCTGTATAAATCCTGAATAATCATCTTCCACAGGATGACTCATGGCGTGCTTTAAAGGCCTTTTCGCTTTCCTTTCTGGTCTGTTTTATTTGTTGTTTGTTATTGGAGGGTATTCAGATAATGGGCTTTTAGAAGACTGCTTCTATGATGTGTCTATTTAAAGTAGGTTTCATTTGGCACGATGTGTGACTTTACATTCTTTTCTAATTTTAAATATTGAATTTCCTCGACCTCACAAAGTTTCAGGAAAGTTGGTAAACCACTACATTATCACGGCCTGTGCCCAGCGCTGGTCTCAGTCTGCAGCATTTCTCTACAAACTGCAAAAGCCAAGGAAATGATAAAGACATAAGTAAGAGTGAGGTGTAAATGTATTTTATTATGTATTCCATAAATGCTACCGTTTTGAGGTCAATAATATCAGATACATATATGGCATTATTAAAGTAGAAATATAGGCAAACATTTTTTTTCATTTTGAATAAAGTAAAGGAAGTTTATAACCCCCCTTTTTTTTTTCTCCCCATCTGTGTCTCTCTGGGGAGATTTACCTTCACTTCCTGTCTGATTGCCAAAATAGGAAGTGAGAGTAAATCCCTTCAAATTAAGGTAACCAGAACTGGTGTCCCCATTGGAAGATTTCCCTTCTATTACTTTTCTGGGGTCAATCAAAAATTTTGGATTTTATTTTACTTTCACTTTCAAAGATGATAATAAACAGGACACGTAGAGAGGGTTACAGGCGGCAATAAAACCCCAGTAGGAATTCTAATCCCTCTCCACTCTATCCCAAAAAAGAAAACAAGAAAAAACTGTTTTGCCTTTGGTTATACCACTTGCTGCCAAAATCACGTACCTGTACATCATTTGGCTTACCGTTGTTTAAAGCCGACGGTTGGCTCTCTTGTAATAACACCTGGAGCCGCTCGGTTGTTATTACGTCTCCCTACCGCCTTCCGCCGCTCGTCAGGGGCTCTTCCATCCCACCAGGAGACCTGAGCGACCAGCCAGCTGGCCGGAGACCTTAAGAAAGCTGGCATCGGCTTTGATCGGGTCTCGGATGTAGCAACCTGGAAGCAACGTCATGATATCACTTCCGCTTTACTGGAGTTTTGAATGCTTTCAAGTGCAAAGGAGGTATTTGGGGTCTTATAGACACCAGATCCCTCCATAAAGAGTACCTGTCAGGTACCTATTACTGTCACAAGAGATGTTTACAAAAAAATTAAGGCAATAGTGTAAAAATAAAAAAAATTATATAAAATAATAATAATTAAAAAAAAAATTAAAGTGTCCCCGTCCCATCAGGCAAAGGCGAATGCGTGAGTCAGTCCTGAATGCACGCAAACCGCGATCGTCCCATATATGTAAGTTATCACCACAAATGTCAGATCATGGGTGCTGAGCGCAGATAGGGGCCAAACACAGCATGAATCACAAGAAAAATGGCCGCCAAGTGGCCAATAGAGGCCAAACACAGTGCGGACCACAAGAACATGGCCGCCACACAGATAGAGGCCAAACACAGCATGGATCACCAGCAAAATGATCGCCGACAGCATGGAGCAGAACACACAGATAAGCAAACTTTTTTCATGGCAGCTAATAACATTTATCTAGCGGACATACATGCACAGTTCCCACACAGGTGGAGACCCCCCAGGTGAACCCCCGCCCCAGCAGCCGGCTCAGAGAGCCTAGGGAGGAGGGGAGGAAGGGAAGGATAGAACCTCTTACTCGCCTCTCCAGGAATGCCCAGCTTTGTCTTCCTGCCGAAGCAGGGGATTACTACTTACCCTTCCTGCGTGGATTGTGCTGGAAGCATCCCAGACAGACCACCTTCCGCATGGTGATGGAGGGGACTGTCGGCCCAGCTGCTGCGGCACAAAAAATCCCCAGGCCTATGGGCCCGAAAGGGAGCCATGTCTTCTCCTTAGCTAGGCAGAAAAAAACCCGGATCTGCTTAGTGCAGGCTGAGGAGATATAGCCAGTAGGACCACCCCTGGGGTTGTTCAGCTTTGAAGTTGTTAACACTTTCTGCCTAGTCACTCCTGAAGGAAGGCTAATACCCACTTTGTCAAGATTAAGGCTGTGTCCATCCATGAACTCAGAGAAAAGGATTTTACGGTGAGTATAAAAATCCTATTTTTTTTCTGAAAAACTGCATTAGAAAAGCCACTGCGCAAATACCGTGTGACATAAAAAATTGCAAAACCCACCAATTTATTCTCTAGGATCTCTACTTTAAAAAATATATATAATGTTTGCAGGTTCTAACTTATTTTCTAGCAAGAAAAAAATGATTTTCACATGTAAACAAAAAGTGAGAGAAAACGCCTGGTCTTTAAAGCAAAGTTCAAAAAAGATATAAAAATGTCAAAATGCATTTCATGTATTTATAATGCAGCTAGTCTAAGTACCTAAGTTTGTCAAGATCACTACCTGTACAGCGGTTTTCAGACTGGGAAAGGGAGGGGCAGCACTAGTAGCCAATCAGGTTCTGTTGCATTGCAGATGTGTTGGGATGAGAGAGCAGAGTGATGACTTGGACCCCATACACACTATAAGATTTTCTGCAGATTTTTGTCTTCAGATTTACCAAAACCATGTAGTGCAAGGGCCTGCCTGATTGCATACAAATTGAAACTCTTAAGGTTTGACCTTATATTATATGGTTTTGGTAAATCTGAAGACAAAAATCTGCAGAAAATCTAATAGCGTGTATGGGGCCTTGGTGTTCTGCTGCTCCTTCATTATCTAAACAGCCAGCCTGGGATGAAATCTTGACTGCTGCATTAAAGGTCAAAGATCTCGCCCATTTGCTTGGATCACAAAAATGGCTGAGTAATGGGTTCACCTAAAAGCCCAGAGCCACTGCTTATACAGTATGTACAAGGGACCTGAACTGTGAAAATTGGGCCCAAAAATGTAAGCAGAGGGCAAAGGATTAGTCACCAGTACTGCATGTAGGCTTCCTGCAGCTGATCTTGATTTCCATTTCTTTGCAACTCCCTAAGGCTTGATTCACACTAATGCGTTTTTTGGTGCATTTTGCATGTTGCAGAAACGCATGGAAATTTTTTAACATGGGTTCCTATGGAACATGTTTACATCAATGCATTTTTGTGCCTCTGCGTTTTTGGAAAGGGTCGGGGACTTTTTTTCATGCAAAAAGCAGCGTTTTGCATGTAATAGAAGTCAATGGACCAGCATCAAAAACGCAAGTACCACGTTTTTGCTGCGTTTTTACCGCGATTTTGCCGCGATTTGCGTTTTGCGTTTATTTTATTTTTATTTTTTTTATGGAAATGTATAAAAATAAAAATTAATGTATAAAAATTAATTAAAAAAAGCGCAAATCGCGGTAAAAACGCGGTAAAAACGCATGTTGAAAAACGCGGCAAGCACCGCAAAAAGCAAGGCAAAAATGCTCAAAAGCAACATGCATAGGTGTGAATCGAGCCTAATACACCCTGGGGTTGATTTACTACAACTGCAGAGTGAAAAATCTGGTGAAGCTCTGCATAGAAACCATTTGTCTGCCAGGTTTTTTTTTTGGCAAAGCTTAATTAAACAGGCTGAAGTTAGAAGCCGATTGGCTATCATACACAGCTGCACCAGATTTTGCACTCCAGTTTTAGTAAATCAATCCCACTGTCTGTGTGGAGCCTCATACACACTATTAGATTTTCTGCTGATTTTTCTCTTCAGGTTTACCAAAACCATATAATATGAGGTCAAACCTTAAAGCCTAGTACACACGGCCGAGAATCTCGTCGCAAAAAAAACGTTTTTTCTCTACGGGTTTCTTGTCAAGCTTTCCTTGCATACACACTGTCAATCCTAAATCTCGTCATTGTAAAGCGCGGTCACGTACAACATGTACGACGGCAGTATAAAGGGGATGTTCTATTCCAATGGCGCCACCCCTTGGGCTGCTTTTGCTGATCTCGTGTTACTGCGTGTTAGTAAAAGTTTAGTAAAAGTTTAGTGAGAGACGATTCGCGCTTTTCAGTGTTCGTGCTTTCTGTTCGTTACAGCGTGACGAATGTGCTAACTCCATTACGAACGCTAGTTTTACAAGAAGGTGCGCTCCCGTTTCATACTTGATTCTGACCATGCGCGGTTTTTGAAGACTCGGAAAAGCATGCACACAAACGGTTTTCTCGCCCAAATACAGTCTGACGAGAATCACGACGAGAAAAAAGAAAGCAGGTCCTTTTTTCTCGTCGAGATTCTGGGCAGTTTTCTTGACGAGAAACCTGAAAGCCTCGTACACACTACCGGTTTTCTCGGCAAGAAAGCTCTCCCAACAGTTTTCTTGTCGTTTCTTGCAGAGAAAACCGGTCGTGTGTACGGGGCTTAAGAGTTAAAACTTGTATGCAATCAGGCAGGCCCTTGCACTACATGGTTTTGGTAAATCTGAAGACAAAAATCTGCAGAAAATCTAATAGTGTGTATGGGGCCTTAGTAGGGGGCAGGGCTTTGCTTCCACATGTCAGAGCTGCCCCCTGGTAACTGGTGATCTAATGACTGGTGGGGTAATGATCTATTAGCAGCAGATCCACAGAATAGATGGAACAGAAGCAGGGAGATGCTTGATCTATAGGTCCCCAGGTCCAACTGTCCAGCAAAGAGAACATTAGGCAGCAACATCACTGTATCACACTTTAAATCTCGTAAGGCTTTCAGTCAGAGGCAGCAGTATTTACTGCTATGAGGCTGAAGGCACAAGAGTGGTTATTAGTTCACTGTCTTTTTTGTTTTGTTTTTTGTTTTTTTGGAAAAAAATTAAATGAAAGGGTACATTTTGACACCACTGGAGCCTCGAAGAGGTTGTTTGCCTCATTCTGTAACTATTTCTTTTGAGTGGAGCCAACTTTTTCATTGAAAGAGAAGCCATGTGTTGCTTTGTGCTTGTTGTTTTATTTTTATTTTTTTTAAAGCTGAACTTCAGAAAACAAGCTAAATATATAGATGATATATATATATATATATATATATATATCTCATTAGTGCCTTGAAAAAGTATTCATACCTCTTGAAATTTTCCACATTTTGTCACGTTACAACCCGAAAACGTAGATTTAATTTATTGGGATTTTATGTGATGGACCAACACAAAGTGGCACATAATTGTGACAAGGAAGGAAAATGATAAATGGTTTTCAAAATAGTTTACAAATAAATATGTGAAAAGTGTGGCATGCATTTGTATTCAGCCCTCTTTACTCTAATATCCCTAACTAAAATCTAATAAAACCAAATGCCTTCAGGAGTCACCTAATTAGTAAATAGAGTCCACCTGTGTGTAATTTAATCACAGTATAAATGCAGCTCTTCTGTGAAGCCCTCAGAGGTTTGTTAGAGAACCTTGGTGAACAAACAGCATCATAAAGGCCAAGAAACACACCAGACAAAACAGGGTTAGGTTATAAAAAAATATCCCAAGCTTTGAACATCTCACGGAGCACTGTTCAATCCATCGTCCGAAAATGGAAAGAGTATGGCACAACTGCAAACCTACCAAGACATGGCCGTCCACCTAAACTAAAAGGCTGGGCAAGGAGAGCATTAATCAGAGAAGAAACCAAGAGGCCCATGGTAACTCTGGAGGAGCTGCAGAGATCCACAGCTCAGGTGGGAGAATCTGTCCACAGGACAACTATTAGTCGTGCACTCCACAAATCTGGCCTTTATTGAAGAGTGGCAAGAAGCCATTGTTGAAAGAAAGCCATAAGAAGTTCCACTTGCAGTTTGCGAGAAGCCATGTAGGGGACACAGCAAATGTGGAAGAAGGTGCTCTGGTCAGATGAGACCAAAATTGTGGCAGAAAACTAACACTGCACATCACCCTGAACACACCATCCCCACCGTGAAACATGGTGGTGGCAGCATCATGTTGTGGGGATGCTTTTCTTCAGCAGGGACAGGGAAGTTGGTCAGAGTTGATGGGAAGATGGATGGAGCCAAATACAGGGCAATCTTAGAAGAAAACCTGTTAGAGTCTGCAAAAGACTTGAGACTGGAGCAGAGGTTCACCTTCCAGCAGGACAACAACCCTAAACATGCACTACAATTTAATGGTTTAGATCAAATCATATTCATGTGTTAGAATGGCCCAGTCAAAGTCCAGACCTAAATCCAATTGAGAATCAGTGACAAGACTTGAAAATTGCTATTCACAGACACTCTCCATCCAATCTGACAAAGCTTGAGTTATTTTGCAAAGAAGAATGGACAAAAATGTCCCTCTCTAGATGTGAAAAGCTGGTAGACACATCCCCAAAAAGACTTGCAGCTGTAATTGCAGTGAAAGGCGGTTCTACAAAGTATTGACTCAGGGGGCTGAATACAAATGCACCCCACACTTTTCACGTTTTTTTTTTTTTAAATTGGAAACCATTTATCATTTTCCTTCAACTTCACAATTATGTGCTACTTTGTGTTGGTCTATAACATAAAATCCCAAAAAAATACAAATACGTTTTTGGTTGTAACCTGACAAAATGTAGAAAATTTACAGGCACTGTATGTGCGTTTTACTTGTCAAAGTGTTTGAATTTCTCACCATCCAGTCCCCAGAGATCTGATTTTTTCAGCAGTCCAGTACCACCTTCTGGTCTCTTTCCTATCCTCGCCTCATGACTGGACAATAAAAGGAAAAGCAGAAAACAGAGAAGCTTATTGCTCTGCTCCCTCCTCCTATCAGCATGATCACTGCAGCACATATGTCTGGCTCTTTGTACTGACTTTACTTCTCCCAGTCTAAGCTTTGCTGTACAAATGACGGCAAGAGGCTGATACCAGGTCAATTTCGGGTACTTACATTGCAAGACATTTGAAGATGTATTGTTCAATACAAGGCTGTACTAATTTGTTTCTTTAATGTTTGCCTGGAGTTCAACATTATTTTGCAAGTATATGACTGCACATTTCATTATCGCTGTTCACCCCGATGTGGGCTCTATTGTCATTTGTGTTTTGGTTTACCAGGTGGAGGCACAAGGATCTGAGTAATGTACCTTAGCTATTTGATTGCCTTTCTGCTATGTGCTTGTCATGCCTGACCCGGTTAACCAAATAATCTGTACACGTCTAATTCCCACCCTTCGCCTCCATCAGGGAAATGGAAAATGATTTGAAGTAAATAGAATAATTTGAACCAAACACTCAATAGAAATAGGAAACAAAAACCCAAAATGGCTACAGTGGAAAATTTCAGCGTGTACTCTCATCTTGTACCAGACAAATCGTAATTTGTACGCATTCAAGTTCCTCGAAAGCAACTCCTAAAAACTCGTACTGTTCTGCCATAAAAGAACCACATTGCCACAGATTTCCAAGTATTTCAATTCTTTGTCTCATCATTTCCTTCACATTTTCAGCAATGGAGACGTTTCAATTAAAATTCTAGTTTTGTTGTGGTTGGCAGCCTCTACACCTCTGTGGTGTATCTTTTAGAGCCCTTTCACACTGGGGCAGTGCGCGTTAGGGGTAAAGCGTCGCTAGTTTTAGCGGCGCTTTACCGCCATTTTAGCCGCACTTTTTGGCCACTAGCGGGGCGCTTTTAACCCCCGTTAGCGGCCGAAGAAAGGGTTTAAAGCCGCCTGTGTTGCGGCGCTTTCAAAGCGCTGCCCATGCATTCCAATGGGCAGGGGCGGTTTAGGAACGTTGTATACAGCGCTCCTAAACCGCCCCAAAGCTGCTGCTTGCAGGACTTTTTGTAACGTCGCAAAAGCACTCAGGCTTTCACACTGCGGTGGCATGGAAGGCGTTTTTCAGGCGCTATTTTTGTAGCGCTAAAACGCCTGAAAAACGCCTTCGGTATGAGAGGGGTCTTAGAGTATCACACCTAAAGTTAAACACTTGTTGCAGGGGATGCCTTGTCTTTAAAATGATTCTAAAGGTTTGTTTAAAAAAACAAAACATGTTATCCTTACCTGCTCTGTGCAGTGGTTTTGCAGTCACGTTGGAACAGGAAGGGGCCATCATCAAACTATTTCCACAAAGTTCGGTGCATGAAAATGTCCTGGTATGCTGAGGCCTTCAGAATTCCCTTCACTGGAACTAAAGGGCCAAGCCCAACTCCTGAAAAACAACCCCACACCATAATTCTCACCCCCCAATCCCCCCCCCCACCAAATGATTTGGACCAGTGCACAATGCAAAGTCCATAAAGACATGGATGAGCGTGTTTTGGGGTGGAAGAACTCGAGTCCTGACCTCAACCCGATAGAACATCTTTGGGTAGAGCGGAGACTGCAAGCCAGGCCTTCTCAACCAACATCATTGCCTAACCTCACAAATGCGCTTCTGGAAAAATAGTCAAACATTCCCATAGACACACTTCTAAACATTGTGGACAGCCTTCCCAGAAGAGTTGACGCTGTTATAGCTGCAAAGGGTGGGCCAACTCAATATTGAAGCCTACGAACTAAGACTGGAATGCCATTAAAGTTAATGTGCGTGTAAAGTCAGACACCCCAATACTTTTGACAATATAGTGTATATACAGTTGTGCTAATAAGTGTTCATACCCTGACAGAATTTATGATTTCTTGGCCATTTTTCAGAGAATATGAATGAGAACACAAAAACGTTTTTCACTCATGGTTAGTGTTTGGCTGAAGCCGTTTATTATCAGTCAACTGTGTTTACTCTTTTTAAATCATAATCACAACAGAAACTACCCAAATTACCCTGATCAAAAGTTTACATACCCCAGTTCTTAATACTGTGTATTGCCCCCTTTAACATCAATGACAGCTTGAAGTCTTTTGTGGATGAGGCTCTTTATCTTCTGAGATGGTAAGAGCCCATTCACACAGGGGCGACTTTGGATCCGACTTGAAGTCACCCCAAGTCGCCTCGAGTCGCGCGGCATGAGAAAATCAGTGTTAGTGAATGAGAGCCGTCTTAATGCACACTACTGAAGTGGCTCCGACTTCAAAAAAGGTTCCTGTACTACTTCAATCCGACTTCTAGGCAAGTTGTACCCATAGAGTTCAATGTAAGTTGCCTCCAAGTCGGATCCCCTGTATTAACTGAAGCAACTTTCCAGGAAGTAAAAATCGTTTTCCAGGCAAACCCCTCCCTCCCACAGAGCTGATTATTGTTTGATTGGCCACTGGAAAGTAGCCTGTCCTGGAGGCAACTTGAAGTTGCCTGGAGTTGCGCTGTGTGTGTATGTATGTGTGTGAATATATATATATATATATATACACATAAGCAAGGGCCAGCGTTTTGTAAAGATCTTGTATTTGGAATTCGGTACTCCAGCTAGTTGTCCGTTGTTTTTAATTGCAAGGATGTGACTTCACTAGGAAATCTTGATGGCACAGTGAGGTAATTTGGCTTTTTTCGTTCTATGTGAAAGAAGCTCACAGGCCATCATTTATAAACAAGGGAAGGATTTGGGCCTAGTACATTCAGGCATTCTCTAGCGGGAGCAGACTTTCCAGCTGAAAGCCTCGCTTCCACTCGTCAGCTACAGGTGGCTGGTCTCTCATCAAAGGATGTATTTTGATGAGAAGTGGGCTCAGAGGATCTGGGGATTAAAACTTGTTTTTACAGTGAAGGCAAATTTCTTAAGTTTCCCCCCCCCCCCTCTGTTTTATTTCATCTAGGTTTTTCACTTGCTCCAGTCGTTCTTCGAGGCAAAACACACATCCAATTCAGAGCGAATTCAGCAGGAGGTGTGTGACCTCACCGACAGCTTGAAAGCCAAACTGTGGCTGGCCAAGAGGTATGTTTAAACTGAAGTTAAAGGACATTACTGAGCTAATAAAGCTAACCCTTCTTTGTGTTCTGGCATTTAAATGAATATATAGGATTGTATTTGTATTTTTCGTTTATGTAGTGCTGTCAGATATAGCTGCACTTTACACATAATCCTGTTTATGAAAGAGTTTGCAAACTAAAGTCATGTACACTAGGCCAGTTTAAAGAACTGTGGAAGCTGTGCCCAGTGGAGGCAGGTAGAGGACTAGTCATCGGTATTGCTTGTAGACTCCCTGCAGCTCATTCTTTCTCCATTAGGTCCCTTTCACACGGACTGGAATCCATCCAAGTAGATCCGCCTTTTAGGATCTCTCCATTGATCTCCTCTGAAAAAGGCGGATGACAGGCCCATGTCCGCTCCACTAAAGCAGAGTTGACACGGACACAGTCCACTCCCCTTAATGGGGCGGTCGGATGGAAACGGACCGCATGTCCATTTTCACCCAACTGTCACCCGTTCACATTGATGTTTTTCCGTTTTAGAAACTAATTTTTCACTAATTTTTAAAATAACAAATTCTTTTCTGTAACCTAGGAGAGTTGGGTTACTCATGTCTATTATTATTTTTATAGGATCACAGGTATTTTAAAAAGTATTCTAAAGCAGCGGCAACTTCCCTTTTTCTTTATAAACAAATGCTGTAGCTGCTGTCTTTTAATAATCGGACACTTACCTGTCCCAGGGTCCAGCGGTGCGGAGAAATGAAGCCCCGCTTGTCTCCCCCTTTTCTCTGCGGCGCCGGCATTGTTACTGTCGCTGCGTGCCCGGCTGTGGCTTCAAAGCCGGGCACGCATTGCCCAATGCGCGAGTCGCACTGCGACAGGCCGAGCAATCATCTGGGACCTGTGACGTGTCCCAGATGATTGCCGAGAGGGAGGGGGGAGAGGTGAACTTCCTTCTGGCACCGCAGTGCCTCGGTAGGAAGTGGGAGCTGGAACTCTCTAAAAAGAGGATATCCGCTCCCCCCCAAAAAAAAAAAATACATGCCAAATGTGGCATGTCAAGAGGGTCACCTTGCCTTAAAGGGGAGGTTCCATTTTTGGGTGGAACTCCGCTTTAATGACTGGTGATCTTATGACTTGTGGGGTGAAATTTAACAAACCGCAGGGGAGGTGCAAAAACACAGATGCACTAATTCAATAAAGCAGAGGCAGGGATAACCATGCAGTGCAGGTCCTAAGGTACAGCTTCCTCTCCAGCAAGAACATTGAACATCACAATAGTGACATCACCACATCCCACTGCAGATCTCCTGAGACTTGTAGTCAGATGCAACATTGCCTCTCACCTTACAGATGTACAGCTTTGAGGCTGAAGGCTCCGACACATTCCAGGAAATGCACTGCTGTTATTTGGGAGGGATTCGGAGTGCAAAGTGGAGTATCTGGCCCTTTGCATTGCCTACACCTCGCTTACTTATCACTTTAACAGACTGAAGTCTTGACAACCATAGTACATGTTACAGGCCTATGCAGGGGTTACAGAGCTTCTGTTTAATATGCACATAGGTCAGGTCAGCACTCCCTGTTCTGCAGGCTGGGAGAAAGTCATATTATTTCATTGGGATGTGTGTATAATACAAGGTGTGTCTATATAAGATGTTACCTTTGACTTACTCACAGAGATGCATTGATCCCGGGTATAGTCCAGTCTAGGTTTAGCAGCCAAAGGAAAATATCTGGAAACAACATTTCCAGTACCTACAATGGCGGACTATAGCGGCAACATGATGGAGCCAGGAATATCATAAAAAATAATTTTTTATTGTACAAGGATAAAATATAATTACATAAAACTGATCTTGGTAACACCACAGGGTACCAACATGTAATCCCAAACACGATAAAAACATACATGGTCAGGGTGTTCACATGATCATTAACATACAGTGTACGTGGTAAAAAAGAAACGTCTGTATGGTCGTTTCGCCAAACACGTGGCCTTTTCGGGACCAAGACAGCAAGATGAAAACGTTTTACCGGTGAACATGTGTAGCAAGGGAAACCACCCAATAACTGCCCCCGGAGGGTCCAGGGTCCAGGGACACACCAGGCCAGGAATCCCCCCCCCCCCCCCAGCACACAGAGGAAGAGAGGCATCTATGCGAATGAGGGACAACCAGAAGGACGGCTCAGAACATATTGCAAGTGCAAGGTGGAGGCTGAGAGGTCTTGAAAAACACAACCCAGTTACCGGTCTCTACAGAGGTCCACAGCGCTTCTGTGTTTATGTGTACAGGTCAGTCCAGTACTCCCTGGTCTGCAGACATCATGCAACTCAATATTGAACCCTATGGACTAAGACTAGGATGCCATTAAAGTTCAAGCAGGCATCCCAATTTTGGTAATATAGTGTATTTTTTTTTTTAACATCTCCGTACTGCCGATCTCCCTCACCCTTTTTGAAGGAACTTCTTTTTACCTGCACTGCAGCAATGGTTCCATGTCATTTGTCAGGGTAGATATCCTGATGGTCACAACAGTGAGCCATGTAATGCGTGATGAAACTGTTATCTATCATCCCCATGATAGAGTTGGCACACTCCAATATTCAACTAACTCATCCCCGTGCACAAATCATCGAGTCTATTGACTGGTATAATGTCAACGGGGGGGGTGTTTTTTTTTTACCCTGGATAGATAATGCTCTGTAATTTAATGTAGCCCTAGGTGACAATATGTTCTCTATACTAAACACTTAAGTAAAATATTATCACTTCCTCCATGATTCCTGCAGACCAGGGAGTACGGGACTGACCTGTACATATCACACAGAAGCTCTGTGGACCTCTGTAGAGACCAGTAACTGGGTTGTGTTTTTCAAGACCTCTCAGCCTCCACCTCGCATTTGCAATATGCTCTGTACCAGGCAAGGAAATATATGTCTTGTTTCATTTGTAATCATTGGCACAGCAGATTATTACTGTTGGATCACCTTTTTGATGTTGTAACTGTTCAAAGCCTGTGTCTGGTTCAGTCTTCTCTCCCATCCGCTCTTCTGGGCTTCTTACTCAGAACTGCAAATAAACACTAGGCACTTTTCTTTAATGTGAATTATTGGGGTTATTAATTGCACTGGCAGCATACACTGAAAGACACTTTACAGGATAAATGGTGCTCCTACACTAAGTTGAAGCTGGAAAATAATGGCTTTCCCTCTTATGCAGAAGACTTCATATAAAGGTATCGAAGGGGAAAGGGTCAGTTTTTCCCATTGAAACCAATCATTTTTTTTAGCCTTCCAAGGTGGACTCTCTCAGAGTTGTGCGTAGAGTAGAGAGGCCACACTGCTGCTCTGTCAGCTCCCTGACCTGTCAGCGTTATCTACAGTTATATCACATATGGGGTTCTGTAAATAATGTTTTATATGCACACTCAGAAGCTGGGAGCTGGGCTTCTAGCATTAGGTCAAGAAATTTGGCAGGCATTAACTTTTAGATCTCAGTCTAATACTGGGGCTAGCTATACACGTAAAGCTGCAGGCTGAACAAGAGAAATCAGCTGATTCCCCATCCATGCTAAACCACATGTATGGAAGAGTCTGCACTGCTGGCTATTGTATTCAACACCCGCGGCTGCCTGACTACCTGTACAGTGACTGCATCTGATAGGATGTAGTCCCTATTTGGCTGACCGTTTTCCACATGGCTCAGTTGGTTTTTAAATCGACATACATCAAGTTGAGTGGTTCTGACAGGGCCTTTGAATTTTAGCCAGTATAGCAGGAATTCCAGCCAAGTTGGTTCTAAAGACTAGACATCTTTTAACCTAAAGTATTTGTTAACCCGAAAAAAATAAATTAATCCTGTTCCCTTCAAGCATGTTATACAGCACAGTTCTTGTGCTGTGTAATTTGGCCCCTTCTATCACCTAAAAAACCTGCCCAATCCTGCCAGTTTCTACCCTCCCCTCTGTACGCTGACCACGTTATATCAGGGCTGCTGAGCCCTTACACCGTTGTCAGAGTACGTGGCTCCGTCATCCGCTGCTATCTGCAGCTCTCCCTGTGTCTCCTCTGTCCTCTCCCTCCCCTACCTGCCTGTCAGCTCTCACTAGCGCTGCTCCTCTCCCCACTGCTTCAAAACTAACTGATCATTATATCATCCCCTCTGTCACATAAAAAGCTGTGTCCTAGTGCATGTGCTTTATTAAAAAAAAAAGCTGATTTCTTCTTCTTTTAACAGCGTCTTCCAGAGATCACCTGACTCCATGCTTTCTGCTCCTCTCCTCACCACCTCCCTGGCTGACGACAGCAGGGGAATTTTTGCCCCGCCTCTGGAGATCTCACACGGGGAGAGCAGAGAGCCTGGAGTCATGTGATCTCTGGCAGACGCTGTTAAAACAGGTAGAA
The DNA here is from genome assembly GCA_029206835.1 of Rana muscosa. Lineage (NCBI taxonomy): Eukaryota > Metazoa > Chordata > Amphibia > Anura > Ranidae > Rana > Rana muscosa. The sequence goes on along the minus strand of CM055121.1, from coordinate 243,456,951 downwards.
ATCTGCTTTTTTTTTTTATAAAGCATAGGATACAGGTTTTTATGTGACAGAGGGGATGATATAATGATCAGTTAGTGTCTTAACAAACACTTTAAAGTGTTACTAAACCCACAACAGTAAAATCGGTGTGTATAAGCAGTAAAGCATTCTTGTTATACTCACGGTGGACCCTAAGGGGTTAATCCTCTGAATTGTGTAAAAAGGCTGTTTGACCCTGTCTTCTCTGATCACCCCCTTCTTCCACTGTCCCCAATCCATCTGCTGATAGTACAGAGCCTTTGGAGTCACTCTGCACATGCTCAATTTGGTGTGCATTGTTAGAGAGTTTTTTCTTTTGTTTCTTTGGTGGGTGCATGTGATCAACACAGGGCCAATCAGCACTGTCCAGACAGAGGGTCAGGGATCCAGCAGCTTCATAGGACAGTCAGAGGAGAATGAAAACTCCTCCTAGAAGCTTTAACCAGACACTGATAGAAGTCGCAACACTGCTATATACTGCTGATGAAAAAAAGTATTTAGCAGTTTATATTTACTAAAACAATTGCATTTCCATGTTCTGTGTACTGTGGGAGACCAGATATAGTGAATGCAGGGTGCTGGGTTTAATAACACTTTAAGTTAATCTCACAGGTAACCTGTAGCCAAGTTGTGCTGCTTTTACGCAGCCTAGCCACATTGCTCTTTTCCCAGGCAAAAATGGTGACAGCATCTCAGAAACAGGAGCAGCAGAAGAGATCAAGCAATCAGCCTGTCTGCATTAAGTGAAAAAGAAGAGTTTGGAGCGGACTCCACCTTTACTTCTGTAGTGTCTAAATGATGCTGCCCCAAGTGGCCTGGACAACCTCCCATCTGCCGCCAGTTCTACCCATAGGCCTTTTATGAACAAAATAACATAGAAATGAACTCCTATAAAATGTGTATTTCAGTCTTTTTTTAATGACAACATAGCAGCCCTGAGCACTTCTCATTATTGATATAATGTGATTTTCAATTGCTGGTTTAGCTTTGCAGCTCGTGTGCTGATCAGAATCATATGCGCACGGCCTAGATTGAATTACAGCAGAGAAATACATTTGCCGGGGAACACAGGACCAATCATTGTGTGTTCCAGAATATTTATCTCATGGCCACAGGGGATGCCAATCTGATTCAGTTACAGATTAGGTTCTGCCGCCGTTATATAAAACATACAATTTCTGTCATCGTTATATAAAACATACAGCATCCCTGTGTTTAAATAAATGGCTCTTGGTGTTTAACTTTCCTCTCTTTTGATGTTTCAGGCAAAATCCGTGTTTGGTAACCAGAGCGGCGCTTATTGACATCCTGACTACCATCAGCAATTATCTTGGAAAAGGCGGGATTCAAGGTATGTGAGCGCAGAGTGTAGGTCAAGGCCAGCAAAAAAAAATGTGTACGGTAAGACCATTTAGGCATCAGCACTTGGAGTCAAAACTCCAGGGGCCACTAAAGTGCTAGTTTTGGATAGTGCAGAAGGTGGTTAAACTCCTGCTTTAATTTTTTTTTTTTTCTTTTTTTTACTTTGTTGGGGTTTTTTTTTGTTTTTTTTTTTTTTTTTTTTTTACAAAGCACTTGCAGAAATTTCAGCAATCTTTTTTGAAGCTTTTAACCCCATTCTCTACTAAGGTTAATTTTATAAATGTGCTGATATTTAAGGAGTTTAAACTAAAAGCGATAATTTTTACAGGACTCTGGCTCGTTCACACTAGCAGTTGTGGGGGAGTAAAATCCAGCATTTTAGCAGACTTTTTACCGCTACTTCTTTAGCTGAAGAGGCAGCGGCTGATGGTGTATACAAGTCGCAGCCATGATGCGTTGCTTGGATTGCTTTGCTCTGCAACCTGCCGCAACCGTGTGCAATGCACCCAATTGCAGCGTGCTAGTCAGACTTCAGGGGGTTAAAGCAGAAGGTGAGGAGGCAGTGCAACTCAAATGCTCTATGAAGAGTGAGCCGAACACAGATAGCTCTTCAGAGGGTAAAGCTTGTGTGAATGAACCCTAAAAGTTACACAAATCTCCCCCTTTTTGCTGCAGCTGTCTGCTGTGTTTCCCCGACTCTCCCGTTTCCCTGAGGAGCCCAGGACTGCATTAAATACACTTATTTATGAGAGCGAGAGGAGTTCAGGGGACATCCATTCCCCGATCTCCTGTGCGACTAATGAACCTAGAAGCAACGTGTATTACACCACTTCCGGGTTCAGGGCTGTCATTCTTTAGTTACTGTAGCCAGGGAAGCAGCTAATCAAGCATGATCTGTGCTTGAATAGCAGCCGTGGAGGGAATGGGAGGTCTAATAGACCCCTGATGTCTCCATAAAGAAGACCTATTACCTGCCTATGTTATCTCATAGTGGGTTTGTTAGCCTTGTGATAGCAATAAAGCTAAATGAAGATGATAATAATAAAACAGTATTACAAAAAATACATTATGATAAAAATATATATTTTTTTTAAATTTAACCACTTCAGCCCTGGAAAGATTTGCCCCCTAAATGACCGGGCCATTTTTTGGCGATACGGCACTGCGTCGCTTTAACTGACAATCGTGCGGTCGTGGGACACTGTACCCAAACAAAATCGTCCTTTTTTTCCCCACAAATAGAGCTTTCTCCCACTGAAGACCCCGTTCACACCCAAATGCAATCAAACACATAGTTTGCCCACATGCATGTAAACATATTTCCCTGGTAATCTTGCCAGATATCTTGTGAGCCAATAACTTAAATGTAACTCCACTTTTGTTGAGAAAAAAACATTCCCCTCTGGGTGATCTATGTGCATAGCAAGGATTCTAACAAAATTTGTTGCAGATTCCTACCTTTTATTGTTCTGAAGAGATCCCTGTGTGTTTGTCTGTGTCCATGTGGGAAACAGAGTCTAATGGGAGTGGTTTCATAATTATCAATCAGCTGTGCACCTGCAGAGCACTAATGAGGAAAGGTGCTGGGCCTGCATCCCTTTAGACGTGATTTCCTATTGAAAGTATCTCACCAAAAAATGAATTTTTTGTTGCAGGGGGTGCCTGAAATCTGACTTGTATCTTATGCAGACTTCTGGGGAAATCAGTGAGCCAATCACACAAGCAGGAAATTATGTTTCTGGGGGTGTCCTATATACCTGGTTCCAGACTGGCCGAAACTGTATCTTGACGAAGGTACCTAAGCTGGGTGCTAGATGGTCCGTCACAACCAGCATTCGATCAGCGCTGGTAGCCAATGGCTGCCAGCACTGATCATTGTATTCTGGCAGGGGGGGTCATAATACAAAAGCACAGCAAGAGAGATCCCTGCATCTGCATTGTTGTGTTAATGTGAGGATCTATCAGTTTTGGAGAGCTTGGTTAGTTGCTTTGGAGAGCAATGGAGACATTAGAGGTCTAATAAACCCCTCATGTCCTCATAAAAGTACTTGTCATCTGACCAAAGCCATCACAAGGGGACAATATTGTGATAGAAATAAAGTTAAGTATAAAAAAAATGTAAATAAAATAAATGAAAACAATTTAACCACTTGCCGACCAGCCGTCATCGTTGTACGAATCGCAAAAAATGGGCCCAGTCATTGGGCAGCCAATTCTTCCGGGGCTGAAGTGGTTAAAAAAAAAATTAAAACACCCCTGTCTGTCTGTGAATAAGTACAAATGTGCGTAGGTCCGACATGATTAACCACTTAAGCCCCAGACCATTTTGCTGGTCAAAGACCAGGCCACTTTTTGCGATTCGGCACTGTGTCGCTTTAACTGCCAATTGCGCGGTCGTGCGACGTGGCTCCCAAACAAAATTGACATCCTTTTTTTCCCACAAATAAAGCTTTCTTTTGGTGGTATTTGATCACCTCTGCGTTTTTTATTTTTTGCGCTATAAACAAAAATATAGCGACAAGTTTGAAAAAAAAATTCAATATTTTTTACTTTTTGCTATAATAAATATCCCCAAAAAATATATAAAAAAAACATTTTTTTTCCTCAGATTAGGCCGATACGTATTCTTCTACATATTTTTGGTTAAAAAAAATGCAATAGGCATAGGGGATAGTTTTATGGCATTTTTATTAATAATAATTGTTTTACTAGTAATGGCGGCGATCAGCGATTTTTATTGTGACTGTGACATTATGGCGGACACATCAGACACTTTTGACACGTTTTTGGGACCATTGTCATTTTTGCAGCGATCAGTGCTATAAAAATGCACTGATTACTGTGAAAATGTCCCTAGCAATGAAGAGGTTAACCACTAGGTGGCGCTGAAGGGGTTAAGTGTGCCCTAGGGAGTGATTCTTACTGTAGGGGGGGATGGGCTATGTGTTACACGACAGTGATCACAGCTTCCGATTACAGGAAGCTGTGTACACTGTCCTGTCACTAGGAAGACTGGGGAAATGATTGTTTACATAAGCATTTCCCCCTTCATCCTCACCATGATACGCGTGCATGTCCACAATGCCGCTTCTTAAAGAGGACGTATGTATACGTCCATGTGCCTGCCTGTGCCATTCTGCCGACGTATATCTGCGTGCGTGGCGGTCGGCATGTGGTTAAGAGCTGACATATATGGCACATGATTATTATAATAAATTCATTAAAGAAACAATACATGGTACAATAGAATAGACAAAGGCATGATAGATATAAAATGTAAGGATCAGACTGTCTTGATGTATTGTAACTCTACGCATTTCGTGGCTCATGTCAACTCATCAGGAGTATGTTGCCAAAATTCTCTGTGAATATAAGCAATACATAATATATTCACAGAGAATTTGGGCAACATACTTCTGATGAGTTGACATGAGCCACAAAACGCGTAGAGTTACAATACATCAAGAAAGTCTGATCCTTACATTTTATATCTATCATGCCTTTGTCTATTCTATTGTTCCATGTATTTTTTTTTAGGAATTTATTATAATAATCGTGCCATATATGTCAGCTCTTGATCAGGTTCATCAATCAATTTTTATTCTGTACCATGTGTTTCGCTAAACATGAAATGTGCTTTTGCGATGAATTTTTGAATAAACTTTAATACATTTTCTATTTTTGTAATTTTATTTTGTGATATGCCTCATTTAAAGTCCCATGACCAGAATTTTTGCTTGTATGTATATATTAGGGATGGAGGCATGTTACGGTGGTGCTGTCAGATCACGCTCTTCTTATGTCTGGGTATTGTATTGTGTTTGTGCATGCTAACATTCATTTTAGTGTTATTTTTTTCCTAGAAATTTCTGCTTTATAAATGGCAGCGCAAATATGGTGTGACCCATAGGCGTGCGCACAGGGTGTGCCGGGTTTGCCTAGGCACACCCTAATCACCCCATGTGCATTAGCATTATCCAGGAGCAGCACCAGATGGGTGGTTGAGGTTGCCAGTGGCCATTGTAAATGCCCCCATTATATTAAAATCTAGGCTAAACTTTAGGAACATGTTACACCTGTATTTAGGGTGTATCGTAATATGCTCCCAATCAACTGGCTCCCACCACCAGAGCCTCCTTCCTGTGACAGCAGGTGGCGTTCATATGAGTTTGAGCTTTGGGGTGCACACTCTAATGCAATAGGCTGCGCACACCTATGGTGTGACCTAATAAAATGGCAACATCCATCCTTTTTTTCTCCAGGGCCTCTGCTTTCAGAAAATATATACTGTGTGGGGGTTCCAAGTCATTTTCTAGCAAAAAATGATTATTTTAACATATATATGAAAAAAAATTGCCCCGAACAGCAAGTGGGTAAAGTACAACCCAATGATTTTTTTTAAAGGTACAAAATGCCTCATCCTGTTGTAAATGAAATGTGGGGCAGCCGGGGTCAACACGATATCACGTATTTTCTGTTTCATGTCCTGGCTCTGCAATCAATGCATGGCCACCTTACACTTGTTTTATCAAAAATTGTTTAGGAAGTTAATCTGGTCCATTGCAATTTTTCCGTTTTATGGTGAATAGAAGCACCATACAGCTTATAGATGAGTGTCGATAATCTGTTGTTTTTTAGGTGCTCATGTTATTGTTGTATTAGGATATCTAGGTTCACAGTGATGTACAACAACCGCACCTTGGTTTCCTGTGTTGTCACGAGAGAAATATTGGACGTAGTGCAGCAGGGTGAGCCTTGTGGTGTCCTCAGTGTGGTTTACAATGTTCTGTTCTATGACGCTCATGTCTGTACTACAATGCGCAAATCTTTTTGCAGCAGATCTGATCTGCAGACAAGATAGGGAAGCCTACAGTACATCAAGATGTTATCTGCAGCATGTGACATAATTCAAAACTGTAAAAGTGTAGAATGAGAACTTGTTTAAAGGAAACCTACAGTGCCTTGCAAAAGTATTCACCCCCCTTGGCTCTTTACCTATTTTTGTTACATTACAGCCTTCTTTTCATTTTTTTTTTAATCTGAATTATATGTGATGGATCAGAACACAATAGTCTAAGTTGGTGAAGTAAAATCAGAAAATTATATACATTTCAGAAGTAAAAAAACTGATAATTGGTATGTGCGTATGAAGCCCATAAAAAGCTCTGGTGCAACCAATTTTCTTCAGAAGTCACATACTTAGTGAAATGATGTCCACCTGTGTGCAATCTAAGTGTCACATGATCGGTCATTACATATACACACCTTTTTGAAAGGCCCCAGAGGCTGCAACACCTAAGCAAAAGGCACCACTAACCAAACACTGCCATGAAGACCAAGGAACTCTCCAAACAAGTAAGGGACAATGTTGTTGAGAAGTACAAGTCAGGGTTAGGTTATAAAAAAATATCCAACTCTTTGATAATCCCTAGGAGCACCATCAAATCTGTCATAACCAAATGGAAAGAACATGGCACAACAGCAAACCTGCCAAGAGATGGCCGCATATTAATTAATTAATTAAATTAATATAAGACCCGGGCTTATTTTCGGGGGAAACGCAGTATGTCTCTTTGCCTGTACATTGTGGGCGGGTGTTCCTTACATGGATAATCAATGTTATTCACTTTATCTGTCAATTGTCATAACGTTTGATGGATGTGTGTGTATGTATATACAGTGGGTACGGAAAGTATTCAGACCCCCTTAAATTTTTCACTCTTTGTTATAATGCAGTCATTTGCGAAAATCATTTAAGTTCATTTTTTTTCCCTCATTGATGTACACACAGCACCCCATATTGACAGAAAAACACAGAATTGTTGACATTTTTGCAGATTTATTAAAAAATAAAAACTGAAATATCACATGGTCCTAAGTATTCAGACCCTTTGCTGTGACACTCGTATATTTAACTCAGGTGCTGTCCATTTCTTCTGATCATCCTTGAGATGGTTCTACACCTTCATTTGAGTCCAGCTGTGTTTGATTATACTGATTGGACTTGATTATGAAAGCCACACACCTTTACAGCTCGCATGTCAGAGCAAATGAGAATCATGAGGTCGAAGGAACTGCCAAACTGTCCGGCCAAAGTGAGCTATCGGGGGAGAAGAGCCTTGGTGAGAGAGGTAAAGAAGAACCCAAAGATCACTGTGGCTGAGCTCCAGAGATGCAGTCGGGAGATGGTAGAAAGTTGTAGAAAGTCAACCATCACTGCAGCCCTCCACCAGTCGGGGCTTTATGGCAGAGTGGCCCGACGGAAGCCTCTCCTCAGTGCAAGACACATGAAAGCCTGCATGGAGTTTGCTAAAAAAAACACCTGAAGGACTCCAAGATGAGAGAAATAAGATTCTCTGGTCTGATGAGGCCAAGATAGAACTTTTTGGCCTTAATTCTAAGCGGTATGTGTGGAGAAAACCAGGCACTGCTCATCACCGGTCCAATACAGTCCCAACAGTGAAGCATGGTGGTGGCAGCATCATGATGTGGGGGTGTTTTTCAGCTGCAGGGACAGGACAACTGGTTGCAATCGAGGGAAAGATGAATGCGGCCAAGTACAGGGATATCCTGGATGAAAACCTTCTCCAGAGTGCTCAGGACCTCAGACTGGGCCGAAGGTTTACCTTCCAACAAGACAATGACCCTAAGCACACAGCTAAAATAATGGAGTGGCTTTACAACAACTCCGTGACTGTTCTTGAATGGTCCAGCCAGAGCCCTGACTTAAACTCAATTGAGCATCTCTGGAGAGACCTAAAAATGGCCGTCCACCAACGTTTACCATCCAACCTGACAGAACTGGAGAGGATCTGCAAGGAGGAATGGTAGAGGATCCCCAAATCCAGGTGTGAAAAACTTGTTGCATCTTTCCCAAAAAGACTCATGGCTGTATTGGATCAAAGGGGTGCAAATACTAAATACTGAGCAAAGGGTCTGAATACTTAGAACCATGTGATATTTCAGTGTTTCTTTTTTATTAAATCTGCAAAAATGTCAACAATTCTGTGTTTTTCTGTCAATATGGGGTGCTGTGTGTACATTAATGAGGAAAAAAATGAACTTAAATGATTTTAGCAAATGGCTGCAATATAACAAAAAGTGAAAAATGTAAGGGGGTCTGAATACTTTCCGTACCCACTGTAGGTATATATATATATATATATATATATATATATATACATACACATTTACCAGCCACTTTAGTAAGTACAGCTTGCTAGTACCGGGTTGAACCCCCTTTTGCCTTCAGAACTGCTTTCATTATTTATGGTATAGATTCAGCAAGGTGTTGGAAACATTCCTCAGAGATTTTGGTCCATGTTGATATGATAGCATCACACAGTTGCTGCAGATTTGTCGGCTGCACATCCATGATCCATGATGTGAATCCCCCCGGGAAGGATGGATCCATGCTTTCGTGTTGTTTACGCCAAATTCTGACCCCACCATCTGAATGTTGCAGCTGAAATTGAGACTCATCAGGCCAGGCAACGTTTCTCCAGTCTTCTATTGTCCAATTTTGGCAAGCCTGTGTGAATTGCAGCCTCAGTTTCCTGTTCTTGGCTGACACGAGTGACACCCGGTGTGGTCTTCTGCTGCTGTAGCCCATCTGCTTCACAGTTCGATGTGTTGTGCATTCAGAGATGGTATTCTGCATACGTTGGTTGTAACGAGTGATTATTTGAGTTACTTTTGCCTTTCTGTAATCTTAATCCTTGATGATGCCCTGGAGGAGGGGCGAAATGCATTGACAAATTTCCGGTCAACACTAAGAACCAGTGACGCTGCTTCCGGTTCTTGTGGAACGCACGCCGTTGTGAACCCGGAACACACTGACGCTCGGTTATCATTGAAGGCTTGTGAGTTTTCCCAATAACAGCGTATTGTTAATCTGTTCCTAAGCGGTACTTCACAAGTTGCTTTTCTTTTTCGTACATCACGGGACACAGAGCGACTTAGTCATTACTAATGGGTTATATAGTTTACCTTCAGGTGTTGGCACTGGCCAATTCCAAACCGGAAGTACCCTCCCCTATATAAGCCCCTCCCACCCGGGAGCACCTCAGTTTTTTGCCAGTGTCTAAGGTGTTGGCCAAAGAGTAACATGTGTTTTCACTGGGCTTGCGTACAGGTTCTTTTGGGCCTTAGTAAGCTGTTCCGGATCCCACCAAAAAAGCTTCATAGCTAAACGGTCGGTACCCGGGCCTTGCAGCAGAAGAGCAAGGTTTTGCCTGTAATGCTTCTCTTAGGAGGGCTGGACCCTGGGATCCAGAGCTCTGGTCATACCCACGACCAAGACGCTGTCTGTGCAGGGTGCTATACAGGTCCAGGGGAGTGGAATCCTTGGGAACCCGGTCCCTGAAGGTTTAATTACAATGCCTGCCGTGATAGGTGAAGTTTGGACTTTTGTGGACCAAACAAAGTCCTGCGGCGGGGATCAGGTAAGTGGGGGCCCTCAGGAACTTGGTTCTATTGGGGGACCCCCAAGCCTAATTTGTCTTTCTGTCTGTTACCTAACGGTATTCCCGCTAAATATCTGTGTTTGCCTATAACTACTGAAAATGTAAAATTTTAATAGTAGTCAAGAAAAAAAAAAAAAAACAGGGACCGCGGTACCTGTGTTAAACCACTAGAGGCCGCTGTAGTCCATTTTTCTTGTAAATGTGGATCTTTGGTTTTCTCAACTCAAAAGATCCAGGCAGCTGGTAAGTTTCTCTGAGGGAATCCACTTCCTCTGCCCTGTTGCTGCGTTCATCCACCGCACAGGCCCTCCGGCAAAAAGGGCCCTGGCTCCTAGTCCTCTGTTGGTTTTCGAAAAGGGCGCCATTGGCGCACGGGCGCGCGCGCGGGCGCGTGCACGCGCCCCCTATGAAAAAAAAGGGGCGGGGCGGGTGGATGACGCTCGATGCGCGCCGCGGCGCTTCTGCGCATGTGCGGGCGTCCCAGCATGGTTAAAAGACACAGTACAAGTGTCAGCTGCATGCAAACAGAGCTAGCAACAAACAGTGGCACACAGAGGCGGTTGATGCAGGCATCCCCATAGAAAGGCACTTTAGTGGACACCAGCTGGTATATAGCAGCACCTGTGTTAGACTATTACCAGCAAAAATTGGTGTATGACGACGGGAATACCTCAGCTTTGTGCTTAAAGGATATGTCGTCCAGACGCTCCGGAAATAGATCTTCCAGGAAGCCAAAGGGGTCTCCATCGGGCTCTGAGGATATTGGGCATGCTTGCACTGCACCAATCTCCCCTGAGAATGCAGAGGTCAGTAGCCGTAGAAACCCCGCAGGAATGCCTGGTGCTGCGGCTGTCCCCAGTCCACCTGCTCCTGTATATATAACAGAGGAGGTTTTATCCTCAAATCTGGGAGGATTGGAAGAGAGATTAACAGCATTGATCGCTGCTTCCCTGTCACAGGAAAAGCGCGTCCGATCTCCGTCTCCTCCTTCAGAGTGCCTGTTAGTGGAGGAACAGCCCCACACAGAGATCGACCTACCTGAAGGGGATCAGGATGAGGTTGATTCACTTATAGAGGAATCAACAGTGGAAGAACCTTTCTCAGCTTCTCAGGCTGAAAGATTATGGGTTCAGTCTCTGACTAACATGGTCCGATCAGCATTTAAAATGCCTCTGGCGGAACCACCATCCACTACGGTTTCCTCGCTGGGGTCGCTAAAAGCTCCCCAGGCGGTCTGTTCCTTCCCAATCCACCCTTTATTAGAAGGGCTTATTTACCAGGATTGGGAGCATCCTGATAAAATATTTGCTCCCCCCAAGAGATTTCCGGTGATCTATCCCATGGAGGATAAGTTCATAAGAAAATGGAGGGTCCCTATAGTGGACGCAGCCATCTCTTCTGTTAACAAATCACTGACATGTCCAGTAGATAATGTTCCAATGTTCAAAGACCCAATAGATAAAAAATTGGAGTCTTTACTAAAATCTGCTTTCTCTACAGCAAGTATGGTGACACAACCTGCGGTAGCAGCGATTGGAGTCTGCCAAGCAGTGAAAGATCAGTTGAAACAAGTCTTAAGGGACTTACCAGATCAGCAGGCTCATGCCCTAGCTGACCTGCCTAGAGCCTTGTGTTTTGCGGTGGACGCCATAAAGGATACAATCCAACAGGCCTCCCGCTTTACGCTGTCTATAGTACATATGCGTAGGCTTCTGTGGCTCAAAAACTGGTCTGCTGAAGCTCCCTGTAAAAAACTGCTGGTTAGCTTCCCATTTCATGGAGAACGCTTATTTGGAGAAGATCTGGACAAATATATCCAGAAAATTTCTGCCGGTAAAAGTTCACTCTTACCGGTTAAGAACAAGGGTAGAAGTCCTTCTTTTAAGAGGCCTACCTCTCCAGTCCCGGGCACATCGGCTGGGAAGCAGTTCCGACGGCCTCCGCGGTCAAATTCAGGGGGCAGAAATCAGGGACAATCACAGGGTAACAAGAAGCCCTGGATCAAGAGAGGTACAAAACCTCCCCCTAAGGCATGAAGTATTGCCCCCGCTCAATCGGGTGGGGGGAAGACTTCAGTTGTTCACAGAGACCTGGCGGGACACCATCAGAGACAGATGGGTGCTCTCCGCAGTAAGTCTGGGATACAAGCTGGAGTTAAAAGGCACTCCTCCTGCCCAATTTATGAGGTCAAACGTGCCAAGAGATCCCCAAAAGAGAGGATCCCTCCTTCTGGCACTAGAACAACTATTGCTCCAAGGGGTAATCATGAAGGTTCCCCTGGAAGAAAGCGGATTCGGGTTTTACTCGAACCTTTTCACAGTCCCCAAACCAAATGGGGACGTGAGGCCCATATTAAATCTAAAAGGGCTAAACAAGTTCCTAAATATCAGGACCTTTCGGATGGAGTCGATCCGATCAGTGGCCACCGCCCTACAAGGGCAGGAATGGCTAGCCTCGATCGACATAAGGGATGCTTATCTGCATATTCCCATCTTTCCGGCCCATCAGAAATTTCTACGCTTTGCAGTAGAAGGGCGCCATTTTCAGTTCAGAGCCTTACCTTTCGGTCTGGCCACAGCACCACGAGTGTTCACAAAAATTCTGGCCCCATTATTGGCCAATCTAAGAACACAGGGTGTAACGATAATGGCATATCTAGACGACCTGCTACTAATAGACCACTCAGTGGAAAAGCTGGAAGTAGCTATTCACAAGACAATCGAGTATCTGGAATATCACGGTTGGATTATCAACCGGGACAAGTCAGCTCTAAGACCAGTCAAAAGTCTGGAATACTTAGGGCTAAGGCTGGATTCAAATCAGAGAAAGATTTTCTTACCTCCAGAGAAGGTGTCGTCTTTAAGAAATTTGACCCACTTAGTGGGTACAAAAAGAAAACCATCCATACGTCTCTGCATGAGGCTGCTGGGAAAGATGGTGGCTTCATTCGAAGCGGTACCCTACGGTCAATTCCATTCAAGGAATTTGCAAAGGGCCATACTGTCAGCCTGGAACAAAAAAGTTCAGGCTTTAGACTTACCAATGTCCCTGTCCCCTTCCGTTCGCAAGAGCCTCCATTGGTGGTTGGTGCCCCAGAATCTGGAAAGAGGGAAACCCTTCAGTCCGGTTTCTTGGAAGGTGGTCACTACAGATGCCAGCCTCATCGGCTGGGGGGCAGTGCTGGAGCAATGGTCTCCAGGGCAGGTGGTCAGAAGCAGAAAAGGCCCTGCCCATCAATCTCTTAGAGATACGAGCAGCCCGGTATGCCCTAGTAGCATGGACATCCAAACTCCAGGGGTCCCCTGTCAGAATTCAATCAGACAATGCCACGGCAGTGGCATATATCAATCATCAGGGTGGCACCAAAAGTCGTGCAGCCCAGAAGGAAGCAAATTGCATCCTGGAGTGGGCAGAAAGATATGTCCCAGCCATATCCGCGGTTTTCATCCCAGGAGTGGAAAATTGGGGAGCGGACTTTCTAAGTCGCCAACAATGATGCCCGGGGGAATGGTCTCTTCACCCCGAGGTTTTCCAGGCAATATGCCAGCGGTGGGGAACACCGGATGTAGATCTGCTAGCATCCAGATTCAACGCAAAGGTGGACAGGTTTGTGTCTCGCACAAGGGATCCCCTAGCTTGCGGCTCGGATGCCCTAGTGTTCCCTTGGGATCGGTTCAAGCTGATATATGCATTCCCACCGCCACAATTGTTACCGCGATTACTCCGCAGAATCGGGGTAGAAAAGAAACCAGTGATTCTGGTGGCTCCAGCGTGGCCCCGAAGGGCATGGTACGCGGAGATGGTAAAAATGTCAGTGAGGAGTCCTTGGACCCTCCCACTTCGTCCGGACCTGCTGTCGCAAGGACCGATATACCACCCTTCCTTACCAGCCCTAGGTTTGACGGCCTGGCTATTGAAGCCCACATTCTGAAAAAGAGAGGGCTCTCTAATTCTGTGGTATCTACCATGATCAATGCCAGGAAACCGGTATCCAGGCAGATCTATTATAGGATCTGGAAAGCGTACATTACGTGGTGTGAGACCAAGAAATGGCATCCACGTAAGTACATGATAGGGAGGATTCTGGACTTCCTACAGTGGGCTGTAGATAGGAAGCTGGCCTTGAGTACTATCAAGGGTCAGATTTCGGCCTTGTCAATATTTTTTCAAAGGCCCTTGGCTTCGCATTCACTAGTCAAAGCCTTTATACAAGGAGTGATGCGTATTAGCCCTCCGGTTAGTATTCCCATATGTCCTTGGGACTTAAACCTGGTTCTGTCGGTTCTACAGAAACAACCGTTTGAACCATTACAACACATTTCCTTGGTTCTTCTCACCAGGAAATTGGTTTTCTTAGTAGCCATTTGTTCGGCTAAAAGAGTGTCGGAATTAGCAGCTATGTCCTGTAAGGAGCCATATCTGGTTGTCCATAAGGACAGAGTAGTATTACGTCCTCATCCAGCCTTTCTTCCTAAGGTGGTATCGAGGTTTCATTTGAACCAAGATGTGGTTCTTCCTTCTTTTTTCCCAAACCTAGCTCAGTAGAGGAAAAGTTATTACATTCTTTGGATGTGGTAAGAGCAGTTAAAGCTTATCTAAAAGCCACTGCTCAGATTCGCAGAACGGATTCTTTGTTTGTTCTGCCGGAAGGCCCCAGAAGGGGTCAGGCAGCATCAAAATCTACTTTAGCCAAGTGGATTCGACAGGTCATAATACAAGCCTATGGCTTGAGAAAGAGACCGCCTCCGTTCAAAGTTAGGGCGCACTCCACAAGAGCGGTTGGAACTTCATGGGCAGTGCATCACCAGGCCTCCCTGGCTCAAGTATGTAAGGCCGCAACATGGTCTTCGGTACACACGTTTACTAGATTCTATCAGGTACACGTTAGAAGTCAGGAGGATGTCGCCTTTGGGCGCAGTGTGTTGCAGGCCGCAAAAGATCCTCATGCCTGATGGCGCCCAGCTTATGTACCCCCCCCTCATTTGGCATTGCTTTGGGACGTCCCATTAGTAATGACTAAGTCGCTCTGTGTCCCGTGATGTACGAAAAAGAAAAAGGGATTTTTATAACAGCTTACCTGTAAAATCCTTTTCTTGGAGTACATCACGGGACACAGAGCTCCCACCCCTCTTTTTGGGACACTTATTGCTTGGCTACAAAACTGAGGTGCTCCCGGGTGGGAGGGGCTTATATAGGGGAGGGTACTTCCGGTTTGGAATTGGCCAGTGCCAACACCTGAAGGTAAACTATATAACCCATTAGTAATGACTAAGTCGCTCTGTGTCCCGTGATGTACTCCAAGAAAAGGATTTTACAGGTAAGCTGTTATAAAAATCCCTTTTTTCTTTTTATTCCCCACATGGTCCTCTGATCTCTGCTGCTATTGAGCCAACTGTTGAATTTCACCGAACATTATTGGTCCTAGAAGTTGGATGTTGGGTGACTTTTATTTTATTTTAAAGCATTTTTTTTTTTTTTTCCCTTCCTTCTATATTACAACCACTGTTGCAAATGGGACATTATTTCTTTGATGTTGAAAACCATCTGTAGTACTGTGAATTACTCCTAGAGCTATTTGCCTGGTTGTTCAGTTCATTTAGTGTTTTGCACAGTATATTTTCTGGTTTTACTTAGTTGATCACTTTTTAGTGGTAACATTTAGTATTACACCCACTGCATTTCTGGTGACACCAATCATTGGTGCATAATCTTTTCACTAATAGTGTGTACCATCATCCCGAAAGGTTTAGATGGTTGACATTCACACATACGTTTGTATTGAGCACATTTATATTCGCTAGCGCTGCATTTTATAATTTTTTATCCATGCTTTCGTGTTGTTTACGCCAAATTCTGACCCCACCATCTGAATGTTGCAGCTGAAATTGAGACTCATCAGGCCAGGCAACGTTTCTCCAGTCTTCTATTGTCCAATTTTGGCAAGCCTGTGTGAATTGCAGCCTCAGTTTCCTGTTCTTGGCTGACACGAGTGACACCCGGTGTGGTCTTCTGCTGCTGTAGCCCATCTGCTTCACAGTTCGATGTGTTGTGCATTCAGAGATGGTATTCTGCATACGTTGGTTGTAACGAGTGATTATTTGAGTTACTTTTGCCTTTCTGTAATCTCAAACCAGTCTGCTAATTCTCATCTGGCCTCTGACATCAACAAGGCTTTTTCCTCCACACAACTGCCGCTCACTGGATATTTTCTATTTTTCGGACCATTCTCTGTAAACCTGAGAGATAGTTGTGTGTGAAAATCCCAGTAGATCAGCAGTTTTTGAAATACTCAGAGCAGTCCGTCCGGCACCAACAACCATGCCACGTTCAAAGTCATTTAAATCCCCTTTCTTCCCCATTCTGATGCTCGGTTTGAACTTCAGCAAGTCGTCTTCAACACATCTAGATGCCTAAATGCATTGAGTGGCTCCCATGTGATTGGCTGATTAGCGATTTGTGTTACCGAGCAATTTTACAGGTGTACCTAATAAAGTGGCTGGTGAGTGTATATTGCAATGACTGGAATTCTTCTATGGGAAGTTCTATAATATGTACAATTTTTTCTATGGGCTCCCATATAAATCTGTTTGTCCTTCCCACAGTCCAGGCACATATATTTATGTATTGTGTTTATTTGATTTTCCCCTTGTGTGGTTTTCTGTTTTGCTAATGTTCCTTGGCGTTCCTCTGTCATGAATGCTTTATTAGCATGTGTAAGCTGCAGAACTTGATATTTTCCTATATAGATCATTTTGAGTCTTTCTTGGCTAAAATTCTTGTTGCTTCTATTTACGGTTTATTCCCTTCCCTTTATTTAATGCAGTTTTTGTCATGTATGTACAGTATGTGTGTCTTTGCGTCATGTTTTGCATTCACAGCCCATGCTTTTTCGGTACACCCTCATGCCATTCTTCTGTGTACCTGGCTGATCTCTGCATATCACTTTGGTTTATCTTTGGGAAACAAGGAACCAGACATAATACTTTATGCCCCCGAGCTAAAGTGATATGCAGGAACAGCATTTGGAAGTAGAAGGAATTTTATGTAATATTTCCAAAGCAGATCCAAAGTGAGGGGCGTGTTCCACTTTTAAATCCTAATTGAAGTTACATAGTTATAAAGTGCTGACAATTTTCACAGCGCTTTTATACAGTTGTGCTCATAAGTTTACATACCCTGACAGAATTTGATTTCTTGGCCATTTTTCAGAGAATATGAATAACACAAAAACATTTCTTTCACTCATGGTTAGTGTTTGGCTGAAGCCGTTTATTATCAATCAACTGTGTTTACTATTTTTAAATCATAATGGCGACAGAAGCTACCCAAATGACCCTGATCAAAAGTTTACATACCCTGGTGATTTTGACCTGATCACATGCACACAAGTTGACACAAAGGGGTTTGAATGGCTATTAAAGGTAACTATCCTCACCTGTGATCTGTTTGCTTGTAATTAGTGTGTGTGTATAAAAGGTCAATGAGTTTCTGGACTCCTGACAGACCCTTGCATCTCTCATCCAGTACTGCACTGATGTTTCTGGATTCTGAGTCATTGCAAAAGAATTGTCAAAGGATCTGCGGGAAAAGGTAGTTGAACTGTATAGTTGAACTGTATAAAAAGGTATCTAAGAAATTGAGAATGCCAATCAGCAGTGTTCAAACTCTAATCAAGAAGTGGAAACTTTAGGGGTTCTGTTGAAACCAAACCACGGTCGGGTATATAGAAAATAGAAAAATCAGCATTTTGGGTCAGTAATTTACGCCTCATGCGCGCAAATATGCATGGTTGCGCGCAAATGCTCATTTACATATTGTGCAGAACAAAAAAGCAAGAATACGTTTTTGTGGGTGTGCGCGAATTTGCGCAAATACATTTATGCGAAAATGCGCGCAAATACATGCAAAAGTATGTCTAAAAAAATAGATGCTCATAGAGGAGTATCGTGTGCAAGAGGCCTAACTCTCATTCATACGTACACATACTAGGGCCAATTTAGACAGGAGCCATTTACCCTACCAGCATGTATTTGGGGTGTGGGAGGAAACCGAAGAAAACTCACGCAGGCACAGGGAGAACATGCAAACTCCAGGCAGATAGTGCCATGGTTTGGATTCAGTATTATCATTATTATACAGGATTTATTTTGCACCAACAGTTTTTGCAGTGCTTTACAATGTAAAGGGAGATTATTCTATAAGTCTGATCTTGCTGAGCGCCACATCCCATATATAGAATAGTGTACAATTGACTGTTTGGAGACCTTAGGCACTTACTGTACACACAACATATTATAAAAGTACAAATGCATTAATAAACTTTTATGACAACCATCATATAAAATCAGCAGCTGATCAACCACAAGGGTATATTATTATTATTATACAGAATTTATATAGCCCCAATAATCTGCTCAGCACTTTACAATATAAAGGGGGACAGTACAATTACAATACAGTTCAATCCAGTAGGAATAGAAGGACCCTGCTTGTGGAGCTTACAATCCAAAGGAAGGAGGAGATGGTACAAAAGGTAATAGCTGCAAGGGATGATCTGATGGAGGTGGCTTGGGTACAGTTCTTAGGTGGAGGTGGGGTAGGCTTCCCTGAATAAATTAGTTTTCAGGGATTGCCTAAAGCAGATATGGTAGGGGCTGACCGGACATACTGGTTCAGGGAGTTCCAGAAGATGGGAGAGGCTCTTGAGAAGTCCTGGAGGCGAGCGTGGGAGGAGGTGATAACGAAGCTAGAGAGCAGGAGGTCTTGGAGGAGCGGAGAGGACAATTTGGGCGATATCTGCAGATAAGGTTGGTGATGTAGCTGGGGGCGAAGTTGTGGATAGCCTTGTATGTTGTGGTTAGTATTCTGAATCTTATACGGTGGAGTATTAGAAGCCAGTGAAGGGATTGGCAGAGAGGAGCAGCATTCACGGGTCGGTTAGTAAGATGTATTAGTCTAGCAGCAGCATTATAATAGACTGAAGGGGGATAGCCTGTGTGAAGGTAGGCCAGTGAGGAGTGAGTTGCAATAGTCGAGGCGGGAAATAACCAAGGAGTGAAGAAGTTGTTTTGTGGTGTTGTTAGTTAGGAAGGGGTGAATTCTAGAAATATTTTGGAGGTTAAGGCAGCAAGATGTAGCCAGCGATTGGATGTGAGTGCTGAAGGAGAGGTCAGAGTCTAGGATTACACCCAGCACCCTGGCATGTGTGGAGGGACCAATGGTTGTGCCGTTGATCTCCATGGAAAAGTCTATTACAGCTAAAGCCAACCCATGAGAACAATTTCAGCTGTACCTGCTCGCTCATAGCGGTGAACTGGCCAGGTGTAGCTACTAATGAAAGCCAGTGTGCCTCACTCTTCTAAGAAATAACAATTGTTATGGGTAAATAATTCTCTGGTAAGGTTGTGCACAGATATTCCATGTCTGGCCAAATTTTTGCCGTAAATCATGGAGCTGGCGGTCTAATTACCGAACAAAGCTACCTGCCGCAATCCTTCTTCTGCACAATAAAAGATAAAGTCTTAGGACTGTGACAAGTTAACAATGACTGAACGTAGAATTTTGTTTTCAAGACTCTTTTCTTCATTGTTACATATGACAGCAATCAAGAAACATATATCAAAGTCCGTGACTTCATCGGTATTGACAGAAATATAGCTGACATAGGAACAATGCTGGTACGAGAAGGGGCTTGATTTATATTCAGCATGTGGCACTGATGATTCACATGACTTCCTGTGGTGAATGGAGGGGTGAGGGTAGCAGCCTTTGATCACAAATAAGTTTTCACCATACTTACATAGGGCAACTCCAAAAAAATACAAACATTGTATTTATTGTACAGGATATGGCAATCGATTCAGAGACCATGGGTTATATAGACCATGGGTTATATGCCACTATCTTCAGATGATTGGACACTGGAAAAAGTTTGCTGGGTCTGCCTCCAGACAGATGAGAGGGTTTTACACGGGAAACTACATTAAAGCGGTTTTCAGACTCAATTTTTTTTTTTTTTAAATCTAAAAAAAATTTAGAAGAGAAGTATGGGTTTAAATAAAAAAATAAATATATATTCTCACCGATGCTTCATCTTTCCCCCGCTGGCTCTAAGACCGATAACTGAGCTATCTAAGCTCAGCTCTTAGTCTTCAGGCTGATGACTGCCAGTCATCGGCTCTCTACTCTGCCCCTCCAGCGTTTACTGGAGCGGTGGGCTGTGGAGAGGGCAGGAGCAGATCATGGAGAGGCTGAGCCAGCTACCGGCCCTGGCATCTTGGTGGATCCAGACCATATGGTTGGGATCTTTCTCGGAGCCTGCACAAGCTGTGTGACTTCAGCCCGCTGTTGGCTAAAAACGGGTCACAGGAGTGCAGAACGAACTGCACTTCTGTGATCCATAGGAGAAGTATAGCCAAAAAAGCTTTGGTGATACTTCTCCTTTTAATAAAAGGACACTTACCTGTCCAGGGATCCAGCGCTGTGCTCATCCGAACCGCTTCTTTACCAGTCTTTGGGTGTGCAGAGATTGGGGACCCCTGTGTTCTAAATGGGTCAACGCTTCATAAAAATGCTGAGATTTATTTTATCTACTCTTTATGCATTAGTACTAACTTCTGAATGTGATATACTGTTTCAATAAAGTTTTTTCGGTACAATAAAAAAATATGAAACTTTGAAACCAGCCCAAAACAAATTCAATTAAAACTGTATCTTTAGGAAGGAAATTCTCATTCAAGACAAGATTAAGCATGTGATATGAGCAGAATGTAAATATGGATAGTTTTTGTATTGTAACAGTACTGTTTGCCATCACATTGTAAAGCGCTGCGCAAATGCAAGCTATATAAATCCTGTATAATAATACATAAGGCCTCATGCACATGGATGCTTAGCAGCTCCTGTGTGGTGAGGTGTAAAATTCCAAGCGCTTTCTGGCGCCTGGTGAGCCACATTTGCCACACTCAGAAGTACTGTATGTGCCCTGCACATGTGCAGCAACGCCAATGCAGGAGCCATCCGGTGTTTACCTGAGCCTGGATGCATACGGCCATTCACTTGCATTGCTGGCTGCTTGCAGCTGGTGTAGCTTCCTAGGTGCCAGGGAACGCTATGAATTTTACGCTTCAACACCCAGAACTGCTAAGCATTTGCATGAATGAGGCCTAAACCCACAGCCCATGTGCACAGCTTGGCATTAAGATGGCAACCAAGAAAATTGCTATAAAGTCCATTGGAATGTAAGAGAGGCCATGACTTCTCAATGCATAGATGTTACTTGGCCACTTCTTCAGGAACAAGTGTTGCAATGATTGCATTGTCAGATGTGTGGGGGCATGCCTCAGATGTCCAGGTGGCCTGTTGTCACTGGACAGAATCTTAGTTCCCGTTGACCCTAATAGGACAGGAAATAAGGAGAAATATCAGAAATATCCCCAGGCATGGGCAATGACGTCTGACAAATCCTAGGCTCTCTACAAAAATGTCCCCTCGCTTCTTTCTTTGGTTGGCACCATTACTGGAACAAGAAGTGAGGGAAATCCTTTCAAATGGGAACACAGATCACAAAAAAGTAGCAAAGGTCTTTTTCTGCTCTTTCCAAAACAAATAAAATGTTTTAGTACAAGTTCCACTTCCAATTTCGTAAAGCTTGGGTTCTCAGGGACCAAAGGTTTGTAGATGAGCCTTTATAAATGGGTATTTTAAAGGCGCCTAACTCGTCTTGAGCTGATAATGTCAAAATCATCAATGTATGTTTTGATACATATATTTTATTTACAGAAAGGGATTAGACTTACATAATTCAAAATCCTATGAGCTAATCTTTACCTTCATGACTGGAACTGATTGCATGCGACCGTATCACAATTTTACTGTGAGCGAGAAACTTCTAAGAGAACATTCCTTAACGGCACAGTCCATACTACCCACGTGTGTTGAAAGGATGCCTCAAGTATTCCTCTGTCATGGATATGTTTGTTATGCAACTTTAAAGAGAACCGGTCATCTACTTACAAACCTCAAGAATCCATCACATGTAGTGTTGCCGGGACTTTACAGTATCTGTAACGGGCAGAGGGAGCACAGAGACAAAGTATTGTGAGCACATTTGTCCATTGCTGTCTCTGAACTCCAACAAATACAAAAACAGATTCAAATACAGTCATGGGTTTCCAAAAAAATAAAAAATAAATAATTAAATTGGGCAGAAGTACCCGGATCTCTCTTGGTGTCACACCCATGTATTGTTTAAGCAGATGCAGGGTCAGTTCTGTAAGTTGTTCATGTCCTACAACATACAGGAGGAAAGATTAGAGATATGACTGTATCAATGTTCTGCTGCTCTTGCAGTATTCAGTTGCAGGCTGGGGGGGACAGGGGGTCAGGTGCAGGTTCAGGCTATGTATAGTCCACAGAGTGGCATCAGGTATTGTAGGACAGAATTACAGATAATTTGTCAGGTAAGACCACTCACAAATACAGTAAGTTTATCCACTAGCCTAGAGTTCAGCGTTAACTTGCCTTGCCCATATAAAGTACCTTGAAAAAGTATTCATGCCCCTTGAAATTTTCCACATTTTGTCATGTTAAAACCAAAAACTTAAAATGTATTTTATTGGGATTTTATGTGAAAGACCAACACAAAGTGGCACATAATTGTGAAGTGAAAGCAAAATGATAAATAGTTTTCAATTTTTTTTTTTACAAATAAATATGTGAAAAGTGTGGTGTGCATTTGTATTCAGCCCCCTGTACTCTGATACCCCTAACTAAAATCTAGTGGAACCAATTGTCTTCAGAAGTCACCCAATTAGTAAATAGAGTCCACCTTTGTGTAATTTAAGGTCAGTATAAATACAGCTGTTCTGTGAAGCCCTCAGAGGTTTGTTAGAGAACCTTAGTGAACAAACAGCGTGATGAAGACCAAGGAACAAGTTGTGGAGAAGTTTAAAGCAGGGTTAGGTTAAAAAAAAAATTCCAAGCTTTGAACATCTTACGGAGCACTGTTCAATCCATCATCGAAAATGGAAAGAGTATGGCACAACAGCAAACCTACCAAGACATGGCCGTCCACCTAAACTGACAGGACGAGTAAGGAGAGCAATAATCAGAGAAGCAACCAAGAGGCCCATGGTAACTCTGGAGGAGCTGCAGAGATCCACAGCTCTGGTGGGAGAATCTGTCCACAAGACAACTATTAGTCGTGCACTCCACAAATCTGGCCTTTATGGAAGAGTGGCAAGAAGAAAGCCACTGTTTGTTTTTTTTTTACTCTTTATTTTTTCGAAATTTATCATATACAAAACAAAGACATTCCCCTCTCAGTGGGGATATACATTGACATATTTAATTTCCAATACCTGATCTACCCTTTCCCTCCCTCCCCCCCATCTGATCTGCTCCCTCCCTTCCCTCTATCTACCCTCTCCCCTAAGCCCTCCATCCACCTTCTCTCTACGTGCTCTTAATCTCGCTATATTTCTTTGTTAATTTAAACTTTTTCCACTTTTCCTATCTCTTAGAAAATCCCTCTCTAGTATCTTCATGACTGTATCTTAGATATTCCATGTTCCGTATCTCTTCTATTTTGTCAAACAACTCCCTGATTTTTGGGCTTTCTATTTCTCTCCATTTCTTCGGTATCAGACTTTTTGCGGCATTCATCATGTGTATTATCATTGAGTTTCTATATTCCTTTATCAGGATATCTACTCCATGAAATAGACATGTCCATGGTTCCTCGGGTAGATCTACTGTATGTTAGTAATCTCCTTGATATAACTTAATATTTCCTTCCAGTAGGTTCTAATTTTAGGGAATCCCCACCATATATGGGCCATAGTTCCCGTTTGTTTGCATTCCCGCCAGCACTCTGTTGTTTGTCCTATTTGGTACTTCCCTACTTCCTTGTGTTCTATACCACCGGGTTATACATTTTATAGTTAATTTCCACTATTCCGTTGTTTACTGATGATCCATGTACTAGTTTCAAAATGTTTCCCACTTCTTGGTTCTTTCCTCGTTTCCACAAATCCTTCTCCCAGTTTTTTATAAATGTCGGGACTTCCAGATCTACTTCCATCAGGATTTTATATATCCGAGATATATTCCCACGTGTTTTTTCAGTGGTACATAATCGCTCTATTGGTGTTAGAGCATCGTCTTCTCTTAATGGGTGGGGAAGTGCTGCTATAAAATGCTTAAAGTGGAGATGCCACAATTTTTTTTTATTAAAAGCCAGCAACTACAAATACTGCAGCTGCTGACTTTTAATAAATGGACCCTTACCTGTCCAGGGTGCCCGCGATGTCGGCAGCAGCAGATGAGCAATCGCTCATCTCTCGGCTGCCCCCGCCGCCATCCTCGGCGAGGGAATTAGGAAGTGAAGCGTTGCGGCTTAACTGCCCGGTTCCCTACTGCGCATGTGAGAGTAGCGCGGCGCGATCCCAGTGGTCCCCGCTCTCTCCTGGGACCAGTGTGTTTCCCAGAAGACAGCGGGGGTGGACGGGAAGTTGAGTGACTCCCGTGGGAGTCGCTCACCGGAAGTGGGTGCAAATACCTGTATTATACAGGTATCTGCACCCCCCTCCCCCAGAAAGGTGCCAAATGTGACACCGGAGGGGGGGAGGGTTCCGAAAAGCGGAAGTTCCATTTTTGGGTGGAACTCCACTTTAAGCTGGAAGTACTTCCATTCATTTATCTCCATCAAATCTTTTTTTATTTTTAACTCTTGTTGTGCGCAAAATTTCCCCCCTTGTATTATATCCCGCAGTTGTGCATTTTCTTTTTTGATCCAATTCCCTCCTATCGATTTTTTTCCCCGGTGGGAAATAGTTATTTTCCTTTAGTGCCATCAGTGGTGAATTATATTTCCATTTATTTTTCTTGTATAGTATGTCCCAAGTTTTCAATACAATCCATGTCAGTATGTGTGTATTTTCTCCCAATGTCCTATATTTTGGTGGTGTCCATATATCCCTTCCTAATTGTGTATTTGCCATTGTGTGTTCTATGTTAACCCATCTTTTCTCATTATTTAATTTAGTCCATTCCACCACTCATGTTAGCAAAACTGCCTCATAATATTTTTGAAAGTCAGGTACGTTTAATCCCCCTTGACTTTTTGCTTTCTTCAGGATTGCCAGTGCTATTCTAGGTTTCTTATTGTGCCATATTAATTTTGTGATTAATGTTTTTAATAATCTAAAATACGCTGGGGGTATGTATATGGGGAGCATTTGATACTTATACATGATCTTCGGAGTATTATCATTTTTAGGGCGTTAATCCGGCCCATCCATAAGTGGCATGCTGCTATTCTCTTTATTTCTATTTTTATTTCCTCTAATAATGGGATATAATTTGCTTGGTATATTTCCTTCGGTGATGCCATTAATTTAATCCCCAGGTATTTTATTTCCGTCCTCCTCCATGGGAATGGGAACTCTTGTTGTAGACTCTGTTCCTCTTTTACTTTAATATTTATAATTAATATCTTGGATTTACTCGGGTTGATCTTAAAATTGGATAGGTCTCCATATTCCTTTAGTGCTCTCAAGAGATTGGGCATTGTAATTCGGGGGTTTGATATATAAAATAATATGTCATCTGCGAATGCAGCTAATTTATGTTCCTCTTTTCCGACTTTAAAGCCCCCTATGTCCAAATCCCCCCTCACCATCGCCAGAAGAGGTTCTAGCACCAACACGAACAGGAGTGGGGACAGGGGAAGCAAGCCATAAGAAGTCCTGTTTGCAGTTTTTCGAGCAGCCACGTGGGAGACACAGCAAACATGTGGAAGAAGATGCTCTGGTCAGATGAGACCAAAATTTTACTTGTTGGCCTATAATCAAAACGCTATGTGTGGCAGAAAACTAACACTGCACATCACCCTGAACACACCATCCCCACCGTGAAACGTAGTGGCAGCGTCATGTTGTGGAGATGCTTTTCTTCAGCAGGGACAGGAAAGCTGGTCAGAGCTTATAAGAAGATGGATGGAGCCAAATACAGGGCAATCTTAGAAAACCTGTTAGTCTGCTAAAGACTTGAGACTAGGGCGGAGGTTCACCTTCCAGCAGGACAACAAACCTAAACATACAGCCAGAGCTACAATAGAATGGTTTAGATCAGTGGTTCTCAACTCCAGTCCTCAGGACCCACTAACAGGCCAGGTTTGCAAGATAACTGAAATGCATCACAGGTGATATAATTTGCTGCTCAGGGATTGCAGTATTCTAGTCTGCATCTCCCCCAAGGTAATACTTAAAATCTGGCCTGTTAGTGGGTCCTGAGGACAGGAGTTGAGAACCACTGGTTTAGATCAAAGCATATTCATGTGTTAGAATGGCCCAGTCAAAGTCCAGACCTAAATCCAATTGAGAATCTGTGGCAAGACTTTAAAATTGCTGTTCATAGACGCTCTCCATCCAATCTGACAGAGCTTGAGCTACTTTGCAAAGAAGAATGGGCCTTGAAGAAGGGGACACATCCTGAAAGCTCGTCCATGAAAAATTATATGTTAGTGCGAATAAAAAAAGTATCATGGACAGTACTCAATTTTCTCTATAAAATCCCAATAAAATACATTTACGTTTTTGGTTGTAACATGACAAAATGTGGAAAATTTCAAGGGTTATGAATACTTTATCAAGTCACTGTACATAGTTATTAGGGAGAAATATTCATGGAGTGCAGAGATGTGCTGCATATCTGTTTTTCTTTTATATTTTGTCTTAACCTACGCTTTAGGCACATTTATTGTATGTGTATCCTAAACCCACACAACACTCCTCCTCTCTTATCAAGAATGGGAATTAGCACTCTGTATACAGAACACAGGGGTGAGCATTGGATTACCTTGCCTCTCCTCCATCTTGTCTTCCCTGCCTGATGAATGTGCAGTTGATATACAGCATGTGGCACAGGCTGGTGTCTGAAGTACTGGACACTTTTATGGTTTTATAGTGTTTGGATAAAGGCAACAGGACTCCAATAAATTCCTGAGGATTCTGTTTCCTTGAAAAAAGCTCATTTATTCAAAACACAACAAGACAGAGGAATGAATGTTTAGTGTTTGCAGCATGCCCAATTACACAGGCTTTCTCTGTGTATTATTTCTCAGAAAAATAAAGTCTACGATCAGGAACTATTAACATGGACCATATTCGGTTTGTGTGTTTGGATAGGACTTATAAATAGCTATTTTTCTCAGTCTGAGGGACGCAATATATTTTGTAATATGTAGGTATAGGTATCTTTATCTGTGAGCCAGCTATCCAGAAAGTTTTGATTTGGAGAGAGATAGTAACATAAATCAAGAAAAATAATTTATTTGTACTTTACTATCACGGAGCTAAATTTTGCATTAATTGTTTTTGTTAAAGAAGAGCTATCATTAACCCTTTCATGCCTAAGCCTATTTCTGAAATTCGTTGCTTACAAGTTAAAATCCGTATTTTTTGCTAGAAAATTACTTAACCCCCAAACATCATATATATTTTTTTAGCAGGGACGCTAGAGAATAAAATGACTATGGTAGCAAATTTTATATGTCATACGGTCTTTCAAACAAAATTTTTGGGGAAAAAATACATTTTCATTATTTAAAAAAAAAAAAAAAGTAACGTTAGCCCAATTTTTTTGTATAATGCGAAAGATGATGTTACGCCGAGTAAATGGATACCTAACGTCATGCTTTAAAATTGCGCACATTCGTGGAATGGCGAAAAACTACAGTACTTAAAAAAATCTCCACAGGCGATGCTTTTAAGAAAATTTAACAGTTACCAGGTTAGAGTTACAGTGAAAGTCTTTTGCTAGAATTATTGCTCTCACCCTGACGATCCCGGCGATACCTCACATGTGTGATTTGAACACCGTTTACATTTACAGGCTCGAATTACGTATGTATGTGTTTTCTTTGCTGCGTGGGGACGGGGGCGCTTTAAAAAAAAATAATTGTATTTTATTTTTTAACATTGTCCCTTTAAAAAAAAAAGTAAACATCCCTTGTGACAGTAATAAGTGGTGACAGGTACTCTTTATGGCGGGATCTGGGGTCTAAAAGACCCCAAATCCCTCCTTTGCACTTAAAATTATTCAGATCACCAAAATAGGTATTACTGAAGACTGTAATTTTTAAAAAATCTGCACCATTGGCAGCCGAGTAAAGCGGAAGTGACCTCTTTGTGACCTAGGCGGCGGACGTGCCTAATGGTGGCTCGGGAGGCCCGGTTGGATGGGAGGCCCGGGAAGAGCGGCGGGAAGGGGGGGCCTCCCCTTCCGCTACTTTAGGATAAAAGCCGAAGTGCAGATAGCCCTTGACCCTGTTAAATTTGTCCTTTAGTTTCAAGTAGCCTGGGTGGATAGGTTTCCCCCTAAACAAATTTGTCATTACTTGCAGTGTGCTTTAGGACTTGCTAATGAATTAGACTATTCCAAGAAGGGTCAATTCCTAACTCAGGCTACTCCCTCCTTGCATGCCATTGTCTTTATTATTATTATTATACAGGATTTATATTGTGCCAACAGTTTGCACAGCTTTTTCCGACATGATGGCAGACAATACAATTCAATTCAGGAGGAATCAGAGGGCCGGCTCATTAGAGCTTACAATCTAGGAGGGAGGGTCAAGAGATACAAAAGGTAATAGCTGTGGGGGATAATCTGATAGAGAAAATACAAGTACAGTAGTTAGGTGTGGGTAGAATAGGCTTTACTGAAGAGTATGAAATAATCAGATTGGGGTAGGAAGTTCCATAGGATAGGAGAGGCTCCGGAAAAGTCCTGGAGGGGAGCATGGGAGGAGGTGAAGAGGGAGCTAGAGAGCAGGAGGTCTTGGGAGGAACGAAGAGAACAATTTGGTTGGTATTTTAAGACCAGGTTAGTAATGTAGATGGGGCAGAGTTGTGGATGGCTTTGTAAGTTGTTGTTAGTATTTTGAATTTAATTAGCAGACACAGAGCGATTGGCAAGATGGATGAGCCTGGCAGCAGCATACATAATGGACTGAAAGCCTATAGAAACATAACTCCAATGAGAAGGGAGTTGCAGTAGTCGAGGCAAGAAATTATTAAGCACATGATTCTGTGTGAAACACGTTTGCCTTGATTGCTGTCTTCCTGGGTGTGTCACTTTGTTTTATGGATAAAGAATAAAGGACTCATATTCCTTATCTTGGTGTGCAGCCGTTCCTTACTGTTTGCAAGGCGAGGAATGACCAGGGATTAAACTAGGCGTTTTGTGGTGTCATTGCTTAGAAAGGGGCATATTTTGGAGATGATGTGAAGGTTGATTCGGCAAGATTTGGACATGGAGTCTGAGATGGTTCAGAGCCTTCTAATCTTTTGGATGTGTCCAATTATTGTCTGTGCTGGCCAAGCTCCTCCACCCCTCACCTTCCCTTCTTACAAAAACTTTTTGTAGCTACCAGGGTAGGAGCGAAAAGGAATACTATAGAGCAGGGTTTCTCAACCAAAATTCCATGGAACCCTAGGGTTCCTCCAGAGGTTGGTAGGGGTTCCTTGAGCAATGAGAAATTTATGCCTCTCAGATAAGTTCCCTCTGACACCATTGATCTTTTTAGCTATCTGTAGGGGGGTAATTCTTCCCAATAACCACAAGTGTAAGGAACATTATTCCTATTGACTATCACACTAATGTATCAAGAGTTGTAGATATAGACATTTTTAGCAGGGGTTCCCTGAGTGTGGAAAGTTTTTTTTAAGGGTTCCTCTGTGTTGGAGAGGTTGAAAGGCTGCTATAGAGTGTCACATGAGTAACAGCTCTGCAGAGTCTGCTTGGACTTTTGACATCACATTCAAAATGGCAGCACACAGCAGCAGTCTTAGGCCATTTTAATGTCTACACAAGGGAAGCTTTTATAGGTAAATAGCAAACAAGAATACATTAAATACACCTATAGTCTCATAAAATGGTTGTTGTTGAAATGAATGGTCTGGTGACAAAGTACCACATTGTTGGCCACATGATACCAATGTGTGTTACTGCCCCACACAGGTGTGTTTTTATTTTCATTTCTAATACTATGGAAGTATAGGCTTCTTAGCTATTCTTAAGCCTGGTACACATAATGAGATTATCGGACAAATGATCATCTGTTTTTTTGTTTGTTTTTTGCATGCTAGTCTCCATATTGAAAATGAAGAGGTTACTAAACTTACAAAAATTCTCGTACAACAATATAACAATTTGGAAGTGGTGTAACATGTTGTAGTGCAGGGCTACTAGGCATGCCTTAAGAGATACTCGCCACCAGTTTCCCCACCCAACCCCAACAATGCCCTGCCCCTAAACACACCCTCATAAATTATCTCATGAAATGACACTTAAATGTTTTATGCAGAATTAGGTTACAAAAATAAATATTTACAACAACTTCATTAGTGCCCCTTGACACAGCGTGACCAGTGCACGTCAATACAGTCTCACCTGTGCCCATTAATACAGCCTCACCTGTGCCCATTAATACAGCCTCACCATCAATATAGTCTCACCTGTGCCCGTCAGTGGTGCTCACTCCCCCTCCTCTGAGGCAGCCCACGCTCGCCAGCCCTCATTTTCCACTTGCAAAATGCGAGTAGGCGAGTGGAAAATTTGAGGGCTGTTGTAGTGTATTTGTACTGTATTTTCGGATGAAAACTGTACCGATTTGAAAAAAATCCTACGATCTGGTATCATACAAAAACATTTTTTGTGTTTGTCCTTTCGAATAATGTCGGATGAACTGTCCTGATTGACTCTCGAAAGTTGTGTACTAATGATTAGATAATCATAGGATCGCTTTGAAAGCGGTATTTTTCGTCCGATTTTCTGATTGTGTGTACTGGCCTTTGGTCACTCGTGGTTATGTAGGCTTGAATGTTCTCTCTTACATTTCTATATAACAAATCTTATACTTTAGACTAGCTGGCAGTACAGACCACATAGGGAAATGGGTATCTCTGACACGCTACTGAGGGTGTTATATGCCATAATTTAGATTAAACTGAATGACATTGAGTTTGCTGAAGCAATGTGTTTAATAAATGGCTTTTTTATAGACTACTATTTTAGGAAAAACAGCTGTTTTAAAAGTATCGAAATGCTGCTTTAAGTTGCATTCACATGTTAAAACTTGAATTTAGTGATTTAGGTGTACATATACCTTATATTTTCAGATCTACTAAAATATGCTTTAAGAATATTGCTAGTTTTCCATCAGTAAACAAATATCATTAATTTTAATTTTATTCTTTATTTATTTTTTACCTCCTGGTCAGGGGTATCACAAGGATCCAGTTTTTGGGCCGATGTCCACAGCGTCATGGAAGATTGTGAATTGTTGGAAGGCTCCCAACACACAGCCTCTGTCCCTGGACTAGTTCTGTACATGCAGAGCACTTCTAGACTGATATTATCTATGTTGAACCAGATTGGAGGTTCATGTGTTGGTCGGGGGGATTCTACTGGGGACCTGAACCCTTCTTCCCTATTGGAGAAGATGCTGGTATCAGAATTGTATGAAGTCCGCTTATTGACACTAGATTTTGTTCTGCGATGCATGAAGACCAGCGATGGGGAGACTAAAGGATCACTGTTTTCTCCAGCTGTAGAGAAGACCCTGTTTGAAATGATGACCAAGGAAAAAAATTTGGAGTGCCTGTGCCAGGTAACCATTGATGCATTTATTTTGTCTAATTACTTAGTGCCAACATATTACACAATCATTTACACAGAATTCTGAATCACAGAGGCCAGTGCTCAGAGAACCTTTCACTTTAAAATAAGTTTCTACCATATTGGGACAAACTGGGTGGAAGCTGTTTCTGCTATTGGGATTGTGGGAGGAATTAGTAAGGTGATTGCCGCTGCAAATGTGAACTTGTATAAAAGAAGAGTGCTGCAAACTTTATTCATACTGACCTTTTGAACCTTAAGCCTCGTACACACGAACGAGTTTCTCGGCAAGAACCAGCAAGAAACTTGCTGGCAGAGATTTCTTGCCGAGAAATTCATTCGTGTGTATGGTTTCTCGTCAAGAAAAGCGACAAGAATCTCGACGAGAAAATAGAGAACCTGCTCTCTATTTTCTCGTCGAGATTCTCGCCAGCCTGTTTCTCGACGAGAAATTTGTGTGTGTGTGTACACTTACCTGTTTGCCGGGAAGCCCGCGCATGCTCAAAATGACTTTGACGCATGCGCGGTAGCTTCCTAGGCATAGGTAGGATGAACCAAGATGGCGGCGACGGCATCGAATGTGACGAGCGCATGCTCGTCGTATTCGATGACGTCACTGCGTAAGCTCCATTCAAAGAACCGCGGGTTCTTTGAAATGAGCGTGTGTACACTCGGCCGGGACAAGTTTCTTGTCCAAGGATCTCGTCGAAAAAAACGACATGTTTTTTACGACGAGATTCTCGGCCGTGTGTACGGGGCTTTAAAGTGGAAGTAAACCCTCCTATCGTTTTCAGCCAAGGAAGCTGCCATCTTGGCCTTTGTTTAATCTTCAACTGCCATGATGCTGCACATGTGATCAGTTATGACACCAATCGTGGGATGGTTGGACAGTTTGGTTGAGAGCCCAACCAATGTGACAGTTACATTCCCGACACGTGCCGGAAATGTAACTGTGTTTTTAAACTGTTAAATCGATGGGTTTACTTCTGCTTTAAGAGTTCACCCTCTTCATTGGGTTGAAGGAGTTCAGGTGCGCAAACAAAAGCGTTGTTCTGCCTGGGGAATTTTTTTTATCAATATAGGGACACTTACCTGTCCAGGTAGCCAGCGATGTTGGCACCCCAGACAATTTTTGGATCGGCTGTCGGGTGCTGCCACCGCCATTCATAGTACGTGAAACCGTCAGTGCGCATTCTTGGTGGCGGAGGAGGGGGGGCTGAACTTCCAAGGGACGGCACCGCGGCACAGTCTCCTGGAAGTGTGGAAGGGTACCTGTCAAAAACAGGTACCCGTTTCCCCCTCCCCCTGAAAGGTGTCAAATGTGGCCCCAAAGGGGGGGGGAGGAAGCAGATAAGCGAAAGCTCCAGATTTTGGTGGAACTCCGCTTTAACCACTTCAGCTCTGGAAGGTTTTAACCCCCTCGTGACCAGGCCATTTTTTGCTACACAACACTGCACTACTTTGACTGGTAATTGCGCGGTCATGCAACGCTGTACCCAAACTAAATTTATATCATTTTTTTCACACAAGTGGGGCTCTCTTTTGGTGGTATTTGATCACCACCTCTGGGTTTTTGTTTATTTTTTTATTATATAAATGAAAAAATACCAACAATTTAAAAAAAATATATATATATTTTCACTTTCTGCTATAAAACATATCCCATAAAAAATTTAGTGATCAGTGCTAATAATATGTACTTTCACTGTACACTGGGCAGAAAGGGGTTAACATCAGGGGCGATCAAGGGGTTAAATATGTGCCTAACAAGTGTTTGTGTGTGTGTACTGTGTGCTGCTTTTACTGGGGATCTAATCGTTTGAAAAAAACAACTAGATCTCCTGTCACTGAACACATCTCTGTACTGTTTACACTCACAAAGCCGTGTTCCATAAAGCTCAGAGCTGATCGCCAGGGGCCGGCGGTCAATCACTGTCTGGGACCCAGTGCTGTGCGAGCGCGTGCCCCCTACCCGGAAATGCAGAATCACGCACCACAGGCCGAAAACTGTTATTTCATTCATTTTTAATATTTAAAGCAAACTCACTCATCCATCCATCCATGTCTCCATGCTTTATTTTGTTGAAAAGCACCCCTTAGTTTTACTAGCCACAGCCGTCTTGAGTAAGGGCAGGTGATTCTAGTAGCATTTTATTCCTGGAATCCATCTGCCCTTAGGTCAGGTGTGCAGGCAGGAAAGTGTGCTTAGCTGAGAAAGCCCCTCCTCCCAGATGAGAAAAAAAAAATGCTATGAAGATTCTTTAGATGTATGACCTCATTTTGGCCTA
Organism: Rana muscosa; assembly: GCA_029206835.1. NCBI lineage: Eukaryota > Metazoa > Chordata > Amphibia > Anura > Ranidae > Rana > Rana muscosa. The sequence goes on along the minus strand of CM055121.1, from coordinate 243,423,137 downwards.
GGCCAGAAACTGGGACGGAACTGAAGAAATGTAATAAAAGAAAAGCTTAAAACAAGTAAATATGATATAACTTCCTATCTATTTACTAATGCAAGCAGCATAAAGATTAAACATAGTTATTGTTGATTGAGAGAATTTAGTTCCACTTTAACTACTTCCCACCCGGCCACTGTATATATACGGCCGGGTGGGCGCTCTCTCCTTCTGAGTGGACGTTCAGGAACGTCCCTCAGAAGGAGGGAGATCGCACGCGCGCGTTCCCGCGCAGCGGCGCAATCCCGATGCACGCGTGTCACCTGGACACGGCGCATCTCGATTCGGCAGGTGGGCTCTGTGATTGGCCCTCCTGATCACATGACGGCCGTGTCCAATCACAGCCGTCATGTGATGTAAACAGAGAGCCGGTTGCTAGGCAATCAGCTCTCCTCCCCTCACACAGAAGTCGTCGGTGAGGAGAGGAGAGCAGATCGCTGCAGCTGGCTGGTGATCAGTGAGTATGAGCTGTTTTTTTCAGCTTTTTACTCGCTGATCACCCGCCTAGTGTCCCCACACAGTGTAAACACAAACATGTCCCCAAAATACATGTAAACACACACACACACACACACACACACACACGTCCCCACATGTCCCCACATAGTAAAAACACCTGTCCCCCACATATGTGACAGTAAAATCATATGTCCCAATGATCATTTGCACACATATGTCCGTGATCACACGAACCAATTATTATACACTTAACGGATTTTTTTTTACCAAAAACATGTAGTAGAATACATTTTGGCTTAAATTTATGACAAAATTCGATTTTATTGGATTTTTTTAAAAATAGAAAGACGAAAATATATATTTTTTCCCAAATTTCCGCTCTTTTTTCGCGTATATCGCAAAAAATAAAAAACGTAGTTGTGAATAAATACCACCAAAAGAAAGCTCTATTTGTGTGATCAAAATGATAAAAATTTCATTTGGGTACAGTGTAGCATGACCGCGCAATTGTCATTGAAAATGCGAGAGCGCTGAAAGCTGAAAATTGGTCTGGGAAGGAAAGGGGCTAAAGTGCCCAGTATTGATGTGGTTAAGGAGGAACTTGGGAGCACCAAGAGGACCTGCAACACGGCAAATCATAAAAGCAACAAGCATGGAGGATCACTATCACTGAGGATCACTGTGCTAACCACTGAGACAATGTAGGAGAGATAATTGATCACAAATATAATATTGTACACTTTCTGATAACAGATTAGGGTTGTAGTTATCAAGGATTTATTTGCACAACCACAGCAAATAAATCTGACAATATTCTGTACTATTAGTATATGTATACAACATAAGATAAAAGTACTTTCATGCTTGACGTGTCTTTCTTATCTTGCACACAGTACACAATGGGGTTGATATATTAACCACTTCAACACCGGGCTTTTTTTACCACCTCAATACTGGGCCTATTCTGGCACTTCTCTCTACATGTACAAATCATCATTCTTTTGCTAAAAAATTACTCAGAACCCCCAAACATTATATATGTTTTTTTAGCAGACACCCTAGGGAATAAAATGACGGTCATTGCAACTTTTTTTCTTGCACGGTATTTGCGCAATCATTTTTCAAATGCCTTTAAAAAAAAAAAAAATGGTTTCATGAATTAGAAAATAACAAAACAGTAAAGTTAGCCCAATTTTTTTGTAAAGTATGAAAGTTGATGTTACGCCGAGTAAATAGATACCCAACATGTCACGCTTTAAAATTGCGCACACTCATGGAATGGCGCCAAACTTCGGTACTTAAAAATCTCCATAGGCGACGCTTTGAAAATTTTTACAGGTTACCAGGTTAGAGTTACAGAGGAGGTCTAGTGCTAGAATTGTTGCATGCGCTCTAACGCACGCGGCGATACTTCACATATGTGGTTTGAACAGCGTTTCCATATGTGGGCGGGTCTTACGTGTGCGTTCGAAGTGATCGCGAGCTACCGGGGACAGGGGCGTTTTACTTTTTTTTAATTATTATTTATTTTATTTTTTTTACTTAATTTTTTAGTTTTTTACACTTTTTTACATTTTTTTTTTGATCACTTTTATTCCTATTACAAGGAATGTAAACATCCCTTGTAATGGTAATTGTTAGTGACAGGTTCTCTTTATGGAGAGATGCGGGGTCAATAAGACCCCACATCTCTCCTCCAGGCTGGTAAACATGAGATCGTGAAAACAATTTCACCGATCTCATGCTTACTAGCCGCAATCGCGGCTTTAACTTTTGGGAACCCGGGCGTGACGTCATCACATCGCGCCCGGGCCTCCGACGGTCATAGAGATGACTGGTGACCATCTGGTCACCAGTCATCTCTATGATTCACTTCCGGCGCTGGACGATTCATTCTCCGGGCCCCCGATGGCACGGGAGAGCCCGGAGATGCACCGGATGGCGGCGGGAGGGGGGGGGATGTCCCCTCCCGCCACCTATAAGAACGATCAAGCTATGATCGTTCTTATGGTGTGCAGAATCGCGGGCAGAAGACAAGAATATCTGAATGATGCCTCTAGCTGCAGGCATCATTCAGACATCCCCCCACAAAGCCCAGGACGTCATATGACGTCCACCCAGGATGGGAGATCCCATCTGTGGACGTCATATTACTATGGGCGGGTAGGGAAGTGGTTAAAGGCAAATAGATTGTTCATTTTGAAAGGGAATTATCCCCAGAGTTTAGTGAATGAGGTAAAACTGTGCTGGCTTCCATCATCCAAACATGTTTTAACCACGTAAGGACCGAGCCTCTTTCTGAGATTTGATGTTTACAAGTTAAAAACAATTTTTTTTGCTAGAAAATGACTCAAACATAAAAAAAAAATTATGCCAGTAAATACCTTATACAGCCCCCTTACTGTCTCTTGTCTGGTAAAAAGCCTAGGCTTATGACATCATGCACAGCGCTCTCTCTCTCTCTCTCTCTCTCTCTCTCATACTGTTGTAAGAGCTTGCTACAAAGGGAGGGGGGATGAGTCATAAGAGGGTCAATGAAAGCTGCAGAGCTGGAGGTGTGTGTCTGTGTAAATCCAGGAAGTAAACAGGCAGCAGCTTCAGCTGCCCACAGTTAAAATGGCTGCAGCCAGACCCAGTGGAGGGAGATTTCTGCAGCATATTTGGCAAGTACAGAATCACAGTATATATAAAATAATATGCAAAGTGGTTGGAGGGAAGCTTCAGAAAAGCAAAACATTTTTTATTACAAATTATGTTAGTAGACTGCAGTTCCTCTTTAACACTTTCAGACTACATGGATAACGCCCTTCTTCAGCGTAGAACACATCTCATTTACAGTATAGAATATTACATATCTTCAAAAACATGCAGTGATAATGTCGAGCTTAAGCACCATTTATTCATTCCTCCTGGTGAGAGGAGGCCTGGATAATATATGCAACAATCAAATATTTAACATGAAAAGCTTTTTGCTTGATTTTTCACAAGAACGTTTTCCCAATTGCTTGTCAGGTGATGAGAATCCTTCATGAAATGAATGTTGAAAAGGTTCTTTTGATGGCAAAACAGAATTTTCAAACGGAGCCCAAAGACTTGCTAAGGAGGATTATAAATCTCGTATCCACTACAAGCCACAGGTGTGTACTGACAGTTCTGCGATGCTTTCATGTGATGTTTGACTACAGCTATTAGACATAACAATATACATTCTCATCACTGTAGCAATTTCTTAGTGGTCTTTTTTATCTAAAGTAATCATCACTGGTTGTCCGAAGAGCCCAGGCGTTGGCCAGTTTTTTAAAATACTTGACAAAAGTTTCATAAATTGAACATTATATCTAACTTTCTAGGTATAAAAAGTAGTATTATAAACTATGATTTGTAAAAGCAGGAGGTATTGGTTGAAATGATGTTCCGCCTGTTTTAAATCATGTTGTGTGGATGATGGACATGTGCAATTCGTTACGTAACTAATCGAAATCCAGACAAATTTTGCATCTTTCGGACATTTGGATGCATCCGAATGTCTGGAGAAAAAAAATATATAACAAATTTTAACTAATACGAAAGAAATTATAGCAAAAATAACAAATTAATTCGACGTGATTCGTTAAAGGTCTATTGAAAAAAAAGGTCAACTCGGACAAAATCTTACAGTCCAATCAGCTTATTCATTTTGTGCTGGAGGTTGGATTACTGGCAAAGTACATTCCTGAGAACTGAGTGAGAAGGGTGTTGTATTGTATTTGAGCAGAGAAGAGATATTTTCATTCTGTGTGTTAATGGATTCAATAAACAAACCACTTTCCAAACTACGAATCGTTATCACGAATATATATACATACATAAATATCGAATAGAATCGATATACATACAAAATGAATCGATTATGTAGAACGAATATCGACACTCTACAGAAATAATGAATTATCCAAAAACCGATTAATGTAACATAACAAATATAACAGAACGGAATGATGTATTTCACGAATGGAAACTAAACAAAATTTCCCGTTGTGCACAAGTCTAGTGGACAAGTCTTTTTTTCAAGATTGTTTTAAGTGATTGTTTAGAGCAGTGGTCTCCAATCTGCGGCCCGGGGGCCGGATGTGGCCCTTTGCTTACCTTTATCTGGCTCTTTGGGCACTATTTCACCAACTGACACCAATGATGGGGCACCATTCCCACTACCGACACCATCAATTGGGCACTATTCTTCCCATTGATACCAACAATGGGGTACTATTTGTCCCATTAAAACAAATGATGGGGCACTGATGTTGAGGCATTTTCTACTCCCACTGGCCACAGTCCGGCCCCCCTAAAGCCTGAATGGCAGTAAACGGGCCCTTTGCTTAGAAAGTTTGGAGACCCCTGGTTTAGAGTGCAGAAAAACTGCAATCTTTCAAACAAATGCTACTCTTCAGAGTGTAACCTGTAATCATCTCATACAGCCTAACATAAGTCAAAGGTAGAACATAATCAGTCTTCCAAAACTGCATTTTCATTGCAGTGTTATCTTTATTTTGTAAGTCTTATCATTCAACAGACAAATATCCTACTGTTGGTTAAGGACATACAGCGGGTAAAATAAGTATTGAACATGTCTCCATTTTTCTAGGTAAATATATTTCTAGGTGGCTTTTGACATGAAATTATCACCACATTTCGGTAACAGCCATATGCAATCCATACATACAAAGTAGGGTTGTCCCGATACCGATACTAGTATCAGGACCGATACCGAGCATTTGCGCGAGTACTTGTACTTGCGCAAATGCTCCCGATGCTTCACCCGATACTTTTTTTTCTCTAGTGTAGTGTGGCTGGAGAGGGCGGGAGGAGTCAGTGGCTGGGGAGGGCGGGGGAGTGTGGGCGGAGTCTGGCTGGAGAGGGGGCGGGCAGAGTCTATGGAAGGAAAGTGTGGGCGGAGTCTGGCTGGAGAGGGCGGGCACAGTCGGTGGACGGATTTGGCGGGCAGAGAGCGAGTCCCTCACCTGGTAAGCTGGCAGGGGTGTAGGGCACAGCCGCATCGGGATCGGTGACCGGTGCTGTCACATTCGGTCGCCGTCAGCGGCTGAACGTCCCGACGCCCATCTTGGTACACCCTGCACTTGGCTGCAGTAAGCAGCAGCAGACATCTTGTTACACCCAGTCCGAGCTATATGGGCTGGGTGTAACAAGATGTCTGCTGCTGCTTACTGCAGCCGAGTGCAGGGTGTACCAAGATGGGCGTTGCAGCTTTTTGCAGTTTTTTTTTTTTTTTTTATAAATCCTGTGTCATTTTTTGCAGCATTTCAGTGCCAGCCACCTATCGGTGCCATCTATCAGTGCCCACAAGTGCCACCTATCAGTGCAATCAGTGCCATCTACCAGTGCCACTTGATAGGTGGCACTTGTGGGCACTGATAGGTGGCACTTGTGAGCACTGATAGATGGCACTGGTAGCACTATCAGTGCAATCAGTGCCACCTATCAGTGCCCACAAGTGCCATCTACCAGTGCCATCTATCAGTGCCCACAAGTGCCATCTATCAGTGCCATCTATCAGTGCAATCAGTGCCACCTATCAGTGCCCACAAGTGCCACCTATCAGTGCCCATAAGTGCCACCAATCAGTGCCATCTATCAGTGCCACCTATTAGTGCCCATCAGCACCAGTCACCAGTCAGTGCCCATAAGTGCCGCCTATAAGTGCCAGCCACCTGTCAGTGCCACCTATCAGTCCCCATCTGTCAAACTGTCACATGACATTGAAAAAAAAGTATCGGTAATCGGTATCGGCGAGTACTTGGAAAAAAGTATCGGTACTTGTACTCGGTCCTAAAAAAGTGGTATCGGGACAACCCTAATACAAAGAAACCTCACATATTGAATTTTATTGTAACTGTACTGTCTGCCCTCATGTTGTAAAGCTCTGTGCAAACTGTAGGCATCACCATTCTTTAGAGTAGACGGTCGACTTTATTGTAATAACAACCGTTTTGACTTAGCAGTTGCTCGACTGTTATTACAAACAGGACATCCCCCCTCCCACCACCTTCTGCCGCTCGCCTGGGCTCTCCCATCCCACCGGGAGGGCCGAGCAACCAGCCGGCACGTCCGCCAGCTGGCCGAAGACCCGAACAAAGCCGATGCTTCATTGGGGTCTGGGATCTAGTAATCCGGAAGCGATGTCGTGACATCATTTCCCGCATTACTGGCATCTTAAAGGCGCCAGTTTTAAAAAAGAGAAAGTATTCAAAAACGCTGATCTTGACGTTGTGAATACTTTCAAGTGCAGAGGAAGCGTTTGGAGTCTTATAGACCCCCGATCCCTCCATAAAGAGTACCTGTCACTGCCTATTACTGTCACAAGGGATGTTTACATTCATTGTGACAGCAATAACAGTGATTAAAAAAAAAAGTGTAAAAAGAATATCGGCTATAGGCCTGAGAGTTTGCCGAAATATCGGTATCATATCGGCACAGAAAAAATTATATTGGTTGATCCCTACTAAGAAGTACTTCAAACATTGGTGCACATACCAGTAATCCGTGAAGTTATATAGAAAAGATTCTCCAGGATTGCATCCTTCAGTGCTGTCTAAGGGCTAGCAACCCCACTAGATGGTTGACTTCCTAAGAATTGTCACGTTTCAAAAAGAATTCAACTCCAAACAAGGTCTCAGTTTATAAGATAGGCTTCTCATAAGAGCACATTGCTCAATGTATAGAAAGGTATTTAGAGTATGTGTCTATACAGTGGTACAGATTATAGACACCAGGAGGAAATATTCATTACCAAAAGTGATATCCAAAGGTACTGATGTTAGACTGTAAAGAACTCTTGTGTGGAAGGCTGTTGAAGTGCATCTAAAATGATCTGTACAGGGGGTCCCCGGGTTACGAACCCGTTAGGGACTCTCCTCCTGTTTTTAATCCGTAAATGTTCGTAAGTCGGCCGCGCATGTGCAGAACGACAATTACGGAAATTTCCGATGTTTTCCAATGTTCAGTTGAATGCCGTTCTGCGCACGCGCGGCCAATTACGGACATTTCCGAGGCTCTGTCTGGCCGCGCATTCGCAGAACGGCAGATGGTCCGCGCAGAACGTCAAAGGGTCCCCGCAGCGCCCTGTTCTTAAGTAGGAGTGGTTCGTAAGTCAGGCGTTCGTAAATCGGGGACCCCCTGTAATGTGATAAATGTTCATATAAAGTTCTGTAAGGACTGTATTTGTGTCCTATATTGTGAAAGTGCTTCTCTACATTGAATAGAATGTTGCATCTGCACATGGCACATAGAAATGTGACCAGATTGGTGAGGAGAGTCTATGCAACAGGAATAACTGCTGAAATTATTGTATTTGTGTATGAAATTGACCTCCAAGTCCAGTTAAAAGTAACCAAATGTAACATGAATAGGGTGAGTCTTAGCGGTCTCCTTAGACAAATCTTGTCCATAGGACCAGTCATACGTAAAGTGTTACTAAAACCAGGAGCCTCCATTCACTACATCTGGTCTCCCACAGTACACAGAATATGGAAATGCAATAGTTTTAGTAAATATAAACTGCTAAATACCTTTTCTCGTCAGCAGTTAGAGCAGTCTTGTGACTTCTATCAGTGTCCAGCCAAGCACTGGTTAAAGCTCGTAGGGGGAGTTTTCTGACTGTCCTAGGAGACTGCAAGACCCCTGATTCTGTCTGGACAGTGCTGATTGGAGCTGTGCTGATAACATGCACACTCTCCCAAGAAAAAAAACCTCTCTATCAATACACACCAAACTGTGCATGTGCAGCCTGACTCCATAGACTGAGTTCTCAGGAAATTATCAGGGGACAGTGGGAGAAGGGGTGGGTCAGAAAAGACAGAATTAAACAGCCTTTTTACACAATGTGGAGGATTAACCCCTTAGGTTCTACAGTGAGTAGAACAACCATGCTTTACTGCATATACAGACTGATTTTACTGTTGTGGGTTTAGTAACACTATATAATAGCAAGTAGCATCTTATACATAAGGGTCACAAACAAAAAGTCCTAGAGCAGCAACCTATGCACCTTGCTGATAAGTTTTACCCTACTGTTTCTTCGTTTTTTTTTTGCCTCTCTACAAAAGTCGTAGGGTGACGTGTGCTAGCAAGATGCAAAGGATGCTTTGTTAGCTCCTTGACCTTCCATTTGTGACCGGTATGAGCACGACACTACTTTCATTATGGAAGTGGGTTCAGTCTTATGGACCACATTTGTTTGCTAAGAGACCACCAAAGCTGGTCATACACCAATTGATATTTGACTGGTTCAGTTGGGACCACTTGACAGAAGTCAAACGTTTGATTTCTGTAGATGGAACATGCTGGAAAGCTTTTCTTGATCAACAGCTGCAGCCAATCAACTTCAGCCACCGATCAGTGTATTCTGATAACTGTGGGTGCTCCTGAAAGAACATATTGGGGGTTATTTACTAAAGGCAAATCCACTTTGCACTACAAGTGTAGATCCGAGGGGGACATGCAAGAAAGATAAAAAATAGCATTTTAGCTTACACGTGATTGAATAATAAAATCAGCAGAGCTTCCCCTCATTTCAGATCTACCCCTCTGATTTACAGCGACTGCACTTTCAGTGCAATTTCAAGTGCACTTTGCACTTGTAGTGCAAAGTGGATTTGCCTTTCGTAAATAACCCCCATTGTCTCGGCGGGGGAGGTAGAGTAATGGGGGGATTGGGGTTTCCTCCATTTATCTTGTTTGTGTGGAGGGAGGTAATATGTTGGCTGTACAAAACGGGGATGATTACACATGGATCAGAATTTGGCTGGTCTCTGCTGAACCGGCTGAAGTTTTACCCATCTATAGCCAGCTTAACCACTTCAGCCCCGGACCATTTGGCTGGCGAAAGACCAGAGCACTTTTTGCGATTCGGCACTGCGTCGCTTTAACTGACAATTGCGCGGTCGTGCGACGTGGCTCCCAAACAAAATTTACGTCCTTTTTTTCCCACAAATAGAGATTTCTTTTGGTGGTATTTGATCACCTCTGCGGTTTTTATTTTTTGCTCTATAAACAAACCAAAAAAATATCCCCCAAAAATATATTTAAAAAAAAAATTTTTGCTCAGTTTTATGCCAATACGTATTCTTCTACATATTTTTGGTAAAACAAATCACAATAAGCGTTTGATTGGTTTGCGCAAAAGTTATAGCGTCTACAAAATAGGGGATAGTTTTACGCCATTTTTATTAATATATTATTTTTTTACTAGTAATGGCGGCGATCAGCGATTTTTATCGTGACTGCGACTTTATGGCGGACACATCGGACACCTTTAACGCTTTTTTGGGACCATTCACATTTATATAGCGATCAGTGCTATAAAAATGAATTGATTACTGTGTAAATGTGAAGGGGCTAACCAGGAGGGGGCGCTGAAGGGGTTAAGTGTGTCCTAGGGATGTGTTCTAAATGTAAAGGGGATGGGCTACGTGTGACACGACACTGATCACGGCTCCCGATTACAGGGAGCTGTGATCAGTGTCCTGTCACTAGGAAGAACGGGGAAATGCTTGTTTACATCAGCATTTCCCCGTTCTTCCTCTCTGTGAGACGATCGCGGGTATCCCCGCGGACTCACGGAGCTTGCGGCGTGCGCGACGCCAGAGGCGCTTGCGCGCCCACAATGCCGCTTCTTAAAGGAGATGTGTATATATACGTCGGTCTGCCCACAGGAGCCATTCTGCTGACGTATATATACGTGAGTCTGTCCTTAAGTGGTTAAAGGATTAGTTCACCTTTTGGGGGGGAAAAAAATCTACATATTCAGGGGAAAAAACATGTCCATTTATTATTTTTTACCTAAGGAACCTGGAAAGCATTGCACACCTGATCAGTGGATTAGGGGTGCAACGCCAGACTCCTGTACACAAGCCCTGCAGCTTTCAGCCTGTACCCAATACGGGCAGACTGTTTACAAGCTGCAGGGCTTGTGAATGAACTATGAGGTTGGCCATCAGCGACCTTGCAGTCCATTCAGAACTATAAGCTGTAAGCCCAATGGCTGATGGTACTTGTAGTTTGTGCATTCACAGGAAACTGTATGACGTGGCCCGGCCCCGCACAGCTGCCTAATTTTCAAATAGTGACAGCGGGTGCGGGGGGGAAGGTCCTCCGCTTGCTGTCACAGGGAGAGTGGGAAAGGCTGCAGCTGCTGGAACATGTTCCACCCTAAATACAGGTGTAACATGTAACATGCTTCAAAAGGTGAACTTATCCTTTAAGACTCACCCTGCTCCTGTACACACAGCAGTTGCACAACTACAATAGCTTCAGCAGGTATTCCTCCAATATGGCATCATAGAAATCAAAAACCTAACTGAAATTGTAACTCTAACCCACATAAAAAAAAAAATGTTGATGGATCTAGGCTTTAGGAGATCAGGTTGAAAAGTCAGATGTTTTCTTTACATTTTAATTCCGGCTGCTGAAGCCTATTGGAAGATAAACAAAACCTGCTCTTATCTCCCTACAATTCAATTTATTAGACAACCCTGGTGGACATGGAGAAACACCAGACAGCACAGCCAGCTGTAAATACTCCCCTGGCAGACATTTAGTGCCTTTCAGCTTTGCTGGTGCTGTGATTAAAATAGCTAATTGCCTTTGAAAATAGAGAATGGAGTTGCACAGCTCTGCTTCCAGGCCTGCTCCTGCAAAATCACTGGGAGAACTCCTATTATTCTTTTAAAGGTGCACAGAACAAAAATAGACTGTTTTAACCACTTGCCAACCAGGCTTTTTCTGACACATTTTGTTTGCAATTTTAAATCAGTATTTTTTGCTAGAAAATTACTTATAATCCCCCACATTATACATTTTTTTCAACAGAAACCATAGGGAATAAAATGGCGATCGGTATTTGCGCAGGGGTTTTGAAAAAATACACTTTATGAATTATATAGAAATAAAAGGCAATAGTTAGCCCAATTTTTTTGTATACTGCGAAAGATGATGTTATGCCGAGTAAATAGATACCGAACAAGTCACGCTTTAAACTTGCGCACACACTGGTGGAATGGCGATAAACTACAGTAATTAAAAATCTCCATAGGAAACAATTTAAACGCATTTACAGATTACCTGTTTAGAGTTATAGAGTAGGTCTAGTGCTCTCGCTCTAATGTTCACAGCGATACCTTACATGTGCTTTGAATACCGTTTACATATGCATGCGTGACTTGGGTATGCGTTCACTTTTGCATGCGGGCATGCAATCTTTCTGTATTATTATTTATTGTACTTTTAATTTTTACGCTGTCCCTTTTAATTAATTTATTTATTTTTCATCACTTTTATTCTTATTACAAGGAATGTAATAGAAATAAATATGACAAGTCCTCTTTATGGAGAGATTTGGGGTCAGACCCCAAATCTCTACTTTACCTTTTTAAAAGCAAAAGATCAAAAAAAAATTTTTTCGATTACATATTTTTTTCTTCCAACCTTGACCAGAAGTGATGTGATGACGTTGCTTCAGTCTTCGAAGGCCATAGAGTCAATCAAAGAGTGTAAACTCTTTTAAACCCTATGGGAGCAGCCGGCCACACCGTTGGATCGTTTCTCAGGCAAACTGGTGGAAATGACAAGCCCAAAAAACACTGGTGAGCGTCAGGAGGGGTGTCCCCTCCCACCGCTTTGGAACCGACCCAGAAGCTCATGTGCCACTCGGACCAGTTTCATGAGAGAGCCGGTCGTCTGATGAAAAAAATGGTACCAGGGTTTATGGCTGATATCTCCAGCCATAATCCCAATAAACCACTAGCAGACCTCAACGTACATATACTTATTGTGGTTGGCAAGGGGTAACATGAACCCATAGTTAAAAATTAACATACAGAAATGTTGTCTTAGTAAGATGGACACATAAAGCATGGCAGATTATTTTTAGTGGTACTGTGCTGTTTTGTCTGTCAGAAGCTCCTTACTGCAGCTTTACAACTCTCAAACATGAGTTCACAAATGTCTCTTTCCCTAAAAATTTCTCTTTCCCTTAAACTGCATTGTTCCCCATGCTCCTCCACCGTGGCGGCTCACTAAATGGAGATATACGACGATTTAAGGGTAGACCAGTTTGCACTCTGGTATTTCCACCTGTCTCCCTAAGCCAGGGGTGTTCAACCTTTTGAAGAGCGTGGGCCACTTACCGTATATACTCGAGTATAAGCCGAGTTTTTCAGCAATTTTTTTTGTGCTGAAAATGCCCCCCTCAGCTTACACTCCAGTCTGTGTCCATCTTCACCGTTGTGCGCCTGATTCCGGCCAGCCGTGGGTTCCCTGGACCCCAAACCTGGCACACATGTAGCCCCACTCTTCCTCTACATGTGTGTAAAGGTTGTTGTCCGGGGGACCTACGGCCGGGGAGCACCGATTTTTCAAAGCTGGGCTCCCCTTCCATAGACTCCCATGTTAAACGGTAATTTCTCTGGTGATTTTGGGGACCCGGTACCGGCCGGCCCTAAGTCCCCTGGACCCCAAACTTGGCACAAATGTAGACTCCCATGATAAACATCAGTCTAGTCACACAGCGCCGGAGATCAGGTAGGGAGATTGGACACAGTGAGGTATGCACATGGACACAGTGAGGCATGCAGATGGACACCCTAGGCTTATACTCGAGTCAATAAGTTTTCCCAGTTTTTTGTGGTAAAATTAGGTGCCTTGGCTTATATTCGGGTCGGCTTATACTCGAGTATATACGGTAAGTGGTTTTGTAACCGGTCACAGACCATAGTAGACAGGGAGAGATTGAAAATGTGAGTTAGAAGGTGTAGGATTGAGCAAGAGGGTGACCAAAATGAGGCAACGGGGTCCAGGGGGCAGGTGTTATAGTAGGCATTAGAAAAAAGTTTAGTAACCTCTTCTATGGTAATAAAAGAGGGAAGTATTGAATGTTAGGTGGGAAAGATATCCATAAAGTGACAATCTCATCACGAATTGCATAAATCTTATTTTTGAAGTGACTATCTCCTGGGCAATTATTGATTTTTATAGTGCCAAAACATTGTGCAGCACTTTACAAATTTGCTTTGCATGAATCTTTCTTTCAGAATGGTTTTGTTCTCATGACCAGTTTTTCCCAAAGAACAGCAGTTTGTTATTATACAAGTATATTGGAAACAGCTTAACATATAAACATATATATATACTGTACATCCAGCTAGGGTAACGGAAATTTCCTTGCTTGACTAAGGATTTCTCATGGATCACCGGACATGCACAGGTTGTATACTGTAGTTTCCAGCAGACTGTAGATGTGTTTATTAGGCAGTGTCTGCTTTATTGCCACCACTGTAAGCACCTGCTGTCATGGCAGCCATCTGTCTGCAGAGCCCTATCAATGGGCAAAGTCTTTCAGAGTTATAGCCTGTTATGTTCCCAGCACTGTAAGTTTCCCTTGTTCAAGCAATGCAATGAGGTGTTAAAGACTTTTAAGGCAAAATAAATGGCCTTGAATGTAATTTTTACACTTGCTGGTTGTGAAAAGATCAGTAGTAAGACTATTGAAGTCATGTCAAATGAAGGCTCTTTGAGTTTTTAAAGGGGAGCAGCAGATCATGTGAAGATGTTTTCCAACAATACAAAAGGAGTTGTACTACCAAGTTGATAATGTGCAGAGCATTAAGCAAGGTACAAAATTATTAACACACTCAACCTGTAGAATATAGCACCCTTCATAGGGTAGGGTGACCAGACATCCCCGGTTTCTGGGGACAGTCCCCGGATTGAGGACACTGTCCCCCGACTAAGTCTGTCCCCGGATTGGATTTGAACAGGGGCTGGTGCAATTTCAATGACAGTCAGTGCAGAAAAAAATAAATAAAAATTAAATTGCACACTCCCGCTCCGCCACTGATATTAGCTTAGGGGGGTGTGTTTTTTTTCCATTATCTGTGCCCCTTTCTGATGATCATGTGCTGGTCGGAAGGGACAGAATATTTCTTCAGTTTCGGGTGCATGCCCATTCAGCTCCGCTCGCATGTTCTTCTGCCTTGGCTCAAGTCCCAGCCAGCCACCTGCCTGCTTATCTCCTTGCCTTCCCTGGCAGAGTGATCTTCCTCCACTCCCCACCCAGTAGTAGCTGGGGCCCGGAGAGTAAGACTTGACAGGCTGTGAGGCGGGCAGCGGCGGCGATGGGCAGAGAGTTGCTGATTGCCGCCATTACTAGTAAAAAAAAAAATATGTCCCCGGATTTCATTTTAAAAATCTGGTCACCTTATCATAGGGCTTGAGAAAAAGAAGAAATGGCTGCACATCCAAAGTTTCCAAAAGTGCCTTTTATTGCCTTTTATTGCAGACAGTCAAAATACACCAGGGACACCAGGTGTTGGTCACGTAGACACATTTTACACATCTGATCTGTGCTTAATCATTACCTTCATAGGGCTCCCATGCATCCCTAAAGCAATCTTCCACAATACATTTTGAGAATCCTTTTTCATTTTGGATTTCAGTCATTCATAATAATGTGGATTTATTGATCAAAATCACACCTGTCACTCATCAGTCTTAAGCCCTGTACACACGATCGGTTTTACCGATGAAAACAGTCCGATGGACTTTTTCCATCGGACAAACCGATCGTGTATGGGACCCATCGGTCTTTTTTCCATCGGTTTTAAAAAATAGAACATGTTTTAAATTTTTCCGATGGATCAAAAACCGATAGCAAATTCCGATCGTCTGTGGGCAAGTCCATCGGATAAAAAACCCACGCATGCTCAGAACCAAGTCGACGCATGCTCAGAAGCATTAAAATTAATTTTTCTCGGCTCATCGGAGTGTTTTACGTCACCGCGTTTGGAACGGTCAGTTTTTTGACTGATGGTGTGTAGGCAAGACTGATGGAAGTCAGCTTCATCGGATTTCCGATGGACAAAACCATCGGATTAGAATCCATAGGATATCCGATCGTGTGTACGAGGCTTTATAGAGGAAGGAGTGAACATCGTAGTCAGCAATCTATAGAACAATTATCAGTTTCTAGATTTTTATCTTACCGCCCAAGGAGCATTTTTTACAAATAAGGATAACTTAATTCCAGGAGACATATACTGGATAGCGTGGTCTGATCATTGGAGAGATAAATAAATAGTTTTTGAGGCTTTTAATATGGTGAGTGGTTCCCCTCTTTTCTTTCTGGAGCTTATGAAAAGACTGTTAGTGGCCGACCACTGCAGAGAACCAGCTTCTGTGATTGGTGGTTACTTGGGGATCAGTGCTTGTAGCAGAGTATTTGGATCTTGTCATCTTATAGTGCAGCCTTTCTCAACCTTTTCCACACAGAGGAACCCTTGAAATAATTATCCAGTCTTGGGGAACTGCTAAAGTTTACTGTATCTGCAACTCATGATACATTAGTATGACGGGCAGTGGGAAGAATGCTCTTTGCACTTGTGGTCATTGGGAAGAATTACCCCCTTACAGATAGCTAAATGGATCAGTACTGTCAATGGGAACTTATCTGAGAGGCAGAAATTGCTTAAAGCGGAGCTCCACTCTAAAGGGGAAGTTCCACTTTAAGGAATCATCTCCTGCACCTCTTGAAGACTTGGCACTTTTGAGAAATGGGGGAGCGGGTTCCTGATTTTGACAGGTACTCGTTCCTACTTTCACTCCGACCGCCTAAGCAATCAGAGCGGAAGTTCTCGTCCCTCTCCCCCCCCCTGCAGTTTTCTGGAAAAACATGACAAGTCCCAAAAGACTGCATCCACCATTTACGATGCAATGCGCTGCTCGTGCATGCGCAGTGGGCAGCCGAAAGCTGTCACAAGAGGATGCCCATAGTGAAAATGCTGGCGTCGAAAGAAGACAGTGGGTGAAACCGATGGGGGTGAACACAATGAAGAAAAAATGTAGTTATGAGTAAGCACTTTTAAGTGAAACGCGTTAGCTGCCCCTGTTACCCCGTTGCTGTAACATGTAGTGCCTGTTTTATTTCATTTTATTTTCCCAATAAAAGCCACGTTGGATTGGAGTGCGGCTGTCCAGATTCTTTCATTTTTTCTTCATTGCCTTGTGCATTGCCAGCACCCTTGGTTCCTGGAGAGGTTTTTATTGTTGGGGTGAGTCCATTTGGAGCGGCAATCTCTGTTTTGTATATACCGGGGGTGAACACAATGCTGGATCATGGGACAGGCGATTGGCTGTTTTTTAAGAGTCAGCTGCTACAGTTTTTTTTTTTTTTTTTCCACAGGAGACCGGAACTTCTCTGTAAGGAATCCATAGCAACCTCCGGAGGAACCTTAGGTTTAAATGGAACCCTGGTTGAGATATCTTGTCTTTGTGGATAACTCTGGAGATTGCACCGCCTCTTTAGAGCATCTCTTTCATCAGTGCTGATGGCTCCTACTTCTGTTCTTACTTGTGGGGTTAAGCTTGTTGTTAGGGACCTTTCGGCCTGAGAACAGCCCTGAATTCTCTTACCCGACAATTTGATCACTTAACCTCTAAGCATATAGTGGCCTCCGACGTCGGTACATTATGCTAGTCAATAAGACGAAGCAGCAAACAAATTTTAAGTTCGAAATGTGCATTGTCATTAGATTCTGACTTTCCAGTTACATCACTAGACTCTCTTCCTTCCATTTAATTTGCTAGTTTCGAGACCAGACTAAGCAGGGCACATAGAAAATGAACTGCAGCTTGCTACATCCAATGGTCTGTTACTTCAAGGAACATTACTTAAAGCCTGTTCATAGTCTATGACGGTATTCTTTACATTGGCAGCTTTCTTTATATCCCCTTGTTGTACAGGATATTGACCTAACCGTCTTGTACACACTATGGGTCATATGTAAGCCCTGGCAGAGCCAGACAGGAATAGCTTATTCTATATGCATAAAAACACGAAGCCTAATGAATGAGTGACTGATACGAAAAAATAACTGTCTACACCTTTGGTGTATTCAGGTGTTGCCGTCCAATATGGATTAAGGGGTTCTTCGTCGCCAACGTCTTAGGCCCCATGCACACGAGACGCCGGTGCAAACGCTGCTGAACGCATGTTTTTAATGGCTGAAACCGGCGTTTAGAAACGCCTGTTTCTTTCTCGTACATCACGGGACACAGAGTGGCATAGTCATTACTATGTGGGTTATATAGATACCTTCAGGTGCTGGCACTGGCAACTTCCAAAACCGGAAGTACCCTCCCCTATATAAGCCCCTCCCATCCGGGAGCACCTCAGTTTTTTGCCAGTGTCTAAGGTGTTGGCCAAGAAGTAACATGTGTTTTTCACTGAGCTTGCGTACAGGTTCTTTTGGGCCTCAGTAAGCTATTCCGGATCCGACCAAAAAAGCTTCATAGCTAAACGGTCGGTACCCGGGCCTTGCAGAGAAGAGCAAGGTTTTGCCTGTAATGCTTCTCTTAGGAGAGCTGGACCCTGGGATCCAGAGCTCTGGTCATACCCACGACCAAGATGTTTTCTGTGCAGGGTGCTATACAGGTCCAGGGGAGTGGAATCCTTGGGAACCCGGTCCCTGAAGGTTTAATTACAATGCCTGCCGTGATAGGTGAAGTTTGGGCTTCTGTGGACCAGACAGAGTCCTGCGGCGGGGAAAAGGTAAGTGGGGGCCCCTCAGGAACTTGGTTCTATTGAGGGGACCCCCAAGCCTAATATGTCTTTCTGCCTGTTACCTAACGGTATTCCCGCTAAATATTTATGCATGCCTGTAACTACTAAAAAATGTAATAATTTTAATAGTGGTCAAGAAAAAAAAAAATATATATATATATATAGACTGCGGTACCTGTGTTAATCCACTAGAGGCCGCTGTGGAACGTTTTCTTGTCATGTGGACTAGTTTCTTTTCATCAGAGCAAGTCCAGGCAGATGGTGAGTTCTCTTGTGGGAAACTGCTTCCTCTGCCATGTTGCAATGCTCGTCCATCCCCTGGCCTGCGGCAAAAGGGGCCCTAGCTCTTGTCCCTAGTTTCCCTTTTCAAAAAAGAGCGCCAAAGGCGCACGTGGCCGCGCGCGTGTGCGTGCACGCGCCTCTATATATAGAGGTGAGCTGGGAAAGGGGGCGGAGCTTGGGGGATGACGCTCTGTGCGCGCCGCAGCGCTTCTGCGCATGTGCGGGCGTCCCAGCATGTTAAAAAACACAATTATGTGTTGTGAGCTGGCTATGGAGTGCAGAGACAGAGCTGGCAACATTTAAAAAAGGCATACAGCAAGCGGTTGATGCAGGCATCCCCATAGAAAGGCACATTAGTAGACACCAACTGTTTTTATAGCAGCATTTGTGCTGGACTATTGTCAGTAAGTGGTGTATTTCGGCTGGAATACCTCAGCTTTGGGCTTAGGAATATGCCGTCTAAAAACTCCGGGACTAAAAATCCCAGGAAGCATAGGGGGTCTCCATCGGGCTCTGAGGATCTTGGGCATGCTTCGGCTGCACCAATCTCCCCTGAAGAATCAGAGGTTAGTGACTGTAGAGCACCCTCAGGAGTACCTGGTACTGTGGCTGTCCTCAGTTCACCTGCTCCTGTGTATGTAACAGAGGAGGTTTTTTCCTCAGCTCTGGGAGGGCTGGAAGAGAGATTGTCAGCATTGATCGCTGCTTCCCTGTCACAGGGAAAAAGCGCTCGATCTCCGTCTCCTCCCTCAGAGTGCCTGTTAGCGGAGCAACAGTCCCATACAGGGATCGACCTACCTGAGGGGGATCAGGATGAGGTCGATTCTGTTGTAGAGGAATCAACAGTGGAAGAGCCATTCTCAGCATCACATGCTGAAAGATTATGGGTTCAGTCCCTGACTAACATGGTCCGATCAGCATTTAAAATGCCCCTTGCGGAGCCATCATCCACTTCTGTCTCCTCGTTGGGGTCGCTAAAAGCTCCCCAGACTGTTTGTTCCTTTCCGATCCATCCTTTACTGGAAGGGCTCATTTACCAGGATTGGGAGCATCCTGATAAAATATTTACTCCTCCCAAGAGATTTCAGGTGGTCTATCCCATGGAGGATAAGTTCGTCAAAAAATGGAGGGTCCCTACAGTGGACGCAGCCATCTCTTGTGTGAATAAATCACTGACATGTCCAGTGGATAATGTCCAAATGTTCAAGGACCCAATAGATAAAAAATTAGAGTCCTTATTAAAATCTGCTTTTGCTACAGCAGGCTTGGTGACACAACCAGCAGTGGCAGCTATTGGGGTCTGCCAAGCAGTGAAGGATCAGTTGAAACAGGTCTTAAGGGACTTGCCAGATCAGCAGGCTCTTGCCCTAGCTGATCTACCTAGAGCCTTATGCTTTGCGGTGGATGCTATAAAGGATTCAATCCATCAGGCCTCCCGCCTTACGCTGTCTGTAGTACATATGCGCAGGCTTCTATGGCTCAAAAACTGGTCTGCTGAAGCTCCCTGTAAAAAATTGCTGGTCAGCTTCCCATTTCATGGTGAACGCTTATTCGGGGAAGACCTGGACAAATATATCCAGAAAATTTCCAGCGGTAAAAGTACACTTTTGCCGGTTAAAAACAGAGTTAGAGGTCCCTCTTTTAAGAGGCCTGCTTCTCCAGTCCCTAGGACATCGGCTGTGGAACAGTTCCGACGGCCTCCTCGGTCAAATCCCGGAGGTAAAAATCAGGGACAATTGCAGGGTAACAAGAAGCCCTGGAGCAGGAGAGGTACAAAACCTCCCCCAAAGTCAAATGCATGAAGGGTTGCCCCCACTCAATCGGGTGGGGGGAAGACTTCAGTTGTTCACAGAGACCTGGCGGGACACGATCAGAGACAGATGGGTGCTCTCCGCAGTAAGTCTGGGATACAAATTGGAGTTAAAAGACTCCCCTCCTTCCCACTTTATAAGGTCAAACGTGCCAACGGATGCCCAGAAGAGAGGATCCCTCCTGTTGGCACTAGAACAATTATTGCTCCAAGCAGTAATTATAGAGGTTCCCCTGGAAGAATGGGGGTTCGGGTTTTACTCAAACCTCTTCACAATCCCGAAGCCAAACGGGGACGTGAGGCCCATATTAAATCTAAAAGGGCTAAACAAATTCCTACATATCAGGACTTTCCGGATGGAGTCGATCCGATCGGTGGCCACTGTCCTACAAGGGGAGGAATGGTTAGCCTCGATCGACATCAAAGATGCTTATTTGCACATTCCCATCTTTCCAGCCCACCAAAAATTTCTACGCTTTGCGGTAGAAGGGCGCCATTTTCAGTTCAGAGCCTTACCCTTCGGTCTGGCCACAGCACCACGAGTGTTCACAAAAATTCTGGCCCCATTATTGGCCAATCTAAGAGCACGAGGTGTAACGATAATGGCATATCTAGACGACTTGTTGCTGATAGACCACTCAGTGGAAAAACTAGAAGTGGTTGTTCACGAGACAATCGAGTATCTGGAATATCACGGTTGGATTATCAACCGAGACAAGTCAGCCCTAAAACCAGTCAAAAGTCTGGAATACTTGGGGCTAAGGCTGGATTCAGACCAGAGAAAAATTTTCTTGCCTCAAGAAAAGGGGTCGTCTTTGAGAGATTTGATCCACCTAGTGGGTACAAAAAGACAGCCATCCATACGCCTGTGCATGAGGCTGCTGGGAAAAATGGTGGCATCATTCGAAGCAGTACCCTACGGTCAATTCCATTCAAGGAATTTGCAAAGGGCCATACTGTCAGCCTGGAACAAAAAAGTTCAGGCCCTAGACTTACCAATGTCCTTGTCCCCTTCCGTTCGCAAGAGCCTCCGTTGGTGGTTGGTTCCCCAGAATCTGGAAAGAGGGAAATCCTTCAGTCTGATTTCTTGGAAGGTGGTCACTACAGATGCCAGCCTTATAGGCTGGGGAGCAGTACTGGAGCAATGGTCTCTCCAGGGCAGATGGTCGGATGCAGAAAAGGCCCTGCCCATCAATCTCTTAGAGATACGAGCAGCCCGGTATGCCCTAGTAGCATGGACATCCAAACTCCAAGGGTCCCCTGTCAGAATTCAATTGGACAATGCCACGGCAGTGGCATATATCAATCATCAGGGTGGCACCAGGAGTCGTGCAGCCCAGAGGGAAGTAAATTGCATCCTGAAATGGGCAGAAAGATATGTCCCAGCCATATCTGCGGTATTCATTCCAGGAGTGGAGAATTGGAAGGCGGACTTTCTAAGTCGCCAACAATTATGCCCAGGGGAATGGTCCCTTCATCCCGAGGTTTTCCGGACAATATGTCAGCGGTGGGGAACACCGGATGTAGATCTGCTAGCATCCAGATTCAACGCAAAAGTGGACAGGTTTGTCTCTTGGACAAGGGATCCCCTAGCTTGCGGCTCGGATGCCCTAGTGTTCCCTTGGGATCAGTTCAAGCTGATATATGCATTCCCACCGCCACAATTGTTACCTCGATTACTCCGCAGAATCAGGGTAGAAAAGAAACCAGTGATTCTGGTGGCTCCAGCGTGGCCCCGAAGAGCATGGTACGCGGAGATTGTAAAGATGTCTGTGGGGAGTCCTTGGACCCTCCCACATCGTCCGGACCTGCTTTCGCAAGGACCGATATACCACCCTTCCTTACCAGCCCTAGGTTTGACGGCCTGGCTATTGAAGCCCACATTCTAAAAAAGAGAGGGCTCTCTAATTCTGTGGTATCTACCATGATCAATGCCAGGAAGCCGGTATCCAGGCAGATCTACTATAGAATCTGGAAGGCGTACATCGCCTGGTGTGAGGCCAAGAAATGGCATCCACGTAAATACGTAATAGGTAGGATTCTGGACTTCCTACAATGGGGCTGTAGATAGGAAGCTTGCCTTGAGTACTATCAAGGGTCAGATTTCGGCCTTGTCAATATTTTTTCAAAGGCCCTTGGCTTCGCATTCACTAGTCAAAGCCTTTATACAAGGAGTGATGCGTATTAGCCCTCCGGTTAATATTCCCATATGTCCATGGGACTTAAACCTGGTTCTGTCGGTTCTACAGAAACAACCATTTGAACCATTACAGCATATTTCCCTGGTTCTTCTCACCAGGAAATTGATTTTTCTAGTAGCCATTTGTTCGGCTAAAAGAGTGTCGGAATTAGCCGCTATGTCCTGTAGGGAGCCATATCTGGTTATCCATAAGGACAGAGTAGTGTTACGTCCTCATCCAGCCTTTCTTCCTAAGGTGGTATCGAGGTTTCATTTGAACCAAGATGTGGTTCTTCCTTCTTTTTTCCCCAAACCTAGTTCGGTAGAGGAAAAGTTATTGCATTCTCTGGATGTAGTAAGAGCAGTTAAAGCTTATCTAAAAGCCACTGCTCAGATTCGCAGAACGGATACTTTGTTTATTCTGCCGGAAGGCCCCAGAAGGGGTCAGGCAGCGTCAAAATCTACTTTAGCCAAGTGGATTCGACAGGTCATAATGCAAGCCTATGGCTTGAGAAGGAGACCGCCTCCGTTCAAAGTTAGGGCGCACTCCACGAGAGCAGTTGGAACTTCATGGGCAGTGCATCACCAGGCCTCCCTGGCTCAAATCTGTAAGGCCGCAACATGGTCTTCAGTACACACGTTTACTAGGTTCTACCAGGTGGACGTTAGAAGTCAGGAGGATGTCGCCTTTGGGCGCAGTGTGTTGCAGGCCGCAAAAGATCCTCATGTCTGATAGCGCTCAGCTTATGTATGGTGTACCCCCCCCCCCCCCTCATTGGGCATTGCTTTAGGACATCCCACATAGTAATGACTATGCCGCTCTGTGTCCCGTGATGTACGAGAAAGAAAATAGGATTTTTATAACAGCTTACCTGTAAAATCCTTTTCTTGGAGTACATCACGGGACACAGAGCTCCCACCCCTCTTTGGGGACACTTATTGCTTTGCTACAAAACTGAGGTGCTCCCGGATGGGAGGGGCTTATATAGGGGAAGGTACTTCCGGTTTTGGAAGTTGCCAGTGCCAGCACCTGAAGGTATCTATATAACCCACATAGTAATGACTATGCCGCTCTGTGTCCCGTGATGTACTCCAAGAAAAGGATTTTACAGGTAAGCTGTTATAAAAATCCTATTTTTGCCGCGATTTTAGCTGTGTTTTACCGCGTTTGCGTCTATAAGCGTTTAGTTAAAGCTGAAGTAAACCCATCCATGAAACAGTTTCATTTCCGGCACGTGCCGGAAATGTAACACTCCCATTGGTTGTGCTCTCAACCAAAATGTCAAACCATCCAATGGCTGGTGTCATAACTGATCACATGTGCAGCATCATGGCAGTTGGAGATTAAACAGAGGCAAAGATGGCAGCTTCCTTGGCTGAAAACGATAGGAGGGTTTACTTACACTTTAAGAAACATCATAAGACCCTCCCTAAGCTCAAAAAACAGTATTATTTAACCATTTCAGCCATTTTGTGAGACCAGAGTGAGTAGCAGCAGCTGAGAGAGCAGCAGTGTACTTGTATTTAGTGTGTCACTTGCCATGTCACCTGCCACAAGTTGTGGATTGTCCACCTGGCCACGTCGCCTGCCACAAGTTGTGAATTGTCCACTTGCCACGTCACCTGCCACGTCACCTGCCACAAGTTGTGGATTGTCCACTTGCCACGTCAACTGGCCACGTCACCTGGCCACATCACCTGCCACGTCACCTGCCACAAGTTGTGAATTATCCACTTGCCACGTCACCTGCCACGTCACCTGCCACAAGTTGTGAATTATCCACTTGCCACGTCAACTGGCCACGTCACTTGCCACAAGTTGTGGATTGTCCACTTGCCACGTCACCTGGCCACATCACCTGCCACGTCACCTGCCACAAGTTGTGAATTATCCTCTTGCCACGTCACCTGCCACGTCAACTGGCCAAGTCACCTGCCACAAGTTGTGGATTTTCCACTTGCCACGTCACCTGCCGCAAGTTGTGGATTATCCACTGGCCACGTCACCTGCCACGTCGCCTGCCACAAGTTGTGGATTGTCCACTTGCCACAACACCTGGCCACGTCACTTGCCAAGTCACCTGGCCACGTCACCTGCCACAAGTTGTGGCTTGTCCACTTGTCATCTCCCCTTGGCCACGTCACCTGCCACAAGTTGATTGTCCACTGGCCACGTCACCTGCCACGTCACCTAGCCACGTCACCTGCCGGAAGTTGTGGATTGTCCACTTGCCACGTCACCTGCCACAAGTTGTGCATTGTCCACAATGCAATGCAAGCAATTACAGTTTTTTTTATATTTTTTTTATGGTTTTTCATCATTTGCCATCATTTTTGAGATTTCTAATGTAAAAAAATAGGTCACCTTTAAAAACGCTTATAAACGAAATCGCGGCAAAACGCCGGTGCCACATTTAGCCGCGTTTTGCGTCTGAACCCATTTTTTTGCTTTCAGAAAAACGAGGTTAAACGCAACTGCATATAAACGGCAATAAACGAGACGGTGTACATGGTCACATAGGATAACATTGAATGAGTTCAGGGGCAGTTGAAAAAAGTGTCCAACTGCCTCTGAACACGAGTTTAACAGCGTTTCGTGTGCATGGGGCCTTAAAGGGGTTGTAAGGTTTATTTTTGTATTTATTTTTTAAATAACAAACATGTTATACTTACCTCCACTGTGCAGTTCGTTTTGCACAGAGTGGCCCCGATCGTCCTCTTCTGGGGTCCCTCGGCGGCTGTCTCGGCTCCTCCCCGCAAGAGCTAGCCCCCTTCATGGGAGGTGCTCTCCCAAGGGGGTTAGTTTGCGGGCGCGCTCCCGTGATACAGCCGGCGGCTATAGCCGCCGACTGTATCACTCGGCCCCACCCCCAGCGCGCTGCATCATTGGATGTGATTGACAGCAGCGCGAGCCAATGGCTGCGCTGCTATCAATCCATCCAATCTAGCCAATCAACGGCCAGACTCCGTGGAAAAGAGGACGCTGGACATGCGCACAGCAGGTGAACGGGTTTAGGTAAGTAAAACGGGGGGGCTGGGGGGCCGTCATTGCCAGGTGTTTTTTCACCTTAATGCATAGGATGCATTAAGGTGAAAAAACACGAACCTTTACAACCCCTTTAATATAATAAGCCTGCTTCAGTTTGGCCATTTGTTGATAACATTCTGGACATATTGCTAACTTCAGGGAGAGATCTGTAAAAGGAGACTGCAAAGTCTGGCCTGCTCACTACAGTCTGAAATGAAGACCAAGCAGATAATGAATCCTAGACTATTTTAGTTGTGGATAATTGTATTTTGGCACAGGGGTCTGAAGCTCAGATACTTGGTGCCTCATGTATTTCTTGGATAGCATTTAACAATGTGATAATATTGTTTTAACTGCCATTACAGTGTACATTTCGCCTGAGTTTTAAGGTTAGTGTTAGACGTCAGGTTGAGGGTAAGGGTTACGTTTAGCGGTTTGGTTGAGGTTTTGCATTGTTTATGGGTTGGGTTGAGGTTACCAATCTGTTTTTGGGTGGTTTTCATTTTTTGGATGTGATATTAATATAACGTGGGGGGAAAAAAAATAGTGTTTAATTTCTGGTGCCAAAAAAGCGAGCCAAATTTCAGAAGCTGAAAACCAATGTATGTTTTTTGGTGGTCTATGCTTCTAAGAATATACAAAAGCACAGTTACTGGCTGTATCTTTCTCTTCTTTTAGACTGTGTGACAGACAGTCCCTGTCAGTGGTAGATGGTGTGTATCTGTCACAGAATTTTAAGGTTTATGAGGTGAATTATACAAATGTGAACTCACCAGGGGGGGCCCCAATGGTTGCCAATCCCAGTATTGATATAACAGAAAAGCAAATCTCCCCAAAAAGAGAGTAAGGGACTTTGTAGGCAACAAGATTGAATGAAACAGTTTGATCGATAGATTAGTATCATTTAATGAAAAAATATAATATAAAAGTTTATAAGGTGTAAACAACACCAACAATGTAACATCATAAAATCACCAATATACAATATTGAGATATTCATGCAGTCAGTATTCCAGCCAATGCGTTTCGGGACTTATTGGGGGTCCCTTCATCAGGGTTATTCCAGATTGACTGACCATAGCATGTTCTAGACAGGAAATACAAAGAAAATACACATAATAGAACCATATATACATACATATCAAAATTGCACATATATACATAGAACATAGATTCATCATGAATAGGGGCAGGGGAAAGGAGCATCGTTGAGGACAGGACTACAGACAGCCACCTACCAACTCATTTGAAAGATTGTCGCATGTGTCTCCAAGGATTGTGTCAGGCCCAAAAAGTGCATGGGGTGTGACAGTAGATAAGAAAAATGCTCCAAAGATGGACCACATAAGGAGTAGTTGGACTATGGCCACTTGGCTATACACTAGTGTGGCCAGGGCAGGTGTCATGGATGTCTGCAAACAAAACAATGGACAGATTATATATGCTGTTTGCTTGAGATACTTGGTACTTTAAAATAGACAATTTACTACTATCATTAACTGTCTATGACTATATGCATATAAGTGCACAGAGTCATGCTTGCATATAAAAAAAAAAAAGAGAATGATGCAATAAAGAAAAGAATGCAAAAAATGCAAGCTAAGCCTACTATCAAAATAGGCAGGGTCACATGTATATGCATAAAAATAGTATCCATTGGACTGTTTCATTATATAGGTAACTGTGTTTGAGACCCACATCCTTGCGTCATTCATAACATATGAATCCGCAGTGGTATGGTCAAAACAGAGTAACCTGTTTGTAGAAAGGGAAAATCCCATTGTCATATGGTCCACATTGTACTAACTGAGGTGAATGGGTGGCAGTGAGGTCTATAGCAGGATGCTAGCGGTTAACCACTGCTCACACCTTGCTCCCCCTCTGGGGTATAATTGGTCTTCCCTGGGTTAATCAGGGTGTTGGTGAGTAAGGATGAGCTCCGGCGTGTTCGCACAGTCCACGTGCAGAGCCCGCCAGGAAGTCGGCACTGCGCTGCGCTAATCACAGGCAGTGAGACATTTCCCGATCTCTGCAGCCGCGCATCAGGACAATGTCTCACTGCCTGTGATTAGCGCAGCGCAGTGCCGACTTCCTGGCGGGCTCTGCACGTGGACTGTGCGAACACGCTGGAGCTCATCCTTATTCGTGAGAAAGGAGACAAGCAGGCTGCCAGGGAACATGCCTGCAGGACTGGAGCAGACCCAGTGAGGTCTATTTATTAGCCAGGGGGCTTATATTTGTGTTGATGGACTTTTACTTTGGGACTATGTTTTCTACCCCTGTGGGGGAATTCTTTTCTGTTTGTTGTAATATGCTGACCAAATAAACACGGGCAAGAGGCCCCTTAACCTTACACATGGCTGGATTACCTCTCTGAGAACTCTCCACTTGGAGCTGACCTTTTGTAAAAGTTATTTTTCCTAATTAGTCATGTTGTTTGGGTGTGTTACTGAAGCTGTGACCATAGTAAATGTAGTTGGAGAACCGGTAAACTTGAGTTTAAATTAGGGATGCACTGATACCATTTTTTTTAAGACAGAGTATGAGTACCAATACAGTAATCACCCATACCAATTACCAATACCTACGGTATTTTGAGCGTTTTTTTAGACTAATGAAAAATGATTACCGTAGATCAGTATGGAGTGAGGGGTACAGGAAGAGGGTTCCTGCACAGGATCAGAGAAGGAGTAGAGGGCAGAGGACAGTGTCGGAGGGGACCCTGGACATCTTGGAATGGTCAGAGGGACCCCGGAACAGAGCTAAGGTAGTCGGGCAGGGAGGGGCAGCTAGTACTCATGATTTGGGCAGCAGCGGAGCCTGGTCTCTTCCTAAAGGACATCCTCTTGGCTGTGGGGTGAGCCATTGAATCAGGTTTTACCGCTCCCTTTTACAAAATGGATCACTAAATGTTAATGCACTGAGGACGCTGTAATGCTTGAGGATATTGTTGGCAGAAGTCCATACAGATGAATTAACACTTTAAATCAAATCTTTATGTTTGAATTGCATATCTACACTGGGTCTCTGTGCTTTTCCATGCAATGCAGATAGGTCTTAGTTGGTGGGAGGGCCGGCCATGGTATTGTACATAGTCTTCTAAAAACAACAGTACGCTGACTCAGTAAACCTTTTGGGCAGCACAGTGGCTAAGTGGTTAGCACTTCTGCCTGGCAGTACTAGGATTGTTGGTTCAAATCCCAACCACGGGATTGCCTGGAGTTTGCATGTTCTCCTTGTGCCTGCGTGCTGGCAGGTTAATTGGACCCTGTCTAAATTAACCTTAGAACATGTATGTATGTGTGTGGACCTTAGATTGTAAGCTCCTTAAGGTCAGGGACTGAGAGGAATGTACAATATGTATCTAAAGCACTGCGTAAATTGTTGGCGCTATATAAATACCTGAAATAGATAATGCAAGCAGTGGACTGGACCTTGGGAGGGTTTATGCAAATATCAAAATGCTTTTTATAATGTGTCGGCTTGGAGGATAGAGCTAGATGACCCTGGATGTTCTCCAGCCAGGAAATGACTTACTTGCAGCTTCCAAAACCATATAATAGGAGGTCAAACCTAAACACTTTCAATTTGTATCCAAGCAGACAGGCCCTTACACTACATAGTTGAAGGTAAATCTAAGGCCGCTTTCACACTGAGGCATCGGTGGCGTTTTACTGTCGTTTTTGCAGCGCTTTTCGGGCGCTTTTAAACCCCGCTAGCGGCCGGAAAAGGGTCAAAACCGCCTGCAAAGCGCTGCCCATTTTTTCTAATGGGCCGGGGCGCATTAAGAGCGGTGTATACAGCGCCTCAAAGATGCGGCTAGCAGGACTTTTTTTTAGCGTGTTGCCAGCGCACCGCTCCAGTGTCAAAGCCCTCGGGCTTTCACATTGGAGTGAAAGGAGAGGCTCTTTCACGGCGCTTTGCAGGCGCTATTTTTTGCGCTATAGTGCCTGCAAAGCGCCTCAATGTGAAAGCAGCCTTAAATTGTATAATATACGACCAGCACAGGAGAAGAGCATATACAACTGTGCAAGAAGGTAAAGCTGAAGTTTAGCTATAAAAAAAAAGGGTTGGTTTTAGATAGCCTTTAAATAATGGATAATCTACTAGGGGTTTTTGATACCATCTAGTAGCACAGTTGGGTAGATCTTCGAATTCTGGCAACCATGTCCTGCCATTCGAATTATGGGAAGACGCAGGAAGCCAGAACGTAATTCAAATAACTATAGCTGAAATCTCTGCGTTGGCTCCTTGGTTAGGAGGCCATCTATGGTTCTGACATTCCTCAGCCTCTGGAAAAAAAAATTGACACTTTTTTTCCCTTTAAATACATAATTTTCTTTTCTTTGCATTTTCCAGTGTGGAAATCCAGAGCTCAGCGTTAAAACTCTCCTCACGATTGGTCATCAGTCTTGCTGGAAAGGACAAGGAGGTAAGGCAAAGCCTGGAACATTGCTGTGTGGCAGGTAGCTCTTAGTTTTCCATCTATGTGTCAATCGTAAGCTGTCATTACCAGCAATGTACTTGTTATTTTATTTATTTATTACAGGTACTTATATAGCGCTGTCAATTTATGCAGTACTTCACCTATATATATTGCACATTCACACCAGTCCCTGCCCTCAAGTAGCTTTAGAGCAGGGACTGTGTATGTACAGATGTATGTACAGCATGTACAGTGCCTTGAAAAAGTATTCATACCCATTGAAATGTTCCACATTTTGTCACGTTACAACCAAAAACGTAAATGTATTTTATTGGGATTTTATGTGATAGACCAACACAAAGTGGCACAGAGTTGTGAAGTGAAAGGAAAATGACAAATGGTTTTCAATTTTTTTTTACAAATAAATATGTGAAAAGTGTGGGGGTGCATTTGTATTCAGCCCCCCTGAGTCAATACTTTGTAGAACCACAATTACAGCTGTAAGTCTTTTTGGGGATGTCTCTATCAGCTACAGCGTGAACTATTTCCCCATTCTTCTTTGCAAAATAACTCAAGCTCTGTCAGATTGGATGGAGAGCGTCTGTGAACAGCAATTTTCAAGTCTTGAACCAACTGCACAGAGGAGGTAAGTATAACATGTATGTTATTTAACCACTTACTGACCACTGCACGACTATATACGTCGGCACTTTGAAGAGGGATATCCCGGTAATGGCAGCAGCTGCTGCCATAACCGAGGTATCCATCTCTTCAGCCAGCGGTCCGGTTAATGATAATGGTGGTCTCTGCGGCGGTTTCGCCACAAGATCACCATTATTGGCGGCGGAGCCGGCAGTAGCGGCGGAGGCGATGGGGTCCTCTTTCTAGCTGGGTATGGATACGAGTGAGGGCAAGATGGCCCCCACCCATCTCCATACCATACCATAGCAGGGCGGAAGCGACGTCAAAACGTCACTTACGCCCATAGCTCTTAAAGGACCATTTTTTTGGGGGCATTTTTTCAAATGATAAATGTATTTTATTTTATTATTGCCTTTTAGTTTAAATATGAGATCTGAGATCTTTTTGACCCCAGATCTCATATTTAAGAGGTCCTGTCATGCTTTTTTCTATTACAAAGGATGTTTACATTCCTTGTAATAGGAATAAAAGTGACCCAATTTTTTATTTATTTTTTAAAAACAGTGTGAAAATAAATAAAATCATGTAAAGTCCTGACGAGCTCGCACGCAGAAGCGAACGCACACATGAGCAGCGCTCGCATATGAAAACGGTGTTCAAACCACACATGTGAGGTATCGCCGTGATCGTTAGAGCGAGAGCAATAATTCTAGCCCTAGACCTTCTCTGTAACTCAAAACATGCAACCTGTAAAAAAATGTAAACGTCGCCTATGGAGATTTTTAAGGGTAAAAGTTTGATGCCATACCACGAGTGAGCGCAATTTTGAAGCGTGACATTCACAATGTAAAAAAATTGGGCTAACTTTACTTTTGTCTTATTTTTTAATTCAAATATTAAATTTTTTCCCAAAAAAGTGCGCTTGTAAGACCGCTGCGCAAATACGGTGTGACAAAAAGTATTGCAATGACCGCCATTTTATTCTCTAACAAGAAACAAGAAAACAAGAAAAAAAAAACTTTACAATCACTTTAAAGTATGCTTGTGTGAAGAAGGCCTTACAGTGACGTACATACCTACGTACATAAGTAAATACATTAAATAAATAAATAACCCCTAATCATAACCTTTAACACCTAATCCTAAACCCCTTAAAAAAAATAAAAATATGGATGAAAAAGCTGAAAAACATACCAACAAATGATTATATTTTTCTCTTTTGACTAATAAAAAATCGCCAAAGCTTAAAAACGCTGTTCAAAAATGCTCAAAAACGCGCATACAAACGCCCAAAAAACTGCCCGAAATAACACTTAAAAACGCGACACTCAGGTATGAATGTAGCCTGAAAGTCAGTGACGAGATCCCAGGCATTGTGACACCCGATGAACATTTCAGAATTTGTTTATCTTCTGTCTGGTTTCAGGTTCTTTTCTCTTTGCAGTTCTTATTTGTTTCACTGAATCACTTGATTTACTTGTAATTGTGATTTCAGTGAAGTTGGCCTCCTGGAAATCCATTAAAGTTCATACAAGTGAAGGTGATGTGAGTCATTCTCTGAGTTTTTCTCTTATTTGTGTCACTGATTGCAACACTTCTACATTGGTTAGCCATCAGTGGGAAGGCTGAGATGCAATTAAGTCTATATGGAGCGTGAGCAAGTGTGCTGTACATCTATTGCAGGGATATGCAATTAGCGGACCTCCAGCTGTTGCAAAACTACAAGTCCCATCATGCCTCTGCCTCTGGGTGTCATGCTTGTGGCTGTCAGAGTCTTGCTATGCCTCATGGGAATTGTAGTTCTGCATCAGCTGGAGGTCTGCTAATTGCATATCCCTGATCTATTGTGTTGTAGAATACCGGCCAATGGCTTTTTATTGTTATTTCTTTTTATATAAGTTGTTATGTTTAGGGCCTCATTCACACCTTTGAATAACGTCGACAGCGCACACCTACAGGATATTCTGCGAATAGTTGTGGGCAGAAATCCCCATTGAAAGCAATTAGAGGCCGAGAAGCCATTTGTGGCCATTTGCATGTCATGCAGCGATTTACCTGTGGATGATCAGCCCTGGAAGTAGACAGATGGGGTGATCACAGTCGCAAGTGTGAATGAGACCTAAGGCTGGCCATACACTAGTAGAGTTTAGTTTGAAAACTTTTATCTTAAGAACATTCGTTCAATTTCCCTAATGGTTGGAGAGGAAAAAAAAGATGACCTGATTCCGCCATCCACACATTTGAGGTGGATGGGGAATCCTTTCCGATGAGCAGTGGCGGGCCCGTCCATTAGGGACAACGGAGCGCCACCTCCTCTATATCCAAGGCTGCCACCCCCATGCTCTATCCACGGCCGCTATTTTGACAGGACACCGCCACCCCTTATTCATGCCCCTTTCAGGACGCTGGGCGCGTGAATTACAGCGGGGGTGTTTTTTTTTTTTTTTAAGCTAGGCTTCAAAATAGGGAGGGCTCGTGGCACAGAGCATTGCAACCGGAGCCCACCCAGGTGTTGCAACAGCGAATGAATATTCGCTATTGAAACACTGATCCAGCAAATCAGAAGCAGGTCTGAGACCCGTTTTTCAATTGGTCGAAAAGATAAGTGTCAATTGGCCACCGAAGAGGAGGGAGGAAGCGTAAGCCGGCTCGATGCCCGTGGAGAGCAGGGGAAGGGAAAGCCGCCGCTGAGCAAGGGAAGCCGCCGGTGAAGCCCAGGAGAAGCACTGCCCACCATAGTTTGGGGTAAGTGCACCAGACCCACCCGACCGACCGGGGGGGGGGTGTACTATTTGCTGCCCCCCCCCCCCCAAAAAAAATTACCACCACTGCTGCTGAGATATTGTATTTTGACAATGGGGAGACTTCCCTGTAGTCACAGTATAGTAATTTGTGGCACTGATTGATTGGGAAAAACTACTGATTCACCGATGCCACTTTTTTGACACCGAGTACGAGTACCGATACTTGACATCA
Organism: Rana muscosa; assembly: GCA_029206835.1. NCBI lineage: Eukaryota > Metazoa > Chordata > Amphibia > Anura > Ranidae > Rana > Rana muscosa. Next base: position 243,389,694 of record CM055121.1, on the reverse strand, counting down.
TGTACTCGCCGATACCAATTACCGATACCTGATTTTTGTCATGTGACATATTTTTTTTTAAATTATGAAAAATTACCCATTTTCCCGATAATATGAGGAATTGAAACTCAGTCAAAAGACATCATGAAAGAAAACATTTTTATTTGCTGGTGACAAAGCTGTTAAAGCGCAAATTGCACAGAACATGTTATATAAAAAATAATGTCAAATGTCAATGACATGTACATTGCAAGTGCACAATGTTTAGGCATGAGGAGAAGCAAGAACAGTACAGTACCTCAGTCAACTCACTCACAAGACATTATAACATTTAAAAAACAAAATACAACATGTGTTTGTTTCTAGTTCAACTTCTTAAGCATGTGTAAAAGAAACCCATTTCACAGACAGAACAAATTGTGTTCATTCCAGGATGCCAGGGATGTGTGTTAGGTTGGCATGTCGGCTGCAGTAAAGCCTCATGCACAGCTCAAAGCAGCTGCTTCTCCAGGTGTTTTAGCTCTTTTTAGCTTTTTTTTTTCTCTACCTGTTACCTCTTCCCCTCCATGTTAGCCTATGTGTTCATTCATGGCCAAGGAACACTATATGCGGTTTCAGAAGTTTAATGGCAGGGCAGTTTACAGGCAGCAGGCAGAAAAAAAATCCAAAGAAATTGGAAATGGAAATCTTTGGATTTTTTTTCTGCCTGTAAACTTTCCTGCCACTAAACTCCTGAAACTACGGTGCAATGGGCTGACCTGGAAGGGAGGCGTTAAAGCGGAGTTCCACCCAAAAATGGAACTTCCCCTTTTTGTAACCCTCCCCCCCTCCGGTGTCACATTTGGCACCTTTCAGGGGGGAGGGGGGTGCAGATACCTGTCTAAGACAGGTATTTGCACCACTTCCGGGTATTGACTCCCGCGGCAGTCACGCCCCTTCGCGTCACCCCCCCCCCCAATGTATTCTGGGAAACTCACTATTCCCAGGAGACAGTGGGGACCAGTGACGGCACACCGCGCTACTCGCGCATGCGCAGTAGGGAACCGGGCAGTGAAGCCGCAAGGCTTCACTTCCTGATTCCCTCACCGAGAATGGCGGCGGCAGCATCAGAGGACCGAGCGACTTCTCGACCTCGTCTGCCGACATCGCGGGCGCGCTGGAAAGGTAAGTGTCCATTTTTTAAAAGTCAGCAGCTGCAGTAATTGTGGCTGCTGACTTTAAAAAAAAAAAAATGGCGTAACTCCGCTTTAAAAAGGAGGAAAAAAGCTCAAACTCCTTGAGGAGCAGCTGCTTTGAGCTGCATTGTACAACTGTGCAGGCATTATGCCTTGAAATTGAAAAGCTCAAATGTCACTCACAGAACATGAAATATCATCATTGATGACGTCACGTGTAAAACAAACAACAAGTTCACGTCATCGACCAACCCAAGTGCAATACAGTTAAGTAATGTTAGGCATGAGGAGGAGCAACTAGAACAGTACCTCAAAACTTGCATTATTTTGTAAACATTTTTAAAATAAAAAAAAAACAAAACATGCTAGCTTCTAGTTTAACTTCTTATGAAACTCGTGAAAGAAACATTTTCACAAGTTCATTCCAGGATGGCAAGGAGCCAAGGACTTAGCAGCAGTAAGGCCACATGCACAATAAGGCCCCTTTCACACGGACGGATAGAATGGTGCTTTTAGCTGCAAATTTTCTAGTTTTCTACCGCAGCTAAAAGCACACAATGCTTTCCTATGGCCCCATTCACACACAGTGTTTAGCTGCGATTTCGTTACATGCGGTTCGGTGCGAATAGAAAAAATAGAATTGAATGCGTCCAGGTGCGATGTAGCGCAGCTATCTGCACATAACTGCAGGTAATCGCAGTGCACTGTGTCAGCTGCGGATAGCAGCGTGAACAAAAGAAAATAACAACAGGAAGCACATCAAAATAAAAATGGTTGCTATGGGGATGACAATAATAGCCAACCGCAGCTAAATGCAGCCGCATGTAAACGCAGCTAAAAGCAGTGTACAAATGCAGCTGATCGCTGTGCCTGGGGTCTTGAATTTCAAAAGAAAGAAACATGCTTTTAACTGCGGCAGAACAGCCGCCCGTGTGAAAGGGGCCTAAAGCTCAAAGTAGCTGCTCCCTCTTTTTAAGCCTTTCGTTTGCCTGTAGTGTTAACTCTATGCCTCCATATTAGGCTATGTGTCCCCCATGCATTGCACGTTGAATCATCTATAGTGTGCAATGTGCACACTATAGGTGATTCACTTTTTCACTTAAAGGGGTTGTAAAGGTAAAAGTTTTTTCACCTTAATGCATTCTATACATGAAGGTGAAAAAACATCTGCAGATTAGAGGCCCCCTGAGCCCCCCGTTTACTTACCTGACCCCTCGAAAGTCCCGCACCGTGAGCGCACAGGCTTCTCGGCCGTCTTCCCGGCTCATTCATTGGTTGATAGAAAGCAGCGCAGCCATTGGCTTGCGCTGCTGTCAATCACATCCAATGATGCGGCGCGCCGGGGGGCGGGGCCGAGTGATACAGTGAGCGGCTATGGCCGCCGGCGGTATCACGGGAGCGCGTCCGCAAGAGCTCATCACCATGCGAGCTCGCTCGCATGAAGGTGATGAGTTCTTGCGGGGAGGAGCTGAGACAGCCGCCGAGGGACCCCAGAAGATGAGGTTCGGGGCCACTCTGTGCAAAACGAGCTGCACAGTAGAGGTAAGTACAACATGTTTGTTATTTAAAAAAAAAAAAAAAAAATTATCTTTAGTGAATCTTTAAGGAAATTGGTGGCAGGGCAGTTTACCGGCATAATTTCTATCTACTGTATGTATAGCTGGCTTTAGTGATTGTTAAAGCGGAGCTCCACCCTAAATTTGCACTTCTGCTAATCAGAACCCTCCCCCCCTCGGGTGTCACAATTGACACCTTTCAGGGGGGAGGGGGTTGAAGATACCTGTCTAAGACAGGTATTTTCACCCACATCTGGGAGTCCTCTCTCCGGGAATCTGCGGGAGTGACGTCTTTTCCCCCAGACTTCCCGTAGTGTTCTGGGAGACACTCGGCTCCCAGAACACAGGAGGACGAATCAGAACGGCGCAGCGCGACTCGCGCATGCGCCGTAGGGAACCGGCAGTGAAGCCGCAAGGCTTCACTGCCTGGTTCCCTCAGCGAGGATGGCGGAGGGGGCAGCAGAGTGATAAGCGATCGCTCGTCCTCTGCTGCGGACGTCGCTGGACTCCAGGACAGGTAAGTGTCCAAATATTAAAAGTCAGCAGCTGCTGTAGCTGTAGCTGCTGGCTTTTAATATAATTTTTTTGGGCGGAGCTCCGCTTTAACCACTTTAGGCCCAAGGTACATCATACAGGCATCATTCAGATATTGCCGGTTTCAGCCGGCGATTCCCTGCACCATGAGACTGATCATAGTGGCTGTTCCGCCACTTGATCGTTCTTACGGGCAGTGTGATCGGTGAGTCAGTGACAGGATCCGCTGGCCCCGGATGTTGATCACAGAGATTTCCGGCGGACCAGATGGTCGCCGGAGTCTCTATGATCGTCGGAGGCCGGGCGCGATGTTATGACGTCACGCCCGGCCCCTGCATTCAAAAAAACTGCGCCGCTTCGGCTTTGAATCTGTGATCTTTTTTTTTTTTTTAGGCTTCCCAGCCTAGTGGTGAGATGTAAAGAGGTCCTGTCATGTCATATTCCTATTACAAAAGATGTTTACAAGTGTCAAAATAAAAATAAAAAAGTAAAATTAACAATAAAAAAATAAATACATTTTAAAGTGCCCCTGTCCCTGTGTGCTCGCATGCAGAAGCGAACGCATACGTAAGTCCCGCCCACATATGAAAACGGTGTTCAAACCACACGTGTGAGGTGTCGCTGCAAACGTTTGAGCGAGAGCAATAATTCTAGCCCTAGACCTCCTCTGTAACTCAAAAAATGTAACCAGTAAAAAAAATTATGGGGATTTTTAAGTACCAAAGTTTGGCGCCATTCCATGAGGGTGTGCAATTCTGAAGTGTGACATGTTAGGTATCTACTTACTCGGCGTAACTTCATCTTTCACATTATGCAAAATAATTGGGCTAACTTTACAGTTTTTTTTTTTTTTTTTTTAGCGTGAAACAGTTTTTTTTCCCCAAAAAATTGCGTTTGAAAAATTGCTGCGCAAATACCGCACAAGGTAAAAAGTTGCAATGACCGCCATTGTATTTTCTAGGGTCTTTGCTAAAAATACATATATAGTGTTTGGGGGTTCTATGTAATTTTCTAGCAAAAAAATTATGATTTTTACATGTAGGAGCGAAGTGTCAGAATTGGCCCTGACCTGAAAGTACTTTCAAACTACATTGGTCAAGTTATTGAACGCGCTAAGACTTTTCATAGTACAAATATTCATACAAACGTTCATTCAAAAATCTACTAGTCAAAAGTAATGGGCAGAAATCAGCATTTTCACCAATATATCTCCTATGGCACCAACATCCCTGAATTAGTAATCAATCAATATGCAGGATATGGGATTTTAAAGGTGCGGTGTACATGAAAATACTCAACAAATAATGTTGTATAAAAATAAAAAAAGATTTATTCATGACAAAAATTAATTGTTTTTTTTTAAAAAATGATAAATACATATCACAATTGAAGTCATAGGCATACACCTAATACCCCAAAATTACAATAATGGATAGTATTCAGTTTGAGGTGGCGTCCATTTATCAACAGTTTCGCCTATAAGGCTTCTTCAGGATTGGACGCAGAAAGCATTCAATTAGAAATACATAGGTTTTTCCAACTTTAGGTGAAAAGAAAAAAGAACAATCAATTACTTACATTACACACAAAATAAATCGCACCCAGTGATAAGGCATACATGCACATTAACTGCTGAAAATGCAGCTGGACAGCTGAGTTCTCCCTACCTCCATGATTCACGGAAGTGCATACAGCGGAGAACAATTTCTCTCTTCCTCTCTCCAGGTGCCCGTGCGCACACTCCACCCAGCTCCCTCAAGTTGTAACTAATTATCCCGTTGTACACTCAGAGGTTTATTTCTGCACGCTCCTTCTTTGACAAGACACTAAGGAACCCCAGGTGGGTTTATGCACTTATGCCCTATACATGTGAGTGGCCCATTGTGCCCAATTGCCCATTTTTTTTTTCTTCACCATGTAACTGGGTGGTTCAGTTGATTTGAGTTTTTCTTGCTCACCACTTTTTTATTATTTTTTATTATTTTTACCTCTGACGAAGCTCTAATATAGGAGCAAAACATGTAAAGTTTAAGGTCCCTTTGGCTGCTTTGACACTGGGGCAGGGGTGGGGTCAGCGCTATTTTTGGCGGCGCCGGCGCTATTTTTAGCGGCACTTTACCGTTGTTTTTGCGGAGGTATTTGGCCGCTAGCGGGGCGCTTTTAACCCCTGCTAGCGGCCGAAAAAGGGTTGAAAACCACCGCAAAGCGCCGCTGCACTGGCGTTTTGCCGGTGGTTCGGCCGCGCTGCCTTTCAATAGGCAGGAGCGGTGCAGGAGTTTTTTTGATGTCCTGCCAGCGCATCGCCTCAGTGTGAAAGCACTCTGGCTTTCACACCGAGACTGCAGGGGAGCCGTTTTTCAGTCGCTTTACAGTCGCTATTTTTAGCCAAAAAGCACCTGAAAAACGCCCCAGTGTGAAAGGGGTCTAAGGGAGCATATACTTTTCCATTCTTTTTTTCTTAGGGGTCACAAGATTTAATATCTTTTCCTCTTTTTTTTTTATTTTTTTTTTGCTGTGGTGAGGTACCAAAATATGCCTGACAAGACATTGTATTTCTTCTAGAGAATGATTTTTTTTGGGGTATGTTTAATATGGACCCACATTACATATCTGAGAGAGATAGGTCTTGATAGGCAATCAGAGAGAGAGCTAGGATTTTTAGACACTATTCCTTCCTTTCTTTCTCTGTTAATGTACAATTCATGGTAGGGCAGGTGAACAGTGATGGCCGCCACACGCCTCCTCTAAGACTACACTGGCAAGTGTGCCCAGTCATATATTACAACTGTTTTGGGGTATACCCATGATAGTACCATATGGGGGTGATATTGCCATCATTGTGTCCCATACATATTGATTGTTTGAGATTGACATCTATATAGATTTATATTACCTGGAGGCACTTAAAACAAGTATAATATATTTATTTTACCTTACTCTATAGGAATTTACATTTATGGTCATGAAACATACACTATATTACCAAAATTATTTGGACGCCTGGTTTTACATGAACTTTAATGGCATCCCAGTCTTAGTCCGTAGGGTTCAATATTGAGTTGGCTCCCCCTTTGCAGCTATAACAGCTTCAACTCTTCTGGGAAGACTGTCCACAAGATTTAGGAGTGTCTATAGTAATGTTTAATCATTCTTCCAGAAGCGCATTTGTGAGGTCAGGCACTGATGTAGACAAGAAGGCCTGGCTCACAGTCTCCGGTCTAATTCGTCCCAAAGGTGCTCTATCGGGTTGAGGTTAGGACTCTGTGCAGGCCAGTCAAGTTCCTCCACCCCAAACTCGCTTACCATGTCTTTATGCACCTTACTTTGTGCACTGGTCCAAATCATTTAGTGGAGGGGGGATTATGGTGTGGGGTTGTTTTTCAGAGGTTGGGCTTGGCCCCTTAGTTCCAATGAAGGGAACTCTAATGTGTCGTACACACGATCGCGATTTCCGACAAGAAAACCGTTTTTTTTTTTAGCCGGAAAATGGCTCAAACTTGTGTTGCATACACACGGTCACACAAATCTTGTCTGAAATTTCGACCGTCAAGAACGCGTGACGTACAACACGTACAAAGTTCAATAGGCAGTTCAGCTCTTCTGCTTGATTCTGAGCATGCGTGTTTTTTTGCGTGTTGTAATTCCATACAGACGATTGGAATTTTCCCATCACGACAATAGAGAAACTGCTCTTAATCTTTTCTTGGCGGAAATTCTCACAAAAAAAGTGCGATGGAGCATACACACGGTCGGAATTCCTGACAAAAAGCTCACATCAAACTTTTCTTGTCGGAAATCGCGATCGTGTGTACGAGGCATAAGGCTCTGTTCACATCTAGGCGTTGCTATTTACAGGCGTTTTTTCTGGCGTTTTGTAGCATTTTTGTACAGGCCTTTTCAAGGTTAAAAGGTCACCAATAAAAAAGCTGTAAAACGCCTGTAATCTGCCAAAAAAATAAGCTCCTGTACTTTTTTTTTAAGGACGGGCGTTTTGCTTCAGGCGACAGAACGCTTAGATGTGAAGAGGGCCCATTGAAATAATGGGATTTGTCTTGTTGGGCATTTTTAGAGCTGAGGCTTACAGCAGAAAGACACCCAAAAATGCCTAGGTGTGAACGGAGCCCTAAGGTGTCAGAATACCATGCTCCCAACTTTGTAGGAACAGTTTGGGGATGGCCCCTTCCTGTTCCAATATGACTGTACACCAGTGCACAAAGCAAGGTCCATAAAGACATGGATGAGCGAGTTTAGGGGTGGAGGAACTTGACTGGCATGCACAGAGTCCTGACCTCAACCCGATAGAACACCTTTGGGATGAATTGGACTGCAGACTGCAAGCCAGGCCTTCTCGTCCACATCAGTGCCTGACCTCACAAATGTGCTTCTGGAAGAATAGTCAAACATTCCCATAGACACACTCCTAAACCTTGTGGACAGCCTTCCCAGAAGAGTTTAAGCTGTTATAGCTGCAAAGGGTGGGCCAACTCAATATTGACTGGGATGCCAGTAAAGTTCATGTGCATGTAAAAATAGGCATCCCAATACTTTTGATAATATAGTGTACTTTTAGATTACTGAAATAAAGGTTACATTTTATATTGATGACCTTTGTTGCTTTGGGACACGCACCCTCGTCCAGTTTGAAACTATAATTGCCACATAGGAGATTGGTCTATGACTATATAATGCTTTTGTAAGTTTTGAGTTAAAATACACTTACAGTATATCTCTGCAATGCATGCATATATCCCAGGTTTTTTCCAATAAAAGGCCCTGAAAATACAGAACAATACAAAACAAGTTCTGCTAGAAATGCACTCGACTAATAATTTTCTATTTTGGGCTGACAACTCATCATTTCTGTACACTAATGCCGCGTACACACGGTCGGAATTTCCGACAACAAATGTTCGATGTGAGCTTGTTGTTGGAAAATCCGACCGTGTGTAGACTCCATCGGACATTTGCTGTCGCAATTTCCGACAACAAATGTTTAAGAGCTGGTTCTCCAATTTTTCCGACAACAAAACTTGTTTTCGGAAACCCCGATCGTGTGTAGCCAATTCCGACGCACACAAATTCTATGCATGCTCGAAATGAATTTGACGCATGCTCGGAATCATTGAACTTTATTTTTCTCGGCTCGTCGTAGTGTTGTACGTCACCGCGTTCTTGACGTTTGCAATTTCCGAGCAACATTTGTGTGACCGTGTGTATGCAAGACAAGTTTGAGCCAACATCCGTCGGAAAAAAATCCACGGTTTTGTTGTCGGAATGTCCGATCGTGTGTACGCGGCATAAGTGGTGTCATAGCTGTTGGGTTTACGTAGCGTATATACTCGAGTATAAGCCGAGTTTTTCAGCACATTTTTTTGTGCTGAAAATGCCCCCCTCGGCTTATACTCAAGTCACCTTTTTGCGCCTGATCTCCTGGACTTTGGGGACCCGATACCGGCTTTGCACACATGTAGCCCAACGCTTCTTCTACAAGTGTGCAAAGTTTGTTGTCCGGGAAATCTACGGCCCGGGAGCACCGATTTTTCAAAGCTGGGCACCCCTTCCATAGACTCCCATGTTAAATGGTAATTTCTCCGGCGAATTTGGGGACCCGGTACCGGCTGGTTGTAGGTCCCCTGGACCCGAAACTTGGCACACATGTAGCCGCATTTTTCCTCTACAAGTGTGCAAAGTTTGTTGTCTGGGGGACCTACGACCGGGGAGCACCGATTTTTCAAAGCCGGGCACTCCTTCTATAGACTCCCATGTTAAACGTCAGTCTAGTCATGGACACAGTGAGGCATGGGCACAGTGAGGCATGCAGATGGACACCCTAGGCTTATACTCGAGTCAATAAGTTTTCCCATTTTTTTGTGGTAAAATTAAGTGCCTCGGCTTATATTCGGATCGGCTTATATTCGAGTATATACGGTACATTGAAATTCTGCAAATGTTTTGAACTTCTGGTGCTGTGGTGGAGGTGGCTGAACCAAACATCCATTTATTTTCATTTTAATGAGATAAAAACGTTGAAAAATGAATGCCGTGAAAAATGACTTTTTTTGTTAAGTGTTGCTTTTTATCAGGAATATGCTGACACAGATAAAGATTTATGAGGCTGACTCACTGATGCAGGCCTCATCTGGGCCATCTGACACTGGTCTCTCTTCCACAGGCCACTGAGTCAGAGTTGAAGGATTGGGTGACTCTCATGGTTCACTGCTGTGGAGATGAACTCCAGACTGAAGTGAAACTGGCAGCGGCTGAGATCCTGGTCCATATCGCTCCACATTTGCTGACAAATCATCTGCCAGTTCTGGGTAAGAGTACAATGTGTGTTGATGGTGCAGTTCTTTGTGGAGAGACCTGCTGCATGACCTGTAATGGAATGTACAGCCAACTATGTCTTCTTCTGTTTTCCCTCCTCACACAGGTCATCAGGGTGAGCTTTGATAGAGGCTTGAAGTCCATTTATTAGATGTAGGCTTTCCACAAATAGTACATCCTTTGAATTTAAGCCAAAATGACCATTTTGTCTGTTAAAGAGAAGTTCCAACTTACAACAGGTTCTAAATCTGTTCAACAGAGACACTGGGCCTATTTGTCCATTTGTACGCAGTTAACCAAATAAAGCACCAACATGGCTGAAATTAAAGCGGAGGTCCACCCTAAAAAAAAAGAAATTGCCAAAAAGGCTCCAAGAAATGTGAAAAAAAAAAATATATATACTAGAAATGGCTGTTGCTAGGCAGATCGTCCTAATCTGCCACTTCCTATTCCGCGGTGATCTTCTCTCTTCTCCTCCTTGTGTTGCCTCCTGGGAAATGGGGAGCGATGTCTTTTAAGACCTGTGTGTGTCCCAGAAGGGAGCCACCCATTCACAACGCGCTGCACGACACGCGCATGCACAGTAGGAAACGGGCAGTGAAGCCTTAGTGAGGGCGGATCGGCCTCGGGCGGCCGACATCACGGGCACCCTGGACAGGTAAGTGTGCTTATTAAAAGTCAGCAGCTACAGTGTTTGTAGCTGCTGACTTTAAAAAAAAATAATTAAACAGCTGGACCTCCGCTTTAAGGACACGCTGTCGTTATCGGCAGTTTGAATCTGTCTTTCATAGTCCAATGACATGACGCATTCTAGAGCTACAAAAAAGACAATCACAGCCATGCATGGCTGAATAATTGACAATATGTGGGAAATAACTTTAGAAAACCTTGCTCTGATTGAGATCCCCCCCTCCCAGCATAAATACCACTCCCCACAAATTCCCCACTCCTAACACTTTCCCCGATTTCATTTCCCGACTTAGTTGGGGTAGGCGGTACACTTTGGTGGGGGTGTGTCAGCCACGCGACCTTTGACCTCTGGTCCCTGTTCCAATTCCTGAGTCCTAGCCTTATTCTTCAAGGGAAAACCCTTAACCTTAACCCTAACCCTTAACCCTAACTCTCAACCCTAACCCCCCTAGCACAAATCCAAACCAAATCCCCTCTCCTAGCACTAATCCTGCCCCTCTAATTTCCCCTCCTAGCACAAATGCCCCCAGTTATCCCTACTAACACAACCCCCCTCCCCCACATTCCCATTCCCATTCCTAATAGAAATCCACCCTCCTAGTACAAATCCCTCCTTCTCGCACAAATCCCCACTGCGCCCAGGGCAGCCCCCCTTGCCCACCCCTTGTCCTGGTCCTGCGTAGCATAGACACTAAATCCATCATGAGAGGAAACTGTCAGTTTTCATATTCCAGAAAAGAGAGAGATTTTATCAGCCCCTCGTGTGTAAAATACCGTACCATTTATTTATGTATATAAGGGTCAGCATTAGATCAAAATCAGGCTAATTTTCATTGAGCAAAGTCTATGCAACCGTTTTTTTTTTTTCTTTCGTTTTTTTCTGACCACTGCACATGTAATCCTGGCAACCAACAGAGAGACAAATTTGCAAAGGCCTAAGACCTGGTACTGAATATGAGACAGATTTACATCAAGATAAGATTTATTCTGCAGTAGTGCTACTTTGCAGCAGCAGAGGGAGGAATTTATGAATCAAGCTGCAACTTTATAGTAAATCTGTCTCACCGCTCCTGTTTATCATTTTGGGCGATAGAATTGATAAATATTCCTCCATGTGTAATCTTTATACTGTGGGGGGGATTTATCAAAACTGTATTTTTGTTTTCTGTTTTTAATTCATTGCTTCTTTCACTTTAACCACTTCGGCCCCAGAAGATTTTACTCCCTTCCTGACCAGAGCACTTTTTACAATTTGGCACTGCGTCGCTTTAACTGACAATTGCCTGGGCCTGCAATGCTGTACCCAGACTAAATATGCGTCCTTTTTTCCCCACAAATAGAGCTTTCTTTTGGTGGTATTTGATCACCTCTGCGTTTTTTGGGGGGGTTTTTGCGCTATCAACAAAAAATTTAAAAAAATATATATATTTTTTTACTTTTTGATAATAAATATCCCCAAAAATGTTTTTAAAAAACAAATTTCTTCATCAGTTTAGGCCAATATATTCTTCTACATATTTTTGGTAAAAAAAATCGAAATAAGCGTATATTGATTGGTTTGCGCAAACGTTATAGTGTCTACAAACTATGGGAAAGATTTATGGCATTTTTATTTTATTTTTTTACTAGTAATGGCGGTGATCTACAATTTTTAGCGGTACTGCGACATTATGGCGGACAGATCGGACACTTTTGACATCAGTGCTATAAATATGCACTGATTACTGTGTAAATGTCACTGGTAGGAAAGGGGTTAACACTAGGGGCGATCAAGGGGTTAGATGTGTTCTAACTGTATGGGGATAGGACTGACTGGGGGAGGAGACATATTGTTGTTCCTACTTAGTAGGAACAAACGATATGTCTCCTCTCCCCTGACAAAACAGGGATTTGTGTGTTTACACACAAATCCCCGTGCTGGCTCTCATGCACGCTATCGCGCATGGCTGGCGGCGATTGCGCCTGCCGGCCACGCGCATCGGGTCCCCCGCCATGCAGCGAGTGCGCGCGCACCCATATAGGGGTTTCGTCCAGCTATGCCATTTTGCCGCAGTATATCTACATGAGCAGGTCGGCAAACGGTTAAACAGAATTTAGGGACAATTTTATTTTTTTTGCACGCTTTTCCGGTAATAAATTAGCTGCTATAAAAATGTATTTAAAGCGTAACTCCACTTTTGTTGAGAATTAAAACATTCCCCCCTGGGTGATCTATGTACATTGCAAGGATTATAACAACCTTTGTTGCAGATTCCTACCTTTTGTTATTCTGAAGTAATCCATGTGTGTTTTGTCTGTGCCTCTGTACCGATGGGTCTAATGGAAGTGCTTTTATTATTATCTGTTTGGTGTGCAGCTGCAGAGCACTAATGAGGAAATCTGCAGGGCCATCAACCCTTTAGACGTGTTACTAATGGAAATTTCTCACCAAAAATGAAATTTTTGTTGCAGGGGATGCCTGAAATCTGACTTGTATCTTAGGCAGACTTCTGGGAAAATTGGTGAGCCAATCACACAAGCAGGAAATGTTTCTAGGGAGTGGTCAGTACACACTCTGTATACAGAACAACTCCATGTAACCATATTGCTTTGCATTTATAGAAAATTACAGTGGCTGCAGATTGAAAAGGAAAGGTCATTTTTAATAACATTCAATTACAATATGATTAGTGTCACAATTGTACAGGCTATATTATTTTTTCTTTATTTGCAATTTTTTTCCCTATGAAAGTAGAGTTACCCTTTAAAGGGGTTGTAAAGGTTCGTGTTTGCATTCTATGCATTAAGGTGAAAAAACACCTGGCAATCACCGGCCACCCCAGCTCCCACGTTTTACTTACCTGAGCCCGTTCACCTGCTCGGCTCGTCCCTGGCGTCCTCTTCTCCACGGAGTCTCGGCGTTGATTGGATAGATTGATAGTAGCACAGCCATTGGCTCCTGCTGCTGTCAAATCCAATGACGTGGCCGCCAGGGGGCGGGACCGAGTCATACACTCGGCGTCTATGCACGCAGCGTGTATGACATGGAGCGCGCCCGCAAGGTAACCCCCTCGAGGAGAGAGCTTCCCAGAGGGGGTTAGCTATTGCGGGGAGGAGCCGAGAGAGCCACCGTGGGACCCCAGAAGAGGAGGATCGGGGCCACTCTGTGAAAAAACGAACTGCACAGTGGAGGTAAGTATGATTTGTTTGTTATTAAAAAAACAAAAACTGAACCTTTTGTATCACTTTAAGTGTTCCTTACCATTTCTAAGTTCTGTGACAATCCTCAAAATCTATTTTATCCATAAACAAGCGTTGGCAGTTTCTGTGCAACAGAGAAAAAAAAAGGTGAACAGTCATTATTATCACAAAAAATAAAAAATTGGCCCTTTTCGGTAGTAAATCAGACCCGAAGATTAAAGCGAACGTTTTTGCACGCAAGATGCATATGCAAACTGCTAATCACATGCGGGGTTGCATTTATAAATGTGCGTGTGTCTCACTCTCTCTTTTATATTTAATAAAATGTAAACACACAAGACAGGATAAACCCCGTGGATGAGAGTATCATGACATAGCCGGCTAACAATGTCGGCTCAGACCTGAAGCAGTATGACTAGGGGAATTTTCAGCAGGTGGCTCTGGGATTTGATGAAGTCACCGACTGTTTTAGGTAAATAAAATCGCTAACAGCAATTTATGCTCCGGCGTGTAATTGCAGCGCTGACTGGTACGGTGCCAAAGTCAGTTTCCCAAAAGTTATTAGTTTTAATTGATGCTGCCTGATTAAAGCGTGTCAAACATGAAATTCCTAGAAGTGACGGTAAGCCGTTTTTGTGCATGAATCATAAATGAGACCTCACGGAATTGGCATTAGGTGGTGTGAAATGTGAAAGGGCTCACACTCGGGATCTCTCCCGCTTTTCTAGTCCTGGACCTCCGACATGGCGCTGATTAGCACACGGCATGGTGGACAGGACCGGAGAATTGGACATTGACTTCAGTTTACTGATGAAGGTTTTTTCTGCATGTGGCGAAGGGCATTTTTTTTTATAGTCTGTTTATAGGTGTCCAGTACTGTGCAAAAGTTTTAGGCAGGTGTGAAGAAATGCTGTAAGGTAAGAATGCTTTTAAAAATGTATACACTCACCAGCCACACACCTGTTGCTTGGTAACACAAATCGCTAATCGGCCAATCACATGTCAGTAAGTCAATGCATTTAGACATCTAGACGTGGTGAAGACGGCTTGCTAACGTTCAAGCCGAGCATCAGAATGGGGAAGAAAGGGGATTTAAAGGGCTTGTAAAGGCAAAAGTTTTTTAAACTTAATGCATTCTATGCATTAAGGTGAAAAAACATCTCTGGATTAGCGCCCCCCCCCCCCCGAGCCCCCCGTTTACTTACCTGACCCCTCGAAAGTCCCTCGCCGTGAACGCGCAGGCATCTCGACCGGCTTCTCGGCTCACTCATTGGTTGATTGAAAGCAGCGCAGCCATTGGCTTGCACTGCTGTCAATCACATCCAATGACCCGGGGGGCGGGGCCAAGTGATACAGTGAGCGGCTATGGCCGCCGGCTGTATCACTGGAGCGCGCCTGCAATCACTCACCACCATGCGAGCTCGCAAGAAGGTGATGAGTTCTTGCGGGGAGGAGCCGAGACAGCCGCCGAGGGACCCCAGAAGACCAGGTTTGGGGCCACTCTGTGCAAAACGAGCTGCACAGTGGAGGTAAGTACAACATGTTTGTTATTTTTTTATTTTATTTTTTTATCTTTATTGTTCCTTTAAGTGACTTTGAACGTGGCATGGTTGTTGGTGCCAGACGGGCTGGTCTGAGTATTTCATAAACTGCTGATCTACTGGGATTTTCACACACAACCACCTCTAGGGTTTACAGAGAACGGTCCGAAGAAGAGAAAATATCCAGTGAGCAGCAGTTGTGTGGAGGAAAATGCCTTATTGATGTCAGAGGAGAATGGGCAGACTGGTTCCAGATGATAGAAAGGCAAAAGTAACGCAAATAACCACTCGTTACAACCAAGGAATGCAGAATACCATCTCTGAACGCACAAGACATCGAACCTTGAAGCAGATTCGCTACAGCAGCAAAAGACCACACCGGGTGCCTTTCCTGTCAGCTAAGAACAGGAAACTGAGGCTTAAATTCTCACAGGCTCACCAAAAGCGGACAAAAGAAGATTGGAAAAACGTTGCCTGGTCTGATGAGTTCCGATTTCAGCTGCAACGTTCAGATGGTCGGGTCAACATGAAAACATGGATCCATCCTGCCTTGTATCAATGGTTCTGACTGGTGGTGGTGGTGTAATGGTGTGGGGGATATTTTCTTGGCACACTTTGGGCCCCTTAGTACCAACTGAGCATCGTTTAAATGCCACGGTCTACCTGAGTATTGTTGCTGACCATGTCCATCCCTTTATGACTACAGTGTTCCCATCTTCTGATGGCTCCTTCCAGCAGGATAATGCACCATGTCACAAAGCTCCAGTCATCTCACCACTGGACAATGAGGTCACTGTACTCCAATGGCCTCCACAGTCTCCACATTTCAATTCAATAGAGCACCTTTGGGATGTGGTGGAACGGGAGATTCACATCATGGCTGTGCAGCTTACAAATCTACAGCAACTGCATGATGCTATCATGTCAGTATGGACCAAAATCTCTGAGGAATTTTTCCAACACCTTGTTGAATCTAGGCAATGAAGAATTAAGGCAGTTCTGAAGGCAAAAGGGGGTCCAATCTGCTACTGGCAAGGTGTACCTAATAATGTGGCCATAAGTGTATTTTAATAGCTTATTGTTATCAAGTTACAAAATGCAAACTGAGCGAACAGAAGAAAGAACGAAATCAAATCAATATTTGGTGTGACTACTGTAGCGGGTACCCCAAATTTTGTGGGGTCTCTATGCCCAAATTTAGGGGGGTGACCCGAGCACTAGTATGGCTCGGGCCTTCTAATTGTGCTGGACTCTGCTCTGCTGCGTGTTTGGTGTGCAGTTCCCCTTTGGCCTGTGGGTGGTGCTGTCGCCCAGGTCTGGGGTTGAACCGCAGACGGCGTAGTGGCGATTGGATGTTCTCTCTCGGCTACCTTACATTTAGCTGGTTCTGCCTGCTGTGCATGCCAGGAGAGGATATATAAGGGGCAGACGCCATTAGTCAGGAGGAGAACCCGGGGACATGTACCCGGAGGAGTGTGCCCCCTGAAAGGGGGGGTGCGTACACTGATTGAGGAGTCTCGGGCACCTTTGGCCCGAGGCTGCAACATTCCAGGTAGGCCCGGTACCTTCAACTGGGTCTACAGGCAGAATTCTGGAGTCCTAGGATGCCCGGGTGAGGGTATCCGCTCTGACCAAGAGGAAGCCAGGGGAGGATCGGTCCCATTAAAGGAGATGAGTGATGGTTAGATTGCTGTCTCGGGAAAGGCCTGGTGACCTGTCAGAGGGAAGGATCCTATGCTCCGCAGAACTGACCCTGCGGAGTGCTGCTGCTCTTTGAGGACAGACTGAACTTGTCCTTGGAGGGGATAAATTGACTGTTTGAGCTCCACATCGGCTGCTGGGACCATTGAGGGACTATCCGGGTGAGCTGTACCCATTCGGGATCGAGTGGCGATGAATTTGGGAGTTCTGTGCCTGAATCTGCTCTTAGTTCAACTATCCTCTTTTTATTCAACTCTCTCTTACCTATCAAGCGAAGATATAAAAATAAACTCAGCGTTGGAGTTTAAGTGGTTTGGACATTGACTTTCTTAAAAGGGGAGAAGTACAAACTCGTCTCTACATTCTGGAGACGGGAACCAGTGGAAGGAGGAAACTCGCTACGGGACCCAAATACATAAAAGCCGCCTGACCTCTAAACTAGAGGACACGGGCTTGTGGCATGGTGTCTCTTCTTCCCCGCAGGAGAAGGTAAGCGGGGATGAAAGAGGGGAGTGCTACACTATCGTTTGGCTTCAAAGCAGCATCAATTCTTCTAGGTACACCTGCACACAGTGAAACGCACACAGAAGGGTGCAAACGCCTAACGCATTACCCAAGACTTGTTTGTACAGGAAACCAAAAAGCCAAATGGATACTCACGGATGACAGAAGTAGCCAGCATAACAACAAGTTCATTCTTCAACCAGTATGGTATCGGGTGACCTGACTAATAGCAGTCTCTGCAATCTGACACGTTTCGGGGACACACAACTTCCTCAGAGATTTAGCCGACTGGTCTTCCCCTTCTAATGAATGTAAAGACACCCCAAAGCTCCACCCCCATCCAGGAGAAGTGTCATAGCACCAAATCTGGTCAGGCTGGGTCAAGGCCTTGTTTATAATTTGATTACAATGTGAAACTTGATGCCTGGCTTCTGGCTTTCTCTTGCTTCTGTTTTTAAAATATTAGTGCCAGCCGCATCTACAATTTGCACCACTTAACCTCCTGGCACATCTATGCATGGAAAAAAAGTGAGGTCATGAATAAGATGAGGGGGTACAGCCCAAAGGACCACTAGTGCGGATATATTTCTTTTTCGTACATCACGGGACACAGAGCGACATAGCAATTACTATGTGGGTTATATAGATTACCTTCAGGTGCTGGCACTGGCAACTTCCAAGACAGGAAGTACCCTCCCCTATATAAGCCCCTCCCATCCGGTAATACCTCAGTTTTTTTGCCGGTGTCTAAGGTGTTGGCCAAGGTTAACATGTATTCATCTGGGCTTGTGTACAGGTTCTTTTGGGCCTTAGCAAGCTATTCCGGATCCGACCAAAAAAGCTTCATAGCTAAACGGTCGGTACCCGGGCCTTGCAGGGAAGAGCAAGGTTTTGCCTGTAATGCCTCTCTTAGGAGGGCTGGACACTGGGATCCAGAGCTCTGGTCATACCCAAAACCAAGATGTTTTCTGTGCAGGGTGCTATACAGGTCCAGGGGAGTGGAATCCTTGGGAACCCGGTCCCTGAAGGTTTAAGTACATTGCTTGCCGTGAGAGGCGAAGTTTGGGCTCCTGTGGACCAAACAGAGTCCTGCGGCGGGGAAAAGGTAAGTGGGGGCCCCTCAGGAACTTGGTTCTATTGGGGGGCCCTCAATCCTAATATGTCTTTCTGCCTGTTACCTAAACAGTATTCCCGCTAATATCTGTGTATGCCTAAAGATTGCTAATCCTAGAAAATGTTTTTTCATATAGGAGTTAAAAAAAAAAAAAAAAAAAAGACAAGGTGCGGTACCTGTGTTTATCCACTAGAGACCGCTGTGGAACGTCTTTTTCTTTGGACTATTCCTTCCATGGTGAAAGTCCAGGCAGATGGTGGGCTCTCTTGAAAGGGAAGCTGCATTCCTCTGTCATGTTGCCTCAACGCTCTTCCATCCCCGGGCCCTGGTGAAAACAGGGACCCTGGCTCCTCTCCCTGTCTCCATGGGTAGACGCCGATGGCGCACACGTGTGTGTGTGTGCACGCGCGCACGCTTTCTTTTATAAGAATAGGCCGGAAAAAGGGGCGGAGCCTGGCGGATGATGCTCTGTGTGCGCCGGGCGCTTCTGCGCATGTGCGGGCATCCCAGCTAAGTAAAAGGACGCAGTTTCTATGAACTAGCTGTGGAGGACAGAGCAAAAAAGGGCTGGTAACATGTTATAACCAGGCTTAAAGCAGGCGGTTGATACAGGCATCCCCTAGAAAGGCACATTAGTAGACACCAACTGATACATATAGCAGCAAGTACGTTAGACTATTATCAGTAAAGGGTGTACTGCGGCTGGAATACCTCAGCTTTGGACTTAGGAATATGCCGCCCAAAAAGCTCCTGGACTTACCACCCAGGAAGCATAGGGGATCTCCGTTCGGGCTCTGAGCTGCACCTGCCTCCCCTGAGAAATCAGAGGTTAGTACCCGTAGAGAACCCCCAGGAGTGCCAGGTACTGCGGCTGCCCTCAGTTCACCTGCTCCTGTATATGTAACAGAGGAGGCTTTTGCCTCAGCTCTGGGAGGATTGGAACAAAGATTGGCAGCATTGATCGCTTCTTCCCTACCAGAAAGAAAGCGCGCCAGATCTCCGTCACCTCCGTCAGAGTACCTGGTTGCAGAGCAACAGTCCCAGGAAGGGATTGACCTACCTGAAGGGGATCAGGATGAGGTTGACTCTGTCTTAGAGGAAATTAGGGGTTCAGTCCCTAACTGACATGGTTCGATCAGCATTTAAAAAGCCTCTTGTTGAATCGTCAACTACCTCTGTCTCCTCGTTGGGGTCGTTAAAAGCTCCCCAGACTAATTGTTTCTTTCCAATTCATCCGTTACTGGAAGGGCTTATATACTAGGACTGGGAACAGCCTGATAAACTATTTGTTCCCCCTAAGAGATTTCCGGTGATCTATCCCATGGAGGATAAGTTCACCCAAAAATGGAGTGTTCCTACGGTGGACGCAGCCATCTCTTCTGTGAACAAATCACTGACATGTCCAGTAGATAATGTTCAAATGTTCAAGGACCCAATAGATAAAAGATTGGAGTCCTTGCTAAAATCTGCCTTTTCCACAGCAGGGGCGGTTACACAGCCAGCAGTGGCAGCTATTGGAGTTTGCCAAGCTTTGAAGGATCAGATGAAACTGGTCTTAAGGGATTTGCCGGATCAGCAGGCCCAGGATCTGGCTGATCTGCCTAGAGCTTTATGCTTTGCGGTTGACGCCATCAAGGATTCCATCCATCAGGCCTCCCGCCTTACGCTGTCTTTGGTACATATGCATAGACTTCTGTGGCTCAAGAACTGGTCTGCTGAGGCTCCCTGTAAAAAGCTCTTAGTTAGCTTCCCATTTTCATGGTGAACGCCTATTCGGCGAAGACCTGAATAAATATATCCAGAAGATTTCCAGTGGTAAAAGTACTCTCTTACCGGTTAAAAAGAGGTTAGAGGTCCCTCCTTTAAGAGGCCTACCTCTCCAGTCGCGGGGATATCTGCTTCTAAGCAGTTCCGACGGCCTCCTCAGTCAAATTCCGGAGGTAAAAATCAGGGACAATCACAGGTTAATAAAAAACCCTGGATCCGAAGAGGTACTAAGCCAGCCTCCAAGTCAGCCCTATGAAGGGCTGCCCCCACTCAAACGGGTGGGGGGAAGACTTCGGTTGTTCACAGATGGGTGCTCTCCGCAGTAACTCTGGGATACAAGTTGGATTTAAGAGTCTCCTCCTTCCCATTTTATGTGGTCAAGCGTGCCAAAAGATCCTCTGAAGAGAGGATCTCTCCTGTTGGCATTAGAACAACTATTGCTCCAAGGAGTAATTATGGAGGTTCCTATGGAAGAATGGGGGTTG
Organism: Rana muscosa; assembly: GCA_029206835.1. NCBI lineage: Eukaryota > Metazoa > Chordata > Amphibia > Anura > Ranidae > Rana > Rana muscosa. The sequence continues at coordinate 243,369,144 of CM055121.1, read as the reverse complement.
GGTTTCTACTCAAAACTTTCCACAGTCCCGAAACCAAACGGAGACGTAAGACCCATATTGGATCTAAAGGGTCTAAACAAATTCCTGAACGTCTGCGGATGGAGTCGATCCAGTCGGTAGCCGCTGCCCTACAAGGGGAGGAATGGTTAGCCTCGATCGACATCAAAGATGCTTATTTGCACGTTCCCATCTTTCCAGTCCATCAGAAATTTGTACGCTTTGCAGTAGAAGGGCGCCATTTTCAGTTCAGAGTCTTACCTTTCGGTCTGGCCACAGCACCACGGGTGTTCACAAAAATTTTGGCCCCACTGTTGGCCGATCTAAGAACACGAGGTGTAACGATAATGGCATACCTAGACGACCTGTTGTTGATGGACCACTCAGTTGCCAGACTAGTAGTGGTAATTCTCGATACGATCAAGTATCTGGAGTCTCACGGTTGGATCATCAACCTGGACAAGTCAGCCCTACAGCCAGTCAAAAGTCTGGAATACTTGGGGCTACGGCTGGATTCAGACCAGAGGAAGTTTTTCTTACCTCAAGACAAGGTATCCTCTTTGAGGGACTTGGTCCGTCTGCTTTGTGCAAAAAGACAGCCGTCCATACGCCTGTGCATGAGGCTGCTGGGGAAGATGGTAGCATCATTCGAAGCTGTGCCATACGCCCAGTTCCACTCAAGGAATTTGCAAAGGGCCATACTGTCGGCCTGGAACAAAAAAGTTCAGGCCCTAGACTTCCCGATGTCCTTGTCCCCTTTTGTTCGGAAGAGTCTCTGTTGGTGGTTGATTCCCCAGAATCTGCAAAAGGGGAAATCCTTCAGTCCGATTGCTTGGAAGGTGGTCACTACAGATGCCAGCCTTACAGGCTGGGGGGCAGTACTGGACCAATGGTCTCTCCAGGGCAGATGGTCAGATACAGAGAAGGCCCTGCCCATCAATCTCTTAGAGATGCGAGCAGCCCAGTATGCCCTAAAAGCATGGACATCCAAACTTCAAGGGTCCCCTGTCAGAATTCAATCAGACAATGCCACGACAGTGGCATATATCAATCATCAGGGGGGCACCAGGAGTCGTGCAGCCCAGTGGGAAGTAAATCACATCCTGGAATGGGCAGAAAAGCATGTTCCATGCATATCCGCTGTCTTCATTCCAGGGGTGGAGAATTGGAAGGCGGACTTTCTGAGTCGCCAACAGTTATGCCCGGGGGAATGGTCCCTTCATCCTGAGGTTTTCCGAGCAATATGTCAGCGATGGGGAACACCGGATGTAGATCTTCTAGCATCCAGATTCAACGCAAAGGTGGACAGGTTTGTCTCTCGGACAAGGGATCCCCTCGCTTGTGGCTCGGATGCTCTGGTGTTCCCTTGGGATCAGTTCAAACTAGTATATGCATTCCCACCGCTACAATTGTTGCCTCCTCCGCAGAGTCAGGTTGGAAAAGAAGCCGGTGATCCTGGTGGCTCCAGCGTGGCCCCGAAGATCCTGGTACGCGGAGATTGTAAAAATGTCTGTGGGGAGTCCTTGGACCCTTCCACGTCGTCCAGGCCTGCTTTCGCAAGGACCGACATACCACCCTTCCTTACTAACTCTAGGTTTAACAGCCTGGCTATTGAATCCCACATCCTAAAAAAGAGAGGTCTCTCTAACTCTGTGGTATCTACTATAATCAATGCCAGGAAGCCTGTATCTAGGCATATTTATTATAGAGTTTGAAAGGCGTACATCACTTGGTGTGAGGCCAGAAAATGGCATCCACGTAAGTATGTTATAGGCAGAATTCTGGACTTCCTGCAGTGGGCTGTGGACAGGAAGTTTGCCTTAAGTACTATCAAGGGTCAGGTTTCGGCCTTCTCAATACTATTCCAAAGGCCCCTGGCTTCACATTCACTTGTCAAATCCTTTGTACAAGGTGTGACCCGTATTAACCCACCGGTTAAAGCTCCCATATGTCCATGGGACCTAAACCTGGTTCTATCGGTTCTGCAAAAACAACCATTTGAACCTTTGCGGTACATTTCCTTGGTTCTACTCACCAGGAAATTAATCTTTTTAGTAGCCATATCTTCGGCTACAAGAGTGTCAGAATTAGCCGCCATGTCCTGTAGGGAACCATATCTGGTTATTCATAAGGACAGAGTAGTTCTACGTCCTCATCCAGCTTTTTTTCCTAAGGTGGTATCGAGGTTTCATTTGAACCAAGATGTGGTTCTTCCTACCTTTTTTTCCCAAACCTAGTTCGGTAGAGGAAAAATTATTTAATTCCTTGGGTGTAGTAAGAGCAGTTAAAGCTTATTTAAAAGCCACTGCTCAGATTCGAAGAATGGATACTTTGTTTATTCTGCCAGAAGGCCCCAGAAAGGGTCAGGCAGCATCAAAATCTACTTTAGCCAAGTAGATTAGACAGGTCATTATGCAAGCCTATGGCTTGAAAAGAAGACCGCCTCCGTTCAAAGTTAGGGCGCACTCCACGAGAGCAGTTGGAACTTCATGGGCAGCGCATCACCAGGCCTCCCTGGCCCAGATCTGTAAGGCCGCAACATGGTCTTCAGTACACACGTTCACTAGGTTCTACCAAGTGGACGTTAGAAGTCAGGAGGATGTCGCCTTTGGGCGCAGTGTGTTACAGGCTGCAAAAGATCCTCATGTCTGATGGCGCCCAGCTTATGTATGGTGTATCCCTCCCCTCATTTGGGCATTGCTTTGGGACGTCCCACATAGTAATTGCTATGTCGCTCTGTGTCCCGTGATGTACGAAAAAGAAAATAGGATTTTTATAACAGCTTACCTGTAAAATCCTTTTCTTGGAGTACATCACGGGACACAGAGCTCCCACCCCTCTTTTGGGGACACTTATTGCTTTGCTACAAAACTGAGGTACTCCCGGATGGGAGGGGCTTATATAGGGGAGGGTACTTCCGGTCTTGGAAGTTGCCAGTGCCAGCACCTGAAGGTAATCTATATAACCCACATAGTAATTGCTGTGTCGCTCTGATGTACTCCAAGAAAAGGATTTTACAGGTAAGCTTTATCCCGGCTTTATCCCGGCTCAAAGTCAAGGACGTCCCACGGACGTCCTTGGCTGCGAAGTGGTTAATAAATCTGCAAAAATGTCAACAATTCTGTGTTTTTCTGTCAATATGGGGTGCTGTGTGTACATTAATGAGGAAAAAAAAATTAACTTAAATGTGTAGCGGGTATGTACTTTTCAGAGTGTTTAAACTGGTGAAGACATCAGTGATGACCAGTTCCTTGCGGCCCAGCAGGTGGCGCTGTCACTTTGGGTTGGGGTTGAAGCCCAAGGGCTCTGACACTGGAGCAATGTGCTGGCAGGACGGTAAAAAAAGTTCTGCTAGCTGCATCTTTGAAGCGCTGTAGGAGCGGTGTATATACTGCTCTTAAAGCGCCCCTGCCCATTGAAATTAATGGGCAGCACCGTGGGCAAAGTGCCGCTTTGGGGGCGGTTTTAACCCTTTTTCGGCCGCTAGCAGCCGAAAAGCACTGCAAAAACAATGGTAAAGCGCCGCTAAAAATATTGGCGCTTTACTGCCGATGCATAGCGCTGCTCAGTGTCAAAGAAGCCTTCGTTTTGGATGGAGTGGAGAGGGATTAGAACACTTGTCAGGTTTTATTGCTGTCTTTGTCCCCCATTATGGAGATTCACCTTCTGTATTTGTCCTGGTTACCATTATCATTGAAAGTAAAAGAAAGTCCTGGGTTGTTCCCAGAACAGTAATAGAAGAGAAATCTTCCAATGGGGACACTAATTCTGGTGACCTGGGCGTCCCCAAGATTTGCAAGGAGACCGGAAGTAAGGCCCCTTTCACACTGAGGCGTTTTTCATGCGGTTTAGCGCTAATATTAGCGCTATTATACCGCATGAAAAATTCGTGCCTGTAGCCTTCAATGTGTGCGCTAGCAGGACCACTCCAAAAGTCCTGCTAGCCGCTTCTTTACAGCGGTGAAGGAGCGGTGTGTTCACCGCTCCTTTACCGCGGCTGCCCATTGAAATCAATGGGACACCGCGGTAATACCGCCCGCAAACCACGGCAATAGCCGCGGTTTGCGGGCGGTATTAACCCTTTTTCGGCCGCTAGCGGGGGTTAAATTCACCCCCCTAGCGGCCGCATACCACGGTAAGAACGACAGTATAGCAGCGCTGAAAATCGCGCTGCTATACCGCCCCTGCCCGCCCCAGTGTGAAAGGGGCCTTAAGGTAAACCTTCACAATGGGACAGAGATGGCAAGAAAACATTAAAAAAAATTGGGGTTATGACCCTCCCTTCCTCCCAAAAAATTTTACATTTTGCACATAGTTCTACTTTAACCAGCATAATGGCAAGCTTGAAGGCACTTTTGGGGACAGCCCTGACATGTATGTATGGGAGCGGTAGAAGTCAGCTGGGGCGTTACCCTCGAAAATGCTTGATTCTGCTGGTTCAGAATGGGCCGGCATTCTGCCTAAGAACCAGACCTAAACAAACATGGCACTGCACATTGTGAAACCTGCCTGCAACCATAACAAATTCAAGAAGAGCATATGTACGGTAAGAAAAAGCTTTTGTGATAACAGCCCTTTAAAGGGTGCTTAGTTATAACATTATTTATTTTCCCTAACCTTTGTAGGACAACGCCTACTACAAAATTACAGGTACACATTAAACCTAAATTACTATACCTACTGCTTTGTGTTAATTTCATATATACACATATGATGCCTTCTTGGTTGGACCAGCATTTCGGAGAAATCAGCCTATCCCGTCCCAAGGAACTAGTCATATCATTGCAGCATTGTGACCTTTTCATTTCTGATCCTACCTTGGGTAGGCTTCTCTGTTGAAGCCTGAATCCGATGCCAAGATTGTTATACGGGCGCTGGTTGCTGTTCTGTATGCAGCTCCTGTATGTATGTGCTAGGGGTGCTATACCTCCACCCTACTTGTAATTGATTTTCCATGTCACAAAACAAACCAATATTTGCTTACATCACATTTAACTTAGCTTAAGCAAGCCAATTACATGGCTGAATTGATTCCTCTGGGTTATTGTCTGGAAGGGTAATTGGAGTTTGACCTTTGGAATGATAATGATAAGCTGTAAACGCTGACCTTAAAGAGCACCATTAGTGTTAGAGAAAACACATGAAGAAGTATGCTTGAGAAGATAGACGATTCCCATTCTCCACCTATCTATGATGCTTTTAGGGTGTTACGGAAGGGTGATATTAAATGTGGATTCATCTACACACTCCTGTGATAACTAGGTTCTACTTCAATTGCACATGGTAACCTAAGGCAAGGTAGTGGAAGAGCTGGGATCACTGTAATGTTCTGAGATGCTGACTGATTGCAGAGGCCAGCATACCTAAAGCAGTTCATACACGGAGTGAATTTTTAAGGCAAGGATCTAATGAACCAGGTAAAATTTGATCCATGGGTGGCAAACTTCCATCCGATATCCTTTGAATTGAAAAGCCAGACAGCCAAGAAACCAAGCCTCAGTGGGTGGGGTTAAGCGCGTCGGGGGCATGGTTTCTTGGCAGAGCCATGTAGGCCGAAGCTGATCCTTATACACAGGTTATGCTGGCTGGTGGTGAGAGTGCTAATTTCTCTATTCATTGCACATATCTCTCTGGCTGGGCATACTGACAGCCTGCACCCCTTCACCTGTGGATCATGGGAATAGAATTCCTTGCTCTGAACCACGTTCCAAGCTTAGTCTATGGTCGCAGCAGCTGCGCAAACTTTGGATATTATGGCAGCAGCCGCCTCTGCTGGCTGTCAGAGTACAATAGCTCTGTTGTTGGGATTTGTTCATCCATCCTGTTGAGCTTCCATGGTAGAATTGGGTGATTTCTCTCGATCACCCTACATGGTTTCTGAAACCTGCCTTTGCTGAATTACCACGGTAATAGTCAAATAGGTAAGTGCCCTGTTGGAGAATTTACAACCATCACAGGTCTGTATACAGCAGAGTCAGCATTTTTGCTGAAATAGTGTTGGGGGAAAAAAATCAGAAGAGCGCATTGTTTTAAGAGTCCGTCTGTTAACTTACATTTAAAGAGAAGTATGGAAAAAAAACAAAAATGTATACTTACCTAGCTGGATGCAGCATCGATTAGATGCTTCATCTGTCCCTCGCCGGCTCTGCAGTGAGAAATGAGCGATCAAACACAGCTGATCGCTCAGTTGTCCCTCTCTGCTCTGAGCAGAGATCTGGGACTGTCAAGTCTTCGGCTCTCGGCTTTGCCCCTCCAACACTCACTGGAACGCTGGGCTGTGGAGGAGGCAGGAATCGGCGAATCACTGACCATATTGTCAGGATCTTTTCAGAGCCTGGACCGGCTCTGTTTCGTCAGCCGACAGCGGGTCACAGGAGTGCCGAATGAGCGGCACTCCTGTGATCCACAGGAGAACTACAGCCAAAATAGCTTTGGCTATACTTCTTTAAAATCGGAAGATAAGTAAAGCACAACCACTGGGATATACTACTAAATAGAAAACGCATAATGCCCTAGGCAAACATGGCTGCCACTATGTTCAATATCATAAATAAAATGATAATATAAAATATAATAATATTAACCAGGTTCGCAATAACGGGTAACTAGAGACAGCATGGAATGCTATTACATATTAAGTATATGTAAGCCTAAATGCTCATATTTACCCTTGAAGTATTACACATTATTCTTATTTGAAAAGTAATTTTAAAATATTTATACACTTTCATTAAAGTTATACCTGGTGATCCTGCCATGAAGGTCCTTCTTATGGTGCTTCCTGTTGTAGTGTGACAATGCTCCTCTCTTGTCTTTCAGTTGTTCTCCTGTGTTGTATTACAGCTCTCACAATGGAGACGCTACAAAATCTTTTAGGTCGGGTTCACATGTGTGCCAGTGCTTGCCACCCCTCCGAAAAGTAATCCACAGTTTGACAGGTGGTGAGAAGGCAATATGTTGCCTTTAGTCCTGCTGCACCACTGTGCCGCCGTCACCCCATATACAATCACAATCACCCCATATATTTGCTTTGGTTGGGATTTGCTGTTTTATTTTTGCCTCAGCAGTCTGTAGCGGGAACACTGATGAGGGTAAAATAGGCCTGATCAGTGTACTAGCCTCATGCAACATATTCCCAGTTATGTAGTGTCTTCTACAGCATATCCCCAGTCAACAATGTAGCATGTCTGCACTCTCTGGCACTCATTTCCTCTATTAGGTCTGCAGTTTCTGACAGTCCTCTCGAAGGACAGTGGGTATAGAGAAGAATCACCCCCCTATAACATAATAACATTTTGTTGCTTTGCAGCCTGAAATGAAGACACATGCAGTTTTTGTTTTATCCAGCTATATTTACTAGTGCAACTTATAACATCCAAGTGAAAGATATAACGCCAACATGTGAAAAAAAAAATCAAAAATAGAATCACTGAGTTGGAAAAAGGATCACCCCCTTATGTCAGTATTTTGTTGGACCACGTTTTGCTTTAATTACAGCCTTTATTCTGTTGGGAGATGTCTCTACTAACTTTGCACATCTAGACTTTGCAATATTTGCCCACTCTTCTTTACAGAACTGCTCATGTTCAGTTAAATTTGATGGTGACTGTTTGGGAAGGGCCACTGGTGGATATGTCTGGTGGAAATCCAATACAGCTCACCTTCCAAATAACACAATTTCTACAGTAAAGCATGGAGGTGGTAATATATGAGAGAAGAGTCAGCAACTCCAAAGTCTTTGTTACAAAAATGTATTGGCTACATATGAGCATTAAAAAGCAAACAGCTGACGCACTTCGGCGCAAGCCTTAGTCATAGCCTATGACTAAGGCTCACGCTGAAACACATCAGCTGTTTGCTTTTTTAATGCTCATATGTAGCCAATACATTTTTATTGGCCTTTGGGGTTACTGGCTCACTAGGATTGGATTGCTTCTGTTGAGAGTGTTGCATCTTTCTTTCTTTCCTCATGGAGGGGGTAATATCCTGTTATGAAGATGTTTCTCTGCAGCATGGACTGGAGCACTTGTCAGGATAGAAGGAGAAATGGATGCGGCAAAATACCATCAAATTCTTGAGGAAAATCTGGTGTCCTGTGCCAGAAAGTTGTCATTGGGAAGAAGGTTTACCTTCCAAAATGACAATGACCCAAAGCACACAGCAAAAATGACCACACAGAGGTTGAAGGAGAAAAAGGTGAATGTTCTTGCATGGCCTAGTCAGAGCCCAGACTTAAAACCCATTGAAAATCTGTGGAATGACTTGAAGACTGCAGTCCATAAACAGTCACCATCAAATTTAACTGAACTTGAGCAGTTCTGCAAAGAAGAGTGGGCAAATATTGTAAAGTCTAGATGTGCAAAGTTAGTAGAGACATCTCCCAACAGACTAATGGCTGTAATCTAATCAAAAGGTGTGTCAACAAAATACAGACGTAAGGGGGGTGATCCTTTTTCAAACTCAGCGATTCTGTTTTTTTATTTTTCTGACATGTTAGAGCCCATTCACACAGGGGCGGCACGACTTGTCCCGCGACTGTGCCGGGCGATCTTAACACGACTTCAAAGGTGACTTGCAAAATTACTTCTGTATTGAAGTCAATGGAAGTCGCCCTGAAGTCGTCTTGAAGTAGTACAGGAACCTTTTTCTAAGTCAGAGCGACTTGAGACGCTCCTATTAGAACGGTTCCATTGTACAGAACGGGACGCGACTTGTCAGGCGGCTGAGTCACCTGACGAGTCGCCCCTGTGTGAATGGGGTCTAAGTGTTATATCTTTCACTTGGATGTTACAAGTTTTATAGTAAATACAGCTGGATAAAACAAAAACCGTGTCTGTCTACATTTGAGGCTGGAAAGCAACAAAATGTTATTATTTTATAGGAGGGTGTTTTTTTTTTACCCACTGTACATTGAAAATTATGTGCCCCTTTGGTGATGTCAGGGGCCACATTTTGAGGCCCCCTTTGGGCCATAAGTTGACAACCACTGACGTACAGCCTCTGAATCTCCATTTACTTATATAGGCTGTCTGTGCACTCAGTGCTACTCCAAAAATTAAATGTCTCTTCATTCAGATGGACGCTCAGTTCTGTACTGCGTGAAGCCTAAGAAATTAGCAAGTGGGGGAGCCAACTCCAGAAGACCAATGCCAGGATAATTGTAGTATGATTATTACAGCTATTTTGTGTACTCTTGACTTATATCCTAAAATGTTTGATTAACTGGAGTGTACTAGGCAATTTAGGCGAGTTGTGTCAAATATTTAAAAAATAAAAGGCCCATAGATTCCCTCAAAGTGGGTGAACCGCCAATGTAGAAGGAACGTTCGAGGTTCTGCAGCTTCTCTGAGCGCTGATCATTAACAAATGGCAAATGATCGGTTCACTGCACAAGTCAGCAGTGTTGACACAATTTGCCAGGTGCCTTTTCTGTTTGCTGTTTCTTGAAAATCCACACTCCACATGCGGAGGTAATCTCCATCAACATGATCAGCCTTGTGTACCTAAGCAAATTTTCAGCCGCCTTCAGCTGGGTTGAGCCGAGGTGGAGCACAGAGGTCTGGAAAATTCATTACACCGTGTTCCAGCTGGTGTGTGTACTCACTGCACACATTACCGCCACGTATGGAGCATTAACTCCGCCGCTACTTAGCCGCTGAATGGTTTGTCAGCACTAACTGCCACTTTCTGCCTTCATTTCACATTGCCCAGGTTGTCACACCCTCTTTTTTGCATGCTTCCTACTTTGGAAAATGACAAGGCAAAGAACAATGGACATAGCATAGTAACTTTAAGCAACCAATCAAAAACAGACTTTCCCTCACCTGATTCCCTTTTCGATACTCATCGTACTTGCCTGCTGAACTCCTTCAGAATTCTCCAGGCTACTACAGTATGTTTTGTTTCAGGTTCATTCTGTGTGTGGCCACCTATTTTGCCAGTCCCTACCTCAACTCTTTGGGCTGGTTCCTTAATGGCTAAACCTACCCTGCTGGTGCCACTTCCCGTGACATTACGAGCAACAATTGGGCCTATTGTCATTTTTTAAAACCTTAAAGTGGATGGAAACCCTCACATATACCCAGTGAAGTGAACAGCCTCAGATGATACACAGGAGTGAAAAAAATCTCCCTACATAAGTTTTTTATGTATATCTGGTGTCTTCAGATTTCTACACTCTTTAGAAAGTGCACATTGTGTTACAAATTTTTCTTCCTGTTTCAGCTGTGGGAGGGGAGTCTGGGCTTACACTGTGTGTGAGCTGATTGGAGGAAAGGGACAACCCCCCCCCTCTCTGAATAGGCAGAGGAGCGAAAAAACTTGCAGAGCTGTGCTATGAATAGACCAGCTCTCTGCTTATCTGTCTCTATGTTGCCTCCCTGACACAAATTTCCGGCTGCTTTTATCTCCTGTTTCTGAGAGCTTGTCAGAAGTGATCATGCTGATAACAGGGAAACAGAGCAGTAGAAAGACATGGGACTTAGTGCTTTGGAGACAGATAAGTGAACACTACAGATATATGTGCCCAGCTCAGATTTCATGAATGGGGTTTACATCCACCTTAAACCAAACTGGTCGGCACTAGGGATGAGCCGAACACCCCCCGGTTCGGTTCGCATCCAGAACATGCAAACAGGCAAAAAATTTGCTCGAACGCGCGATCACCGTTAAAGTCTATGGGACACGAACATGAAAAATCAAAAGTGCTAATTTTAAAGGTTAATATGCAAGTTATTATCATTAAAAGTGTTTGGGGACCCGGGTCCTGCCCCAGGGGACATGTATCAATGCAAAAAAAGTTTTAAAAACGGGCGTTTTTTCGGGAGCAGTGATTTTAATAATGCTTAAAGTGAAACAATAAAAGTGAAATATTCCTTTAAATTTCATACCTGGGGGGTGTCTAGAGTATGCCTGTAAAGTAGCGCATGTTTCCCGTGTTTAGAACTGTCCCTGCACAAAATGTAATTTCTGAAGGAAAAAAAGTAATTTAAAACTACTCGCGGCTATTAATGAATTGCCGGGTCCTGGCAATACAGATAAAAGTCATTGAAAAAAACGGCATGGGTCCCCCCAGTCCATTACCAGGCCCTTTGGGTTCAGTATGAATATTAGGGGAACCCCGAACCAAAATGAAAAAAAAAATGGGTGGGGGTCCCCCAAAAATTCCATTACCAGGCCCTTCAGGTCTGGTATGGATATTAAGGGGAATCCTGCACCAATTTATTTTTAAAAAATGGCGTAGGGGTCCCCCTAAAAATCCATACCAGACCCTTATCCGAGCACGCAACCTGGCAGGCCGCAGTAAAAGAATGGGGGATGAGAGAGCGCCCCCCCCCTGAACCGTACCAGGCCACGTGCCCTTAACAAGGGCCTCATCCCCACAACCCTTGCCCAGTGGTTGTGGGGGTCTGCGGGCTTATCGGAATCTGGAAGCCCCCTTTAACAAAGGGGACCCCCAGATTTCGCCCCCCCCATGTGAATTGGTAACGGGGTACATTGTACCATTGTACATTGTACCCCTACAATTTCACCCAAAAAAGTGTCAAAAATTTTAAAAACCACACAGACACAGTTGGGACAAGTCCTTTACTAAAAAAAAAAAAAACACAGAAAAAATTCCAACGATGTAATCCTCTCTCGAGCGATAAGGAGAGAAAAAAAAAAAACGACTCGATCCTCCATGGGAGGTACCCACGGAATGATGCTCTCCCTCCGTGACATTTCTTTTATAGCTGAGGGGGGGGGCCACCCGTCACTTGCGCGGGTGACCCCGCCCCCTCTGACACAACGGAGAAATGCCGGGTTACCCAGTGACGTGTACGGGTGACCCCGCCCCCTCTGACACAACGCGGGTTTCCCGTGATGCGCCAGAGTGGGCGGGGTCACCCGTACATGTCATTGGGTAACCCTGGCATTTCCCTGTGGTGTCAGACGGGGCGGGGTCACCCGCGCAAGTGACGGGTGGCCCCGCCATAAAAGAAATGTCACGGAGGGAGAGCATCATTCCGTGGGTACCTCCCATGGAGGATCGAGTCAGCTTTTTTTTTTCTCCTTATCGCTCGAGAGAGGATTACATCGTTGGAATTTTTTCTGTCTTTTTTTTTTTATTTTTTTTTATTAAAGGACTTGTCCCAACTGTGTCTTTGTGGTTTCTAAAATTTTTGACACTTTTTTTGTAAAATGATAGGGGTACAATGTACTCCGTTACCAATTCACATGGGGGGGCGGAATCTGGGTGTCCCCTTTGTTAAAGGGGCTTCCAGATTCCGATAAGCCCCCCCGCCCGCAGACCCCCACAACCACCGGGCAAGGGTTGTGGGGATGAGGCCCTTGTCCCCATCAACAAGGGGATATCTTCCCTATGTTGAGGGCATGTAGCCTGGTACGGTTCAGGAGGGGGTGCGCTCTCTCGTCCCCCCCCTCTTTTCCTGCGGCCTGCCAGGTTGCCTGTTCGGATAAGGGTCTGGTATGGATTTTTGGGGGGAACCCCACGCAATTTTTTATTTTTTGGTGCGGGGTTCACCTTAAAATCCATACCAGAACTAAAGGGTCTGGTATGGATTTTTAGGGGGATCCCTACGCCATTTAAAAAAAAAAATTGGTGCAGGGTTCCCCTTAATATTCATACCAGACCTGAAGGGCCTGGTAATGGAATTTTTGGAGGACCCCCACGCATTTTTTTTTTTACATTTTTTTTAATTTTGGTTCGGGGTTCCCCTTTATATTCATACCAGACCCAAAGGGCCTGGTAATGGACAGGGGGGGGGGGAGACCCATTCCGTTTTTTTCAATGACTTTTATCTGTATTGTCGGGACACTACAATTCATTAAAAGCTGCGAGTAGTTTTAAATGACTTTTTTTCCTTCAGAAATTACATTTTGTGCAGGGACAGTTCTAAACACAGGAAACCTGCGCTACTTTACAGGCATACTCTAGACACCCCCCAAGTATGAAATTTAAACGAATATTTCACTTTTATGGTTTCACTTTTTTGCATTGATACATGTCCCCTGGGGCAGGACCTGGGTCCCCAAATTTTTTTTATGACAATAACTTGCATATTTACCTTTTAAAATTAGCATTTTTGATTTCTCCCATAGACTTTTAAAGGGTGTTGCACACCTTTCGAATTTGCCGCGAACACCCCAAATTCTAACGGGCGAACAGCCAAAGTTCGAGTCGAACTCATGTTCGACCCGAACATAAAGCCCATCCCTAGTCGCCACTACTTCTGGTGTGCCATAATGCTACAGGCAGCTTGTGGTTTTCCTGCAAAGTACCCCACTAGCCTTAAAGTGTATTTCCACTTTTGGAAACCAAATTGGGACAACACCTATTTCCCCATTCACATACCAAAACAAAAAATATTGAAAACCTGCAGCTTACATTTTTTAGATTCTCTGTTCTGAACTCTCTAGCAAGGAAAAATCATACATAGTGCTCTTTGTTTATAAGGGGGCTGGACAGCCGTTTTTGCCATAATTAACCCTGTCTGTACTGTAGCCCTGCGGCACTGCTTGGTCCTCCTCTTCTCGAGTTCCCCCACGGAGAGCCGCATTCCATAGGGGCACTCGTGTGGGCACGCTCCTAAATCCTGCTGCTGCGTCCATTGATACAGACAGCAGGACTCGGCCCCACACCCGGCTCCTGTGTCACTGGATTTGATTGACAGCAGCGGGAGCCAATGGCTCCTGCTGCTATCAATCTATCCAATGAGGACCCGAGACAGCGGCTTGAGCTGCTGTGCTCTTGTCCCCATCGCTGGAGCGATCGGGTTCAGGTAAGAAAAAGGGGGGCAGCTGCAGTACAAACATTTTTTTACCTTAAAGTGGATGTAAACCCACTCTAATCCTTTCTAAACTACTGCCATAGTGCTGATCTATAAGGATATAGATGCTTCCTGCATGTATCCTTATCTGTCAAATGTCTCCCCTCTGTCTGTTATAAGAACTGAAAAACTGCAGATTCTGTGGGTGGATCTGTTGTCTGGAGCTCGGTGGGTGGAGTCGTGATGTCAGTAGACTCCCCGCCCACCTCTACACTCCCCTTGTCAACATGCATTTTCTCCTGTGTATTCCTTCTGCTATGATCACTAACATCCAGTCAAAATCCAGAAAAGTAACCACATGACTTCAGAAAAGGAGTGGGGTCTAAAGCTAGTGCACGAGATATGTAAATAACCTGTCACTCAAAGCAAGGGGGCGGAACGAACAAAGGATAACTCTGTTTGTCCATTTTATCTCACTGAACAATAAAAGAGGATTGCTCAGAGCTGAATTAACTCTTTGTGGCAAGACCTGGCACAGATGATAGGAAATCTTATACACTACATTGTGACAGCAAAAAAAAAAAAAAAAAAATTCCGGGTTTACATCCACTTTAATGCATAGAGTGCATTATGGTGAAAAACTGTGAGGATGTACAACCCTTTTAAAGCAATTTATGCTTTGGCCATGTAGGGAACAACTGGTTTGCTTTAACACCCCCCTTCCCCCTATCTCACCAGTGGCACCATTTGTTTTGTTCTTCTAACAGTGCTGGGTCAGCGTATAGCTAATAAACGTTTGAACCACAGTTCATTGACTTTATATGCACAACCACACCAGATTAGATAAAATGCAATCCTTTATTGATGCATAATGATAATTGCATTTAAAAAGCATTCTAAAAAACAAACATACATATTTAAATTGAATGATTTGAAATTTTCATTGTGCATCAATAAACTATTATATTTGATCTTATCTGGTGTGGCTGTGCCAATAAAGTCAATGAACTGTGGTTTCAAAAAAAATTTGGGTTATGCATAGTAATTCTTTGAACATGGCACTTTGATACGATTAGGGTAATGAGTGCCCATTGTGCCTCCATATGGCTCCCTGTTTGTTTTGTTCCTAATAGTGCTTGGCCAGTCACTAAGCACTACTACTGTTACTGGAGAGATTCCATAGCTGTTTGTACAGTTTACATGGGGCGCCTTCTCCTGCTCATTTCTCCTCTGCGGAATGGTAGGGAAGTAAAGGAAAGATTAGTATATGCTGTTGGTAGCAGGAAGAGCACAGCTGAAGTCAGAGGGGTAATAAAGAATGAAATGGCCAGGAATAGAGGCAAAATGAGCATCTGCACCTAGGGTACAACTCTACTGACACTTGTAGCAACCAATCCAGTTTGACTTTACAAGTTATGACACTTGCCCCTCCTTGTGTTAGTATTTATTTTCATTAATTAACGTATATTTTTATAGTGCTTTTCTTTGTGGCGACTCAAAGCTCTTTATCTGCTATTGGGACAGATGGTGAAGTAGCCATCTTTGGCCCATTCAGTAAAAAAAATCTTACTAGGGCCAATTTTTTAGACCGGATCCAATTAACCTACCAGCATGTTTTTGAGGTGTGGAAGGAAACTGGATACCTGGAGAAAACCCACGCTAGGGCAGGCAAACTGCATACAGATGGTATCATGGCCAGAACTCGAATAGAGGATCCCAGTACTGCAAGGCAGACAAGCTAACCACTAAACCACTGAGCTGCCCAAGATTTCCAGGAGTAAAGCCCCGTACACACGGTCGGACTTCCATCGGACTTTTCCGTGGTTTTTTGTCCGAACGGAGTTGGTCGGGACCACCCATAGCATAAACACGCTCTGACTTTTCTGCAAACTTTCCCAAAACTTTTTGCAACATCACGTGGTTTTTCTGCTCTTTTCTTCTCTTTACTGCCACCCTTTGGTCAACTTCTGCTATTGTTGGTTGATTTTAACATTAGTTGTTTTGTCCATCGGACAAAAGTCCGATGGTTTTCTGTACACACGGTCGGATTTTGCTCCATCGGACTTTTGTTGGGCAAAAGTTTGTCCATTTGCAGACCCAACTTTTGTCCGATGAAAACAAGAAAAAAGCAAAAAAAGTTTGTCCGATGGAGCGTACACACGGTTGGATTGTTGGTCCAACTTGCTCAAAACGAAGTTTGTTGGCCAAAAGTCCGACCGTGTGTACGGGGCTTTAGACACACTGCCTATACACAAGGGCCCCACAGAAGGACAAAAGAGCCCAGTAAAGGTATTACCAGGCAAGTACATAAGGAGCAGTAGGGGGTTCTAGATAGTCATGTGCTTGCGGAGTCCACCTATTAATGTAATGGGGCTCATTTGCACCAAATTCAGATATCGATCAGGTGGCATGATGGCTTTATGCAACCACTACCAAATATATCCAGAACCTAAGCTCAACTTGGCTTCAATTCAAAAATTCAAGGTTGCATTGCATTAAAGTGTAACTCCACTTTTGTTAAGAAAAAAAAGCATTCCCCTCTGAGTGATCTATGTACATTGCAAGGATTATAACAACCTTTGTTGCAGATTCCTACCTTTTTGTTTTTCTGAAGTAATCCATGTGTGTTTGTGCCGCTGTGCTGAGTGGGTCTAATGGAAGTGGTTTCATACATATCTGTCTGGTGTGCAGCTGCAGAGCACTAATGAGGAAATCTGCTGGGCCTGCATCCCTTTAGACGTGTTCCTAATGGAAATATCTCACCAAAAATGACATTTTTGTTGCAGGGGATGCCTGAAATCTGACTTGTATCTTAGGCAGACTTCTGGGGAAATTAGTGAGCCAATCACAAAAGCAAGAAATGATGTTTCTGGGGAGAGGTCAGTACACATTCTGTGTACAGAACAACTCCAGGTAGCCATATTGCAATGCATTCTCAGAAAATTACATTGGCTGCAGATTGAAAAGGAAAGGTAATTTTTAATAACATTCAATTACAATATGATTAGTGACGCAATTATATGCGCTATATTATTTTTTCTTTGTTTGCTATTTTTTTCCGCCATGAAAGTGGAGTTACCCTTTAACGTATGTTGATAGGTTGCATTAGTGTATTGTGGTGCCTTATATTTTTAATAGCACCTCCACACTAGTGATGAGCCGAACACCCCCGGGTTCGGTTCGCACCAGAACCCGCGAACGGACCGAAAGTTCGAACGA
The DNA here is from genome assembly GCA_029206835.1 of Rana muscosa. Taxonomy (NCBI): domain Eukaryota; kingdom Metazoa; phylum Chordata; class Amphibia; order Anura; family Ranidae; genus Rana; species Rana muscosa. Next base: position 243,352,159 of record CM055121.1, on the reverse strand, counting down.
ACATTAGAACCCTATTAAATACAATGGATGCGAACGTTCGAATTCTAAAGTGCTAATTATAAAAACTATTATGCATGTTATTGTCCTAAAAAGGGTTTGGGAACCCGGGTTCTGCACCAGGGGACATGTATCAATGCAAAAATAAGTTTTAAAAACGGTCGTTTTGCGGGAGCAGTCATTTTAATGATGCATAAAGTGAAAAAAAAAAAGTCAAATATTCCTTTAAATATCGTACCTGGGGGGTGTCTAAAGTATGCCTGTGAAGTGCCACGTGTTTCCCGTGTTTAGAACTGTCCCTGCACAAAATGACACTTCTAAAGGAAAAAAAAGCCATTTAAAACTGCTTGCGGCTTTAATGTAATGTCTGGTCCCGGTAATATGGATGAAAATCTTTAAGAAAAATGGCATAGCTACCCCATGACCCCCCCCCTACCCCAGCCCATTACCAGCCCCTTTGGGTCTTGTATGGATATTAAGGGGAACCCCGCACATAAAATAAAAAAGGCCCTATATACTCAGAACAGCCGTATACAGGCGGTGCATACAAGACAGGGACTGTAGGTTTGTTCTTATGTAGAATCTGTTTGTAATTTTGAACAGGTACATTGTTGAAGTGTAGCTCCAGACCAAAAATCTATTTTTAAACTTTTTGGAAAACATAGGTAAGGGTTATCACCCCTGTAACATTTGTTTTGCTGTCTGTGCCCCTGTTCAGAACATTTCACCTCACTTTCCGTCCTAATGACAACTGTTTTTGAAATGTGGTGTTTTTCTTGAAACAAGGATTGCTGATAAAGCATCAGTACAGAGGAGACACCTTTCTCCCATATTTATTCTTACAGGAGAGAATTTTCCTTCCTAGTGGTAGATTTCCTCTCACTTCCTGTTGTCTTCTTGCGTTTGCAAGTAGGAGTCGTTTGTAAGTTGGATGTTTGAAAGTAGGGACCTGCCGTATATACTCTGCAGAAATAGGCCCCTTAGTTGTTGGTGTTGGCACAACACTGTAAGCACTCACAGTTACTCTTGGTTGGTGCTGGAACGCCCTGCTGTCAACTATTATATCAGGAATTTTAATTACATATAATTGTTGAACAGTGGTAGTAAAAATTGGGCCTTTGATGGTGGTGCTGGTGCCACAACACTGTAAGCCCTGACAGTTACTCTTGGTGGGTGCAGCAATGGGCCCTGCTGTGAATTATTAGATCAAGAATTGTAATTACATGCCCCTGTTGAACAGGGGCTGAAAAATTGGGCCTTAGGCACTGGTGGCACAACACTGCAACCCTTCACAGATACTGTACTTGGAGCACAGCAATGAGCCCTGTTGCAAAGTATTGCTTCAAAAATTGTAATGACACGCCCCTGTTAAACAGGGGCTGAAAAATTGGGCCTTAGGCACTGGTGGCACAACACTGCAACTCCTCACAGATACTGTACTTGGAGCACAGCAATGAGCCCTGTTGCAAAGTATTGCTTCAAAAATTGTAATTACACGCCCCTGTTAAACAGGGGCTGAAAAATTGGGCGTTAGGCACTGGTGGCGGCACCCATAAACAAAAATGATCTTCCAAGCTATCATCATCAATCGTATCATTGAGGACTCGGAGGAGGAGGATAGCCAGTCAACATAACAGCACAGGCACTCAGCATCAGCATCAGTCTTGAAGGGATGTGACATTTTAAAATCAATTAGTCTGTTATATCAGCATCAGGTGTGTGGTAGCTGGTGGTGATCCAAGACTGGTTCATCTTGATGAAAGTCAGTCGATCAACCGAGTCGGTGGACAGGCGCACCCTGTGATCCGTGACAAATCCTCCAGCAGCACTGAATGTGCGTTCCGAAAGAACGCTGGATGCAGGACAGGCCAGTAGCTCAATTGCATACTGTGCAAGCTCTGGCCAGTGATCCATCCTCAAGACCCAGTAAGCCAGAGGATTTTCGGTGGGGAAGGTGTCCAAGTCTGACCTTGCCCCTAGATATTCCTGCACCATGTTTATCAGACGCTGGCGATGGTTGCTGGAACCGATCATACTTTGGGGCTGCGGACTAAAGAATTGTCTGAACGCATCGGTCAGACGGCCACCTTCCCCACCGCTCCTTCTTTGACTGGCCGAAGCCTCAGCAACTCGTTGTCCAGGACCAGGAGTTTGCAACCTCCCAGTCTCTGGGAACGCGTTGCACAGACCTTTCTGCAAGGCCTCCCGGAGTTGTCTCATCCTCTGCTCCCTCTGCGACGGTAACATAAGGTCCGCAACCTTACCCTTGTACCGTGGATCAAGGAGAGTGGCCAGCCAGTAATGGTCCCTCTCCTTGATCCGAAGAATACGAGGATCCTTCCGCAGACTTTGCAGGATCAGGGAGGCCATGCAGCGTAGGTTTGCTGAGGCATTCGCTCCGGAGTCCTCTGGGTCACTAAGGACGACATGATCCGCAGCCACCTCCTCCCAGCCACGTACAAGTCCACTGGTTTCTTGGGACTGTAAATCATCCCTAAAAGACTGCTGCTGATGATGCTGAGTGCCAGCCTCCACCTCCATGCTGACACAATCCTCCTCCTCCTCCTCCTCCTCCTCCTCTTCCTGTGCGATGGGTGGGACAGAAGGAACACTGTCTGGGTAAAGGGGGCCTTGAGAGGCAAGGAAGTCCTCCTCTTCCTGCCTCTGTTCTGCCTCAAGTGCCCTGTCCATTATTCCACGCAGCGTGTGCTCCAACAGGTGGACAAGAGGTACAGTGTCACTGATGCATGCACTGTCACTGCTCACCATCCTCGTGGCCTCCTCAAATGGTGCCAGGACAGTGCATGCATCCCTGATCATGCCCCACTGGCGTGGAGAAAAAAAACCAAGCTCCCCTGACCCTGTCCTGGTGCCGTAGTCGCACAGGTACTCATTGATGGCCCTCTGCTGCGTGTGCAGCCGCTGCAGCATGGCCAACGTTGAGTTCCACCTGGTGGGCATGTCACATATAAGGCGGTTCTTGGGCAGGTTCAACTCCTTTTGCAGCTCAGCCAGGCGAGCACTGGCATTATAAGATCTGCGGAAATGCACACAGACTTTCCTGGCCTGCCTCAGGACATCCTGTAAGCCCGGGTACCTGCCCAAGAAGCGCTGCACCACCAGGTTAAGGACGTGAGCCACACAGGGCACATGGGTCAGTTGTCCCTGTCGGAGGGCGGAGAGGAGGTTGGTGCCATTGTCGCAAACCACCATTCCTGGCTTAAGCTGGCGTGGCGTCAACCACCTCTCGGCCTGGCCCTGCAGAGCAGACAGGACCTCTGCCCCAGTGTGGCTTCTGTCCCCCAAACACACCAGCGCAAGCACGGCATGGCATCTTTTTGCCTGCGTACTTGCGTAGCCCCGTGAACGGCTACGGAGCACCGCTGGTTCATAGGACAAACCACAGGAAGAGGCCATGGAGGAAGAAGAAGAGGAGGGGGTGGAGGAGAGAGGTGTGTCACAACCAGTAGTAGCATTTTGGAGGCGTGGCGGTGGGACAACCTCCAACACTACTGCACCTTGTCCTGAATCCTTCCCAGCTGCCAAAAGAGTGACCCAATGGGCCGTGAAAGAAAGGTAACGTCCCTGTCCATGCCTGCTGGACCATGAGTCAGCGGTAATATGCACCTTACCGCTGACCGCCCTGTCCAGCGAGGCCAAGACATTGCCTTCCACATGCCGGTAGAGAGCCGGAATAGCCTTCCGTGAGAAAAAGTGGCGTTTGGGAACCTGCCACTGAGGAACCGCACATTGCACAAACTCACGGAAGGGGGCCGAGTCTACCAACTGAAAAGGCAGCAGTTGAAGCGCTAGCAATTTAGCCAAGCTAGCATTCAACCGCTGGGCATGTGGATGGCTGGGAGTGAACTTCTTTCGACGGTCCAGCAGCTGGGGCAGGGAAATTTGCCTGCTAGAATCGGACGTCGGTGTACTGCTAGCAGAGTGGGCGCAAGTACTTGGCTGTGACACACCTAATTCTACACCTTCATTCCTCTCAGTGCATGTTTCAGAGAGGACTGAAGTTATAGTGGGGTTGGAGATCCCAGCTGATGCGGTGCAAGGAGAGGTCCGCTTGGTTCTTTGGTGTGGGTCTTTGAGGTAGGCTTGCCAACGAGCTGCATGGCAGGTCAACATATGTCTGGTCAGGCATGTGGTACCCAAGCGGCTGATGTTTTGGCCACGCGATATACGCTTGAGACATATGTTGCAAACAGCAGCTGTGCGATCTGATGCACTAGCCTCAAAAAAGGCCCACACCAAAGAACTTTTTGAATGACGGGCAGAGGCAGCGCCCTGCACAGGCGGAGCTCTGCGGTGTGATTCCGTCGGTGTACTGCCCTTACGCTGGCCACCAAAGGGCATCCTGCCTCGTTGGAGATGTGCCTCCTCCTCATCCTCCTCCTCCTCCTCTCTCCTATTAGGCACCCACGTGGAGTCATTGACCTCATCATCCCCTCCCTCCTCATCACTGGAGCCAATCTGGCAGTATGCTGCAGCTGCTGGAACATGACTGCCAGATTGGTGTCCTTCTTGAGCATCCCCTCTGTCTGCTCTCACGCTACTGCCTTCCTCTAGCTGGGTTTCATCATCAGACCCTTCGAAACGCTGGGCATCCTCCTGGAGCATGTACCCAACACTGTGCTGAAACAGTTCGGGGGACTCCTCAGGAGGAGGACATGGTGGGTCTAGGGAAGGAGTGACTGATGATTTGTCTGACATTGATACCAGGGAAGACGACGCTTTGGCAGCTGCTTTTCCAGTACCCTGAGCCTGGGTGAGAGAGGATGAGGAGGAGGAGGAGGGCTTGGTCATCCACTCTACCAAGTCTTCGGCATGATGTGGCTCAACATGTCCAGCTGCCGAAAAGAAGGACAAGCGTGTCCCATGGCCATGTGCTGATGACAATGCACCGCGTCCACGACCAGCACTGTTGCCCCCAGACACAGAGCCTGCTTGCCCTCTTTTATTGCCTCCTGACTGTCTGCCTCTCCTTGTTTGCCTTCCAGACATTCTAATAGATGGCCTGCAGGGAGATGGGAAAAAAGCAATAAGGGCTACCTTCAGGTGTCCTTCTCTGTCCCTTGAAACAAGGACTTTCACAGTGAAAGAAACTGACACTGTCCCTACCTAGAGTTTTCTGTCCCTAGAATAAATGTTTTTTTTAATCACAATATAGCACAAGGACAATTCACTCAATGTCTCTCCAGGTCCCTGGAAACAAGGACTTGCAGAGTGAAAGAAACTGACACTGTCCCTACCTAGAGTTTTCTGTCCCTAGAATAAATGTTTTTTTTAAGCACAATATAGCACAAGGACAATTAACTCACTGTCCTTACAGGTCCCTGGAAACAAGGACTTGCAGAGTGAAAAAAAAAAAACACTCTCCCTACCTACAGTTTTCTGTCCCTAGAAAAAATGTTTTTTTTAAGCACAATATAGCACAAGGACAATTAACTCACTGTCCTTACAGGTCCCTGGAAACAAGGACTTGCAGAGTGAAAGAAAAAAAACACTCTCCCTACCTACAGTTTTCTGTCCCTAGAAAAAATGTTTTTTTTAATCACAATATAGCACAAGGAAAATTAACTCACTGTCCTTACAGGTCCCTGGAAACAAGGACTTGCAGAGTGAAAGAAAAAAAACACTCTCCCTACCTACAGTTTTCTGTCCCTAGAAAAAATGTTTTTTTTAATCACAATATAGCACAAGGAAAATTAACTCACTGTCCTTACAGGTCCCTGGAAACAAGGACTTGCAGAGTGAAAGAAACTGACACTGTCCCTACCTAGAGTTTTCTGTCCCTAGAATAAATGTTTTTTTTAAGCACAATATAGCACAAGGACAATTAACTCACTGTCCTTACAGGTCCCTGGAAACAAGGACTTGCAGAGTGAAAAAAAAAAAACACTCTCCCTACCTAGAGTTTTCTGTCCCTAGAAAAAATGTTTTTTTTAAGCACAATATAGCACAAGGACAATTAACTCACTGTCCTTACAGGTCCCTGGAAACAAGGACTTGCAGAGTGAAAGAAACTGACACTGTCCCTACCTAGAGTTTTCTGTCCCTAGAATAAATGTTTTTTTTAATCACAATATAGCACAAGGAAAATTAACTCACTGTCCTTACAGGTCCCTGGAAACAAGGACTTGCAGAGTGAAAGAAACTGACACTGTCCCTACCTAGAGTTTTCTGTCCCTAGAATAAATGTTTTTTTTAATCACAATATAGCACAAGGAAAATTAACTCACTGTCCTTACAGGTCCCTGGAAACAAGGACTTGCAGAGTGAAAGAAACTGACACTGTCCCTACCTAGAGTTTTCTGTCCCTAGAATAAATGTTTTTTTTAATCACAATATAGCACAAGGAAAATTAACTCACTGTCCTTACAGGTCCCTGGAAACAAGGACTTGCAGAGTGAAAGAAACTGACACTGTCCCTACCTAGAGTTTTCTGTCCCTAGAATAAATGTTTTTTTTAATCACAATATAGCACAAGGACAATTAACTCACTGTCCTTACAGGTCCCTGGAAACAAGGACTTGCAGAGTGAAAGAAACTGACACTGTCCCTACCTAGAGTTTTCTGTCCCTAGAATAAATGTTTTTTTTAAGCACAATATAGCACAAGGACAATTAACTCACTGTCCTTACAGGTCCCTGGAAACAAGGACTTGCAGAGTGAAAGAAACTGACACTGTCCCTACCTAGAGTTTTCTGTCCCTAGAATAAATGTTTTTTTTAATCACAATATAGCACAAGGAAAATTAACTCACTGTCCTTACAGGTCCCTGGAAACAAGGACTTGCAGAGTGAAAGAAACTGACACTGTCCCTACCTAGAGTTTTCTGTCCCTAGAATAAATGTTTTTTTTAATCACAATATAGCACAAGGAAAATTAACTCACTGTCCTTACAGGTCCCTGGAAACAAGGACTTGCAGAGTGAAAGAAACTGACACTGTCCCTACCTAGAGTTTTCTGTCCCTAGAATAAATGTTTTTTTTAAGCACAATATAGCACAAGGACAATTAACTCACTGTCCTTACAGGTCCCTGGAAACAAGGACTTGCAGAGTGAAAGAAAAAAAACACTCTCCCTACCTACAGTTTTCTGTCCCTAGAAAAAATGTTTTTTTTAATCACAATATAGCACAAGGAAAATTAACTCACTGTCCTTACAGGTCCCTGGAAACAAGGACTTGCAGAGTGAAAGAAACTGACACTGTCCCTACCTAGAGTTTTCTGTCCCTAGAATAAATGTTTTTTTTAAGCACAATATAGCACAAGGACAATTAACTCACTGTCCTTACAGGTCCCTGGAAACAAGGACTTGCAGAGTGAAAGAAACTGACACTGTCCCTACCTAGAGTTTTCTGTCCCTAGAATAAATGTTTTTTTTAAGCACAATATAGCACAAGGACAATTAACTCACTGTCCTTACAGGTCCCTGGAAACAAGGACTTGCAGAGTGAAAGAAACTGACACTGTCCCTACCTAGAGTTTTCTGTCCCTAGAATAAATGTTTTTTTTAATCACAATATAGCACAAGGACAATTAACTCACTGTCCTTACAGGTCCCTGGAAACAAGGACTTGCAGAGTGAAAGAAACTGACACTGTCCCTACCTAGAGTTTTCTGTCCCTAGAATAAATGTTTTTTTTAAGCACAATATAGCACAAGGACAATTAACTCACTGTCCTTACAGGTCCCTGGAAACAAGGACTTGCAGAGTGAAAGAAACTGACACTGTCCCTACCTAGAGTTTTCTGTCCCTAGAATAAATGTTTTTTTTAAGCACACTATAGCAGAAGCACAAAACACACTGACACTCTCCCTACCTATCCTTCTCTTTCCCTAAACTAAAGGAATCCAGGTTAAGCAAGAAAGAAATAACAGTCACTGTCCCTGCCTATGCTACTCTATCCCTGCTCCGGAACACACTACACTAGGCCGCCGTGCTGGCGGCCTTTTATAGTGTGGGGCGTGTACTAAACACCCTCAGCAATAATTGGCCACAGGCATCCTGCCTGTGGCCAATCATTGCTCTCCTCGCTGCCGGCGCTGTGATTGGCCAAGCATGCGGGGTCACAGTGCATGCTTGGCCAATCACAGCGCCTGGATGACACTGCGATGGCGTAGTGCATTGTGGGCCGTTCGCGTCACTCGAATTTGGCGCGAACGGCCCAAATCGTTCGATCTTCGTCGAACGATCGAACAGCCAATGTTCGAGTCGAACGTATGTTCGACTCGAACACGAAGCTCATCCCTACTCCACACACTGAGGGGATGCAGCTCACATGCACACTGCAATGCATTGTAACATTCTACCCTGCACTGCGTTGCCATAAATGGTGCATGTCTGTTTCTAGAACATTTTGGTGCATTGCCAGCCTAATTATTTGGATAGGTTGCCTTAATGCAATGCGCAATAGATCCACTATAATGCAGTACATCAGGATGCCAAGGTTTGAATGGACCCTTATTAAATGTTATCTGTGGCAACGCTGAAACTACAAAAAAAAGTAGATTAAACGAAAGAAGACGAGAGATTACAGCATGTACATTTACAAATGTAAAAAAATGATTTTTTCCCGACGTGGCATATGGTATAAGTTCTTATCGGAGCTGTAAATCCAAAGCGTGCTGATATCTACTTTCTGTGGTTGCATCTTTTCCTAGAATTTGAGACGTGATAGAGGAAACCAACTATGTGGCAGATATATTCATCCAAAAATCTCCTCCATATTAGTTCAGACGTTTCCAGCGAGTTAGTAAAACAGGCTGCGTGACATTCCTAATAGGAATATGGAGCTTAGCCGGTGGAGATCATTGTTTCCAATTTACTGTGATTAGACAGCTCAGCATTGTTAGTATGTGACTGGCTGTTAATGATATATGAGCTCCATGCAGGGACAAGGTCCTCTGGTACCCAAGGCAGAGCTGAGACGGATGCAGCGTGCACGTACAACGCGATAACAGTCATTGTCAGCTTGGTCCAGCGGTTACTACTTTTCGTTCATGAAAAACCAAACAGGATAGTTTGGGGAGGATGTTATTTTGACTTGTGTGATTTAGTCATAATTCACGTGATAATACAGAGCTAGAATTGTATTATCATCATTATAATGAGGCAGTTAAACGACACTAAAACCACAATCCTTGTACAAAGCATTTTTAAACCCAACTGAACATTCTCAATTTATTACTGTAATGCAATCAAGTTGCATTCGAAATGATAAATATGTATTTATTTAATTAATTTTTTTCAGCTAAATGCTGAAACAAGGGTTGATGCCTATTCTGTGTCCTTCTCCATAAACTTCAGCTACCATATTTCTTTTGATTTTAAATTTTTTGGAACAAGCCTGGTGAAACTTCAAATTAACGTATATACTCGAGTGTAAGCCGACCTGAGTATAAGCCGAGGTACCTAATATCACCCCAATAAACTGGGAAAACGTATTGACTCGAGTATAAGCCTAGGGGGGAAATGTGCCCATCGCCACCTCACTGTGCCCATTGCCACCTCACTGTGCCACCTTACTGTGCCCATTGCCAGCTTACTGTGCCCAACCTCACTGTGTCCATTGCAGCCTCCCTGTGCCCGAGTGTACCTGAAAATCTTCTTATACTGCGACCGGCGTCCATTGTTTAAATATCACGCCTTTCTCCTATTCCCTTCCGTGATAGGCGTTTCCAGCAAACACTGTGTTGAGTGTTCCGCCTATCACCGAGATCCTCTCATTCTCGGACTCCGTTTCCCAGCAGGAACTGTATTCAGTGTTCCGCCAATCACGGACGTCTTTTCATCCTTGGACAAGTGAACGTCCATTATAGGCAGAACACTGAACACAGTGTCTGCTGGGAAATGGAGTCCGAGAATGAGAGGACCTCCGTGATAGGCGGAACACTCAACACAGTGTTTGCCGGAAACGCCTATCACGGAAGGGACCAGAAGAAAGCCGCGATATTTAAACAATGGACGCCGGCCGCAGTATAAGAAGATTTTCAGGTACTGACTCGAGTATAAGCCGAGGGGTGTACTTTCAGCCCTAAAGAAAGGGCTAAAAAACTTGGCTTATACTCGAGTATATACGGTAATAAAATATACATCAATGAGTACAAATCTATTATAAAGAAACAATGCTCTATAACACAAAATGGGATGACAAGAACTCACTTTTTAAGCTCAGGAAAAGTGGTGATGGCGAGAGATAGAAAAAACATGCCTTGCTGTCGATTCTTAAAATTCTCCCAGAATGCACTGGTTCCTAACAACTTTATTAACACATTCTAAGAGATTACAATATGTAACTACTACAAAACAGCTAAAGCTATACCAGAAAGGGAACAGTAGGTGGCGCCTGCGCTGTGCATATAACTAGCTGATGTAAATCAAGAAAACCCAACATGTTATTTTAACCGCTTCCGGACCAGCCGCCGCAGTTATACTGCGGCAGACTGGCCCCCCTGCGCAAACCATCGTAGCTGTATGTCGGCTCTTTAAGGCGCCTCCAGCGGCGCGTGCACATGCCCGAAGGTGTCCCCAGAGCAGATGCGAGTGCCCGGCGGTCGCGATGACCATCGGGCACCCGTGATTGTTCGTTACAGAGCGAGAACGGGGATGTGTGTGTGTGTAAACACACAGATCCCGGTTCTCTCAGGGGCGAGGAGACTGATTGTGTGTTCATACAGTGTATGAACACCGATCAATCTCTTCCCCCTTGTCAGTCCCATCCCCCCTACAGTTAGAACACACATTAGGGAACACATTTAACTCCTTGATTGCCCCCTAGTGGTTAACCCCTTCCCTACCAGTGCCATTTTTACAGTAATCGGTGCATTTTTATAGCACTGATCGTTGTATAAATCCCAATGGTCCCAAAAATGTGTCAAAAGTGTCCGATGTGTCCGCCATAATGTCGCAGATCACCGCCATTACTAGTAAAAAAAAAAAAAAATGTCATAAAACTCTCCCCTATTTTGTAGGCGCTATAACTTTTTCGCAAACCAATCAATATACGCTTATTGCGATTTTTTTTTTTTTTTACCAAAAATATGTAGAAGAATACATATCGGCCTAAACTGAGGAAAAAATCTGTTTTAAAAAAAAAATGGGATATTTATAGCAAAAAGTAAAAGAGATTGTCTTTTTTTTTTCAAAATTGTCACTCTTTTTTTTATTTATAGCGCAAAAAATATAAACAGCAGAGGTGATCAAATACCACCAAAAGAAAGCTCTATTTGTGGGGGGAAAAAAATATGTCAATTTTGTTTTGGTACCACGTCGCACGACCACGCAATTGTCAGTAAAGCGACGCAGTGCCGTATCGCAAAAGATGGCCCAGTTAATGGGCATCCAAATCTTCCGGAACTGAATAGAAGCCCGGTGGGCAGAACACTGCCAGCATATAGGAGAGTCGAACCAGCACTCATGCATCGGCTTTCCTGTGGTCTGACACACTGCACTGAACACTTCTCTAACCAACGTCCGCTCTCACTCCTTGAGCAACACTGCTGATTAAAGAAGTGTTCGCGGGGACGTGTCAGAGAGCTTGGCTGCTGCTGGTATGTGAGAGAGCAGTCTGACTCTCCTAGTGCTGCCAGCACTGTATGTTCTTTAAGGCCCTGTTCACACCTGAGTGATGCTGTCACATTGTTTTATTCATTTTTTTTTTTTTTGTGTGTGCAATTCTGTAGCACATTTTTGGAGTGGCTCCATTCATTTTGAACCCTCTTAGTTCAATGACACTTCATCCAGCTTTCTAAGGTCTCTTGCATGCCGCAGCTAAAAAAAAACGCTTGTTTTACAGGTGATTTTGGCTTTTTTTTTTTTCTGCCCCCTAAACGCCCCTCTACATATAGGTATTCGGAGGCAGAAATCTGAATGTACCAAGATTGTATTCAGGAGAGGAGCATTTGGGCAGGAAAAAAGCTTGATATGCCTAAGACCCCTTTGACACTGGGGCGGTTTTCAGGCCCTTTTAATGGCTGGAAATAGTCTCTGCTAACCGAAAACCGCCTCCCATTCATTCCAGTGTGACTTTTCCCACTGGGGCGGTGCGCTTGCAGGACGTTCTGAAAAGTCCTGCAAGCAACATCTTTGGGCTGGTTGGGAGCGCTGTATTTAGCGCTCCCAAAACGCCCTGCCCATTGGAATGAATAGGCAGCGCTCCACAAAACGGGAGGTTTTGACCCGCTGAAAAGCGGCGCTCGCCGTGTGAAAGGGGTCTTAATGTTTTTAAACGTGATGCATAAACGTTATGTGCATTTAGTTCATGAGCGTTCATTCATTTCATGGGCCAGAATAAATTATTATTTTGCCCAATTAAATAAAGGAACGCCCAGACACTTGACCTGCCTGAACGCGTCTAAATGCGTTTATAAAAACACGGCTTTAGGTACGGCTTTAACGCTGCCTTTCTCTTGCCAGGAGAAAGGTGTTCAGAAGAGCTGTGTATGCATGAGGCTTACCGGAAAGCCTGTACAGAGGTGTGGGCAGAAAGCTTGAGTAAGGCCCCTTTTACACAGGCGTCTTCGCCTGATGGACTCCGCTTGCTCAGCAAGGGATCGCGTAGCTGATCCCTGCTGAGCAGGCGGATGACCGGTCCGTCTCCGCTCACTGTCCAGAGTGGAGTTGGACCCAGTCCCACTCTTCACTATGGGGAAATTACATCCAATTCGCAATGGTGTGAACCCAGCATTAAGCACAGTTTTTTTTTTTATTATTATTTATTTACAGTTTGCACAAAACTCTTTTACTCTTTCGTCCATGGACCGACACAGCTTCTCTATTGACAAAGTGGGTATTATCCGTTAATTAGGAGTGACTAGGCAGAAAAACTTGTAAAAAGTGTTGCATCACACCTTCTACAGTACCGCCCAGGGGGCGGACCCTCTGGGTATATCCCCTCAGTCTGCACATCGCAGATCAGTTTTTTTCTGTCTAGCAAGGAGTAGGATATGGCTCCCTTCGGGCCCATTGGTCCGGGGGAAAAAGATATATATATATATATATATATATATATATATTTATTTTTTTTTGCTACATTTGTTGTTTCCTGCGATCTTCGATCAACTGCCGACTGGGTGACAGGCTGGATCCTCGATCCTTGTAGTCTCCCCAGTTTCGGCCATCGAGCGTGTGCCGACCCTAGCTACGCGCTGGGTTTTCCACGACATGCCCGTCGCTCCACGGGTGGCCGGTGAGCCTACGCTCCAGGGCCTGCATCGGACCGCTCAGCTTCGGCTGACCTTACGGCCGAGTCGCAGCAGCCTGGCCGGTGAGCTTACGCTCCAAGGCTTGCATCGGACCGCTCAGCTTTGGCTGACCTTACGGCCGAGTCGCAGCAGCCTGTCCGGTGAGCGTCATGCTCCAGGGCATACATATGATCGTCCCTTCTGGGTCCAATCACAGCATGCCTGGCCAACAGTCACCTTCCGTGCGCGGACGATGATCTGTTTGGAATGTCTTCCAGCAGAATACATGCAGGATAGGTAAGTAAAACTCCCCTGCCTCGGCTGGGTGATTTAGCTGGACATTCCTGGAGAGATCAAGTAAGTGGTTGTGGCCCCTTTCTTCCCTCTCTCCCTGCCTTTCCCTCCTCCCTGGGCTTCTAGCTAAAGGTTGCTGGGTGCTGGGGGTCACCTAGGGGGTCCCACTGGAGCGGGGCTGGCTGTAACTAACATTTAAAAGAAATGTCATTTTTGCTTACCTGTGTTTCTGTGTCTCCATGCTGTCGGCGGCCATTTTGAGGTGGTCCATGCCAAGTTTGGCCTCTTGTAACTGCCTGGCGGCCATCTTCCTGTGGTTCGGCCACACCCACTGGCCCCTATCAGGTGATCGGCGGCCATGTTTGTCCACCCTGTATGCAGATATTGCCGTTCGGCGGCCATCTTTTTGTGGGCTATGGCTGCCTGACCTCTATCTTCTGTCGGCGGCCATTTTCTTAGAGCCCACATTATCTTCCATACAGACGTTTTTGGCAACCATTTTGCGAGAGCCTCCGGCCTCTAGGGTGCATTACACTGGCGCGAAAATTCACACAGGAAGTGCTGATAAAAGAAGCAGACTGACACAGCAGCAAGGGGACAGCATCACAGGAGCAGCATAGCAGTACCTATCCAGGGTGGTGAGTCCTCTGGGTAACCCAGCATCTCTGCAGCGCAGGAGGGTGGCCTATTGATATCTTGCCTGGAGCCCTGTGAGTGTCAGCGTGTGGTCAGCATGGCATCTGAGCCAGATGTCTTCTCCCCTGAAACACCAGATTTAGCAGCTGGTGTCCCTGAGGTGTCTATGGACGCTATGTCGGCAATCCTAGAGGCGTTTGCTGCCAGGGTGGAAGCAGCACACGGGAATACAGGGGGTAATAAACGCCCCCGTCCCCTGCAATCTTCTGGGGATATTTCTGATGCAGAACCAGGTCCAGCTACGGCTCATGGCCCAGATTCTGATGCATCAGAGACTGCAGACCGTGACCGATCGGACAGTGAGGAGGACTCCAAGTCCAGGTCAGTACGCGAGACGGCTTTGGTATCTGACCTTATTACTGCAGTGCGGGATACGCTAAAGTTGGAAAGGACTGAAGAAGTAGCAGATACTCCAGTCCCCTTTGGGTTTCGTAAACCTGCCCGCACTGCTAAGGTGTTCCCTTGTGTGTCTTATTTTGACAAACTCTTATACAAGAAATGGGAGAACCCACTGAGGGTCTTTACAGCCCCAAAGAGGTTTGCAGTACGGTACCCCTTTGAGGAGAGTTTTCTGAAGATATGGACCTCTCTCCCTATAGTGGACCCTTCGGTGTCCAGACTTAATAGAGCCACCACTATTCCAGTAGAAGGGGCTCCTGTTTTCAAGGACCCTGTGGATAAGAAGGCTGAAGCACTCGCTCGCTACCTATACTCAGTGGTAGGCTCGGCAGTACGCCCGGCATTGGCGGGGGCCCTAGTGTCTCAGACACTTACTGAATGGGCAAAATTGCTACTCCAGGGGTTAAAGGAGCGAGATGCTCCTCCTAATGAGATAACTTTGGCCGACCAGTTGGTCCAGGGCCTTAAGTTTGTCTGCGAGTCAGACATGGATACTATTCCCCTGCTGTCAAGAGCTTCGGTTTATGCAGTAGCAATACGCCGCCTGATCTGGCTAAAGGGCTGGTCTGTGGACCAGACTTCCAAGAAAGCCCTATTGGATCTGCCTTTTAAGGGCGACAGACTTTTTGGGGCTTCTCTGGATGACATCATCAAGGATGCCACAGGAGGTAAAAGCACTTTGCTTCCCCAAACTAGCAAGGGTAAGGGACCACGCCAAGGGCAAGGGTCCTCCTTTACTGCACGTAAGCGTTTTTTTCGCCCCCTTAAGGCGACAGGGAAAAGACCCCAGGCCGATAAAGCACCTGCCCAAGGACAAAAGCGTCCTTGGTCCCGCAGACCCAACAAGCCTGCGGACAAATCTGCGTCCACATGAAGGTCCGCCCCCACCCAGCTCTCGGGTAGGGGGACGTCTTCACAAATTCGCAACTCGGTGGACTGCGCTAATCTCCGACAGGTGGGTTTGCGAAGTAATCTCCTCAGGCTACAAGATAGAATTTCTCTCTTGTCCACCAGACAGATTCATCACCTCCAATCTCCAGCTACTGCCGACCCGTCGGGAGGCCCTGTATGGGGCGGTCCAGGGTCTACTGGAACGCGGGGTAGTTATTCCAGTTCCAGAACAGGAACGGGGTCAGGGTTTTTACTCAAATCTGTTCATTGTGCCAAAGAAGGAGGGGGTTCGTCCAATCTTGGATCTCAGAGCCCTCAATTGCTTTGTGAAGGTACAAAGATTTCGGATGGAGTCGGTTCGATTCGTAATCACGGCTCTCCATCCGGGGGACTTTCTGGCCTCCTTGGACATCAAGGACGCATACCTGCATGTCCCCATATACTCCAGACACCAGAGGTTTCTGCGATTTGCTATCGGGAAGAACCACTACCAGTTTGTGGCCCTCCCGTTTGGCCTTGCCTCAGCACCCAGGACGTTCACCAAGGTGCTCGCTCCGATTCTGGCACTTCTAAGACAGCGGGGTATCGCTATCCCAGGTTACTTGGACGACCTTCTGCTGAAGGCCCCTTCAAGCTCAGAATTAGAGGTAAGCGTGTCCATTACCTGTCAGACTCTTCGAGACTGTGGTTGGATACTAAACACGCAAAAGTCAGTATTGGTGCCCACTCAACGCCTAGTGTACCTGGGGTTGATTCTGGATTCCTCAGAGGCAAAGGTATTCCTCCCTGTGGAGAAGTTGCAGACCCTCCGGGCTGCAGTATGGCAGCTGACTTCCAGGAATTGGTCGTCACTCCGTTTTTGCATGCGAGTGTTGGGCCTCATGGTAGCCTCCTTCGAGGCGGTCCCATATGCTCAATACCACACTCGAGTGTTACAGAAGGAAGTTCTGTCCAGATGGAACAGATGCCCTTCATCTCTGGATTATCAAATCCGAGTGAGCCACCTAGTCAGGAGATCCCTGGTATGGTGGCTGACAGCACCGGCTCTAATGGCCGGGAAGTCATTTCTTCCGGTTTACTGGATAGTGATCACGACGGACGCCAGCCTTACAGGTTGGGGGGGAGTCTGGGGTGTCCAGTCGGCGCAAGGTCGCTGGACCCCAGAGGAAGCCCTCCTGCCGATCAATGTCCTGGAGATCCGGGCGATCAAGCTGTGCCTCTTCAAATGGTCTCAGAGACTGCAAGGGCGTCCAGTCAGGATCCAGTCAGACAACGCCACAGCAGTGGCATATGTCAATCATCAAGGAGGAACAAGAAGCTCAGCTGCAGCATCGGAGATCGCTCGCATCCTGAAGTGGGCAGAGAGGAGCGTACCGGCACTGTCGGCCGTGTACATTCCGGGTGTGGAAAACTGGCAGGCGGACTACCTGAGCCGCCAGATGCTGGACCAGGGAGAATGGTCCTTACACCCGGAGGTGTTCCAACTCCTCTGCCAAAGATGGGGCACACCAGACGTAGATCTTCTGGCTTCCCGACTCAATCGGAAGGTATTGAGGTTTGTGGCCCGGTCAAGAGACCCATGGGCAGACGCAACGGACGCGTTAGTAGCATCGTGGGGTCAGTATCGGCTAATCTATGCCTTCCCTCCCTTAAGGCTTCTTCCTCTTCTGCTCCGCAGAGTGGAGGCAGAGGGAATTCCAATGATCCTAATCGCTCCAGATTGGCCTCAGCGTCCTTGGTACGCCGATCTAGTACGTCTGGTAGCAGACGTCCCCTGGCGCCTACCACTACGGAAGGACCTGCTATCGCAAGGTCCCATATTCCATCCTGCTTTACAGTCATTGGCTTTAACGGCATGGCTGTTGAGAACCAGGTACTGAGAGATCGGGGCCTGTCAGACTCAGTAATCTCTACTATGAGAAGTGCTCGGAAACCGTCCTCTAGGAAGGTCTATCACCGCACTTGGAGGGCCTACATCTCCATGTGTGAGGAAATGAAATGGCATCCGCGTACCTATTTGGTTTCCAGAATCCTGCTGTTTTTACAGCATGGGGTAGACCAAAGGCTTGCCCTAAGTACGATTAAGGGACAGATATCTGCCCTGGCTGTCTTTTTTCAGTGACCCCTGGCGACTCACTCTCTCGTGAGTACATTTGTGCAGGGGGTTCGACATGTGGCCCCTCCGGTCCGCCCCCCGTTACCTCCGTGGGACTTGAACCTGGTCCTCTCGGTGCTTCAGAAGGCACCGTTTGAGAATATTAGAGATATTCCCCTGTTGACACTTTCTCAGAAGGTGGTCTTTTTGGTGGCTGTTACGTCAGTTAGACGAGTCTCTGAGCTGGCAGCCCTGTCCTGCAAGGCTCCCTATTTGATTTTCCACAAGGATAAGGTGGTGCTGCGGCCGCAGCCTTCCTTTCTTCCGAAAGTCGTTTCGGCTTTTCATCTCAACGAAGACATTGTACTTCCATCCTTGTGTCCTCAGCCGTCGAATCCTAAGGAGTCGGCGTTGCATTCCTTGGACGTTGTCCGAGCTTTGAGAGTATACATATCTGCTACTTCCCTGTTCCGGAAGTCAGACTCACTGTTTGTTTCAGTGGCTGGTCCCAAGAAGGGCCAAGCAGTCTCATCGGCCACCATCTCTAGGTGGATCCGACAGATAGTAATCCAGGCTTACGCCTTAAAGGGTCAGGCGCCCCCCTTGCCTGTCACGGCGCATTCGACCAGGGCAATAGGTGCCTCTTGGGCTTTCCGACATCAAGCGTCTGTTTCCCAACTATGTAAAGCGGCGACTTGGTCGTCCGCTCACACTTTCACAAAATTCTACAAAGTTGATGTAGGTGCATCTTCGGATGCCTCTTTCGGCCGCAAGGTTTTGCAGGCGGCTGTTTAGAGTTGCAACTCCTCCGTTGGAGGAGTGCTGTTTTGTGTTTTGGGGTGAAGTTTGTTTTTATGCTGTTACCACCCCTCGTTTTTTCTCTGACACTGCTTTGGGACGTCCCACTTTGTCAATAGAGAAGCTGTGTCGGTCCATGGACGAAAGAGTAAATAGGATTTTTTACTCACCGTAAAATCCTTTTCTCTGAGTCCATGGACCGACACAGCACCCACCCCTCCTTTTAAGTTTGTACTGCTTTTTGACGAACTGATCTGCGATGTGCAGACTGAGAGGGTATACCCAGAGGGTCCGCCCCCTGGGCGGTACTGTAGAAGGTGTGATGCAACACTTTTTACAAGTTTTTCTGCCTAGTCACTCCTAATTAACGGATAATACCCACTTTGTCAATAGAGAAGCTGTGTCGGTCCATGGACTCAGAGAAAAGGATTTTACGGTGAGTAAAAAATCCTATTTTATCACTTAAAGCGGACCTTCATTCATTTTTTTCATCTTTCCATCTATTAAATCTTCTGCCCTTGTTGTTTTAACTTTGTATAGTAAAAATTTTTTTTTCTGCCAGTCAATACTTTATACAGCCCACTTCCTGCTTCTTGTCTGGTAAAAAGCCTAGGCTTATGACATCATGTACACCTCTCTCGTGAGAGTTTACAAGGAAGGAAGTGGGGGAAGGATGTCATAAGAGGGCCAATGAGAGCTTCATCTGCCCACAGTTAAAATGGATGCAGCCAGACTCAGCGGAGGGAGATTTCTGCAGCATATTTGGCAAGTACAGAATCACAGTATATATAAATGTAGCGGGGTCCCCATATTTAACCCCGCTATACCTAAATTTAGGGGTGACCAGAGCAATAGCTGGCTCGGGTCTCTTAGTTATTTGGACTCTGCCTTACTGCTGTGTCACCTGGCGTAGGTATTGGATGTCCTCTCTCGGCTGCCGTTGGTGGGCGGTTCTGGCCTGCTGTGCATGCCGGGAGAGGATATATAAGGGGCAGACGCCATTACACGGAAGCCAATTCCCCGGGCCCATGCCCGGAGGGAGCTACCCTTCAGAGAGGGGTGCGCCCCATCTTGATCGATGAGTCTCGGGCACCTTCAGCCCGAGGCTACAGAGTTCCAGGTAGGCCCAGTACCTTTGACTGGGTCTACAACCAAAGAGGAGTCCCAGGGAACCCACATGAGGGTAACCGCTCTGACACAGAGGAAACCAGGGGAGGATCGATCCCATAACAAGAGGGTGAGTAATAAAGTATTGCTGACTCGGGAAAGGCCTGGTGACCCGTCGGAGGGAAGGATTCCTCACTTCGCAGACTGCCTCTGCGGAGTGTTGAAAGTTCAGGAGGGATCTCCTTGACTTGGTCCTTGGAGGGGACTGAGTCATTGTTCCAGCATCACGCCGGCTGCTAGTTCTATTGAGTGACTATCCGGGTGAGCTGTACCCACTCGGGATCGAGTGGCGACGAAGCCAAGAGTGTGCCTGAGTCCACTTCTATCTGCTAACCCTTTTCTTCTCACTTCAACTCTCTGGTTCCTGAAAGCAAGATAAAATAAACTCACGTTGGAGTTGATATGTTGTGTGGACATTGACCTCATTGGGGAAAGATAAAGACTCCTCTATAAACATAGAGGGGAGAACCAGAAGAAGGAAGCAACTCGCTGCGGGACCCATGTATGTAACACTGCCTGACCTTTATAACCTAGAGGACACGGGCATGTGGCACGGTGTGTCTTATCCACCTGCTTGAGAAGGTAAGAGGGGGAAAAGGATCCGTGTGCTACATAAAATAATATGCAAAGTGGTTGGAGGGAAGCTTCAGAATGGCAAAGATGTTTTTATTACGAATTGTGTGAGCAGACTGCAGTTCCTCTTTAAATGTATAATATTACACATTAGGTTTGATCCGCTAAGCTGGAATTGCCATTATTTACCATAATTTTTTAACCATGAAGACTGAAAATAACAGTCATATGGCTGAAAACACCAACCATCATGGCAAGTAACACATTCGTTGTGAATTGAGCTTCATATCACCAAATTCTGAGCCAGATTGGAACCAGTAAAACAAGAGAAGGCAATGTGTTAGAAGAGGACGTAACAGAGGGCACCAGACTCCAATGACGGAAATCCAGCCTTGGCAGAAACATTTTTATTTTTTTATTTTTTGGAAATCAGAAGTGACAATTTTTGTCTACTTTTTCAACATATGGAGATCCAAACAGCCATTCAGAATAAATATACTACTGCTAGCAACTGCCGGTATGGAAGAAAAACCTTAGAAGACAAGCAAAGGACACTTTAGACGTGAGGAGAGATTTACTGAGAGAGTCGCTGAGGCCTAGAGCAAATACGCCGTACAAATAGCTGACAGCTCTGCCTATGGCAACCTCTCCCGTGTTTTATTTAATGGATCAGACGAACAAAAGAAAAACCCTGACTGGTTCAGATTATAAAGCACAGATCTGTTTGTTCTTCTTAATCTCTTCCTGGTTTGCTCTTTTTAAGAACCCTAAACTTAATCTGAGAATTAACAGATGAATACCAATTTTAAATGGATAACACATTGAAACATGTTCCTGACTGTTCTGTTGTTGGAGAAGTTTAATACTGCAGGCTTTTAATTGTGGTTGGTTACTTTTCAGTTAGTGGATTATCCATTGATTATCCTGATTGGTTTAAACCCCCTTTGCTTATGCAAAAGCTATTCTCAATTCAGTAGGGTCCAGTCCGCTGGGTTGAATGAAAAAAAAAAATAGTGGTGTGTACTAGGATGTATTCAGTGAAACTTAGAAGTGCATTTATTAGGCCCCTTTCACACTGGCACGTTTTTCAGGCAGTTTAGCGCTAATATTAGCGCTGTTATACCGCCTGAAAAAATTGTGCCCTGTATTCTTCAATGTGAAAGCCCGAAGGCTTTCACACTGAAGCAGTGCGCTAGCAGGACCACTCCAAAAGTCCTGCTAGCCGCATCTTTACAGCGGTGAAGGAGCGGTGTGTTCACCGCTCCTTTACCGTGGCTGCCCATTGAAATCAATGGGATACCGCCCGCAAATCGCGGCAATAGCCACGGTTTGCGGGCGGTATTAACCCTTTTTCGGCCGCTAGCGGGGGTTAAATTCACCCCGCTAGCGGCCGCATACCGCTGTGATAACGACGGTATAGCGGCGCTGAAAATCACGCCGCTATAACGCCACCGCACCTGCCCACCCCAGTGTGAAAGGGGCCTTAAAACCACTGAATTAGAGCAGCTTTCAGTGATTCCACCTACTTAATGCTCAATGAAAGCATAGACAGGGCTGCATACACTGAAACCACTGCTGACTGGCTATATTCATCAGTTTGATTATAACTGGTTCACCGCTGTACATTGGCGTACAGTATAATCTACCCTGTCTAAGCTTATGCCATTGTATCAAATTCTTGTAGATTTGCATGACAGCCAGGCAACTAGTATTCTTTAAAATAAGTCAGTGACAGTGTACATAGGTTCACACTACTGCGATCCGATGTACTGCGAATTTGATCCGTTTTTTTGTCCTGTGTGAGGTGCGAATTTGCCTTGTGTTTTGAGGTGGACAGGTGTGAATTTACTGCAATTTTACCGCAAATTTACCACAATTTTACAGAAAATTTCAGGAGGCAGATTGTGAACAATTCGCAGACATGTGAACTATGTGCTGCGAGTTTACTGAAAGTTCATTCGAAGCCTATGAAGATAAAAATCGCACTGTTCCATAGGAATTTGCATTGCACCCGCAGTCAACGCGCACAGGACCCTTTTTTTTTTTTCCTCGCACCAAATTCTCAACGCATATATGTGAACCAAAGCCATAGAATACTATGCTTTTTACATGAGCTGCGAATCTGTGTGTTCCTAAACGCATCAAAACCGCTGCAAATTCGCATCAGTGTGAACCCAGGCTAAAAATGCAGTGTGTCTCCCCTTGTAACTGTATTAAAAATACCTTTATTTACAGCGGCCCCTCCCTCTTCAGTGCACGGAGCGGGCTTACGTCAACGAGAATCTCGACTCTTCACTCTTCTCTTCTCCTCCCGGATGACGTCTGCGGCCCCTCCATCTTCAGTGCACGGAGCGGGCTTATGTCAATGAGGATCTCGACTCTTCCCTCTTCTCTTCTCCTCCCGGATGACGTCTGCGGCCCCTCCATCTTCAGTGCACGGAGTGGGCTTAGGTCAATGAGGATCTCGACTCTTCCCTCTTCTCTTCTCCTCCCGGATGACGTCTGCGGCCCCTCCATCTTCAGTGCACGGAGCGGGCTTATGTCAATGAGGATCTCGACTCTTCCCTCTTCTCCTCCCGGATGATGTCTGCGGCCCCTCCATCTTCAGTGCACGGAGCGGGCTTAGGTCAATGAGGATCTCGACTCTTCCCTCTTCTCTTCTCCTCCCGGATGACGTCTGCGGCCCCTCCATCTTCAGTGCACGGAGCGGGCTTAGGTCAATGAGGAGCTCGACTCTTCCCTCTTCTCTTCTCCTCCCGGATGACGTCTGCGGCCCCTCCATCTTCAGTGCACGGAGCGGGTTTATGTCAATGAGGATCTCGACTCTTCCCTCTTCTCTTCTCCTCCCGGATGACGTCTGCGGCCCCTCCATCTTCAGTGCACGGAGCAGGCTTACGTCAACTGGGAGTGGAAAAGAAGAGCAGATCACGTGAGCGCCCAGGGGAGCTGTAAAAAGGTATTCTCCATAAAACAGTTACAAAGGGAGACACACACTGCACCTTATACCAGTATAATATTTTTATAAAATGGATTACATAATTTTAAAAGCACTTTAACCAAGATGTTTTTTTTTTAACCGCTTCCGGACCAGCAGGTTGGCTCCCCTGGGCAAAGTGACGTTATCTTACGTCCCTTCGCCTTTTGACCACTAGGGGGAGCGCACTGCCGGAGGCACGCACGCCTGCGGCTCGCCGCTGGAGGGCGATGCAAGTGCCCAGCGGGCGCGATGACCGCCGGGCACCCGCGATCGCTCGTGACAGAGCGAGAACCGAGATCTGTGTGTGTAAACACACAGATCCCGATTCTCTCAAAGGAGAGGAGACTGATCGTGTGTTCATATGAAATATGAACATCGATCTGTCATCTCTCCTAGTCAGTCCCATGACCCCCACAGTTAGAACACACATGAGGGAACACATTTAACCCCTTAATCGCCCCCTAGTGTTAACCCCTTCTCTGCCAGTAACATTTATACAGCAATCAGTGCATTTTTATAGCATTGATTGCTGTATATTTGTCACTGGTCCCAAAAATGTGTCAAAAGTGTCCGATATGTCTGCCGCAATATCGCAGTCCCGATAAAAATCGCTGATCACCGCCATTACCAGTAAAAAAAAAAATGTTGCTGTAAATCTATTTCCTTTTTTGTAGACGCTATAACTTTTGCGCAAACCAATAAATATATTTTTTACGATTTTTATTTTATTTATTTTTTTACCAAAAATATGTAGAATACATATCGGCCTAAACTGAGGAAAAAATTTATATTTTCAAAATTGTCGCTTTTCTTTTGTTTATAGAGCAAAAAATAAAAACTGCAGAGGTGATCAAATACCACCAAAAGAAAGTTCTATTTGTAGGAAAAAAGGACGTCAATTTTGTTTGGGTACAGCATCGCACGACTTTTGTCAGTGCCGCGCGCAATTGTCAGTTAAAGCGACGCAGTGCCGAATCGCAAAAAATGGCCTGATCATTGAGCAGCCAAATCTTCCGGGGCTGGAGTGGTTAAATTATTAAAATGATGTAAAAATGAACCATGTATGTGCAAATACCTTTTGTGCTCAATAAACACGTTTTGTTTGATAAAAAAAAAAATAATGTAAAAATACTGACTCCTGACCTGACATGGGGTGGGGGAGGAAAAGAAGACAGGGGACACAGGAACTTTAAATCATTTATTGTATTGTTTCACTCCAGGATTTTTTGAACATACCGCTGAGAGGGGTAAATGACACAGCACAAGCACTGTGCTCTCTATCATGCTTTAAAGGAACAGGATATATATATATATATATATATATATATATATATATATTTAGGGTTACAACCACTGTAAGATTGTCATTGTACATACCGTAAATAAGTAAGACATCCCCTAAATATAAGCCCTAGTGTGTTTTTTGTAGGCAAAATTAATATAAGACCCGGTCTTATTTTCAGGGAAATAGGGTATATCCATGTATACTTGCTGTGGTTAAGTGGATGGCTTTTTGATTCTGTTCTAATAAAGCCCTACTGTGCCAAGCACTGTTTGCACCCCCGGCACACTTAGGCTCTTTATTCACGAAGAGGGACACCGCTCAGGATAAAGAATCCAATTTTTCTCAGCGGTCCCATTCCCACCTGAACATTGTGTCGCTTGTCACCTGACCTATCTCGGGAAGCACAGAAACACACATGAGCTTTTTTTGGACAGAATCATCCATGTTTGACCACATGGACTGTGCCCAAAAAACACATGTTTTTCAGACACTCCCATTTAAAAGAAATCAACAGGACCAATATTGTGTGATTCTTCTTTTGTAGTACAAGCCGTGCGTTAAAACGAGCATCCAAATGCACAAAAAAGCCTCTAAGTTGCCTGGCTATGCTCACACGAAGGTGCATTCACACTGGGGCCAGTCAAACTGGAATCGCCCTGGTATCCCAGCACCGGATCACAAGTAAAAAAGCCTGTAAAGCGCCTCTCCTTTCACTCCAGCTCACACTGGAGCGGTGCGCTGACAGGACACTCAAAAACGTCCTGCAAGCAGCATCTTTGAGGCGCTGTATGATGGTGTATACACCGCTCCTAAAGCGCCCCTGCTCATTGAAATCAGTGTGCCAGTGTGAAAGTGCCCTAAGTGTGAAATGAGGGCTTCTTGTTCAGTAAATACCGATGCTTGCATTCTAGTGATTTTCTTCCTGAGTGCTAGGTGAGAGGGTCTGCTACACCAGTCACATGATCAGGACACGTTTTAGAAAGGGAACAACTGCCAGAAAAAGCAATCAGCCAATCACATGAACAGGAAACTACATTTTGGGGTAGTATGCCCTACTTCTGTCAAGGTGGGTATGGCTGCAGAGAAGTATCATTTAATTTAAAAAAATTTAAGGGGGGGGTGAGTGATTTAGAAAGCCAAGTGGAACTATCATTTTTACTAACATTATATTTCAAAATGACAAATGGCTCGCCTCCAAATGATATATTTTCTACCCATTTTTAATAAAAGAGGAATTCTCTTTTTTTTTTTTTTTTTTTTTAACATTTGATCAAAGTCCAGTTGGTTTTGTCTGGAGCAGCTCATTGTAAAATATTGCGGTCCAGTCCCCCGAGTGCACTGTGTGTTATATTTTCAGACTGATCTTTAAACTCGTCACAGTCTGCCCTGCATAAAGCATGTTGTTTGGGTAGTTTGTGAAGCCGCTGTATGTTATTTATAGAAGCTGTACATTTCTCATACAGCAATTCTATTCCCGAAATGCCTGTTCAGCATCAGAAAACTTTACTTCAGAGGAATACGGCTCAATAAACAGAAACAGTTTATTTAAAAACGCCCCCTCTTCCAAGCATTGCTGTACTTTAAGCTCCCTGTCCCCCGGGCAACACAAACATCAAAGCATTCTCCTCCAACATGATCCCTAGAGGAGTCCATCCCTGGGCAACGCTGCAAGTCTCCCGTTGGATGAAAGGGTTAAGTTCCTTGGTAAATATACAAAGTGTTCCTCGCGTATGAGCAGTTCTGTTGACCAAGACACTTAACAAAGACACAAAGTACATACAAACTAAGAGAGCAGCGGCCTTTATTTTCATAGGTTTCTAAGATCTGTGTACTAAGTTTAAAGAAGAATTCCATTTATGGATAATTTATACATAGTTACATTGGTCCAGCTTGGACCAATGTAACTATGTATGTACCATATCTGGCCGATGCCTCTGGAAGCTGGAAAGCACTGAAGTAGACACCACTACTCCAGTCATCTCCACTAGCTTCCAAGTCCTGTGTCGAGCGGCTGCCCTGCTTCATTCTGAACAGGAGGTTGGCCGCTTGGCACAGGTCCCATTTAATGTCCTATTTCCTATGTGAATGCAGAGTGTTTTCTGATTGGATGAGGCGGGGCAGTGACTTCATGCTCTCCATCTCTTCCAAACGGAGAACACTGTTGATAGTACAAGATTGAGGGCAGGGTGAACTTTGAAGGCCATTAGAGCCCAACTCCATGAACTGCAAAAAAATAAGTACTCACACTATACTACCCCATTCCTCACTCCTGTGTTCTCCTACACTTTAGGTTGTGGGCAGTCCCTCCCTGGCCTCTTGTACAATGCATCAATCTGCATTGTATTAACGATGTTGGAGCACCTTTGAGAAGAGGCTTCTAGGGACCGGTTGCACATACTTATATACGGATACCAGTCAGTATCCCTGATCACCACCACACCAGTCATATGGTGACACTGTACTGCTGGTGACAATGTGTTAAAAAGAAAAAGCGTGAAAAAAAAATAACCATCTCATTTAATTTTTTAATTTTAACAAAAATTGTGACAAAAAATGCAACTTCAAAATACCTCACCATGCCTCTTACTAAATACCTTGGGGTGTGTACTTTCCAAAAATTGGATATTTGTACTGTCCTGCCATTTTAGGGCCTCAAGAAGTGAGATGAGGCAGTCAGTAAATCAGGATTGATCAATTTTCAAATATACAGTGGTCAGCATAAATGAGTACACCCCTTTTGAAAAGTAAGATTTTAATCAATATCAATGAACACAAACAATTTTAAAAATTTTGACAAAATTTCGTTTTACAGAACATTTGTTTAGCTCATTACATGAAAGTAAGGTTAATAATATGACTTAGATTACAAAATCTTTAGTTTTACTCAAATTCGTTGATAAAAAAATGAATACACCCCACAACAAAAACTACTCCATCTAGTATTTTGTCTGACCTCCATGATTTGTAAGGACAGCACCAAGTCTTCTAGGCATGGAATGAATAAGTTGGCGACATATTGCAACATCTATCTTTTTCCATTCTAAAAAAAAAAAAACTCTTTCAGAGCCTGGATGCTGGACAGAGAGTGATACTTAACTTGTCTCTTCAGAATTCCCCATAGGTCAGGAGTGCCCAACTAGTGGCCCGCGGAGCCCTCTGATGTGGTCCGCAACTTCCTGCTCTGGGATGGAATAAAATCACAGTGTATATATGGGCATATCTGTTCTGCAGTTGTTACTGGGCTGCTTTCAAACTGATCCAAAGGTGCAGATAAGTGCACCTGTAGGTTACCTGCACTGAGCCAACGACTTCTATTACCTGCAAGTTTTGTGTGCTTTCTGAAAGTGCACCACTCCTATAGGATATAATAGAAGTCTATGGCAAAGTGCAGCTAACCTGCAGGAAAGCCACAGGTGAACTGTGCTGCACTCTTGGTGCGGGTAAACAACAGTGCATCGGTGTTAAAGCAGCCTTAGGCCCCTTTCACATGGTCAGTCCGACCAAATCCGGCCCTCCATTCACCTCTAAGGAGTGGCAGATGTAAATGTCCATTTACAAATGCCTACCTTCAATCTGCAAAAAAAAAAAAAAAAAGCGTAGTGTGGGCTCTATAGATTACAGTGGGCTGCCATCCACCCGCTCCGCTCATTGTGGCCTGTGACCGGTTACCAGTTTGCTTAAGTGGCCCTTGCTCTTCAAAAGGTTGGGCACCCTTGCCATAGGTGTTTGATTTGGTTCAGATCAGGAGACATGCTTGGCCACTGAATCACTTTCACCATGTTCTTCTTCAGAAATGCAGTGGCCTTAGATATGTGTTTTGGATCATTGTCATGTTAGAAAAGTGCACAGCGACCAAAGGCACAGCGTGATGGTAGCATCTTCTCTTTTATTAAAGAGCAGTGCATCTGTGAGTTTATGATACCATCAATGAAATGCAGCTCCCCAACACCAGCAACACTCATGCAGCTCCACAGAAGGACACTGCCACCCCCATGTTTCACTATAGGCACCATAGATTTTTCTTGTACTCCTCATCTTTGCAGCGCCATACAGTTATGAGGCCATCCGTTCCAAAAAACAATTATCTGGGTCTCATCACTCCAAAGTACAGAGTGCCAGTAGTATTCTTCTATTTCAGCATGGGCCCAGGCTAATTCTAGGTGGACTTTTTGTGCATGGGCTTTAGAAGAGGCTTCCTTCGTGGACAACACCCATGCATGCCATTCCTCTGCAGTGTACGCTGTATTGTGTCACAGGAAACAATCACCCCAGTTTGGCTTTCTGTTTCTTTAGCTAACTGCGGTGAACTTGCGTGGCGATTTTCTTCAACCCTTCTCATCAGAGATGCTTTTGTGGAGGTGTTACCTTTCCGTTGATAGCCAGGACGTCTCTGTGAGATGGTTGCAGTTGTATCTTAAGTTTTTGTATAACTTTTGCTACCATATTCTGACTGATAAGTAAAGCTTTGCTGATCTTCTTGTAGCCTTCACCTTTCTTGCATAAAGAAATCATTTTCTTTCTCAGGCCTTGTGGCATTTCTCTTCCATGTGATGCTATTGCTGACGGCATGAAAAGGGAAGGAGTTTTCTTTGTTAAGTAACACCTTTTTATAATCAACTGTCTGCTGGACACCTGTTTAATGAATGATTAGACTTAGCCCTAGTTTAATTCTTGTTAATTAGGATTCTGTTGTCTAAAATTTAGAGACAAATATATTTTTATTGCACACCATAAAATATAAGAACAGTGGAGGAACATCCTCTTATCCAACATTACAAATGGTACAGTATACATTTTATATCAAAAGTAGGAATAATACAATACAACCAGGGATAACATATCAAGAAAGGTATGTGCCCAGGGCACATAAAAGTGCAAACCTGGAGCCCATAAGATTGGGAACCAAAATTAAGTCAAAACATTTGAGTATTGTAAAAGGTGAGTAGAAAAGGAAGAAACGAATAAAGGGAAAGAAAAAAGGGGAACAGAGAATAGAAGGTCCCGAAGGGATTGGAGGGAAAGGCAAAAAATGTTTGAGCGAGTCTGATAGGCTAAACCATTAGGGGGTGGTCAGGATGCAGAGTAACTTAGTCCAAGGGTAAGAGCATATTTTTCAGGGAATCCGAGGTGGAAAAATCAATTCAAACCATTCACAGAACTTTGAACTTGTCAAACGTGTTGTTATCCAGAGCCAACATTTCTTCCATGCGCATGATATCATTTACAGTAGACACCCACAAGGACAATAGTGGGGTAGTGGTCATTTTCCAGAATAAAGGGATCAATTGTCTAGCCGCTGACAGGAAAAAACTTAGTAAATTATGTTTCTGAGATGCTATAGAGCCTGGTAGCATAGACAAGAGAGCCATCTCCGGGGTAGGTGTCAGGGGCCGATCATATAGGCCTTTTTGTATGGAGAAAACCTGTGACCAGAAGGGTTGAATTTTAGAGCAATTCCACCATATGTGGAGGTAACTTCCCTCCGCTGATCCGCACCGCCAACAGGCAGTGGGGACCGACGAGAACGTTTTGTGTAAGGTGTGGGGTCCCTATACCATCTGGAGATGATCTTAAAGTTTTTTTCTTGCGTGTAACAAGATATGAAGGATTTATGCGTAAAATGGAATGACTTTTGCCAGTGAATCATGGTCCTGTTGTCTAAAATGTATCTTTGCTCTTACGACTTTCATTTTTGCAACATGGTCTTGAATAAATTTGTGAATAAAAATACTTTTTTGTGTGTGCAAATTAACAAATCATGGTTGAAATCTTTTTTTTGTGTGCAAATTAACAAATCATGGTTGAAATCAATGACCCACATTTGTGGGAGAATTTTGTAGTATATTGTCCCATAGAAAATGTTGATTCTGAAAAGAAAGTAATGTTTTTCTGACAAATCTGTTGAGGTGTATTCATTTCTGCTGAGCACTGTATATACCACAGATTGTGGACTCTAACTTTCACACAATGAAATATAGAAGATTACATTTTGGCCTAAACTTATGAAGAAAGATTATTTATTTGCAAAATTTTATAACATAATTTAAATAAATAAAAGAAAGCTTTATTTATCTAAAAAAAAACGATAAAGATTTCATTTGGGTACAGTGTTGCATGAGCATTCAAAGTATGACCGCACTGAGAACTGAACATTTTTTCCTACAAAAATAACAAGCATGTTATACTTGCCAGCTCTGTTGTAGTGGATTTGCACAGAGCAGCCCGGATCCTCCTCTTCTCGGGTCCCTCTTCGGCTCTCCTGGTCTCTCCCTCCTGTTCAGTGCCTCCACAGCAAGCAGCTTGCTATGGGGGCACCTGAGCCTAGTCGCAGCTCCCTGTGACCATTCAGACACGGAGTCATGACCTGGCCCCGCCCCCTCTCTCCCCTGATTGGCGAGCTGATTTTGATTGACAGCAGTGACAGCCAATGGCGCCGCTGCTGTTTCTCAGCCATTCAGGAGGGAGAATCTCAGATGGCGAAGACACTCGTGGACATCGCTGGACAGAGAGGGGTATCAGGTAAGTGTGAGGGGGACTGCTGCAAACAGAAGGCTTTTTATCTTAATGCATTAAGATAAAAAAAAAAAAAAAAAACTTTTGCCTTTACAACATCTTTAAATTACAACCATAAAAGGGAAGATCCCTTAAAATTTGTGAGAGTGCAAATATAAAAACTATAAAGTGGAAACGTTAGATGTCCTCTTTTGGACAGTGTTCAAGGGAACAAGTGTACCCATTGGAAGATTCCCCTTCTATTCCTGATTTGGTGACAACTATGGTTTTGAATTGGTTTTTCATGACACAGTAGTGATGTACGGGTTGATCAAAGGAACCACTGAGCTGCACAGGGGGGCCTAGGAGATTGGCACTTCTAGAAGAGTTGGCTTCTCAATACACATATCCTATTTAACAGACCAAGCAGCGGGAATTTTTGGCCAAATTCAAGTTATGGCAATTTTTAGAGTTACCGTGTATACTTGAGTATAAGCCGAGTTTTTCAGCCCTATTTTTCATGCTGAAAATGCCCCCCTTGGCTTATACTCGAGTGAGTGTCCCCACTTACTGTTCTCTGGTTACTCCGGGGCCGCTCCAGTATGTGTGGGTGTTCTCCAGTCTCTCCGGGGCCGCTCCGGTATGTGTGGGTGTTCTCCAGTCTCTCCAAGGCCGCTCCGGTATGTGTGGGTGTTCTCCAGTCTCTCCGGGGCCGCTCCGGTATGTGTGGGTGTTCTCCAGTCTCTCCGGGGCCGCTCCGGTATGTGTGGGTGTTCTCCAGTCTCTCCGGGGCTGCTCCGGTATGTGTGGGTGTTCTCTAGTCTCTGCAAGGCCGCTCCGGTATGTGTGGGTGTTCTCCAGTCTCTCCGGGGCCGCTCCGGTATGTGTGGGTGTTCTCCAGTCTCTCCGGGGCCGCTCCAGTATGTGTGGGTGTTCTCCAGTCTCTCCGGGGCCGCTTTGTGCTGTTACTGCGACCACCTTAGATTCTGTATAGCGTGACGATCCGCCACTAGAGGTCTAACTGCGGCCTGCATTGTTTACGATTTGCCGCATTGTTTGTAGCCGCAGCTTAAACCTGGCCGTTTCTGTGACTGTGGAGCCCCTTGGCGCGGAATGGCCAGATCACCAGAGGGGCTGAGAGGTATGACAACAATGTTGTCAGTAAACTAAGAGCAATAAGGGAGGCTGGCAGAGCAGATTTCTGTATTATCTCACAACTTGGGATGTATGCCTATGCTTTACATAAAAAGAATGCTTACCATAAATAACATTCAGCCGTTTCAATACACACAAAAGAAAAGTGACCCTTCATTGGTATAAATGGGAGGAATAGTACCCCATGGTTGTCAGTGATTTTTGGTGCCAGTGGAAAGAAAAGTTACCCATCATTAGTATCAGTGGAAGGAATAGTGACCAATTTTTGAAATTTACTGTACCAGTTGTTGCTGCATTTCCCACCCTAGGCTTATACTCGAGTCAATACGTTTTCCAAGTTTTTTGTAGTAAAATTAGGTGCCTCGGCTTATATTCGGGTCGGCTTATACTCGAGTATATACGGTACATTGATTTATCTTGCACCAGTGTAAGTATATATGTGCCTGGAGGATCCCAGTGGAAGCTGGAGATCACTGTAGTAGACACCACTACTACAGTGATCTCCACTAGCTTCTTGACCTCTGACCAAGAAGCTGCGTTGCGAACATAGTTGGTCGCTTGCATGGCACGGGCACCTCATTCTGGGAACACTTTGCATTCTCTCAATAAATGCAAAACATTCTTTGGACAAGATAGAGAAGCAGAATCTCCCTGTTCAATCAGAGAACATGTTACAATCATTGAGAACATAAGAAGTGTTCTTTAAATGACACCCTTGCTTGCCAAGCAAGCGACCTTCTGTGTTCACACAGCAGAAGGGCAGAAGCTCGAGTAGGCGGTGCCTACTATGGAGAGTCCAATTTCCAGGGGGTTCTCAGAGGTATAACCTATACATCCTTACATTGGTCCAAGATAAAAAAAAATTGCAACACCTAGAATTTAGCTTTAAAGTACTATTAAAGTCTTGTGTTTTTTTTTTTTTTATAACAAACATGTTGTACTCACCTGCTCTTTGTAGTGGTTTTGCACAGAGCAGCCCAGATCCTCCTCTTCTGAGGTCCCATGCCAGCACTCCTAGCTCCTCCCTCCTGCCTGGTGCCCCCACAGCAAGCAGCTTGTTCTGAGGGCACTCAAGCAGGCGCGTTACCGAGCTGCAGGTCTGTGTGTCCATTCACACACGGAGCCGCAGCTCGGCCCCGTCTCCTCATTGGCTCACTAGCTGTGATTGACAGCTGCGGGAGCCAATGGCACCCACTGCTGTCAAAAGCTATTTAGGAGTGCGAGTCCCCGGAGAGGTAAGGCTCTAATGGACATCGCTGGATCGAGAGGGGGCTCAGTTAACTTTTAGGGGGGGCTGGAGGGTCTACTGCACACAGAAGGTTTTTTACTAATATATCTAATTTTGTCCTACAGGTATATCAGATACTTTACAACTATGGATGTGTGTGGTGCAGCTGCTGCAAAGTGATGATCCGGATGTCAGAGAAGTGATGGTGGATATTATCCGTGTTTATCACACTCAGAAAAACAAACTTTCAGGAACAGGTAGGCTTCTCCATGCACGTCATGTCATGGTCAATCAGCTCTGTAATCCTTCCATAGGCCCCGGCTTTCCAATACCAGCTACATTGTGTTAAGTGTACTAAAGAGTACCTTTCCTTGAATGTTTTCTTCATGTTCGTGCGTGTGTGTGTGTGTGTGTATACTAGACTAGATGGCTGCTACTGGTCTGTGTCCCTGGAATTGGTGTATTGCTGGCATTCTCATTCTTTTTCAACTGATATTCCCAGCTACAGGGAAAATACTTATGCATGTTGCTCCAAATTGCAGGAGTTAAAGCGGTATGAAACACAAAACCACATATATTGCAGCTTACTATTCCTTAGGTGTTGTGGCTGCATTAGTTTTCCTTTTTTAGGCTCATTTCCCCTCTGTTTTTCACCTGGTGATCTGCCCAGTAACACACTTTCCCGTGCCCTCACTCTAAGCGAAAGAGCAACAGAGACACCTTTGGACGGGAGGGGGGGGGGGGGCTGGTGGATGGATGGGAGTGTTAGAGATGTAATAGCAGATTTAGATATATTAACAAATTGAGGCCAAACTCCAACTTACACCTTATAAACAGGTACAGCAAAAAAAAAAAATTCTTTCTTTCTCGTACATCACGGGACACAGAGCGACATAGTCATTACTAATGGGTTATATAGATACCGTCAGGTGCTGGCACTGGCAACTTCCAAAACCGGAGCAC
This sequence comes from Rana muscosa, assembly GCA_029206835.1. NCBI lineage: Eukaryota > Metazoa > Chordata > Amphibia > Anura > Ranidae > Rana > Rana muscosa. The sequence continues at coordinate 243,317,953 of CM055121.1, read as the reverse complement.
CTCAGTTTTTTGCCAGTGTCTAAGGTGTTGGCCAAGAAGAAACATGTGTTTTTCACTGAGCTTGCGTACAGGTTCTTTTGGGCCTCAGTAAGCTATTCCGGATCCGACCAAAAAAGCTTCATAGCTAAACGGTCGGTACCCGGGCCTTGCAGAGAAGAGCAAGGTTTTGCCTGTAATGCTTCTCTTAGGAGAGCTGGACCCTGGGATCCAGAGCTCTGGTCATACCCACGACCAAGATGTTTTCTGTGCAGGGTGCTATACAGGTCCAGGGGAGTGGAATCCTTGGGAACCCGGTCCCTGAAGGTTTGATTACAATGCCTGCCGTGATAGGTGAAGTTTGGGCTTTTGTGGACCAAACAAAGTCCTGCGGCGGGGAACAGGTAAGTGGGGGCCCCCAGGAACTTGGTTCTATTGGGGGACCCCCAAGCCTAATTTGTCTTTCTGTCTGTTACCTAATGGTATTCCCGCAAAATTCTGTGCATGCCTGTAACTACTAAAAAAATGTAATAATTTTTAATGGTGGTCAAGAAAAAAAAAAAAAAAAAAATTTTTTATATATATATTAGACTGCGGTACCTGTGTTTGTCCACTAGAGGCCGCTGTGGAACGTTTCTTGTCATGTGGACTAGTTTCTTCTCATCAGAGCGAGTCCAGGCAGATGGTGAGTTCTCTCATGGGAAACTGCTTCCTCTGCCATGTTGCAATGCTCGTCCATCCCCCGGCCTGCGGCAAAGGGGCCCTGGCTCTTGTCCCTGGTTTCCATTTTCGAAATTAGCGCCGAAGGCGCACGTGGCCGCGCACGTGCACGCGCCTCTATATATAGAGGTGAGCCGGGAAAGGGGGCGGAGCCTGGGGGATGACGCTCTGTGCGCGCCGCAGCGCTTCTGCGCATGTGCGGGCGTCCCAGCATGTTAAAAACCACAATTTTGTGTGGTGAGCTGGCTATGAAGTACAGAGACAGAGCTGGCAACATTTAAAGAAGGCATACAGCAAGCGGTTGATACAGGCATCCCCTAGAAAGGCACATTAGTAGACACCAACTGTCTCTTATAGCAGCATTTATGCTAGACTATTGTCAGTAACTGGTGTATTTCGGCTGGAATACCTCAGCTTTGTGGCTTAGGAATATGCCGTCTAAAAACTCCGGGACTAGAAATTCCAGGAGGAATAGGGGGTCTCCATCGGGCTCTGAGGATCGTGGGCATGCTTCGGCTGCACCAGTCTCCCCTGAAGAATCAGAGGTTAGTGACCGTAGAGCACCCTCAGGAGTACCTGGTACTGTGGCTGTCCTCAGTTCACCTGCTCCTGTGTATGTAACAGAGGAGGTTTTTTCCTCAGCTCTGGGAGGGCTGGAAGAGAGATTGTCAGCATTGATCGCGGCTTCCCTGTCACAGGAGAAAAGCGCCCGATCTCCGTCTCCTCCCTCAGAGTGCCTGTTAACAGAGCAACAGTCCCATACAGGGATCGACCTACCTGAAGGGGATCAGGATGAGGTCGATTCGGTTGTAGAGGAATCAACAGTGGAAGAGCCAGAGGTTCCCCTGGAAGAATGGGGGTTCGGGTTTTACTCAAACCTCTTTACAGTCCCGAAGCCAAACGGGGACGTGAGGCCCATATTAAATCTAAAAGGGCTAAACAAATTCCTACATATCAGGACTTTCCGGATGGAGTCGATCCGATCGGTAGCCACTGCCCTACAAGGGGAGGAATGGTTAGCCTCGATCGACATCAAAGATGCTTATTTGCACATTCCCATCTTTCCAGCCCACCAAAAATTTCTACGCTTTGCGGTAGAAGGGCGCCATTTTCAGTTCAGAGCCTTACCCTTCGGTCTGGCCACAGCACCAAGAGTGTTCACAAAAATTCTGGCCCCATTATCGGCCAATCTAAGGACACGAGGTGTAACGATAATGGCATATCTAGACGACTTGTTGCTGATAGACCACTCAGTGGAAAAACTAGAAGTGGTTGTTCACGAGACAATCAAGTATCTGGAATATCACGGTTGGATTATCAACAGAGACAAGTCAGCCCTAAAACCAGTCAAAAGTCTGGAATACTTGGGGCTAAGGCTGGATTCAGACCAGAGAAAAATTTTCTTGCCTCAAGAAAAGGGGTCGTCTTTGAGAGATTTGATCCACTTAGTGGGTTCAAAAAGACAGCCATCCATACGCCTGTGCATGAGGCTGCTGGGAAAAATGGTGGCATCATTCGAAGCAGTACCCTACGGTCAATTCCATTCAAGGAAGTTGCAAAGGGCCATACTGTCAGCCTGGAACAAAAAAGTTCAGGCTCTGGACTTACCAATGTCCTTGTCCCCTTCCGTTCGCAAGAGCCTCCGCTGGTGGTTGGTTCCCCAGAATCTGGAAAGAGGGAAATCCTTCAGTCCGATTTCCTGGAAGGTGGTCACTACAGATGCCAGCCTTATAGGCTGGGGAGCAGTACTGGAGCAATGGTCTCTCCAGGGCAGATGGTCAGATGCGGAAAAGGCCCTGCCCATCAATCTCTTAGAGATACGAGCAGCCCGGTATGCCCTAGTAGCATGGACATCCAAACTCCAAGGGTCCCCTGTCAGAATTCAATCAGACAATGCCACAGCAGTGGCATATATCAATCGTCAGGGGGGCACCAGGAGTCGTGCAGCCCAAAGGGAAGTAAATTACATCCTGAGATGGGCAGAAAGATATGTCCCAGCCATATCTGCGGTATTCATTCCAGGAGTGGAGAATTGGAAGGCGGACTTTCTAAGTCGCCAACAATTATGCCCAGGGGAATGGTCCCTTCATCCCGAGGTTTTCCGGACAATATGTCAGCGGTGGGGAACACCGGATGTAGATCTGCTAGCATCCAGATTCAACACAAAAGTGGACAGGTTTGTCTCTTGGACAAGGGATCCCCTAGCTTGCGGCTCGGATGCCCTAGTGTTCCCTTGGGATCAGTTCAAGCTGATATATGCATTCCCACCGCCACAATTGTTACCTCGATTACTCCGCAGAATCAGGGTAGAAAAGAAACCAGTGATTCTGGTGGCTCCAGCGTGGCCCCGAAGAGCATGGTACGCGGAGATTGTAAAAATGTCTGTGGGGAGTCCTTGGACCCTCCCACATCGTCCGGACCTGCTTTCGCAAGGACCGATATACCACCCTTCCTTACCAGCCCTAGGTTTGACGGCCTGGCTATTGAAGCCCACATTCTAAAAAAGAGAGGGCTCTCTAATGCTGTGGTATCTACCATGATCAATGCCAGGAAGCCGGTATCCAGGCAGATCTACTATAGAATCTGGAAGGCGTACATCGCCTGGTGTGAGGCCAAGAAATGGCATCCACGTAAATACGTAATAGGTAGGATTCTGGACTTCCTACAATGGGCTGTAGATAGGAAGCTTGCCTTGAGTACTATCAAGGGTCAGATTTCGGCCTTGTCAATATTTTTTCAAAGGCCCTTGGCTTCGCATTCACTAGTCAAAGCCTTTATACAAGGAGTGATGCGTATTAGTCCTCCGGTTAATATTCCCATATGTCCATGGGATCTAAACTTGGTTCTGTCGGTTTTACAGAAACAACCATTTGAACCATTACAGCATATTTCCTTGGTGCTTCTCACCAGGAAATTGATTTTTCTAGTAGCCATTTGTTCGGCTAAAAGAGTGTCGGAATTAGCAGCTATGTCCTGTAAAGAGCCATATCTGGTTATCCATAAGGACAAGGTAGTGTTACGTCCTCATCCAGCCTTTCTTCCTAAGGTGGTATCGAGGTTTCATTTGAACCAAGATGTGGTTCTTCCTTCTTTTTTCCCCAAACCTACTTCGGTAGAGGAAAAGTTATTGCATTCTTTGGATGTAGTAAGAGCAGTTAAAGCTTATCTAAAAGCCACTGCTCAGATTCGCAGAACGGATACTTTGTTTATTCTGCCGGAAGGCCCCAGAAAGGGTCAGGCAGCGTCAAAATCTACTTTAGCCAAGTGGATTCGACAGGTCATAATACAAGCCTATGGCTTGAGAAGGAGACCGCCTCCATTCAAAGTTAGAGCGCACTCCACGAGAGCAGTTGGAACTTCATGGGCAGTGCATCACCAGGCCTCCCTGGCTCAAATCTGTAAGGCCGCAACATGGTCTTCAGTTCACACGTTTACTAGGTTCTACCAGGTGGACGTTAGAAGTCAGGAGGATGTCGCCTTTGGGCGCAGTGTGTTGCAGGCCGCAAAAGATCCTCATGTCTGATAGCGCTCAGCTTATATATGGTGTATCCCCCCCCTCATTTGGCATTGCTTTAGGACATCCCATTAGTAATGACTATGTCGCTCTGTGTCCCGTGATGTACGAGAAAGAAAATAGGATTTTTATAACAGCTTACCTGTAAAATCCTTTTCTTGGAGTACATCACGGGACACAGAGCTCCCGCCCCTCTTTGGGGACACTTATTGCTTTGCTACAAAACTGAGGTGCTCCCGGATGGGAGGGGCTTATATAGGGGAGGGTACTTCCGGTTTTGGAAGTTGCCAGTGCCAGCACCTGACGGTATCTATATAACCCATTAGTAATGACTATGTCGCTCTGTGTCCCGTGATGTACTCCAAGAAAAGGATTTTACAGGTAAGCTGTTATAAAAATCCTATTTTTAGGGACTAGGGGCAGATTCCATTCCTATCAGCAGGGGATCTGTAAGCTGGTCCTCTGCTGGTTGGAGCAGAGCAGGCAGATGACTCCTCCATGTCCACTCAGTTTCTGCACAGCGGACACGGACAGAGTCCGCTATGCTCTATATGATTCCCTCCTATTCTTTCTGCCTAAACTGAGTCCTCCCCCATTTTTTATTTTTTTAGCAGGCCTGATCAGACCCGAAGGTAGGGGGGTGCAAACTGACACAAGTCTGTTTACACTTGCTTGTCCATGGGAATAAATGGACCTTCCTACCAGGTCCACCTGAAACATTGACAAATGGGCCTGATAGGAACTCCTGTGTAAAAGGGGCTCAAAGGTTTTACATAAAAGTTGATTATTATAAGCATCCATGACAGTGGTAAACGGTTTGTCTCAACCCTCTAACTCAGGGGTCTCCAAACTTTCTAAACAAAGGGCCATTTTACAGTCCTGCAGACTTTAGGGGGCCGGACTGTGGCTGTTGGGAGTAGAACTTGCCCTGGCGAAAGTGGGAGTAAACAATGCATCTTTGGCATTAGGGAAGGAATAGTGCCTCATGGTTGGTGTCAGTGGGAGGAATAGTGCCTCATGGTTGGTGTCAGTGGGAGGAGTAGTGCCTTATTGTTGGTGTCAGTGGGAGGAATAGTGCCTTATTGTTGGTGTCAGTGGGAGGAATAGTGCCCCTTCGTTGGTGTAAGTGGGATAAAAAGTGCACCACCGTTGGTGCCAGTTGTAGAAATGGTGTCCCATCACTGGTGTCATTGGAAGGAATAGTGCGCCATTATTGGTGTCAGTGGAAGGAATAATGTCCCATCGTTGGTGTCAGTGGAAGGAATAGTGCCGCATCATTGGTGTTAGTGGGAGGAATATTGCCCCATTGTTGGTGTCAGTGAAAGGAATATTGCCCCATCGTTGGTGTCAGTGGAAGGAATAGTGCCTTAGTGTTAATGTCAGTGACTAAAATCATGCCAGTTGTTGGTTTCAATTGGAGAAAAAGTGCCCCAAGGGCCAGATAAAGGCAAGCAAAGGGGCGCAGCTTGGAGATCACTGGTCCCATCATGCCTCTGCCTTTGGGAGTTGTGCTTGTAACTGTCAACCTTGCAATTCCTTATGGGAATTGTAGTTCCGCAACAGCTGAAGGAACACAGGTTCAGCACCCATGATCTAACTGCTACAAAGCCTCAAAAAATAAAACGAATACAGCCATAACATCTAAGAATAGGTAAGCTGCAATATAATGTTTGCTCTTGGATTTAAAGCGGAGTTCCAGTCTGGGTGAAAAAGTCAGCAGCTACAAATACTGTAGTTACTGACGTTGAATATAAGGACACTTGCCTGTCCAGGGAGCCCGCAATGTAGGCACCCGAAGCTGACCCGTCTATCGGCTCCGGATTGCGGCTTCACAGCCTGTTTTTTACTGCGCAAACGCGCTGTGTTTTCTGAATGGTCCTGCTGTTTTCGGGTACCTGCGTGTCTCCCAGAAGGCAGCGGGGGGATGTTTTGTAGATCGCTGCACAACAATGCGGTGATCTTACACGGAAGTGGGAGCAGATACCTGTCAAAACCCCCTGAAAGGTGCGAACAAGCGGAGCTTCCATTTTTGGGTGGAACTCTGCGTTTGTACGGCTTTAAGACCAATATTAGAACTAGCACTAGATCCCATACCTTTTTTGTATTGTGGATCCATACTGTATACACAGGGTGCCATAGGACATGGAACGTATACAAGAATTAGGCCTCGTACACACGACCGGTTTTCTCTGCAAGAAACGACAAGAAAACTGCTGGCAGAGCTTTCTTGCCGAGAAAACCGTGCGTGTGTACGAGGCTTTCAGGTTTCTCGTCGGGAAATCTGCCCAGAATCTCGACGAGAAAAAAATAGAGATCCAGCTCTCTATTTTCTCGTCGGCCTGTTTCCCGTCGAGAAACCCGAGCGTGTGTATACTTACCTGCCTCCATGGAAACCCGCGCATGCTCAAAATGACTTTGACGCATGCGCGGTAGCTTCCAAGGCATAGGTAGGGTGAAGCAAGATGGCGGCGACGGAATCGAATGTGACGAGCGCATGCTCGTCATAGTCGTTGACGTCACCGCGTTCGTGCCATTCAAAAGAACGGCGGTTCTTTTTAATCGTACGTGTGTACACTTGCCCGGGACAAGATTCTTGTCAAGAATCTCGTCAGGAAAAACGTCAGGTTTTTTCCTGACGAGAATCTCGGCCGTATGTACGAGGCTTTAGCCGATTGCCACGGCAGTAGTGATTTGTATGATGAATGCAGTAACAACTCTTTGAATACATGTTGTTTTCAATTGTAATTAAAGGGATGCCTGGGAACTTGGAGAATGACTTAGAGAGTTCAACTGCCTAATTAATACTAGCAGATAAAAGTTCCATAGATGTAAAATGCAGACATATATCTTTACAAGGGAGCACTTCTCATGAGTGGATTGAAGCAGCACATGATAAGAATATAGTTAAAAGCCCTTTTGTAATGTGCTGATAGTGTGTGCTTGACAAATGTCCTGCTTAATTTCCAGGGATAGGGGGAGTTTTATGAGGGGGGATCCATTAGACTGGAAGAGAAGACACTGGAGCACCAGTCACTGATTGGCGGGGGCAGCGCTGACATCGTAGGTGGTGGTGCTGATCTTCAGAACATCTAAAAGCTTTTTCTTTACATGCATATGGGAAGGTTTGCAATGTATCACTTCTACAACACCAACACAGTGCTTCCTAATGAACAGGGCTTATGTTCAAGGGTTTATTAAATTGGTGAAATTCAGGCAAACAGAGAAATACACAAATGGATACATGGGAGCTGTTTACCTGCAAACAATTTGTATTTCTGTCAATCCAGTCTTGAGATTTACACAGCCCCATCATACAGCACAGACAGGTAGAGGACACCACTTCACGTTAAAGGATTAGTTCACCTATGTAAAAAAAAAAAAATTATGTGCAGTCAAGGAGCCCTTTGTCCAGCACAGAAAAAAAAAAGCACTTACTTTAGATGACATACCTGTTGGTCAATCTCTGCTTTCACCAACCGTCACCAAAAAAAATAATATCCTGACCAATCTATGCCAACCTGTGCCCCCAGCATTGCTCTCCCTTGTTCACAAACTGGCGCATGGGCAGTCAGCTCTCCCTCCCCTGTCACAGCAGCGCTGGGCTCACATAAATGCGGTACCAAAGTTATGGCCGATCGGTGTGTGTGTGTGTGTGTGTGTGTGTGTGTATATATATATATATATATATATATATATATATATATATATATATATATATATATATATATACAGTGCCTTGACAAAGTATTCATACCGCTTGAAATGTTCCACATTTTGTCAGGTTACAGCCAAAAACGTAAATGTATTTTATTGGGATTTTATGTGATAGACCAACACAAAGTGGCACATAATTGTGAAGTGGAAGGAAAAAGATAAATGGTTTTCAACAATTTTTACAATCAAATATGTGAAAAGTGTGGCGTGTATTTGTATTCAGCCTCTTTACTCTGAAAACCCTAACTAAAGTCTGGATTTAGGTCTGGACTTTGACTGGGCCATTCTAATAGGCTTTGATCTAAACTATTCCATTGTAGCTCTGGCTGTATGTTTAGGGTCGTTGTCCTGTTGAAAAGTGAAACTCTGCCCCGGTCTCAAGTCTTTTGCAGACTCTAATAGGTTTTCTTCTAAAATTGCCTTGTGTTTGGCTCCATCCATCTTCCCATCAACTCTGACCAGCTTCCCTGTCCCTGCTGAAGAGAAGCCTCCCCACAACATGATGCTGCCACCACCATGTTTCACGGTGGGGATGGTGTGTTCAGGGTGATGTGCAGTGTTAGTTTTCCCACCACAGCAAAAAAGTTAAATTTTGGTCTCATCTGACCAGAGTATCTTCTTCATCATGTTTGCTGTGTCCCCCACATGGCTTCTCAAAAACTGCAAACAGAACTTTTTATGGCTTTCTTTCAACAATGTCTTTCTTCTTGCCACTCCTCCATAAAGGGCAGATTTGTGGAGTGCATGACTAATAGTTGTCCTGTGGACAGATTCTCCCACCTGAGCTGTGGATCTCTGCAGCTCCTCCAGAGTTACCATGGGCCTCTTGGCTGCTTCTCTGATTACAGGCAGTCCCTGAGTTACAAACACAATAAGGACTGTAGGTTTGTTCGTAAGTGGAAGTTGTTCATAAGTCGGAACACTGCTTGTAAGTGTAACTTCCACCTGTGCAGGCGGGTGGGATGTTCCGGGCGCTTCAGGGGCTCTTCTGGCCATGCAGTACATGTAGTCCTGCAGTGTGGAATGTGGCAAGATAGTTGCTCGAAGGTATCCAGGACCAGCGTGGAGCACAAGCAGCCGGCATTGAGGCTGTTCGTAAGTAGGAGTCGTTCATAAGTCGGGTGTTCGTAATTCGGGGACTGCCTATAATGCTCTCCTCCCCTGGCCTGTCAGTTTAGGTGGACGGCCATATCTTGGTAGGTTTGCAGTTGTGCCATACGCTTTCCATTTACAGATGAGGGATTGAACAGTGCTCCGTGAGATGTTCAAAGCTTGGAATATTTTTTTATAACCTAACCCTGCTTTATACTTCTCCACAACTTTATCCCTGACCTGTCTGGTGTGTTCTTTGGCCTTCATGATGCTGTCCGTTTACTAAGGTTTTCTAACAAACCTCTGAGGGCTTCACAGAACAGCTGTATTTATATTGAGATTAAATTACACCCAGATGGACTCTATTTACTAATTAGGTGACTTCTGAAGGCAATTGGTTCCAGTTAGTTAGGGGTATCAGAGTAAAGGGGGGCTGAATACAAATGCACGCCACACTTTTTTCATATATTTGTTTGTAAAAATTTGTAAAACCATTTATCATTTTCCTTCCACTTCACAATTATGTGCCACTTTGTGTTGGTCCATCACATAAAATCCCAATAAAATTAATTTACGTTTTTGGTTTTAACATGACAAAATGTGGAACATTTCAAGAGGTTTAAATACTTTTTCATCGCTCTGTGTGTGTGTGTGTGTGTGTGTGTGTATATATATATATATAGTTTAACAAATGCTCTTGCTGGAACTGGGCAGACCTTAAGAAAGAAAAGCCTAATCCCTTTCCCAGATGTTTTAGCTTACTCCCTGTCACAACTGTCGCTGAATAACACTGTACTCCGTTCAGCAAAGCATCTACACTTGCAAAATTCATTAAATAGTCGTAAACTAACCAGACGTGGCAGAGAGATCGGGAAAATGAGCTTGTTGAAGAGTTGAGAAGACTGGATGCAGACATGCAATTCAGCAGAGAACTCGGTTCCTTGTCCTACTACAAAAAGAATATTTATAGAAGGGTCTGTAGCTGGCACCTCACCTGGCAGAACCCGATCCAATGCTCCCAATGAACAGAGGTGACTGCGGATAACCTGTTCCAACTGGGGTGGCAATGTACAAAACACTGAGCAGTCCTGCATGGAAAAAGCGAAGCAGGGCATTTGGCTTTCAACCAGTCCTTTCTGTTAAATCCATTTATTATATTTCTAGGGCAAAGGACCAAATTAATCTCGCTTATTAACTTAGCCAGATGTGCAATATCGGGATTGTGGAAATCCCCTAAAATTCCAGCGCTGCCATCAGCTGTTGTTAGCTTGGATTGGACGCCATATGTGTATGGTTTATAAATCTGACACGTCATGCTATGATATAAATGAACCTTACATGGTACAGATGGATACATTTATTATAGGAATTTTTTATTTATTCTAAAAGTTTGAACATACAGATCAGATCTCACAACCCAACTTGGTCAAGTGATACTAATCTCTTGTTTAAAAAAATAATAATTCTACTAGTATGTATTCCTAAATCAAAAAAGTCCTTTCTATTGCTCGGACTCCACAAAACCTTTTGTTTTTGTTTCCTTTTGCTGCTGTGATCTGACTTTCCATAGAGGGTGGCTACATTCATTTTCTATGATCTCACTGTATGTAGGAATGTAGTCACCCTCGCTTGCTTGTTCTGAAGTGGGCAATGGACTATGGGACATGTAGTGTGCTCAGAGCAGTGCACATGACCGCAACTAACGTGCATTAATCATAAAAAATGGAAACCGTGCTGGTCTATACAGAGAAAGTCGCTGGCAAAGACAGTCAGTTACAATGTGCATTCAACAAAATGCTCCTGCGCTAATGATAATACAAACTACATTAAAGAGAAAGTAAACCCTGATGGGTTTCACTTCCTCTTTTTTCCCCTACAAAGTAAAAGCATAATTGGCTAGTATGCATCGCATACTAGCCCATTATGTGACACTTGCCTGCAATCGAAGCCCGCCGTGTCCGCGATGTCCCCGCTGGTGGAAGCATCCATCTTCGCCCCTCTTCCTTCCTGGGGCCGCAGACTCTGGCTCTGTGACTAGCCGGAGCCACGTGACGTCATGCGCGCGGGAGCCGCCAGTCATGACACACGATGGGGAAGAAACTGCACGGAGGGCCGTTTCTTCACTGCGCATGCACTGATGACCTCATCGGCGCACTACAAGGTAAATATCTCCTAAACGGCACACGTTTAGGAGATATTTACAGTACACATGGGTAAGCCTTATTATAGGCTTACCTATATGTAAAAATGTCTCAGGGGGGTTTACAACCACTTTAACCGCTTCCGGACCAGCCACCGCAGTTATACTGCAGCAGGCTTGGTTCCCCTTTGCGAGCCATCTTAGCTGTATGTCGGCTCTTTGAAACGCCTCCGGCGGCGCGCGAGCGCGTACCCGAAGCGTGTCCCCGGAGCCGATGCGAGTGCCCAGCAGTCGCCATGACCGCTGGGCACCCGCGATTGCTAGTTACAGAACGAGAACGGAGATGTGTGTGTGTGTGTGTGTGTGTGTGTGTGTGTGTAAACACACAAATCACGGTTCTCTCAGGGGTGAGGAGACTGATCATGTGTTCATACAATGTATGAACACCGATCAATCTCTTCCCCTAGTCAGTCCCCTCCCCCTACAGTTAGAAAAAACATCAGGGAACACAGTTAATCCCTTGATCACCCCCCTAGTGTTAACCCCTTCCCTGCCAGTGTCATTTATACAGTAATCAGTGCATTTTTATAGCACTAATCGCTGTATAAATGTCACTGGTCCCAAAAATGTGTCAAAAGTTACCGATTTGTCCGCTGCAATATCGCATTCCCAATAAAAATCGCTGATCGCCGCCATTACTAGTAAAAAAATAATAATAAAAATGGCATAAAACTACCCCCTATTTTGTAGGAGCTATAACTTTTGCGCAAACCAATCAATATACGCTTATTGCATTTTTTTTTTTTTTACCAAAAATATGTAGAATACATATCTGCCTCAACTGAGGAAACATGGAAAAAAAAATAGGGGATATTTATTATAGCAAAAAGTTAAATATATGTTTTTTTTTTTTTCAAAATTGTCGCTCTTCTTTTGTTTATAGCGCAACAAATAAAAAACGCAGAGGTGATCAAATACCACCAAAAGAAAGGGAAAAAAAGGTCTTCAATTTTGTTTGGGTACAGTGTCGCACGACCGCGCAGTTTTCAGTTAAAGCGACGCATTGCCGTATCGCAAAAAAATGGCCTGGTCATTGAGCAGCCAAATCTTCCAGGGCTGAAGTGGTTAATAGAGTGAAAAGCTTATGTGAAAAAAAATAATATAAATTATAAGTCAGTTTAAAATGTGCATAGATGAAAACAACAGTCCCAATCAAGAGTGATATCCACCGCTGTGTCAGAAAGCTTCTATATTCACGCCGTGGGCCGTCCCCAATAGTTAGATAGACTCTTAGCAGAATCTGTGGAGTCTATTATGGAGTCTAAAGCCTCGTACACACGGTCGGACTTCAAACTTTTCCGTGGATTTTTGTCCGAAGGGAGTTGGCCGGGGACACCCATAGCATACATACGCTCTGACTTTTCTGCAAACTTTCCCAACATCACGTGTTTTTTCTGCTCTTTTCTGCTCTTTACCGCCACCCTTTGGTCAACTTCTGCTTTTGTTGGTTGATTTTAACATTGGTTCTGGACATGCGTATTTGTACTTCGGACAAAAGTCAGATGGATTTCTGTACACACGATAGGACTTTGCACCATCGGACTTTTGTTGCCGAAAAGTTTGTCCGTTTGCAGAGCAAACTTTTGTCCGATGAAAACCGAAAAAATTTGTCCGATGGAGCGTACACACGGTTGGATTTTTTGAAAAACCTGCTCATTTTGAAGTTTGTTGGCAAAAAGTCAGACCGTGTGTACAGGCCTTAATAGGCCTGCAAACAATATCCTAGTATTTAGTGAGGAGACCCAGATGGTTACATCTAATCCTCATGATACCTCCGGTTCCTCAGATTTATAATGCATTAATATGGCCACGATGATGGTACAAGATTCCTCATAGCATCAAAACAGATATGCCTACATAGTGTGAATCCATAAAACACATTTATTAAAAGTAAAGTGCAAGGCTTCTCATAAAAACAGCGCTGTGTGTACAAAACATAATAGTAAACAAATCCAGATATTCCAGAGATTGCATGCAAGCGTGGTAACGTCACGTGTTTTAGCTCGAAACGCGTGTTCCCTCATAATTGACATAAAATGCGCTTCTGGAAGAATGGTCAAACATTCCCATAGACAGACTTCAAAACCTTGTGGACTTCTATCCCAGAAGAGTTGAAGCTGTTGTATCTGCAAAGGGTGGGTCAACTCAATATTGAACCCTACAGACTAAGAATTGGATGCCATTAAAGTTCATGTGCGTGTAAAGGCAGGCACCAATCGCAAACTACAGAGATGTGAATCGAGCCTAAATGCCCATTGTATATGGGGTCTTAAAAAGACGAAACATGGGGAAATATGCATTGAAGAGATATAATGAATATACAGTGGGTACGGAAAGTATTCAGACCCTCTTAAATTTTTCACTCTTTGTTATATTGCAGCTATTTTCTAAAATCATTTAAGTTCATTTTTTTTCCTCATTAATGTACACACAGCACCCCATATTGACAGAAAAACACAGAATTGTTGACATTTTTGCAGATTTATTAAAAAAGAAAAACTGAAATATCACATGGTCCTAAGTGTTCAGACCCTTTGCTGTGACACTCTTCTTCTGATCATCCTTGAGATGGTTCCACACCTTCATTTGAGTCCAGCTGTGTTTCATTATACTGATCGGACTTGATTAGGAAAGCCACATACCTGTCTATATAAAACCTTACAGCTCACAGTGCATGTCAGAGCAAATGAGAATCATGAGGTCAAAGGAACTGCCTGAAGAGCTCAGAGACAGAATTGTGGCAAGGCACAGATCTGGCCAAGGTTACAAAAACATTTCTGCTGCACTTATGGTTCCTAAGAGCACAGTGGCCTCCATAATCCTTAAATGGAAGACGTTTGGGACGACCAGAACCCTTCGTAGAGATGGCGGTCTGGCCAAACTGAGCTATCGGGGGAGAAGAGCCTTGGTGAGAGAGGTAAAGAAGAACCCAAAGATCACTGTGGCTGAGCTCCAGAGATGCAGTCGGGAGATGGGAGAAAGTTGTAGAAAGTCAACCATCACTGCAGCCCTCCACCAGTCGGGGCTTTATGGCAGAGTGGCCCGACGGAAGCCTCTCCTCAGTGCAAGACACATAAAAGCCTGCATGGAGTTTGCTAAAAAAAACACCTGAAGGACTCCAAGATGGTGAGAAATAAGATACTCTGGTCTGATGAGACCAAGAAAGAACTCTTTGGCCTTAATTCTAAGCGGTATGTGTGGAGAAAACCAGGCACAGCTCATCACCTGTCCAATACAGTCCCAACAGTGAAGCATGGTGGTAGCAGTATCATGCTGTGGGGGTGTTTTTCAGCTGCAGGGACAGGACGACTGGTTGTAATCAAAGGGAAAGATGAATGCGGCCAAGTACAGGGATATCCTGGACGAAAACCTTCTCCAGAGTGCTCAGGTCCTCAGACTGGGCCGAAGGTTTACCATCCAACAAGACAATGACCCTAAGCACACAGCAAATAACGAAGGGGTGGCTTCACAACAACTCTGTGACTGTTCTTGAATGGCCCAGCCAGAGCCCTGACTTAAACCCAATTGAGCATCTCTGGAGAGACCTAAAAATGACCGTCCACCAACGTTTACCATCCAACCTGACAGAACTGGAGAGGATCTGCAAGGAGGAATGGTAGAGGATCCCCAAATCCAGGTGTGAAAAACTTGTTGCATCTTTCCCAAAAAGACTCATGGCGGTATTAGATCAAAAGGGTGCAAATACTAAATACTGAGCAAAGGGTCTGAAAACTTAGGACCATGTGATATTTCAGTTTTTCTTTTTTAATAAATCTGCAAAAATGTAATCAATTCTGTGTTTTTCTGTCAATATGGGGTGCTGTGTGTACATTAATGTGGAAAAAAAATGAACTTACCTAAATGATTTTAGCAAATGGCTGCAATATAACAAAGAGTGAAAAATGTAACGGGGTCTGAATACTTTCCGTACCCACTGTATATTTTTTATTGTGCTACCCAGGCATACACTGTAAACACAATACCCGAGCCTAAAGTAATAAATAAAACACATTCACTCAATTGCCTTTCCCTGCACTTAACACACACATACCCAGAGTCACCTCCAGTATAAATATTATTTTAATCTTCTGATTAGTAATGTCAGATTATGTCTTATTGTTTCCCTTGTAAATAACAGGATTCATCTATGTAAGTGGTTACAAGGTGTCATCAGCCCATTATTAGAACTTTCATAATCATTTGTGCTGATGAACAAGCACATTAACTGCACCTAATAGACTGTGGGTTGGAGTGATACATCGTGGAACAAGTTTTACCTCGTTGACTCTCTTCTGTCTGTCTGCATGATATATCTTGTCATTTATCATGTGTTGTGTGTCATGCAGCATGCACTTTCTGGTAGCATTGGATTTGAAGGAGAATTCCAGCTACACAGGTAAATACTTGAAAAACTTACAGCTGATGTGAACTGGGTTTCAATTGAGATCAGCCAGTGTTGTGATCCCCACACCTCTGCAATGTAATTTAGCCAAAATGTGACACCCTTCCTTGCCCCCTAGTGGTTAACCCCTTCCCTGCCAGTGTCATTTACACTGTAATCAGTGCATTTCTTTATCGTACACCACGGGACACAGAGCCAGTCATTACATAATGGGTTAAGGGTCACCAGCGGTGATTGGACACTGGCACAACCAATGGAAGACAGTTCCCCTCCATATAACCCCTCCCATCAGGGAAGTACCTCAGTTTTTTCGCCAGTGTCGAAAGGTGTTGGACGCGTTAGGAGGTGCTAAAGGAAAGCTCTACCAAAGAGACCCTCTGGGGGTAAAAGAGCTATGCTTTCGGATCCATCCAAGACGCCTACAAATGAGCTGAATCTGGATGGGATCCGGGCCTCATCCATGAGGCGTCGCCTGTAATGTCTCTCTTCGGAGGACTGGGCTCTAAGATCCAGCACTTTCGCTATTTCGCTATAAAGTCCTGGTAAGAGTCTTGTACAAGGCCCAGGGGAGAGGTATCCTTTAAATAGGAACCCATATCCCTGAAGGTTGGCACACATAGCCCACCGTGAAGGGTGAAGTTTGGTATCTGTCTGAAAACTTTCAGCAGAAAAACCTGCGGCGTGGATAAGGTGAGATTAGAAGGTCCATAACTAGGTTGGGACCTTTTTCAAAAAAGTGGATGTCTTCTTTTTTTCCACCACTGGGGGGAGTAAAGAGCTGAATATACTCACCTCACTCTGTTCAGTGTCGGCTTCGGCGAAGTACACTGCTCGTCACCTCCGCTGCTGAGCTTGCTTGAGCTCCCCGCTCCTCCTTCCGGTGGCCGATACAGACACCTGCAGATGCAGGTAAGTGGGGACAGGGGCTGATGAGAGTCCTCTCTCACTATGGCCACCACCATAGCGCTAAAGGCCGCGCGCGAGCGCGCTTTATCGGAGGGGGGGGCCGAAGGCGTGCGCGGGCACGTGGCGCGCGCAGGCACAGAAACGGCGCCAAATTTAAAAGACTGTCAGTGTAAAAAGCACTGCAGCAGCAAGCAAGCTCGTTAGTTCTCTTGTTCCTGGCAGAGAAACACAGCAGCTATACAGGGACGTAAGACTCCATGTGGTTGGATTGGGTACTTCCTAGAAGACATCCATGTTATGCATAGTTATGTGTTAAAAGTTGCATACTTAATGTATTTGCTAAACTGAACACGGTAGTATATGCATTTAGGTACCTTGTATTTTGTCTAAACAGTAAGTCTTCCAGGGGAAGTAATGCGGACAAAAAGAGATAAAAGAGCACCGCCGCCTGAGACAGGGGGCTCTAGCTGTGCTGACTCGGTACCTTCCTCTCCTGTGTTGCCAAAAGCACCTGTACAGGATGAGCCATTACCTCTGTCAGGTATGGCGGCTTCCCCAGTGAAGCCTGGGCCTGCATATGTCACTGAGGACACTTTATCAGCTGCCCTAAATAATCTGGAGGAGAAAATTGCTACTTTAATCGCTAAATCCTCTAAAAAGGACAATAAGCGAAGCAGATCTCCTCCAGTATTGGACCTCCCTTCAGAAGTACCTGAGGAGGAGGAGGATGAGGAGGAGGCTACATCAGCAGAGGATGAGGAGTCAGACGGATCAGGGATATCGGATGAGCCTTTTTCGGTATCCCAGATTTTAAAGTCACAGGTGCAATGCTATGCAGGAGCCGTGCGAGCTGCATTTAGGTTACCCTCTTTGGAGGTAACAGAATCACCTGTCTCCTCCCTAGGATCATTAAGATCCCTGCAAGGTGCATGCTCCTTCCCGGTTCATCCGTTACTAGAGGATCTATTGTACGCAGACTGGCAACATCCAGATAAGCGTTTTTCACCTCCAAAAAAGTTTAACATTCTTTATCCTATGGAGGAAAATTTTTTAAAGAAATGGAGCCTGCCTACGGTAGATGCGGCTATTTCTTGTGTAAATAAAAACCTGACATGTCCAGTGGATAATGTACAAGTGTTTAAAGATCCTTCTGAGAAGAAGTTGGAATCCTTACTGAAATCCTCCTTCCTTTTGGCCGGCTCAATTATCCAACCTGCAGTAGCAGCAGTCGGTATGTGTCAGGTCGTCAGCCAACAGGTAAAGCAGGGGCTGAAGGAGCTGCCTTCGGAGCAGGCTAAAAATTGGGAGAATTTGCCTAAAGCCTTATGCTTCACAGTGGATGCCATGAGAGATTCTATCATACAGGCATCACGCCTTACACTCCAGCTGGTACAGATGCGCAGAGTACTTTGGCTTAAGCATTGGTCAGCGGAAGCCCCATGCAAAAAGTTGTTGGCAAGTTTCCCGTTCCATGGCGAACGCCTTTTTGGGGAAGATTTAGAAAGATATATCCAAAAGATATCAAGTGGTAAAACGACACTTTTACCTGAGAGAAAGAAAAACAAGAGACCTTGTTTTAAACACACTCTCTCCCCAGCTCCCGGGAAATCTGACTCCAGCCAGTGGCGACGGCCTTTTCAGCCGCCCAAAAAAGCCAAAGAACAGGCTCAGAAGAACAAGAAGCCGTGGGGTTCAAGAGCTAGTAAGCAAGCCCCCAAAACCTCTCATTGAAGGGGCGCCCCCGCTCGGCCGAGTGGGGGGAAGGCTTCGTCAGTTCTCAGCGACTTGGCGGACAGAAACCCAGGACAAATGGGTGGTATCCACAATATCCTCAGGGTACAGACTGGAATTTCGAGAGATCCCATCTTCTCAATTCCGAAGTTCAAGACTCTCCAAGGATCCACAAAAAAGAGGATCCTTCTTCAAAGGTTTGAATCACTTAATAGCTCAAGGTGTGGTTACAGAGGTACCCCAAAAGGAGCAAGGTTCAGGTTTTTACACAAACCTCTTTGTGATTCCAAAACCGAACGGAGAAGTCAGACCCATCCTGGATCTAAAAAATTTAAACCAGTTTCTGAACGTTCGCCATTTTCGAATGGAAACGATTCGATCCGTGGTCGCTACTTTAAAAGGCGGAGAATTCATTGCGTCCATAGATATCAAAGACGCATATCTACACGTACCAATCCTCCCCGCTCACCAAAGATTCCTAAGGTTTGCGGTAGAAGATCGCCACTTTCAGTTTGTGGCCCTGACATTTGGTGTAGCCACCGCGCCCAGAGTATTCACAAAGGTGCTAGCTCCTCTGTTAGCAAACCTAAGAACACGGGGCATTGCGGTAACAGCCTATCTAGACGATCTACTATTAATAGATCAGTCAAAGGAGGGATTGGATCACGCTGTAGACACTACAGTAGGATACCTGGAGCATTTAGGATGGATTATAAACTTACAAAAATCCTCTCTCCAGGCCCAAAGAAGGATAGTGTACCTGGGCATGATCATAGATACAGCCCAAAACAGGGTATACCTGCCAGAGCCAAAGATACAGTCTCTGAAAGACCTGATCCACAAGGTCAAAGCAAACAAGAGGCCGTCTATTCGCCTTTGCATGAGACTATTGGGAAAGATGGTAGCCTCTTTCGAGGCGGTCCCTTACGCCCAGTTTCATTCGAGACTACTTCAAGGCAATATTTTAGCCTCCTGGAACAGAAAGAGCCAAGCTCTGGATATACCCATGCGCCTGTCCTCACAAGTACGCCACAGCTTCAATTGGTGGCTAGAAGCCAGGAATTTACGGAAGGGAAAGTCCTTCCTCCCAGTGGCCTGGAAGGTGGTATCTACGGATGCCAGCCTATCGGGCTGGGGTGCAGTATTCGAGGAGGCTTCTACCCAGGGAACCTGGGCCAAGACTCAGGGGATCCTGACCATCAATGTGCTAGAGATCCGGGCGGTATATCTAGCCCTCAAAACCTGGACATACAGGTTACAGGGCTACCCAGTTCGGGTTCAATCCGACAATGCTACGGCAGTAGCTTACATCAATCACCAAGGAGGCACCCACAGTCGGGCAGCCCAAAGAGAGGTGAACCGGATCTTGGCATGGGCAGAAGAGCATGTACCTTGCATCTCTGCAATCTTCATTCCAGGGATAGAAAACTGGCAAGCAGACTACCTGAGTCGTCAGCAGCTGCTACCAGGAGAGTGGTCTCTTCACCCAGAGATCTTTCAGGCCATATGTCTGAGATGGGGAAACCCAGATGTAGACCTGCTAGCTTCCAGGTTCAACAAGAAATTGGACAACTTTGTGTCCAGAACGAGAGATCCTCTAGCCTACGGGACAGACGCTCTAATAACTCCATGGAATCAGTTCTCACTGATCTATGCATTCCCTCCGATCCCTCTTCTACAAAGACTGCTTCGCAGGATCAAGGAGGAGGGAATACCAGTAATCCTAGTGGCCCCAAACTGGCCCAGGAGGCCTTGGTATGCCGAGATCGTAAAAATAGCGATAGGAAGGCCCTGGAAACTTCCACTTCGACACGACCTGTTGTCACAGGGTCCAGTATTCCACCCTTCCTTACAAAGGCTAAATTTGACGGCCTGGCTGCTGAGACCCACATTTTGAAAAAGAGAGGGGTCTCTGGCCTGGCTCTTTCTACGCTCATTAATGCTAGAAAGCCAGCCTCCAGACTCATCTATCATAGAGTCTGGAAAGCATACGTTTCCTGGTGTGAATCCAGAAGTTGGAATCCTCTGAAATATGAAATAAGTAGGATTCTTGCTTTTTGCCAGTTAGGAGTGGATATGAAATTAGCCCTTAGCACCATCAAAGGGCAAATATCGGCTCTATCAGTCTTTTTTCAGAGACCATTGGCATCTCACTCCCTAGTTCGGACATTCATTCAGGGGGTACTGAGGATAAATCCTCCAGTCAGGTCTCCCTTGTGTCCATGGGATTTGAATTTGGTATTGTCAGTGTTGCAAAAGCAACCTTTTGAACCTATTCGCCATATTCCTTTAATTATATTAAGTAGGAAATTGGCCTTTCTGATTGCTATAGCTTCTGCTAGGAGAGTATCAGAGCTAGCAGCTCTTTCTTGTAAAGAGCCTTATCTAATTTGTCACAAGGACAAGATCGTACTACGACCCCATCCGGCTTTTCTGCCTAAGGTGGTGTCGGCTTTTCACTTGAATCAAGACATTGTTCTGCCTTCCTTTTTTCCAAACCCGCGGACGGCGGGGGAAAAATTATTACACTCTCTAGATCTAGTGAGAGCGGTAAGGGTGTATCTGCAAGCAACCGCTCAGATACGTAAAACAGATGTTTTGTTTATTTTACCAGATGGTCCCAAGAAGGGCCAAGCGGTATCAAAATCCACCATTTCCAGGTGGATTAGACAAGTAATTGTTCAAGCTTATGGTTTAAAGAACAGGACTCCTCCTTTTCCTGTTAAGGCGCACTCTACCAGGGCGATAAGTGCTTCATGGGCAGTGCACCACCAGGCTTCGATGGCTCAGATCTGTAAGGCTGCAACTTGGTCCTCAGTCCATACATTTTCCAAATTCTATCAAATAGATGTGAAAGGACATGAGGATTCCGCCTTCGGGCGAAGTGTGCTGCAGGCAGCAGTATAGGGCTTCTGGTCCGCAAGCGGTCGGTTTGATCTGTGTCTCCCCCCCTTCATATGAGCATTGCTCTGGGACGTCCCATTATGTAATGACTGGCTCTGTGTCCCGTGGTGTACGATAAAGAAAATAGGATTTTTATAACAGCTTACCTGTAAAATCCTTTTCTTGGAGTACACCACGGGACACAGAGGTCCCACCCTTCTTATGGGAACCTTACTGCTTTGCTACAAAACTGAGGTACTTCCCTGATAGGAGGGGTTATATGGAGGGGAACTGTCTTCCATTGGTTGTGCCAGTGTCCAATCACCGCTGGTGACCCTTAACCCATTATGTAATGACTGGCTCTGTGTCCCGTGGTGTACTCCAAGAAAAGGATTTTACAGGTAAGCTGTTATAAAAATCCTATTTTTTATAGCAATGATCGCTGTATAAATGACAATGGACCCAAAATAGCATCAAAAGTGTCCAATGTGTCCGCCCTAATGTCACAGTCACGATAAAAATCGCAGATCGCCGCCATTACTAGTAAAAAAAATATATATATAATAAAAATGCCATAAAACTACCCCCTATTTTGTAGACGCTATAACTTTTGCGTAAACCAATCAATAAACGCTTATTGCGTTTTTTTTTTTTTTTACCAAAGATATGTAGAAGAATACATATCGGCCTAAACATAGGAAAAAAGGTGTTTTTTTTAATATATTTTTTTTAGGGCTGTGGAAATTAACTATTAATTACTCGATTAATCGATTCATTGTTTTGATCGATCAAAATTCTTTGGGCTTGCCGTGTCCATCTGAAGGGCTCCTTTGCTGTGCCTTCATATCTGCATGCCGGCGGGACCTTACTATCTGCCACACACAAGGGCTGTTACACTTTCCTCTATCGCTTCCCTCTATCAACCTGGGATTCTACAGCCATCCACTGGGAGTTGTGATCGTTCCCTTCACGGGACATCTACATGCCGACGGACTGATGTTTACCCCTCCTCATCTGGATTCAGCAGTGGTATCATTGTACACATTTTTATACCAGTATCATACTTAGCTACATGTTTTTATGACTGCTTTTGCTACCGTTTGGTATTACTCGCACCATTTTTACAGTTTATGTAGCTACATCGATTTTATCTCCAGTGCAATATTTATTTTGTTACCTACTTGAAGACTATAAAAGTTTAAATGCTATTCCCATCGAGCGCTGCCTTTGTGTGTTTTTTGTATCCTGCTATCGATTTTTCCAGTGGTTGGTAGCTGCACTGGGAATCGGCCTGCAAGGAGATCAGCTAAAAGTAGTTGGATCTGTATGTGCGTTATAATTAATCGAAATTAGTCGATTAATCGATTTTAAAAAAAATCGATTAATCGAACACGAAAATTTTAATCAGTAACAGCCCTATATTTTTTTGATATTTATTATAGCAAAAAGTAAAAAAATATTGTTTTGTTTTTTTCAAAATTGTCGCTCTTTTTTTGTTTATAACGCAAAAAATAAAAACTGCAGAGGTGATCAAATACCACCAAAAGGAAGCTCTATTTGTGGGGAAAAAATGGACGCAGTGCCGAAACGGAAAAAGTGGCCCGGTCATTGGGCAGTCAAATCCTCCGGGGCTGAAGTGGTTAAGCTAGCCATAGAAGGTGCGAAATTCAGTCGGTTCAGCAGGTTTTGGCTGAATTTCAATCAGTGTGTGGCCATCTCTGCTCAACAAAAGGAAATCGTTTGGTAAACTTCTGTCAAAGTTACAAGCTAGAAATCGTTTGTTGATCAGTGGTTGCAGCCACTGATCAGTGTATTATGACGGCGGCGAGTCCTGCTATCAGAATACAATGTCCTAGCAGGGGGAATTTCTCCATCCACCTTGAATGCTTGGATGGAGAATCAGTTAGCTTTCTTATGTTCAGCCACTTGGCTGAATGAAAAAAAAATTACCGCTAATAGCCAGCTTTATTCTGCAGCTTTGCAATTTCTTCTGTCACCTCTTTGGCACCTATCTGCTGGTAACTGGGCAGCTTAGGCTGGCCTAAAATCGGTCGAATCCTGAAAGAATTTTCATTTGGTTTTCACACCATTAGTGGGCTGCAGCACAAAACGCACAAAATTTCTGATTTTCAAAAGAAAATGACTTTGGAATGCGACCCATGTATGGCCTGCATTAGTGGTTAGCACTTGCAGCACTGGAAATTGAATCTTGGCCAGGAGTGGTCATGTTTTCGCTGTGTTTTTTTTTTGTGTGTTCTTTGGGCACTCGGTACTCTGATTTTTTTCTACTGGACTCCAAGAACACAATGGTAGGTTAAGGCTGGCCAAAGATGATTCGAACAAATAGATTCCCCCACACAAACAAGCGAGGTGGATGGGGGCATTCTCCCCGCTATGTTATTGTATTCTGACAGTGGGAGATTCCTCCGCTGTTAGAATACACCGATCAGAAAATTTTCCAACTTTCCCGTTCAATCTTTAATTTTTGGATCGCCTTCTGTTGAGCAGGAATGGCGATAGATCGGTGATTGTCAACTTATGACCTAAAGGGAGCCTGAAATGTCTCCCGTGACATCACCAAAGGGCCGGACATAATGTTCAGTATATGTAATGCTTGAAAGGACTATCAGAGGGCGCATGCGCGGGAGCTCCTGTGATGGAGGTTTAGGTCCGGAGCTCCGCTCAGCGCTAGCTAAACAGCACTAATAGCGGCGGAAAAAGAAGCCACATTGCGGTTAAAAACTACAGGGAAAGGCAGCGAATAGTGCCGGGCACCTACCTATGCCAGGTAAGGCATATAAAAAAGCGCAGGAACAGAAATACAAGCGCTCTAAAAAACGGGTGAATTCCAAAATGGCGGCCGCACCTCAGAACAAGATACAGACTGCTAATGATGTCTCCTCAACTAGCAGGCAAGTTATTCAGCCTGCAACTCTCCCATATAACTCACAGTCTTTGAGCTTAGACTCCTCAGCTACCTTACAACCTTCTGAGCTTAAATTATACTTAAAGAAAAACTATGCGGGGTCTGAGGGACCTCCACCTCATGAAGTAAATTTACCTCACATAGGCTCTCTCAATACACATCCTGAACAGGCTCCTGATATGTCTTTTAATATGACTGAACTTTTTGACAGGATTTCTGATATGCTGGACAAAAGGTTGGCTTTAAATGCTGACAGGATCACAGGAGAAATTAAAGCAGACTTTCAGAACCTGGGAAGCAGAATAGAGCATATTGAGCATAAATTGGATTTTACTATAACTAAGACAAACCAAAATCCTGAGCACTTGCAGTTTTTACAGGATCAGCTTGATACCGCTCAAGCAAGAATAGACGACCTTGAGAATCGTTCAAGAAGGGAAAACTTTCGCATTAGAGGATTGCCTGAATCCATCACTGATGTTCATACAACTGTGAAAGATTTTATTAAAAATTTACTCCCTTCGATTCCAGCTAATAAACTGGAATTGGATAGAGCGCATAGATCCTTGGGACCCCTCAGGAAAGATGGCTCTCCACGGGACATTATAGTAAAGCCTCACTTTTTTTCTGTCAAGTAGTGATGAGCCGAACACCCCCGGGTTCGGTTCGCACCAGAAGCCGCGAACGGACCGAAAGTTCGTACGAACATTAGAACCCTATTAAATACAATGGATGCGAACGTTCGAATTCTAAAGTGCTAATTATAACGACTATTATGCATGTTATTGTCCTAAAAAGGGTTTGGGAACCCGGGTTCTGCACCAGGGGACATGTATCAATGCAAAAAGAAGTTTTAAAAACGGTCGTTTTTCGGGAGCAGTCATTTTAATGATGCATAAAGTGAAAAAAAAAAAGTCAAATATTCCTTTAAATATCGTACCTGGGGGGTGTCTAAAGTATGCCTGTGAAGTGCCACGTGTTTCCCGTGTTTAGAACTGTCCCTGCACAAAATGACACTTCTAAAGGAAAAAAAAGCCATTTAAAACTGCTTGCGGCTTTAATGTAATGTCTGGTCCCGGTAATATGGATGAAAATCTTTAAGAAAAATGGCATAGCTACCCCATGACCCCTACCCCAGCCCATTACCAGCCCCTTTGGGTCTTGTATGGATATTAAGGGGAACCCCGCACATAAAATAAAAAAGGCCCTATATACTCTGAACAGCCGTATACAGGCGGTGCATACAAGACAGGGACTGTAGGTTTGTTCTTATGTAGAATCTGTTTGTAATTTTGAACAGGTACATTGTTTAAGTGTAGCTCCAGCCCAAAAATCTATTTTTAAACTTTTTGGAAAACATAGGTAAGGGTTATCACCCCTGTAACATTTGTTTTGCTGTCTGTGCCCCTGTTCAGAACATTTCACCTCACTTTCCGTCCCAATGATAACTGTTTTTGAAATGTGGTGTTTTTCTTGAAACAAGGATTGGTGATAAAGCATCAGTACAGAGGAGACACCTTTCTCCCATATTAATTCTTACAGGAGAGAATTTTCCTTCCAAGGGGTAGATTTCCTCTCACTTCCTGTTGTCTTCTTGCGTTTGCAAGTAGGAGTCATTTGTAAGTTGGATGTTTGAAAGTAGGGACCTGCCGTATATACTCTGCAGAAATAGGCCCCTTAGTTGTTGGTGTTGGCACAACACTGTAAGCACTCACAGTTACTCTTGGTTGGTGCTGGAACGCCCTGCTGTCAACTATTATATCAGGAATTTTAATTACATATAATTGTTGAACAGTGGTAGTAAAAATTGGGCCTTTGATGGTGGTGCTGGTGCCACAACACTGTAAGCCCTGACAGTTACTCTTGGTGGGTGCAGCAATGGGCCCTGCTGTGAATTATTAGATCAAGAATTGTAATTGCATGCCCCTGTTGAACAGGGGCTGAAAAATTGGGCCTTTTGTGGTGGTGGTGGTGGTGGTGGTGGTGTTGCCACAACACTGTAAGCCCTCAGAGTTACTCTTGGTGGGTGCAGGAATGGTCCCTGCTGTGAATTATTAGATCAAGAATTGTAATTACATGCCCCTTTTGAACAGGGGCTGAAAAATTGGGCCTTTCGTGGTGGTGGTGGCGTTGCCACAACACTGTAAGCCCTCAGAGTTACTCTTGGTGGGTGCAGCAATGGGCCCTGCTGTGAATTATTAGATCAAGAATTGTAATTACATGCCCCTGTTGAACAGGGGCTGAAAAATTGGGCCTTAGGCACTGGTGGCACAACACTCCAACCCCTCACAGATACTGTACTTGGAGCACAGCAATGAGCCCTATGGCAAATTATTGCTAAAAAAATTGTAATTACACGCCCCTGTTAAACAGGGGCTGAAAAATTGGGCCTTAGCCACTGGTGGCGGCACCCATAAACAAAAATGATCTTCCAAGCTATCATCAATCGTATCATTGAGGACTCGGAGGAGGAGGATAGCCAGTCAACATAACAGCACAGGCACTCAGCATCAGCATCAGTCTTGAAGGGATGTGACATGTTAAAATCAATTAGTCTGTTATATCAGCATCAGGTGTGTGGTAGCTGGTGGTCATCCAAGACTGGTTCATCTTGATGAAAGTCAGTCGATCAACCGAGTCGGTGGACAGGCGCACCCTGTGATCCGTGACAAATCCTCCAGCAGCACTGAATGTGCGTTCCGAAAGAACGCTGGATGCAGGACAGGCCAGTAGCTCAATTGCATACTGTGCAAGCTCTGGCCAGTGATCCATCCTCAAGACCCAGTAAGCCAGAGGATTTTCGGTGGGGAAGGTGTCCAAGTCTGACCTTGCCCCTAGATATTCCTGCACCATGTTTATCAGACGCTGGCGATGGTTGCTGGAACCGATCATACTTTGGGGCTGCGGACTAAAGAATTGTCTGAACGCATCGGTCAGACGGCCACCTTCCCCACCGCTCCTTCTTTGACTGGCCGAAGCCTCAGCAACTCGTTGTCCAGGACCAGGAGTTTGTAACCTCCCAGTCTCTGGGAACGCGTTGCACAGACCTTTCTGCAAGGCCTCCCGGAGTTGTCTCATCCTCTGCTCCCTCTGCGACGGTAACATAAGGTCCGCAACCTTACCCTTGTACCGTGGATGAAGGAGAGTGGCCAGCCAGTAATGGTCCCTCTCCTTGATCCGAAGAATACAAGGATCCTTCCGCAGACTTTGCAGGATCAGGGAGGCCATGCAGCGTAGGTTTGCTGAGGCATTCGGTCCGGAGTCCTCTGGGTCACTAAGGACGACATGATCCGCAGCCACCTCCTCCCAGCCACGTACAAGTCCACTGGTTTCTTGGGACTGTAAATCATCCCTAAAAGACTGCTGCTGATGATGCTGAGTGCCAGCCTCCACCTCCATGCTGACACAATCCTCCTCCTCCTCCTCCTCCTCCTCTTCCTGTGCAATGGGTGGGACAGAAGGAACACTGTCTGGGTAAAGGGGGCCTTGAGAGGCAAGGAAGTCCTCCTCTTCCTGCCTCTGTTCTGCCTCAAGTGCCCTGTCCATTATTCCACGCAGCGTGAGCTCCAACAGGTGGACAAGAGGTACAGTGTCACTGATGCATGCACTGTCACTGCTCACCATCCTCGTGGCCTCCTCAAATGGTGCCAGGACAGTGCATGCATCCCTGATCATGCCCCACTGGCGTGGAGAAAAAAAACCAAGCTCCCCTGACCCTGTCCTGGTGCCGTAGTCGCACAGGTACTCATTGATGGCCCTCTGCTGCGTGTGCAGCCGCTGCAGCATGGCCAACGTTGAGTTCCACCTGGTGGGCATGTCACATATAAGGCGGTTCTTGGGCAGGTTCAACTCCTTTTGCAGCTCAGCCAGGCGAGCACTGGCATTATAAGATCTGCGGAAATGCACACAGACTTTCCTGGCCTGCCTCAGGACATCCTGTAAGCCCGGGTACCTGCCCAAGAACCGCTGCACCACCAGGTTAAGGACGTGAGCCACACAGGGCACATGGGTCAGTTGTCCCTGTCGGAGGGCGGAGAGGAGGTTGGTGCCATTGTCGCAAACCACCATTCCTGGCTTAAGCTGGCGTGGCGTCAACCACCTCTCGGCCTGGCCCTGCAGAGCAGACAGGACCTCTGCCCCAGTGTGGCTTCTGTCCCCCAAACACACCAGCGCAAGCACGGCATGGCATCTTTTTGCCTGCGTACTTGCGTAGCCCCTTGAACGGCTACGGAGCACCGCTGGTTCAGAGGACAAAGCACAGGAAGAGGCCATGGAGGAAGAAGAAGAGGAGGGGGTGGAGAAGAGAGGTGTGTCACAACCAGTAGTAGCATTTTGGAGGCGTGGCGGTGGAACAACCTCCAACACTACTGCACCTTGTCCTGCATCCTTCCCAGCTGCCAAAAGAGTGACCCAATGGGCCGTGAAAGAAAGGTAACGTCCCTGTCCATGCCTGCTGGACCATGAGTCAGCGGTAATATGCACCTTACCGCTGACCGCCCTGTCCAGCGAGGCCAAGACATTGCCTTCCACATGCCGGTAGAGAGCCGGAATAGCCTTCCGTGAGAAAAAGTGGCGTTTGGGAACCTGCCACTGAGGAACCGCACATTGCACAAACTCACGGAAGGGGGCCGAGTCTACCAACTGAAAAGGCAGCAGCTGAAGCGCTAGCAATTTAGCCAAGCTAGCATTCAACCGCTGGGCATGTGGATGGCTGGGAGTGAACTTCTTTCGACGGTCCAGCAGCTGGGGCAGGGAAATTTGCCTGCTAGAATCGGACGTCTGTGTACTGCTAGCAGAGTGGCCGCAACTACTTGGCTGTGACACACCTAATTCTACACCTTCATTCCTCTCAGTGCATGTTTCAGAGAGGACTGAAGTTATAGTGGGGTTGGAGATCCCAGCTGATGCGGTGCAAGGAGAGGTCCGCTTTGTTCTTTGGTGTGGGTCTTTGAGGTAGGCTTGCCAACGAGCTGCATGGCAGGTCAACATATGTCTGGTCAGGCATGTGGTACCCAAGCGGCTGATGTTTTGGCCACGCGATATACGCTTGAGACATATGTTGCAAACAGCAGCTGTGCGATCTGATGCACTAGCCTCAAAAAAGGCCCACACCAAAGAACTTTTGGAATGACGGGCAGAGGCAGCGCCCTGCACAGGCGGAGCTCTGCGGTGTGATTCCGTCGGTGTACTGCCCTTACGCTGGCCACCAAAGGGCATCCTGCCTCGTTGGAGATGTGCCTCCTCCTCATCCTCCTCCTCCTCCTCTCTCCTATTAGGCACCCACGTGGAGTCAGTGACCTCATCATCCCCTCCCTCCTCATCACTGGAGCCAATCTGGCAGTATGCTGCAGCTGCTGGAACATGACTGCCAGATTGGTGTCCTTCTTGAGCATCCCCTCTGTCTGCTCTCACGCTACTGCCTTCCTGTAGCTGGGTTTCATCAGCAGACCCTTCGAAACGCTGGGCATCCTCCTGGAGCATGTACCCAACACTGTGCTCAAACAGTTCGGGGGACTCCTCAGGAGGAGGACATGGTGGGTCTAGGGAAGGAGTGACTGATGATGAGTCTGACATTGATACCAGGGAAGAGGACGCTTTGGCAGCTGCTTTGCCAGTACCCTGAGCCTGGGTGAGAGAGGATGAGGAGGAGGAGGAGGGCTTGGTCATCCACTCTACCAAGTCTTCGGCATGATGTGGCTCAACATGTCCAGCTGCCGAAAAGAAGGACAAGCGTGTCCCATGGCCATGTACTGATGACAATGCACCGCGTCCACGACCAGCACTGTTGCCCCCAGACACAGAGCCTGCTTGCCCTCTTTTATTGCCTCCTGACTGTCTGCCTCTCCTTGTTTGCCTTCCAGACATTCTAATAGATGGCCTGCAGGGAGATGGGAAAAAAGCAATAAGGGCTACCTTCAGGTGTCCTCCTCTGTCCCTTTACTTAAGGATTTCTAAATATGGTTGAGGATGATTGCTTTCGCACAGAATAGCACAACGACAATTTCCCTGACTGTCCAAAAAACAAGGATTTCAAAGATGGTTGATGATCAATGCTTTAGCACAGTATAGCACAAGGAGAATTTCCCTCACTGTCCTTCCCTGTCCCTAGAAACAAGGATTATCACAGTGAAAGAAACTGACACTCTTCCTACCTATAGTTTTCTGTCCCTAGAAAAAATGTTTTTTTAAAGATGGTTGATGATCAATGCTTTAGCACACTATAGCACAAGGAGAATTTCCCTCACTGTCCTTCCCTGTCCCTAGAAACAAGGATTATCACAGTGAAAGAAACTGACACTCTTCCTACCTATAGTTTTCTGTCCCTAGAAAAAATGTTTTTTTTAAAGATGGTTGATGATCAATGCTTTAGCACACTATAGCACAAGGAGAATTTCCCTCACTGTCCTTCCCTGTCCCTAGAAACAAGGATTATCACAGTGAAAGAAACTGACACTCTCCCTACCTATAGTTTTCTGTCCCTAGAAAAAATGTTTTTTTAAAGATGGTTGATGATCAATGCTTTAGCACACTATAGCACAAGGAGAATTTCCCTCACTGTCCTTCCCTGTCCCTAGAAACAAGGATTATCACAGTGAAAGAAACTGACACTCTTCCTACCTATAGTTTTCTGTCCCTAGAAAAAATGTTTTTTTAAAGATGGTTGATGATCAATGCTTTAGCACAGTATAGCACAAGAAGAATTTCCCTCACTGTCCTTCCCTGTCCCTAGAAACAAGGATTATCACAGTGAAAGAAACTGACACTCTCCCTACCTATAGTTTTCTGTCCCTAGAAAAAATGTTTTTTTAAAGATGGTTGATGATCAATGCTTTAGCACACTATAGCACAAGGAGAATTTCCCTCACTGTCCTTCCCTGTCCCTAGAAACAAGGATTATCACAGTAAAACACACTGACACTCTCCCTACCTATAGTTTTCTGTCCCTAGAAAAAATGATTTTTTAAAGATGGTTGATGATCAATGCTTTAGCACACTATAGCACAAGGAGAATTTCCCTCACTGTCCTTCCCTGTCCCTAGAAACAAGGATTCGCACAGTAAAACACACTGACACTCTCCCTACCTATCCTTCTCTTTCCCTAAACTAAAGGAATCCAGGTTTAGCAAGAAAAAAAAAATGTCACTGTCCCTGCTTCTCTTTCCCTGCTCCGGAACACACTACACTAGGCCGCCGTGCTGGCGGCCTTTTATAGTGTGGGGCGTGTACTAAACACCCTCAGCAATAATTGGCCACAGGCATCCTGCCTGTGGCCAATCATTGCTCTCCTCGCTGCCAGCGCTGTGATTGGCCAAGCATGCGGGGTCACAGTGCATGCTTGGCCAATCACAGCGCCTGGATGACACTGCGATGGCGTAGTGCATTGTGGGCCGTTCGCGTCACTCGAATTAGGCGCGAACGGCCCAAATCGTTCGATCTTCATCGAACAGCCGATGTTCGAGTCGAACGTATGTTCGACTCGAACACCGAGCTCATCCCTACTGTCAAGGAAGAAGTGATGAAAATATCCCGCCAACAAGATCAGATACAGTTCCAAGGTGCTTCTATTCAAATCTTTTCTGACATATCCCCATACACCATCCAAAAGAGGAGATCTTTGAAACCCCTCCTTGCAGCCCTGACCAAAAAGGATATCAAATACCGGTGGGCCTTCCCTTTTGCCCTGAAATTTACGTACAATGGGAAGCAACATGTTTTTCACAATTTCCCAGAAGGAGAACGCCTGTTACTTGACTTGAGACTCATTACGATGGATTCAAATATGGATACCTCTCCCGCTGTGCAGGGGTCATCTAAACGCCAATCGCCTCCAAGCCCGACTACGCCACTTTGGGAGATGTCCAAAATTAAGAGAGTTAAGGACAACATACCTCCTTGAAGAGGATTTACATGACTCTACTGTATTTCATCTTTTTCCTCCCCCCTGTAGGTTCCTTGGGAGAAAACACATTTCATTACATTGACTCTTGGATTTCCTGTGCAGATCTTTTTGACACGTAGTTCTGTTGCTAAATTGTCAATAGATAATTTTTTCTTTCTTGTTTAGAAAATATCTAATAGTTAAACTATTTTTCATTGCTGTTATATTGGAAATCCAGGAATGTTTGGTTCCGTTCATTTAATATTACATCGTTAGTTTAAATGCTGTCACTGGCTGGTGCTGTTGCATTGTGCCTCCACCTATCGCTCGGTTTGGTGGTGAACCATGCTGAGGGGTAGGTTTATAGCCCTACATTTGGGCTATACTACTTATTTTGTTCTGAATGGGGGGAGGGAGCCATACTCCTCCTCCCATTCTGGGCCACTTTTAGGCCTTTCGTTACATTGCGTTTTACAACTGATACTATTTTTATTTGATTATTTTTTTTTCTCTTCTTCTTTCATTCTAACTTTTTTTCTTTTTCAGCCTACATATCATTGAGATTTACCTACGAAGTGATGCTATGTATATCTTCCCCTAACATAGTGAAAGACATTTCATTATATGCCCTTGGTTCTCCCTGGAGAAAGGTAGGTGGCTGTGGGTTATTTGGAGTTCTCCCCCTTTTGCTCCATGGCTGGTACTAACACTAACTCTTTACCCCTTCATGTTGTGTCTCACAACACCCAGGGATTAAATTCCCCAGTCAAAAGAAGGAAAGCCCTCCAGGCCTATAGATCCCGTCATATTGATGTAGTACTCTTACAAGAGACCCATTTCCCTCAGCGGTACACCCCATTGTTTCTTCATGCCTATTTTCCAGTTTTTTACTTGTCTAATGCTGAAAATAAGACCAAGGGAGTAGCAATATTATTTTCTAAGAATTGCAAATTCAATCTTGAGTTGGAACTCAAAGACCAGGAGGGAAGGTTCCTATTGGTTAAGGGAACTATCGATGATAAGCTATATACCTTCATATCTTACTACGCCCCTAACAGAGGACAAAAGCAGTTTTTTAAACAATTGTTCCAATCACTTGGACCGTCTATGGAGGGGATCATAGTTATGGGGGGGGGGGACTCTAACACAGCTTTTGATTCTAGTCTGGACAAATCCAAACCCTTACGATCACAAGTTGTTAGGCCCAATAAAACAAGTGTTCAAATTGCTCGATTAATCTTTCAATCTAGATTGACGGATATATGGAGGGAACTCCACCCAAAAAAACGAGATTTTACACACTACTCTAATCCGCACCAGTCCTATTCCCGTATTGACCACATTTGGATCTCCACTCACCATATTCCACTAGCTCTTTCTTCTTCTATAGTGGAAGCTGCTTGGTCAGACCATTCGATGATTCTATTGGCCATTAGAAGGGATATCCCTAGTACACGGACCTCACATTGGACTCTCAATCAGTCTTTATTGAAAGATCCCGCAGTAGTGGCGGAAATTCAGGGAGCTTTGAAGGATTACTTTCACTTTAATGATGGAGGGGAGATTTCTCCAGAAACTTTATGGGCAGCACATAAGGTTACTATTAGAGGCAAGTTGATCCAGATAGCGGCCAGGAAGAAGAGAGAGAGGGTGGTCGAGATTGAGAGATTGGAGAACGAGTTCGCTGAGTTGTGCAAAAAACATAAGAGAAGTCCTTCTAGTGTACCTATATCCACATTGGATGCAGCACGAGTTGCTCTTAACTTGGCTCTTACGGCAAAAGCTGAAAAATCCATTAAATGGTCTGGGGCAAAATTTTACCAGATGAGAGACAAGTTGGGTCCTATGTTGGCACGTAAACTTTCACCCAGATTCCGTTCACAAGCTCTCCCAAAGATTAAACAGGCAGATGGCTCTTTTACCTTGAATTCTCAACATATTATTAAGGCATTCCAGGATTTTTACTCTAAGTTGTATATGGCTGAAAATCTCTCTGTCTCTACCGAGTTAGAGGAATTCTTGGATAAATTACATATTCCGAAATTAACGGATACTCATAAAGAGGAATTGGATGCTCCTATTTCAAATGAAGAGGTTTCGGATGTCATAAAAGCTTTAAAGGGGGGAACAGCTCCTGGACCTGATGGTTTTTCCACACCATATTACAAAACATTTTCAGATATCCTAACTCCTTACCTGACTAGACTTTTTAATTTTATGACTAATGGTTCCCCGATAGATAATCAACTAAATATGGCTTATATTTCTGTGATCCCAAAACCGGATAAAGATACTAGTCAAATAGAAAACTACAGACCAATCTCCTTAATCAATAATGATCTCAAAATATTAACCAAGATATTAGCGAACAGACTTGCTTCTTTTATAGGATCTTACATTCATAAAGATCAAGTCGGTTTTATACCCGGTAGGCAAGGTCCTGATCAGGTACGGAGAGCGGTTGACCTAGTATCAATCCTACAATCTAATTGGGAGGGAGGTAATAAAAAGGAGGGTATGTTGCTGTCACTGGACCTTCAGAAGGCATTCGATTCGGTGTCATGGACATATCTATTCGCTGTCCTCAAACGCTCGGGATTTGGTCAGAATATGTTAGGAATTTTAGAAGCCCTTTATTCGAATCCTAAAGCCAGAATTAGAATACAAGGAATTTTTTCCGACCCTATTCAGATTGGAAGAGGTACACGTCAGGGATGCCCCCTTTCCCCCCTGATATTCGCTATTATAATCGAATCTTTAGCCATTGCCATTCGTAGTAATCCAAGTATCGGGGGGGTGCAATGTGGTCAAGATACCCATAAATGTGCCTTATTCGCAGATGACCTTTTACTTTTTGTCACTTCTCCACGGTCTTCTTTACCGGAGATTTGCTCATTGCTTAATACGTTTTCGACTCTTTCAGGTCTCAAAGTAAATATGTCTAAATCTCAAGCTCTTAACGTATCCCTCCCAGATTCTATAGTGTCCGATTTACAGAGAACATACCAATTCAAGTGGAACAGCTCTTTCATTAAGTACTTAAGAATTAATGTTACATCTAAATTTGAAAATCTATACCAAGCTAACTATCCTCCTATGTACAAGAAACTCGAACTCGATCTCAAAGATTGGGAGTCGCACAGTATTTCATGGATTGGCAGGATTAACTCAGTCAAGATGACCCTTTTGCCCAGGCTTTTGTATTTATTTAGTTCTCTTCCTATTCCAATCAAAAGAGATCATTTGAAATCTTTTCAAAGTAAGCTCACTAAATTCATTTGGAACAATAAAGGTCCACGACTCTCAAACAGAAGCTTATTCAACCTTCCCAAACAGGGTGGGTTAGGCCTTCCGAATCTCTTATGGTACTACCAAGCAGCACGATTGGCACAACTATCTGTTTTATATTTTAACACAGAACTTCCTGATTGGATATCAATTGAAAATCAAGCTGTTCCATCCTTATCACTAATACACTTGTTGTGGTGCCCTCCCAGAAATAGACCTCCCATCTTATCACCATAACTCTCACAATCATTATCTTTATGGGATTCACTTCGGAAACTTCCCTCGCTGGTCTCTAAAGCTCAACCTTTGACCCCGGTGTTCAAAAATCTGTTTTTTCATCAAGGTTTGGATCTTCAAACCTTTAAATGGTGGGTATGACAAAGGGTTGTACCGCATTGGTCAGTTTTTTTCCTCTACTGGCCCTTTTCCTATTGAATATTTTATGAACAATTTTGATCTTCCTTCATCTGAAAAACGGAGATTTCACCAAATCGCTAATTTAATTCATTCTAAGTGTAAAGCTGGATATTCATTCCGAGACTTTACGGATTATGAAAGTTGGTGTGGACGGGCCGTGGAGCGAAGGGGGGGGGGATCTCTGTGATCTACAAGTCACTGGCATCCAATTTGGTGAAACTACCATATATGTTGGCCTGGGAGAAGGAACTCCTAATTGATAGAAATATTGTAGACTGGCATGCAAGCTACTCTTGCTCGACTTCAGGCCTCTATAATGCTTCGCTCATAGAGGCCAATATAAAACTTTTTACAAGATGGTATCTGGTTCCCACGAGATTGGCTGATATGTACCCCACTGTTTCACCTCTTTTTTATAGGGGATGTCAGGGACTGGGTACTATGATCCACATATGGTGGGAATGCCCAAGAATTCGTGGATTTTGGAACAAGGTATTTCATATTTTACGCAATATTACAGGTTGCCTGATACATCAATCTCCCACAATTGCTTTACTCAATGGACATTTACCTCATATTCCTAAAGTCAGTCGTAAACTGATTTTGTTTATTTTAACGGGAGCAAAACTAACAATTGCAAGGGCATGGAAGAAACCTTCGGTATCTATATTATCCATGAAACGAAAAGTTTCTTGGATTATGGAAAGAGAAAAATTGGTTAGCTTCTTGTTAGACGAAACCTCAAATTTTGAAGCCATATGGGAACCTTGGGCGCGTTTTATGGGATTCTCTTTATCACATAACTTGGTCGTCAACACCAATCACTAATCTTTAGAAAGTATATTTGGTTTGTAGGCATTCTATAATCTCTTCATTTCATATCTTTGAGGTTTTTTCTTTTCTTTCTCCTCCTTTTTTTTTCTTTTCTTTTTTTTTATCTTATACTCTATTCTCTTGGTATGGACTTTTATTATTTAATAGTATGATTTTTGTTTTATTATAACAGATAAAATATAACAGTCTCAGGCTCAGATTCCTTTTTCTTGATTGAGGCTTAAACTGTTGAACTTAGCTCTAATAGTCTGAGAACAACTCTTAGATATCGCACTAAGGTCGAGTATTGTTTTTTCTTTTTGCAAGTACGAATTGAAAATTTATGTTATGTCTCTCCAGTTGTCTCTACCGACGATTGTTGGTGGAGATAGGAAGGCCGAGCAGGGGGCGCTCTCTCCTTCTCAGTCAGTGTGTTCCCGTTAGGGGTGGTTGGGGAGGGGAGTAGGAGCCCTTCATAAGTTTCGGTTATTTTGGTGGGAACTAGATTTTCTCACTATAAGTTATTATCAGTTTATAAGTTTACTTGATTATATACATGACCAAGATGAGGCTAGATTTTATTACTTTTTGTGTAAACATTATCAGTATTGGTTTTTAAGATAACACTTTGTCTAAGTTTCTATGGTAATAATACCTGAGATTTTTGTTGAGTCATTTGTAATCATCTCTATTATTTATGATTCTGTAATGATTTCTTTTTCTGATGAAAAAAAAAAAAAAATTAATGAAAAAAAAAAGAAAAAAAAGAAAGGACTATCAGAAAATGCAGCCCTAATAGAGTATATGAGGGTCACAGAATGTGAACATGCTACATTTTGTGGCTTAGGATATGCTACTTAAGACCATACGAAACTGGGAACATGTTACTTGAGGCTTGTAGAAATTATTGCTATTACCCCTAGCAGTGATCCCACAACAGACTGTTGTTGCTGAGGTCTGAGGGTGACACATCATATACCAAGGGGCCCCAGGTTGGGCACCAGGGCCATAGATGGTTTGAAATTTGTCCGGTCCCTGCTGATTTGGCTAAATTTCGATCCATCTATGGCCAGCTTTATTGACCCATAGTAGGTGTTTGGCTATGCACATGTGTTATCACATTCTGTATGCCAGTCCCAAGCTGAGCAGGTTGAGGAAAGACCTTGCAATGAAAAAAAATTCAGAAGAAAATTCTATAGCAAAGGCTTTTCAACTTATTAGACAGGGTGCCCAGAGAGCTGGCCCATAAAATTGCTGAGAGTTGAATACAACTGAACAGATCTACATACTATACCTACATGCTGGTAACCGAGATTGCTAATAAGGGGTGGGTGAGAGGAGGAGAGTGATGACCTCATCAGTGTGGTGGTGCTCCTTCACTGTCCAATCAGCAGGCAAGGGGGCTGGTCTTAGTGACCATAATAAAGGAATTACAAAATTGTCCGAGCACGTTTTCAGCATGTGATACAGTTGACGTGTATTTCATCTGCGTATTTAGCTGCATGGTTGTAGTGTCTCCTTGTTGGGGCTGACTTGTTCCCTGAGTCTGATGTTAATGGCTGCAGAAGGGGCGATACAAATAGTTTTCAGAATTTGGGGAAAATGAGGCCCGTTGTGTGCTAGTTTAGGCCTCTGATCATGTTGCGGAAGTACAAATGAAGAAACAAGGCCGATTTCACCTGGAATATTTCCGAATCCCTGCCTCGCTCTTTGTATATTTTCTAGCACAATTTATAGCTGCCAGAATTCGCCTTTTACATTGTTCTGTGCTGCGTGGCGGCGAGCGCCAAGTGAGCGCAGCCAAAGGAGTGGAAGATGGATTGCTTGTGTTTGATGAAGTGTTTTTCTCTTTCAAAGCCCTCACATGCGAGTTCAGGTTACTGAACCCAAATGAATCCATAACACTCTGTTTTGAAACTGCTATGGATTACTTTGGCAGGGGAAGTATCGGTTTTCTGCCCTGACTATTTATGTTGTCTCTTCCCAGTTTCACTTATTTTTACATTCTTATATTTAATGGTTATGTGACCCATTCCAGGATGGACGGCTCTTCCAGTTCTCCCTCCTCATGGCTCAGATTCCTTTTGCTTCGTCAAGTGGGTCTGATGTATAGATCTGCAGATGCTTTCTTCGTCCACGGTCTTTAAAGTGTGTCTGTGGTTAGAATTAAACCAAACTGGACCTTTTAGTTACTTGAGAAAAATAAAATTTGCATTAAAAAGTCCTGACATGTTACAATATACAGCAGCAAAAACGTTTTCCCTGATATCATGATATCATTAAAAAGCTGTCTTTAAAGCGGAGTTCCACCCAAAAATGGAACTTCCGCTTTTCGGAACCCTCCCCCCCTCCGGTGTCACATTTGGCACCTTTCAGGGGGGCACCTTAAGAGCCCTTTCACACTGGGGCGTCAGCGGTAAGGTGCTGCTATTTCTAGCGGCGCTTTACCATAGTTTTAGCGGTGCTTTTCGCTTTTAACCCACTCTAGCAGCCAAAAAGGGGTTAAAAGCGCTAGCTACAGCGGCGCTGCCCATTGATTTCAATGAGCAGGAGTGGTGTATACACCGCTCCTAAAGCGCCTCAAAGAAGCTGCTTGCAGGACTTTTTTTGACGTCCTGCCAGCACACCACTCCAGTGTGAAAGCACTCAGACTTTCACATTGGAGTGACAGGAGAGGCGCTTTGCAGGTGCTATTTTTAGCGCCATAGTGCCTGTAAAGTGCCTCAGTGTGAAAGTCTTGGCGAAGAAAAGTTAAAGAAAAATGCATCCCTTTAAATTCTATGTATGTCTTTACACTGGTTCATTGTGCTTCCATTGTGGTGGTAAAAATCTTGCTTGCTGCTTTTTTGGGTCAGTTAAAAAAACGCACTAAGAACGCACCTCCCTGTTGAAATGCATTGAAAACACAGCAAGAACACATCAATAACGCACCTGTGTTTTTGATGCGGGTTTTGAGTCACATGACCTATGAAATACACACCATGAGCACAGTAAAGTCACTGGAAAATCACGTAAGTTTTCGTGCCATTTGCGGCACCTTTTTTTTTTTTTTTTTTATGTCAAAATGCTGATAAGACCATTTACAGCCGATGTTTCGCTTGCTGAAAATTTTGTTGCATCTTTAATATATATATATATATATATATAATCAAGTTTTTTTTTTGTTTTTAATTTCCAGTATGTAGCCAACTTTCTGTTCATGAATCCTACAGACATAAAGTATTGATGTCACCTGTGTGTGGCTGGTGGCCACAATGTCTTCTGGCCACCTGCGATCGTGGGAACGAGAGCCAGAACGGGGATCTGTCAATGTAAACAAACAGATCCCTGTTCTGACAGGCGATCGGCTGTTCCTAGTGATCAGGAACAGCGATCTCTCTCCTCCTCCAGTCAGTCCCAACCATCCCACAGTTAGAAACACCTCCCCAGGACACCTTGATCGCCCTTTAGTGTTACCCCTTCCCTGCCAGTGACATTTATATAGTACTCTGTGCATTTTTATAGCACTGATCGCTGTATAAATGACAATGGTCCCAAAAAAGTGTCTGATCTGTCTGCCGCAATGTCGCAGTCCCGCTAAAAATCACAGATTGCCGCTATTCCTAGTAAAAAAATAATAATGATAAAAATGCCATAAATCTATCCCCTATTTTGTAGATGCTATATCTTTTGCACAAACCAATCAATATACGCTTTTTGCGATATTGATTTATTTTTACCAAAAATTTGTAGAATACATATTGGCCTAAACTGATGAAGACATTTTTGGGGGGATATTTATTATAGCAAAAAGAAAATAACTTTTTTCGAAATTGTTGCTCTTTTGTTGTTTATAGTGCAAAAAATAAAAACTGTAGAGGTTATCAAATACCACCAAAAGAAAGCTCTATTTGTGGTAAAAAAAAGGATGTCAATTTTGTTTGGGTACAGGGTCGCACGACCGCGCAATCGTCAGTTAAAGCGACGCAGTACCGAATCGCAAAAACTGGCCTGGTCTTTAAAGGGGGAAAACTTCCGGTCCGTAAGTGGTGAAAATGATCTCTTTTAAACATTTATCTGAAAAGAAAAAAGAAAAGAACACACATCCCCTTTAAGAGATTTTCATTGTTAATACCTTTTATCAGGTTCCCATAGCAATGACATACTGATGCCAGTTAATAGAAAAGGTCGAACATCACTGCATTAGATTAGTTTCCCAGGCACCCGATCACCTTGAACACACACCGCTTACTAAAATGTCGTGTGCTCTGAGACCACATGCTTCATTTCACGCATCAGAATTGCCTGGCAACCTTGTGGCAGTGCTGCGATATTGCTGAGAATTACTGGAGTTGAAGGAGATGCAAATGCAGGTTCACCCAGTGCAGAAGATATTCATATATTAAAGGGTAACTCCACTTTCGTGGGAAAAAAAATGTCAAATTAGAAAACAATAATATAGCGTGTACAATTGCTACACAAGCCATATTGCAATTGAATGTTATTAAAAATTACTTTTCCTTTTCAGTCTGCAGCTCTGTCATTTTCTGTAAAATTTAATGCATATGAATACGGCAAGCTGGAGGCGTTCTATACACAGCTGGTATATAGAACTTTTCCAAAAATGTTGTTTCCTGCTTGTGTGATTGGCTTACAAATTTTCCCAGAAGTCTACACTAAGGCTCTGTTCACACATGCGGCGGACAGATCGGACACCTAACTGACATTTTTGACACTTTTTTGGGAACCATAGACATTATTACAGTGGTCAGTGCTATAAAATGCACTGACACTGGCTGGGAAGGGGTTAACATCAGGGGCGATCAAAGGGTTAAGTGTGTTCCCTGTCTGTGCTCTTTTACTGTGGAGGGTGGGCTCACTGTATGGCCACAGTGATCCGTGTTCCTGATTAGCACAAGATCACGGTGTCCATGCCTGCCAGAACAGCAGTCTGTCTTGTTTACATTGGCAGACTGCCGTTCTATCTCTCTGGGGAATGATCGGTGGTTCTGGCGGACATCGCGTCCGCCGGACCCGCCAATTGGCTTCCCCTGTGGCCAATGGGCACATGCGCTCCACCCAGTGGCTATTGCACAGAACAACGTATAGGTACGTTGTTTCGCACAGCCGTGCCACCTTTCGGCGGGTGGTCAGCAAGTGGTTAAAGTAACATGTTATAATTACCTGCTCTGTATAGTGATTTTGTACAGGGCCTGCCCAGATCCTCCTCTTCTCAGGTCCCTTGTGGATGCTCCTGGACCCTCCCTCCTGCTGAGTGCATAAAAGGTAACGCGTTTCACGCTAAAGTCAGCACTTACTCAAACCTCAATTATGAGCTGGCTTTAGCACGAAATGCGTTTACCTTTTATGTTCCTGTTATACCTGTGATGTGATTTTATTGCTTCAATAAAAATACCAAGATGTGCAGCAATATTCTGGATTTTTGCATGCTATTGAATCTCAAAGACGAGTTGTGCAGCAGAAAATGAATAGCAGGGCGCTGAGGTCAGTATCAAACTAAAAACACTTTATTAAAATAAGCCACACACTTACATTGAAGTTAGCATGAATCAGCATGGATAGGGAACACCTGAGACCAAGCAGCTGTGAACAGTGTGAGGTCGTAGGCATCACTGAGTAAACAGACCGATGAGGGCAGGGAGCCAGCCAACTCAAAGTATGGATATTAATGGCGGTGTTCTAGGCTGCACACGAGGATGACAGCTGTCAAACAGTGGCGGCCGGTGGAATTTTTTTTGGGGGGGGGGGCGACAAACAGTATACCACCCCCTGGGTCGGTTGGTAGCACTTACCCCATCACCGGCGGCTTCCCCTGCTCAGCAGCGTCCGAATCCCATTCTCCTGCATTCCACAAGTCATCACGGCAGCAGCGGCTTCCGTTTCCTCCCTCCTCGGCGGCCAATCGTGAGTCTTCTCTTTTCGGCCAATCGGAAAACAGGTCTCACACCCGCTTCTGATTGGCCAGATTGAGGATCAGTGTTTCAACAGCGAAGTGGGCTCTGTTCGCATTCTCTGCGACCAGAGCCCACCCTATTTTGAAGCCTATTAGAGCCTCTGGCTTTAATCGGGTGCTTCAAAAAAAAACTGGTCGCTGTAATTCATGCGCACGGTGCCCTGAAAGGGTCCAGATGCATGAATAGAGTGCAGCCGCAGATGCATGAATCTATCCATTGCATATAGGGAGTGGCGTGGAGAGAGGGGGGCGGAACCCTTAATGGAGAGAGCGGGTGGCCCA
Organism: Rana muscosa; assembly: GCA_029206835.1. Lineage (NCBI taxonomy): Eukaryota > Metazoa > Chordata > Amphibia > Anura > Ranidae > Rana > Rana muscosa. Next base: position 243,275,257 of record CM055121.1, on the reverse strand, counting down.
TCCATTAGGGTGGGGGCCTGCATGACGCATTTCCTGGGACTTTGCCCTCTTCTTGAAAAGGCTGTCATCCTCGTGTGCAGCCTAGAACGCCACCGCTAATATCCATACTTTTTGCTGGCTCCCTGTCATCATCGGTCTCACACCGTAGTCCTCCTGCATCTGCTACCCCTGGTGGGGCAATGCCAGAGTCCACGACCTGGTACTAGTTGCAGCAAAGGAATCTGGGGACCATTAGGGTTTCTGGCTTATCTCTAGCTTTAGGAGCTTTGGTGAAGACCAACTGGTGCCATGTCACCTGCCAGAGGGGAGAGTATTGTAACTTGAAGCCAGGTTCCAGTGCACATGTGCAGGAGTTGCATTAGCAGTGGCTGGTTACTGGCCAAAAGAGGAAGACACCAGTCTGGAAGAAGTGCAGAAGAAGATGCCAGCAATGTAGTGGTGACAGTGAGCGGTCAGCATACCTCTTAGTACTGGAGGGACAGAACACTAGGAGGGGTATGTCTGCCATAACATACAAGTATGCTGGGCACAATATGCCAAGAGCACTCGGGCCCGGCTAAAGTTTAGTTCCGCTTTCAAGATTGAAAAAGGAAAGAATTTATGTTGTACTAGTATTTTATTTTCAATCAACAGAACTTTCATCATAGATTAAGAGGAGGAGAAACAATGCACAATTTATGTACAGTTAAACCTTGGATTGCGAGCATAATTTATTCCAGAAACATGCTTGTAATCCAAAGCACTTGTATATCAAAGCAAGTTTCCCCTTAAGAAATAATAGAAACTCAAATGATTTTTTCCACAACCATGTATTCATAAGTCCTTCAGTTTATAGTCCATATAAAAAGATTATAGCAATGTGACCAGGTTGTGTAAAGATAAAATGTTTATCCACAAGGGGATTAGAAGCTAAATCCAGGAGGAGCTACAGAATATAAAAGAGAAGAGAGGCGCCTCTAAGTGTAGCAAAATGTACCTTCATTAAATGTAACCATCTTGTTACACTTAGAGGCCCCTCTCTTTTTTATACTCAGTTAAGTGACATGACGCTACTTGTATATCAAGACATCGCTTGTATATCAAGTAAAAATGTATTAAAAAATGTTGTTTGTCTTGCAAAACGCTCTCAAACCAAGTTACTCTCAAACCAAGGTTTTACTGTATTACTAAAAAGATAGCACAGTATGTACAATATAAATAATGGCCAAGTATGGCTGCCCTCATGTAATATCTACAACTTTTTAACTAGGCTTTATAATCATCGTAATGCTAACCATAAATTATAATCTATGTTTCAGAAAGGTTTTGGGCTTGGCCTTCACCATCTCCTTGTGATCTGTTGGCACGTGCTATTATGTTGACCTGCCCCGTACAATAGTGGCACCTTGCCAGCTGGTCCTTTTTTGAAAAACAGCAATATTTTTGCACTGGGACCTCGCCAAATGACAAGCGTTTTGCAAGTAACATTGCTGTGATAAAATATCAGATTAATCGTTTTGTTTTTGCTCTGAAGGAAAACTTTGGAGTGTTTAAGTTTTCCGGGCTGACCCCTGGCCTCCTAACCACTGTGTGGTTTATTGAAGGAGGGTTCGTCTTTGTTGTTGCTCCACCATGCATTGAGGTGTAAACCTCTGGAGATTTGTTTTATTACCGCTATTGGGAGGTGAGGACACAGGAAGGTATTGTGTTCACCTTCTGTAAATCTAGATTCTTCCCCCCTTTGAAATCTAATTGAATTACTGATCCATGGCTGTGCAAAGTCTAGACTTATTCATACTAATACAGGTCTTTGCAAGGCTTACTTACATTACTCTTGTTATAAAGAGTATTTGCAGCATCCAGTGAAGAGGGTATGCCTGTACCCCTACTTCCCCCCCGGGTTATGTGACCTAGTAATGCACATGGTTAATGGCGATAATGTGTACCATGTGCCGTTATTGAAGTACAGTCAGACCAAAAATTATAATTGGGAGCAGAACTTCGCTGGGGATGTACATATGAGTTTAGTGCAACCTGATCCTACAGACCTGCAGTGTGGCACACTTTTATAGCTGTTTCCTCGAGCCTATTTACACTTGTAGTAATATTGGTTGGTGTGAATCTCAAAGTGGTTGTAAACCCTTCTATTTACCCACTGAAGACTCACATGATTCACAGAGATGAAACAAATCCTCCTTCATAAGTTGTACCAGTTTACCTCTTCCCTCTGCATCCATTTAAATTGTACAGTATACACAGCATTTCTGAACTTCTAGAGGCAGGGGACAGGAATCTGATCTTTACACTCAGCTCCCTGCCCTATATTGTGCAGTGTGTAATCTGAGACCTGAGTGGAGAAAATTGGCACATCCCCTCATAGGGAAAACATGCACAGCTGAGGCTGTCATTCACCTGCTGTGTGCTGGAGAGGGGACGTGGCCATCCCCTGGGATCCCTTGATGGGGGCATAGACGAACATAAGTGACTCATGTAGATAGCAAAAGGAAGATGACAACTAGTCACACTAGGTGTTTTGAATTGAGACAAGCACACACTAGAGAAGGATATGCTTTGTTCATTTGTCATTTCAGGTGGTTCCACTGAGTCTGTGAAATTGACATTGCTCATGCCACTGCCTATTTAATTATTATTATTATTATTCAGGATTTATATAGTGCCAACAGTTTGCGAAGCTCTTTACAATATAAAGGGAGACAATACAGCAACAATACAATTCGATACAAGAGGTTTAGGAGGGCCCTGCTCCTGGGAGCTTACAATCTAATAGGGAGGGACCGCTGGAACAAAAGGTAATAACTGTGAGGGATGAACTGATTGGAGAAATAGAAGATTCGGTTTTTAGCTGAAGGCAGGATAGGCTTCCCTAAAGAGATGAGTTTTCAGGGATCGCCTAAAAGTGGACAGAGTAGGGGATAGTCGGACTGATTGGGGAAGGGAGTTCCAGAGGATGGGAGAGGCTCTGGAGAAGTCCTGGAGATGAGCATGGAAGGAGGAGACAAGGGAGCTAGAGAGCAGGAGGTCTTTGGAGGAGTGGGGAGGATGGTTTGGGTGATATTTGGAGACAAGATTGGTGATGTAGCTCGGGGCAGAGTTGTAAATGGCTTTGTATGTTATTGTTAATGTTTTGAATTTTATTTGCTGGGCAATGGGAAACCAGTGGAGGGATTGGCAGAGAGGGGTGGTGGGCACTGAATGGTTGGTAAGGTGGATGAGTCTGGCAGTAGCATTCATGATAGACTGAAGAGGGGAAAGTCTGCGGAGAGGTAGGGAGTTACAATAGTCAAGGCAAGAGATAACGAGGGAGTGAATAAGTTGCTTAGTGGTTTGAATAGTTAGAAAGGAGCATATTTTGGAGATGTTACAGAGGTGAAGTCTACAAGATTGGCAGTGGTTGGATTTGGAGCTGAAAGGACAGGTCAGAGTCCAGGATTACATAAATACAGAGAGAGGTGTATCCTAAGTTCAGAGGTTCAAAGGTTATCAAAGGGGCTCCAAATAGAAGCACACAAAAGTGTATTGATACAAAAAGGGCATAATCACCAAAAAAACACAGACAACCGTGTCATGTGACCCGGTCTTCCTGCCATATACACGCGGTTTCAGCTTCTGCACCGCACTGCACCTGCTCTATCGGAGCCGACTAGCACCATGGGGGATTACTGAACAATATCTGCTCCGAAGGAACACGGACACTGCTAACACTCTGGGAGATCTGACTGCAGGAGAGCACAGGCTATACACTATGGTCTTGAACGGATTGCGGAATCCAGCTGTACTGTGAGTGAGATCCCTGTATGGGACAGCGAGGCCCCACATTACACCACATATCCTGAATGGTAATGATGATGTACTGCTCACCTATGACGACTTAAAGACTTATGCCGCGTACACACGATCGGACATTCCGACAACAAAACCGTGGATTTTTTTCCGACGGATGTTGGCTCAAACTTGTCTTGCATACACACGGTCACACAAATGTTGTCGGAAGTTCCGATCGGCAAGAACACGGTGACGTACAACACTACAACGAGCCGAGAAAAATGAAGTTCAATGATTCTGAGCATGCGTAGGATTTTTGTGCATCGGAATTGGATACACACGATCGGAATTTCCGACAAGAACTTTTGTTGTCGGAAAAATTGAGAACCTGCTCTCAAACATTTTGTTGTCGGAAATTCCGACAGCAAATGTCCGATGGAGCCTACACACGGTCGGATTTTCCGACCAAAAGCTCACATCGAACATTTGTTGTCAGAAATTCCGATCGTGTGTACGCGGCATTAGATACCTTTATTTCCTGCTTCCTCCACATATGATCCTTCAATATATTCCAGATCACCTGACGGCGTGTCCGTGATTACATGAGTCTGCTGTACTCGCATCTTTCAATGTCCTCGGATAATTTGATACTGTTCCTCCACCACTGCCACCATTGAAGCATTTCTTCATAACTGTTCATACCCTCACATTCTGACCCTCTTTTGACTCCCTCCAATTGCCCCCTGTTTTGGGACACATCCATCATTCCAGTGTTCTGGAGTTGGGTGTCATTTGATGTAAGGAATATCTTCATCCATTGGTCCTTATTGCTAGTCATTGGTGTGATTGACTGTATGCTTGAAAGCCCGGGCTGTTTTTATTCTTTCTTGACAACGTTTTCACAATTGTTTTAATCATGGTATGGTAAAGGTTGTCTATGTGTTTTTTGGGGCGATTATGCCCTTTTTGTATCAATCCATTTTTGTACCTATGTCGCAGTGTGTTTCTATTTGGAGCCCCTTTGATAACCTTTGTACCCCTGAACTTAGGTTACACCTCTCTCTGTATTGATGGTATCCTTGGCTCCAGAAACCCCACCCAGTATCTGGCTGAGTCGGTTGGGTACTAATCATGTATTTTTATTCAGTGTTGACTATCCTTTACTTTGATGCCGCGTACACACCACCGTTTTTAATGTCATTGAAAAAAACTGCATTTTTCTTGAAGTGAATTTTCGTGTTTCCTCTCAAGCCTGCCTTGCCTACACACTATCGTGGGAAAAAACGCTCGAGCAAAGCGCGGTGACGTACAACATGTACGACGGCACTATAAAGGGGAAGTTCCATTCGGATGGCTCCACCCTTCGTGTTAATAAAGTTTGTTGAGCGACGATTCGCGCTTTTCAGCCTTGTGCTTTTCAGTCCGTTACAGCGTGACGAATGTGCTATCGCCATTATGAACGCTAGTTTTACCAGAATGAGCGCTCCTGTCTCTACTTGATTCTGAGCATGCGCATTTTTTTTTCACATCGTTAAAGCATACACACGGCCGTTTTTCATGACGAGAAAAACGACGATGTAAAAAACAACGTGAAAAATTAGAGCATGTTCCAATTTTTTCATGGCCGTTTTTCACGTCGTGAAAAATGCTCTGAAGCCCACACACGATCATTTTAAATGACCATTTTAAAAAATTTCATTTTTCTCGTCATTAAAAACGGTCGTGTGTACGCGGCATTACACTTATATTTGACAGAGTCCAGGATTACACCTAGTACTTTTTCTTCCTATCCTCTTGTCTCCATGGAAGCAAGGTTGTAACCCATTCCCATTCTAAAATTTGAAAAAAAGTTTTGCCAGGAGTTTAACCTTAACATTCAACTCAGATAGGTAAATAGGAAGTAGTGAAAGGACTAAATAGCAGTGTCAATTTCATCGACTAAAATTACTAAAACATTTTAGTCGACTGAAATACGACTAAAACTAAAACAATTGAGATGACTAAAATACGACTAAAATGGCATTTTAGTCAAAAGACTAAAATGGGACTAAAACTAAAATGGCATTTTAGTCAAAAGACTAAGACTAAAACTAAATTGAAATTTGACTTTAAAATTACCATTGGTCATACCTCAATAACATAAATAATAACATATGAGATTTTTCACTCCAGCAGTATATAATGAGTTTGGAAATTGTAGAGAAATGTTAACTAATGCATTACAATTTAATTACACCCATTAGATTTTAGACGACTAAAATTAGTTTTAGTTGACTATAACGTAGGACATTTTAGTCGACTAAAATGTACTGGAGATTTAGTCGACTAAAACTAAAACAATTGCAGAAGATTAAAATGGGGCTAAAACTAAAATGCCATTTTAGTCCTAAGACTAATGCCGCGTACACACGACCGTTTTTAATGTCATTGAAAAAAACTGAATTTTTCTCGACGTTATTCTTCTCAAGCCTGCCTTGCCTACACACTTTCGTGGAAAAAAATGCTTGAGCAAAGCGCGGTGACGTACAACACATACGATGGCACTATAAAAGGGAAGTTCCATTCGGATGGCGCCACCCTTCATGTTAGTAAAGTTTGTTGAGAGACGATTCGCACATTTCAGCCTCGTGCTTTTCAGTCCGTTACAGCGTGACGAATGTGCTATCTCCATTACGAACGCTAGTTTTACCAGAACGAGCGCTCCCATCTCATCACTTGATTCTGAGGATGCGTATTTTTTTTAACGTCGTTAAAGCCCACACACGGCCGTTTTTTATGACGAGAAAAACGACGACGTAAGAAAAGGACGAGAAAAATTAGAGCATGTTCCAACCAATTTTTTCATGCCCATTTTTCACGTCATGAAAAATGCTCTGGAGCCCACACACAATCATTTTTAAATGACCATTTTAAAAAATTGTATTTTTCTCGTCATTAAAAACGGTCGTGTGTACGCGGCATAAGACTACAGACGATCGGACATTCCGACAACAAAACCGTGGATTTTTTTCAGACGGATGTTGGCTCAAACTTGTCTTGCATACACGCGGTCGCACAAATGTTGTCGGAAATTCCGATCGCCAAGAACGCGGAGACGTACAAGACGTACGACCGCACTATTAAAGGGAAGTTCAATACCAAGTGCGCCACCCTTTGGGCTCCTTCTGCTAATCTCGTGTTAGTAGAAGTTTGGTGAGAGACGATTCGCGCTTTTCAGCCTCTGGCTTTTCAGTCCATTACTGCTCTTTAATTTGTGCTTGTAGGTTCGTATGTGTTTTTGCGCTGCATTAAAAGATTTAAAAATTAGCAGCGTGACGAATGTACTATCTCCATTATGAACACTCGTTTTACCAAACCGAGCGCTTCCGTTTCGTACTTGATTCAGAGCATGCGTGGAATTTTGTGCGTCAAAATTGTCTACACATGCTTGGAATTTACGAGAACGGATTTTGTTGTCGGAAAATTTGAGAACCAGCTCTCAAATTTTTGTTGTCGGAAATTCCGACAGCAAATGTCCAATGGAGCCTACACACGGTCAGAATTTCCGACAACAAGCTCCCATCGAACATTTGTTGTCGGAAATTCCGAGCGTGTGTACGCGGCATTGGACTAAAACTAAATTGAAATTTGCTGCCAAAATGAACACTGCTAAATAGTTATCCTTCTTGGCGAAGAACATGCTACTCCAGGCTCCTTCTAGTGTTGGACACATCTATAGGCCCGGTACTTGGTTATATGATCTTTGTTGAAGGGGAACATAAGTTTAGGTTGGCTGAAATTGCATGAGAAGGCCCAGTGATTATTTAAAAAAAAGTGCTAGTAAGCATGAAACACATATAAGATGTATCCCATGCCATTTTCTAAACTTAAGCCCCGTACACACGGTCGGACTTTTGCCCAACAAACTTCATTTTGAGCAAGTTGGACCAACAATCCGACCGTGTGTACGCTCCATCGGACAAACTTTTTTTGTTTGGTTTTGGATTTCATCGGACAAAAGTTGGGTCGGCAAACGGACAAACTTTTGCCCAACAGAAGTCCGATGGAGCAAAGTCCGACCGTGTGTACGGAAAACCATCGGACTTTTGTCCGATGGACAAAACAACTAATGTTAAAATCAACCAACAATAGCAGAAGTTGACCAAAGGGTGGCAGAAAAGAGCAGAAAAAACACGCGATGTTGTAAGAAGTTTTGGGAAAGTTTGCAGAAAAGTCCTGTGGTGTGTATGCTATGGGTGTTCCTGACCAACTCCGTTCGGACAAAAATCCACGGAAAAGTCCGATGGAAGTCCGACCGTGTGTACGAGGCTTAAGAAAAGTGTTTTCCACAGTCCTGTTTTGTGGTGGATCCTTATCTGCTGACAGTATGAACTGGATCAGCACCCAGCCATAGTAGATAGGCATGAGAGCTGGAATTCACTTTGAATGGTATGTAGGAAATTTATCTCAACGTGGCCAAGGCTGATGGGTGCCTGGAGCAATAAGAATTTCAGCCCTGCTATCGTTCCTGGCAAGACTTTTAGCATAGTTTTATATTAATATTTGGCTATAGATCCATTTAAAGATTACGCCTTCTTTCAAAGAAAAGCACTACTGACCTGAGAACATTCTAATGCTTTGCAGGGCAAACTATGATGTCCATTGAATATGCATGTGAGTTGTTATTGTACAGACTACCTGGTAGTAAACTTACTTGTGAATTGCTGTGCCATATTGTCACAAAGGTATTTTAGATATGTATTTGTTGATTCTTCTACTAGGGGTTAACTAAAAATCCAATATTTGCTTAATTGCTGAAAGACTGCTGAGCTGCAAATAAAGGGATTTTATAACAGCTTACCTGTAAAATCCTTTTCTTGGAGTACATCACGGGACACAGAGCGACTTAGTCATTACTAATGGGTTATATAGATACCTTCAGGTGCTGGCACTGGCAACTTCCAAAACCGGAAGTACCCTCCCCTATATAAGCCCCTCCCATCCGGGAGCACCTCAGTTTTGTAGCAAAGCAATAAGTGTCCCAAAAAGAGGGGTGGGAGCTCTGTGTCCCGTGATGTACTCCAAGAAAAGGATTTTACAGGTAAGCTGTTATAAAAATCCCTTTTCTTTTTCGTACATCACGGGACACAGAGCGACTTAGTCATTACTAATGGGTTATATAGTTTACCTTCAGGTGTTGGCACTGGCCAATTCCAAACCGGAAGTACCCTCCCCTATATAAGCCCCTCCCACCCGGGAGCACCTCAGTTTTTTGCCAGTGTCTAAGGTGTTGGCCAAAGAGTAACATGTGTTTTCACTGGGCTTGCGTACAGGTTCTTTTGGGCCTTAGTAAGCTGTTCCGGATCCCACCAAAAAAGCTTCATAGCTAAACGGTCGGTACCCGGGCCTTGCAGCAGAAGAGCAAGGTTTTGCCTGTAATGCTTCTCTTAGGAGGGCTGGACCCTGGGATCCAGAGCTCTGGTCATACCCACGACCAAGACGCTGTCTGTGCAGGGTGCTATACAGGTCCAGGGGAGTGGAATCCTTGGGAACCCGGTCCCTGAAGGTTTAATTACAATGCCTGCCGTGATAGGTGAAGTTTGGACTTTTGTGGACCAAACAAAGTCCTGCGGCGGGGATCAGGTAAGTGGGGGCCCCCAGGAACTTGGTTCTATTGGGGGACCCCCAAGCCTAATTTGTCTTTCTGTCTGTTACCTAACGGTATTCCCGCTAAATATCTGTGTTTGCCTATAACTACTGAAAATGTAAAATTTTAATAGTAGTCAAGAAAAAAAAAAAAAACAGGGACCGCGGTACCTGTGTTAAACCACTAGAGGCCGCTGTAGTCCATTTTTCTTGTAATGTGGATCTTTGGTTTTCTCAACTCAAAAGGTCCAGGCAGCTGGTAAGTTTCTCTGTGGGAATCCACTTCCTCTGCCCTGTTGCTGCGTTCATCCACCGCACAGGCCCTCCGGCAAAAAGGGCCCTGGCTCCTAGTCCTCTGTTGGTTTTCGAAAAGGGCGCCGTTGGCGCACGGGCGCGCGCGCGGGCGCGTGCACGCGCCTCCTATGAAAAAAAAAAGGGGCGGGGCGGGTGGATGACGCTCGATGCGCGCCGCGGCGCTTCTGCGCATGTGCGGGCGTCCCAGCATGGTTAAAAGACACAGTACAAGTGTCAGCTGCATGCAAACAGAGCTAGCAACAAACAGTGGCACACAGAGGCGGTTGATGCAGGCATCCCCATAGAAAGGCACTTTAGTGGACACCAGCTGGTATATAGCAGCACCTGTGTTAGACTATTACCAGCAAAAATTGGTGTATGACGACGGGAATACCTCAGCTTTGTGCTTAAAGGATATGTCGTCCAGACGCTCCGGAAATAAATCTTCCAGGAAGCCAAAGGGGTCTCCATCGGGCTCTGAGGATATTGGGCATGCTTGCACTGCACCAATCTCCCCTGAGAATGCAGAGGTCAGTAGCCGTAGAAACCCCGCAGGAATGCCTGGTGCTGCGGCTGTCCCCAGTCCACCTGCTCCTGTATATATAACAGAGGAGGTTTTATCCTCAACTCTGGGAGGATTAGAAGAGAGATTAACAGCATTGATCGCTGCTTCCCTATCTCAGGGAAAGCGCGTCCGATCTCCGTCTCCTCCTTCAGAGTGCCTGTTAGTGGAGGAACAGCCCCACACAGAGATCGACCTACCTGAAGGGGATCAGGATGAGGTTGATTCACTTATAGAGGAATCAACAGTGGAAGAACCTTTCTCAGCTTCTCAGGCTGAAAGATTATGGGTTCAGTCTCTGACTAACATGGTCCGATCAGCATTTAAAATGCCTCTGGCGGAACCACCATCCACTACGGTTTCCTCGCTGGGGTCGCTAAAAGCTCCCCAGGCGGTCTGTTCCTTCCCAATCCACCCTTTATTAGAAGGGCTTATTTACCAGGATTGGGAGCATCCTGATAAAATATTTGCTCCCCCCAAGAGATTTCCGGTGATCTATCCCATGGAGGATAAGTTCATAAGAAAATGGAGGGTCCCTATAGTGGACGCAGCCATCTCTTCTGTTAACAAATCACTGACATGTCCAGTAGATAATGTTCCAATGTTCAAAGACCCAATAGATAAAAAATTGGAGTCTTTACTAAAATCTGCTTTCTCTACAGCAAGTATGGTGACACAACCTGCGGTAGCAGCGATTGGAGTCTGCCAAGCAGTGAAAGATCAGTTGAAACAAGTCTTAAGGGACTTACCAGATCAGCAGGCTCATGCCCTAGCTGACCTGCCTAGAGCCTTGTGTTTTGCGGTGGACGCCATAAAGGATACAATCCAACAGGCCTCCCGCTTTACGCTGTCTATAGTACATATGCGTAGGCTTCTGTGGCTCAAAAACTGGTCTGCTGAAGCTCCCTGTAAAAAACTGCTGGTTAGCTTCCCATTTCATGGAGAACGCTTATTTGGAGAAGATCTGGACAAATATATCCAGAAAATTTCTGCCGGTAAAAGTTCACTCTTACCGGTTAAGAACAAGGGTAGAAGTCCTTCTTTTAAGAGGCCTACCTCTCCAGTCCCGGGCACATCGGCTGTGAAGCAGTTCCGACGGCCTCCGCGGTCAAATTCAGGGGGCAGAAATCAGGGACAATCACAGGGTAACAAGAAGCCCTGGATCAAAAGAGGTACAAAACCTCCCCCTAAGGCATGAAGTATTGCCCCCGCTCAATCGGGTGGGGGGAAGACTTCAGTTGTTCACAGAGACCTGGCGGGACACCATCAGAGACAGATGGGTGCTCTCCGCAGTAAGTCTGGGATACAAGCTGGAGTTAAAAGGCACTCCTCCTGCCCAATTTATGAGGTCAAACGTGCCAAGAGATACCCAAAAGAGAGGATCCCTCCTTCTGGCACTAGAACAACTATTGCTCCAAGGGGTAATCATGAAGGTTCCCCTGGAAGAAAGCGGATTCGGGTTTTACTCGAACCTTTTCACAGTCCCCAAACCAAATGGGGACGTGAGGCCCATATTAAATCTAAAAGGGCTAAACAAGTTCCTAAATATCAGGACTTTTCGGATGGAGTCGATCCGATCAGTGGCCACCGCCCTACAAGGGCAGGAATGGCTAGCCTCGATCGACATAAGGGATGCTTATCTGCATATTCCCATCTTTCCGGCCCATCAGAAATTTCTACGCTTTGCAGTAGAAGGGCGCCATTTTCAGTTCAGAGCCTTACCTTTCGGTCTGGCCACAGCACCACGAGTGTTCACAAAAATTCTGGCCCCATTATTGGCCAATCTAAGAACACAGGGTGTAACGATAATGGCATATCTAGACGACCTGCTACTAATAGACCACTCAGTGGAAAAGCTGGAAGTAGCTATTCACAAGACAATCGAGTATCTGGAATATCACGGTTGGATTATCAACCGGGACAAGTCAGCTCTAAGACCAGTCAAAAGTCTGGAATACTTAGGGCTAAGGCTGGATTCAAATCAGAGAAAGATTTTCTTACCTCCAGAGAAGGTGTCGTCTTTAAGAAATTTGACCCACTTAGTGGGTACAAAAAGAAAACCATCCATACGTCTCTGCATGAGGCTGCTGGGAAAGATGGTGGCTTCATTCGAAGCGGTACCCTACGGTCAATTCCATTCAAGGAATTTGCAAAGGGCCATACTGTCAGCCTGGAACAAAAAAGTTCAGGCTTTAGACTTACCAATGTCCCTGTCCCCTTCCGTTCGCAAGAGCCTCCATTGGTAGTTGGTGCCCCAGAATCTGGAAAGAGGGAAACCCTTCAGTCCGGTTTCTTGGAAGGTGGTCACTACAGATGCCAGCCTCATCGGCTGGGGGGCAGTGCTGGAGCAATGGTCTCTCCAGGGCAGGTGGTCAGAAGCAGAAAAGGCCCTGCCCATCAATCTCTTAGAGATACGAGCAGCCCGGTATGCCCTAGTAGCATGGACATCCAAACTCCAGGGGTCCCCTGTCAGAATTCAATCAGACAATGCCACGGCAGTGGCATATATCAATCATCAGGGTGGCACCAAAAGTCGTGCAGCCCAGAAGGAAGCAAATTGCATCCTGGAGTGGGCAGAAAGATATGTCCCAGCCATATCCGCGGTTTTCATCCCAGGAGTGGAAAATTGGAGAGCGGACTTTCTAAGTCGCCAACAATTATGCCCGGGGGAATGGTCTCTTCACCCCGAGGTTTTCCAGGCAATATGCCAGCGGTGGGGAACACCGGATGTAGATCTGCTAGCATCCAGATTCAACGCAAAGGTGGACAGGTTTGTGTCTCGCACAAGGGATCCCCTAGCTTGCGGCTCGGATGCCCTAGTGTTCCCTTGGGATTGGTTCAAGCTGATATATGCATTCCCACCGCCACAATTGTTACCGCGATTACTCCGCAGAATCAGGGTAGAAAAGAAACCAGTGATTCTGGTGGCTCCAGCGTGGCCCCGAAGGGCATGGTACGCGGAGATTGTAAAAATGTCAGTGAGGAGTCCGTGGACCCTCCCACTTTGTCCGGACCTGCTGTCGCAAGGACCGATATACCACCCTTCCTTACCAGCCCTAGGTTTGACGGCCTGGCTATTGAAGCCCACATTCTGAAAAAGAGAGGGCTCTCTAATTCTGTGGTATCTACCATGATCAATGCCAGGAAACCGGTATCCAGGCAGATCTATTATAGGATCTGGAAAGCGTACATTACGTGGTGTGAGACCAAGAAATGGCATCCACGTAAGTACATGATAGGGAGGATTCTGGACTTCCTACAGTGGGCTGTAGATAGGAAGCTGGCCTTGAGTACTATCAAGGGTCAGATTTCGGCCTTGTCAATATTTTTTCAAAGGCCCTTGGCTTCGCATTCACTAGTCAAAGCCTTTATACAAGGAGTGATGCGTATTAGCCCTCCGGTTAGTATTCCCATATGTCCTTGGGACTTAAACCTGGTTCTGTCGGTTCTACAGAAACAACCGTTTGAACCATTACAACACATTTCCTTGGTTCTTCTCACCAGGAAATTGGTTTTCTTAGTAGCCATTTGTTCGGCTAAAAGAGTGTCGGAATTAGCAGCTATGTCCTGTAAGGAGCCATATCTGGTTATCCATAAGGACAGAGTAGTATTACGTCCTCATCCAGCCTTTCTTCCTAAGGTGGTATCGAGGTTTCATTTGAACCAAGATGTGGTTCTTCCTTCTTTCTTCCCCAAACCTAGCTCAGTAGAGGAAAAGTTATTACATTCTTTGGATGTGGTAAGAGCAGTTAAAGCTTATCTAAAAGCCACTGCTCAGATTCGCAGAACGGATTCTTTGTTTGTTCTGCCGGAAGGCCCCAGAAGGGGTCAGGCAGCATCAAAATCTACTTTAGCCAAGTGGATTCGACAGGTCATAATACAAGCCTATGGCTTGAGAAAGAGACCGCCTCCGTTCAAAGTTAGGGCGCACTCCACAAGAGCGGTTGGAACTTCATGGGCAGTGCATCACCAGGCCTCCCTGGCTCAAGTATGTAAGGCCGCAACATGGTCTTCGGTACACACGTTTACTAGATTCTATCAGGTAGACGTTAGAAGTCAGGAGGATGTCGCCTTTGGGCGCAGTGTGTTGCAGGCCGCAAAAGATCCTCATGCCTGATGGCGCCCAGCTTATGTACCCCCCCCCTCATTTGGCATTGCTTTGGGACGTCCCATTAGTAATGACTAAGTCGCTCTGTGTCCCGTGATGTACGAAAAAGAAAAAGGGATTTTTATAACAGCTTACCTGTAAAATCCTTTTCTTGGAGTACATCACGGGACACAGAGCTCCCACCCCTCTTTTTGGGACACTTATTGCTTGGCTACAAAACTGAGGTGCTCCCGGGTGGGAGGGGCTTATATAGGGGAGGGTACTTCCGGTTTGGAATTGGCCAGTGCCAACACCTGAAGGTAAACTATATAACCCATTAGTAATGACTAAGTCGCTCTGTGTCCCGTGATGTACTCCAAGAAAAGGATTTTACAGGTAAGCTGTTATAAAAATCCCTTTTTTCTTTTTCGTACATCACGGGACACAGAGCGACTTAGTCATTACTAATGGGACGTCCCAAAGCAATGCCAAATGAGGGGAGGGATACACTATACATAAGCTGGGCGCCATCAGGCATGAGGATCTTTTGCGGCCTGCAACACACTGCGCCCAAAGGCGACATCCTCCTGATTTCTAACGTCTACCTGGTAGAATCTAGTAAACGTGTGTACTGAAGACCATGTTGCGGCCTTACAGACTTGAGCCAGGGAGGCCTGGTGATGCACTGCCCATGAAGTTCCAACTGCTCTTGTGGAGTGCGCCCTAACTTTGAACGGAGGCGGTCTCCTTCTCAAGCCATAGGCTTGTATTATGACCTGTCGAATCCACTTGGCTAAAGTAGATTTTGATGCTGCCTGACCCTTTCTGGGGCCTTCCGGCAGAACAAACAAAGTATCCGTTCTACGAATCTGAGCAGTGGCTTTTAGATAAGCTTTAACTGCTCTTACTACATCCAAGGAATGCAATAACTTTTCCTCTACCGAGGTAGGTTTGGGGAAAAAGGAAGGAAGAACCACATCTTGGTTCAAATGAAACCTCGATACCACCTTAGGAAGAAAGGCTGGATGAGGACGTAATACTACTCTGTCCTTATGGACAACCAGATATGGCTCCTTACAGGACAAGGCGGCTAATTCCGATACTCTTTTAGCCGAACAAATGGCTACTAAGAAAATCAATTTCCTGGTGAGAAGAACCAAGGAAATGTGCTGCAATGGTTCAAATGGTTGTTTCTGTAGAACCGACAGAACCAGATTTAAGTCCCATGGACATATGGGAATACTTACCGGAGGGTTAATACGCATCACTCCTTGTATGAAAGCTTTGACTAGTGAATGCGAAGCCAAGGGCCTTTGAAAAAATATTGACAAGGCCGAAATCTGACCCTTGATAGTACTCAAGGCAAGCTTCCTATCTACAGCCCACTGAAGGAAGTCCAGAATCCTACCTATTACGTACCTACGTGGATGCCATTTCTTGGCCTCACACCACGCGATGTACGCCTTCCAGATCCTATAATAGATCTGCCTGGATACCGGCTTCCTGGCATTGATCATGGTAGATACCACAGGATTAGAGAGACCTCTCTTTTTTAGAATGTGGGCTTCAATAGCCAGGCCGTCAAACCTAGGGCTGGTAAGGAAGGGTGGTATATCGGTCCTTGCGAAAGCAGGTCCGGACGATGTGGGAGGGTCCAAGGACTCCCCACTGACATTTTTACAATCTCCGCGTACCATGCCCTTCGGGACCACGCTGGAGCCACCAGAATCACCGGTTTCTTTTCTACCCGGATTCTGCGGATTAATCGCGGTAACAATTGTGGCGGTGGGAATGCATATATCAGCTTGAACTGATCCCAAGGGAACACTAGGGCATCCGAGCTGCAAGCTAGGGGATCCCTTGTGCGAGACACAAATCTGTCCACCTTTGCGTTGAATCTGGATGCTAGCAGATCTACATCCGGTGTTCCCCACCGCTGGCATATTGCCTGGAAAACCTCGGGGTGAAGAGACCATTCCCCCGGGCATAATTGCTGGCGACTTAAAAAGTCCGCTCTCCAATTTTCCACTCCTGGGATGAAAACCGCGGATATGGCTGGGACATATCTTTCTGCCCATTCCAGGATGCAATTCGCTTCCCTCTGGGCTGCACGACTCCTGGTGCCACCCTGGTGATTGATATGTGCCACTGCTGTGGCATTGTCTGATTGAATTCTGACAGGGGACCCTTGGAGTTTGGATGTCCATGCTACTAGGGCATACCGGGCTGCTCGTATCTCTAAGAGATTGATGGGCAGGGCCTTCTCTGCTTCTGACCACTTGCCCTGGAGAGACCATTGCTCCAGTACTGCCCCCCAGCCTATGAGGCTGGCATCTGTAGTGACCACCTTCCAAGAAACCGGACTGAAGGGTTTCCCTTATTCCAGATTCTGGGGCACCAACCACCAATGGAGGCTCTTGCGAACGGAAGGGGACAGGGACATTGGTAAGTCTAAAGCCTGAACTTTTTTGTTCCAGGCTGACAGTATGGCCCTCTGCAAGTTCCTTGAATGGAATTGACCGTAGGGTACTGCTTCGAATGAAGCCACCATTTTTCCCAGCAGCCTCATGCACAGGCGTATGGATGGTTTTCTTTTTGTACCCACTAAGTGGGTCAAATCTTTCAAAGACGACACCTTCTCTGGAGGTAAGAAAATCTTTCTCTGATTTGAATCCAGCCTTAGCCCCAAGTATTCCAGACTTTTGACTGGTTTTAGGGCTGACTTGTCTCGGTTGATAATCCAACCGTGAGATTCCAGATACTTGATTGTCTTGTGAACGACCACTTCTAGTTTTTTTCACTGAGTGGTCTATCAGCAACAAGTCGTCTAGATATGCCATTATCGTTACACCTTGTGTTCTTAGATTGGCCAATAGTGGGGCCAGAATTGTTGTGAACACTCGTGGTGCTGTGGCCAGACCGAAAGGTAAGGCTCTGAACTGAAAATGGCGCCCTTCTACTGCAAAGCGTAGAAATTTCTGGTGGGCCGGAAAGATGGGAATATGCAGATAAGCATCCCTTATGTCGATCGAGGCTAACCATTCCTGCCCTTGTAGGGCGGTGGCCACCGATCGGATCGACTCCATCCGAAAAGTCCTGATATGTAGGAACTTGTTTAGCCCTTTTAGATTTAATATGGGCCTCACGTCCCCATTTGGTTTGGGGACTGTGAAAAGGTTCGAGTAAAACCCGAACCCGCTTTCTTCCAAGGGAACCTTCATGATTACCCCTTGGAAAATAGTTGTTCAAGTGCCAGAAGGAGGGATCCTCTCTTCTGGGGATCGCTTGGCACGTTTGACCTCATAAAATGGGCAGGAGGAATGTCTTTTAACTCCAGCCTGTATCCCAGACTTACTGCGGAGATCACCCATCTGTCTCTGATGGTGTCCCGCCAGGTCTCTGTGAACAACTGAAGTCTTCCCCCCACCCGATCGAGTGGGGGCAACCCTTCATGACTTGGGGAGAGGTTTTGTACCTCTCTTGACCCAGGGTTTCTTGTTACCCTGTGATTGTCCCTGATTTCTGCCTCCTGGATTTGACCGCGGAGGCCGTCGGAACTGTTTCACAGCCGACGAGCTAGGGACTGGAGAAGTAGGCCTCTTAAAAGAAGGACTTCTACCCTTGTTCTTAACCGGCAAGAGTGTACTTTTACCGGCAGAAATTTTCTGGATATACTTGTCCAGATCTTCTCCAAATAAGCGTTCTCCATGAAATGGGAAGCTAATCAGCAATTCTTACAGGGAGCTTCAGCAGACCAGTTTTTGAGCCATAGAAGCCTACGCATATGTACTACAGACAGCGTAAAGCGGGAGGCCTGTTGGATTGTATCCTTTATGGCGTCCACCGCAAAACACAAGGCTCTAGGTAGGTCAGCTAGGGCAAGAGCCTGCTGATCTGGTAAGTCCCTTAAGACTTGTTTCAACTGATCCTTCACTGCTTGGCAGACCCCAATCGCTGCTACTGCAGGTTGTGTCACCATGCTTGCTGTAGAGAAAGCAGATTTTAGTAAAGACTCCAATTTTTTATCTATTGGGTCTTTGAACATTGGAACATTATCTACTGGACATGTCAGTGATTTATTCACACAAGAGATGGCTGCATCCAATGTAGGGACCCTCCATTTTTTCTTATGAACTTATCCTCCATGGGATAGATCACCGGAAATCTCTTGGGAGGAGTAAATATTTTATCAGGATGCTCCCAATCCTGGTAAATAAGCCCTTCCAATAAAGGGTGGATTGGGAAGGAACAGACAGTCTGGGGAGCTTTCAGCGACCCCAGCGAGGAAACAGTAGTGGTTGATGGCTCCGCAAGAGGCATTTTAAATGCTGATCGGACCATGTTAGTCAGAGACTGAACCCATAATCTTTCAGCCTGAGATGCTGAGAAAGGTTCTTCCACTGTTGATTCCTCTATCCACCGAATCAACCTCATCCTGATCCCCTTCAGGTAGGTCGATCTCTGTGTGGGGCTGTTGCTCCACTAACAGGCACTCTGAAGGAGGAGACGGAGATCGGACGCGCTTTCCCTGTGACAGGGAAGCAGCGATCAATGCTGTTAATCTCTCTTCCAATCCTCCCAGAGTTGAGGAAAAAACCTCCTCTGTTATATATACAGGAGCAGGTGGACTGGGGACAGCCGCAGCACCAGGTACTCCTGCGGGGTTCCTACGGCTACTGACCTCTGAAATTTCAGGGGAGATTGGTGCAGTACAAGCATGCCCAAAATCCTCAGAGCCCGATGGAGACCCCTTTCGCTTCTTGGAAGACTTATTTCCAGAGCGTCTGGACGACATATCCTTTAAGCACAAAGCTGAGGTATTCCCGTCGTCATACACCAAATTTGCTGGTAATAATCTAACACAGTTGCTGCTATATACCAGCTGGTGTCCACTAAAGTGTCTTTCTATGGGGATGCCTGCATCAACCGCCTCTGTGTGCCACCGTTTTGTTGCTAGCTCTGCTTGCATCCAGCTGACACTTGTACTGTGTCTTTTATCCATGCTGGGACGCCTGCAGAAGCGCTGCGGCGCGCATCGAGCGTCATCCACCCGCCCCTTTCCTTTCCTTTCATAGGAGGCGCGTGCACGCCCGTGTGCCTTTGGCGCCTTTTTTGAAAACAAGCAGGGACTAGGAGCCAGGGCCCTTTTTGCCGGAGGGCCTGTGCGGTGGATGAGCGCAGCAACAGGGCAGAAGAAGTGGATTCCCACAGAGAAACTTACCAACTGCCTGGATCTTTTGACTTGAAAAAGCCAAAGATCCACATGACAAGAAAAATGGACCACAGCGGCCTCTAGTGGTTTAACACAGGTACCGCGGTCTCCTTTTTTTTTTTTTTTTTTCTTGACTACTATTAAAATTTTACATTTTCCAGTAGTTACAGGCATACACAGATATTAGCGGGAATACCGTTAGGTAACAGACAGAAAGACAAATTAGGCTTGGGGGTCCCCCAATAGAACCAAGTTCCTGGGGGCCCCCACTTACCTGTTCCCCGCCGCAGGACTTTGTTTGGTCCACAGAAGCCCAAACTTCACCTATCACGGCAGGCATTGTAATTAAACCTTCAGGGACCGGGTTCCCAAGGATTCCACTCCCCTGGACCTGTATAGCACCCTGCACAGACAACATCTTGGTCGTGGGTATGACCAGAGCTCTGGATCCCAGGGTCCAGCCCTCCTAAGAGAGGCATTACAGGCAAAACCTTGCTCTTCTGTTGCAAGGCCCGGGTACCGACCGTTTAGCTATGAAGATTTTTTGGTCGGATCCGGAACAGCTTACTAAAACCCGTAAAAGAACCTGTACGCAAGCCCAGTGAAAACACATGTTACTCTTTGGCCAACACCTTAGACACTGGCAAAAAACTGAGGTGCTCCCGGATGGGAGGGGCTTATATAGGGGAGGGTACTTCCGGTTTTGGAAGTTGCCAGTGCCAGCACCTGAAGGTATCTATATAACTCATTAGTAATGACTATGTCGCTCTGTGTCCCGTGATGTACGAAAAAGAAAATTGCAGGATAAGCCAGTACATTGAATCATAATGGGCCTGAATTGAGATACAAGGTAAAGTAAAGTTGTAAAGTACATTATTTGTAAAGTAATTGTGCAAAATATTTAGCAAATGTTATATCTTGAGCCTTGTACACACGGTCGAATTTTCCGTCGGGATAAACTCTGACGGATTTTTCAGACGGAATTCCGTTCAAGCTGTCTTGCATACACACTGTCACACCAAATTCCGACTGTCAAGAACGCGGTGACATACAACACTACGATGAGCCGAGAAAAATGAAGTTCAATGCTTCCAAGCATGCGTCGACTTGATTCTAAACATGCGTGTTTTTTTCTCCGTCGGAGTTCCATACAGACGAACAGAATTTCCGATAGAAATTTTTTCCGTCGGAAAAAAAAGAGAACATGTTCTCTTTCTAACTCCGTCGGAATTTCCGACGAAAAAGTCTGATGGGGCACACACACGGTCGGAATATTCGATGAATAAATTCCGTCTGACTTTTTTCCTCGGAAATTCTGACCGTGTGTACGCGGCATTAGACTCGGTTCACACTGCTGCGACTTGGGATCCGACTTGTGAGACCCTAATGCCGCGTACACACGACCGTTTTTCATGACGAGAAAAATAGCATTTTTTTATTTTGTCATGTAGGCTTTAACGACGTGAAAAAAACGTGCATGCTCAGAAGCAAGTGATGAGGCGGGAGCGCTCGTTCTGGTAAAACTTGCGTTCGTAATGGAGATAGCACATTCGTCACGCTGTAACAGACTGAATAGCACAAGGCTGAAAAGCGCGAATCGTCTCTCACCAAACTTTACTAACACGAGGATCAGCAAAAGCAGCCCGAAAGGTGGCGCCCTCGGAATGGAACTTCTCGTTTATAGTGCCGTCGTACATTTCGTACGTCACCGCGCTTTGCTCGAGCATTTTTTTTCATGTTCATGTGTAGGCAAGGCAGGACCCCTTGGGTAGAATCACAGTGGTAGAGAGCCGCAGCGGCAATAAAAAATCAGTTTGGAGGCTATCTTTGTTGATCAAAGGGTAAAATGTGTGCCTAGCTGGTGTTTTACTACTGTGGTGGAAGTGCCTTGGCTAGAGCAGGGGTCTCCAAACTATGGCCCTCCAGTTGTTCTGGAACTACAATTCCCATCATGCCTAGTCATGTCTGTGAATATCAGAATTGTACAATGCCTCATGGGACATGTAGTTCCGCAACAGCTGGAGGGCCATAGTTTGGAGATCCCTGGACTAGAGGAAGGCATAGGTCCATGTCCCTGCTTTGCAGGAACACAGGATCTATGCCTTTCTTACTGACAGAACGGCGATCTGCCTTGTTTACAGAGGCAGATCAGCGTTTTTTATGTGTACAGAACAATCAGCGTGTGCCATCGGACATCAGGTTCGTGGGACCCGTTAGGTAGAATCACAGTGGTAGAGAGCCGTTGCGGCGGCGCAAACTCAGGCTCGATACCCAGAAGTGCAGGATCCTGTATATATACACGTGATCCTGTGCAGCGCGTCTGCCCTTTAGTGGTAAAACTGCTATAGGACGGTCGGGAGGTGGTAAATTAGCACTACTGAAGTCGCTCTGACTTTAGAAAATGTTTCTGTACTACTACAAGGCAACTTCTATCTGACTTGTGCCTATAGACTTTAATGGAAGTCACCTCTAAGTCTGATCCTTATCTATATTGATTTGATTTGGATTTGACATTACAGGAGGATTACCCAGGCATTCCCTGAAAGTTGAATCAAAGTAGTACTCAAGTAATACTCCATATTCCCATCGCACACGTTCCTGGATAAAGCTCAAACTAAGTTGGGTGCCGCAGCACATGCGTGACAGAGGGGTACTGCGTGGCTCCAAAACATTGCACTACTTTGTTATGTGATCATGCAATAAAAAAATCAGTTTGGATGCTATCTTTGTTGATCCATGGTGTGCTGGCAAATATCTGCAAAGTAGTATTCGAGTCGCATCTAGTCACCTGGCAAAGTCACACTGTATGTCACGCGACTTTTAGGTTGCAGTAGTGTGAACTGAGCCTTTATCATACAGCACAGGACACATGCTTGGTATTCATGGACCCTGGGTTATATGTTCGTACCTTCAGGTAATTGGAGACTGGCAAAGCTCGGGCCTGAACTTTAATGAAAGGAGCATTAAGGACTCGTTCACACTTACTTTGGTATCTGAAGAGTGATCTGTATTCAGAACGCTCTTCAAAGAGCGTTTGACAGGTGGCGAGAAGGCGTTGTATCGTCTCCTCACCACCTGGTTTAACAACTTTATCACCGCAGTTGCGTGCCACGACCGCATTCTTTGCACATGGCGTCGGGGCACTTGCAGAACAGGCCCATAGCATCTGCTGAAAGCAACAGGGACTATAATTCCAGCTGTGACCGCAAAGTATCATGTGCACACCCCTGGCTGCTGCCTGTGCAGCTGAAGGGGGTAGCGGATAGGGAACAGTAAAAGCACAGCTTAACAGGGTTTTATTACCCTCCACCCCCCAACCAAATGTGTGAAAAAACCCTAAAGTACAATAATTGTGCAAAATTTTTGGTAAAGTTTAGTTGCATGACATTTTCATATCACAGTTATACTGTATAATAGTATTTGAAGCCTTTATAAAAATACATTTTATCTGAAGTTCAGAGTTTGTATATTAGGGTTTAGGTTAATTCTATTTAATGGTTTAAACTGCTCTTCAATTTATAAAGGAAATATTGCTTTTTCTAATTTGGCCAGACCTCCTCATCAACCCCAGACATCAGTGTCCCCAGAATAAAAATTTTCAGATTTTCAGCAGCAGATGGGGTGATGCTAAGCAGAGAACAACTACATTCATCAGCGTGACTGCACTATTACTACAACCACAACACATATTACAAGCCTTTTATAATAAGGTCTCACAATATGTAATGACCGGGTCACTTAACAACAGATTACGCCCTGCGGGGACCACACAGACGCAGGGAGCAGAAAAGCCATAATTACATCACACAGTGTAATAAGAAAATGCATATAAACATCAGAGCCAGCTTGTATCAACAGTAATCTCACTGTGAGATCAAAAACAATAAAAGCTGCAGTTTAATACACAAATGCTCAAAATATGCCTTTTGTCCTTCACTCCTATTTATCTAGAATGACAAACTTAGATTAACAGTGCTCGGCGAAAATGAGTACACCCCTTTTGAAAAGTACGATTTTAATCAATATCTTTTTTTTTTTTAAAGATATTTTTATTGAAGGTTTTTACACAACACACAAAAAGGAAAAAAAAAAACAAAAAAAACTTTGGTTATTCATTGCATCCAACCTTACAACATGTATTAAAACATACAATTAAACAGTAGGCAAGCCAGGTGTGTCCTGTCATTCTTAAACATAAAAATAAGGTAATATACTTTCTCCAATACGAGACCACCTGAAGGATGCGTCTGACACAGGTTCAACGTATCGACAATGTATATTATCTTGCACGTGATTTACCTGATGTGAGGGTGAGGGGGCTGGCCAGCCATCTGCCCCATATCTTATGAAATGTTTTGGAACGTTTCCAAACCTCAAATGTAAGCTTGTACAAGTGGTATCGAGTCATTAACCAGTGATAGCCAAAGAGACTGTAAAGGTGTCTGTGAGCCTTTCCAGGTCAATAATTTAGTTTTTCTAGCATAAAAATTAAGAATGCGAAGAAGTCTCTTTGCATGTGTAGAGATGTGGAGATCCCCAAAAATTCCCAAAAGGCAGTTGTTCTTGGGGGTGAAGAACATTTGGGAGGCCCAGTGCTTGCGAGATGAAGGACCCAACCTCTCCCCAGAAGGCCTGCACTATTGGACAGGTCCAGAAACAGTGTAAAAAGTCAGTTTCCTGGCCACACCCTCTAAAGAAGTCAGCTGAGGGGGCTAGGCCCATTTTGCGCAGTCTAGAGGGGGTCAGGTGAGATAAGTGAAAGATCTTCATATTGATTATACGGTCTTTGGAAGATATTACCGAGGTTTTATAGGTGTCTCTGAATTCCGACCAGTCCTTCTCTGTAAGGGTAGAGTTCATAGATGCCCATTTGGCCTGGGACATTCGGAATCTAGGGTTACAGTCAGTCAGAAGAGCAGCATAGTATGTAGATATAAGTTTAGTGGGGTCAGGGTGTCGCAGTATTTCCTCCAGTTGCAGCACAACGGTGGGGTCAGCTAGGAAGCCAAACTGGGTGTCTGAGTTGGTAGTAAAATAATATGTATGAGCGTGGGAGGTCAAAGTCCAGTCGCAATTGTTGAAAGGACTTAAACCCCTGCGCATCATATAGATGACAGAGGTATTTAACCCCCCTGGAATACCATCGCTGCGGATCCGGTATGGAATTCAGTTCTTTAAGGGTAGGATTAAACCACAGCGGTTTGTTAGGGGATACTGACCATGATTCTTTGGTAATTTTGGAGACGATTGTTTTAAACAAGGAGAGCGAAGTGTTTAGTACAGAAGTGCCCGGGCGGGTCGGAGTCCGACCCCGGTACACAATATTGTGGAGGGTCTCCATAGAGGAAGCTATGGTGCCTTCCATGGACGTGCAAGCGTTCGCTGCAGCTGGGTGGAGCCAGTCATGAATATGGACTAGTTGTTGAGGCCAAATAGTACAGGTAGAAGTTGGGAAATGCCAAGCCCGCCAGGTGCGCCGGCAACTGCAGAGTCTCCAGCGCCACCCTGGGGGACCCGCCACTCCACAGAAAAGCTGTGCATATCGTATCTATCCTTTTTGAAGATGGATTTAGGGACTCTACACGGTGCATTGGATAGGGCATATAGCAGTTTAGGCAAATAAATAATTTTAAGGGTATTAGCCCGTCCCAGGAGATCCAAGGGTAGGTCCATCCACCGCTTAGTCTGTTCTAGGAGCTGGGCCAATAGAGGAGCCAGGTTATTATCAATATAGGAGGATAAATGGAGCTGCACTACGACTCCTAGATATCTGAAACAGGACACTACCTTAAGCTTGGACTGGTGATGAATCTGCGAGGCTGCAATAGTATCCAAAGGAAACTAGTTAGATTTGTCCCAGTTTACTCTGAACCCGGAATAGTCACCGAAGACCTCCACCTCTGTTAGCAGTGTCCTCAGTGAGTCCTGAGTATCAGCTAAGTACACCAATGTGTTGTCTGCGTATAGAGAAATCCTCTCTTCTATAGTTCCTATAGGAAGTCCTCTAATGTGGGGGGAGCAGATTTTAATCAATATCTCAATGAACGCAAGAACAATTTCCCAAATTTAACAAAACTGAGTCTTATAGAACATTTCTTTAGCTCATTACATGAAAGTAAGGTTAATAATATAACTTAGATTACAAAATCTTCAGATTTACTCAAATAAATGGATGCAAAAATGAATACGACCCACAACAATAACTTCTACATCTAGTATTTTGTATGACCATCATATTTAAGGACAGCACCAAGTCTTCCAGGCACAGAATGAACAAGTTGGGGACATATTGCAACCTCTATTTTTTTCCATTCTTCAATAACTACCTATTTTAGAGCCTGGCTGGAGAGTGATGCTCAGCTTGTCCCTTCAGAATTCCCCATGGGAGTCTGATTGGGTTCAGATCAGGAGACATACATGGCCACTGACTCACTTTCACCATGTTCTTCTTCAGAAATCCAACAGTGGCTTTAGATATGTGTTTTCGATCCTTGTCTCGTTGGAAAAGTGCACGACGACTAAGGGCACAGGTTGATGGTAGCGTCTTCTCTTTCAATATAGAGCAGTACATCTGTGAATTCATGATACCATCTATGAAATGCACCTCCCTGACACCACTGCCACCACCATGTTTCACTGTAGGTACCATGCATTTTTATTTGTACTCCTTACCTTTGTGATGCCATACAGTTTTGAAGCTATCAGTTCCAAAAACATTCATCTTGGTCTCATCACTCCAGAGTACAGTAGTCTTCTTTTTCAGCATGGGCCCTGGCAAATTGTAGGTGGGCTTTTTTGTGCATGGGCTTTAGGAAAGGCTTCCTTTGTGGATGTCACCCATTCATGCCATTCCTCTGCAGTGTACACTGTACTGTTTCACGGCAAACAATCACCCTAGTTTGGCTTTCGACTTCTTTAGCTAACTTCAGTGAACTTGCATGGCTATTTTCTTCAACCCTTCTCATCATAAGACGTTCCTGTCGAGGTGTTAACTTCTGTGGATGGCCTGGACGTCTCTGTGAGATGGTTACAGTTCCTTATTTGTTACATTTTTGTATCGGTTTTGCTGATCTTCTTGTAGCCTTCACCTTTCTTGTGTAAAGAAATTTTCTTTCTCAGGCCTTGTGACATTTCTCTTCCATGTGGTGCTATTGAAATGGGAAGGGGATTTCTTTAAGTAACGCCCTTTTATAATCAACTGTATGCTGGACACCTGTTTAATGAATAATTAGACTTACTGTAGTTGAATTCTTCTTAATTAGGATTTTGTTGTTGTTTTTGTATGCTAAAATTAAGCTTTGCTCCTAAGACTTTCATTGGGTTGTATTCATTTTTGCAACATGGTCTTGAATGAATTTGTTAGGAAAAATACTTTTGTGTGTGTGCAAATTAATAAATCTTGGTTGCAATCAATAGCCCGCAGTTGTGGGAGTATATTGTCCCATTGAAAATACTCGTTCTGAAAGAAAAGTGAAGGTTTTCTGCCAAATCTGTTGGGGTGTACTCATTTATGCTGAGCACTGTAGATATAAGGCCGAATAAATGACAGGGTGACCTAGGCAGGTTCCTAGGGTTTGATGTGTGTCTGAGGGCCCATAAATATGGAAAAGCAGACCAAAGTTATCAGCCAGCTTTTGTGTGTTTAGCACAAGCAACTCTGGCAGCTATGCCGCCACTTAAATCTGTGGTAAACTCAGATTGGTCACTTGTACCACCTATAGATAGGTAAGCTTATAATAAAGCTTACCTGTAGGTACAATGAATATCTCCTAAACCTACACCATTTTGGAGATATTCACAAGTTCTGCAGCAGGTGATGTCACCGGCACATGCACACTGCGCTCTGAATTGAGGGCACACTAAATGTGCCATAAATCCAGAGCACTGTGGCGCAATCGTGACTCACATGCGCATGTACGGGAGTGATGTCATTGCGGCTCGACCATTCAAATGGTCAGAGCCTGCGAACCCGGAAGCGTGCCACTGGAGGGATCCATTTTACAGGCAAGTCTGTCATAATATGCTAGTATGCAGTGCATACTAGAACATTGTGTCATTACCTTGCAGGGGGGCCGGTTAGTTTTTTTTTTTCTGCTGAAGACTTTATTACCGGTTAAATGAGTATCTAAACCCAAGAAAAAAAAATTGTATATTGTGCCTCACCAGTACTTGGTGTGGTGGCTGCATGAGTTTTCTTTTATCAAGGTCCTTTTACTTTGTTTTCACCTGGTAATCCTGCAGATAACATACTTCCAGTCCTTGGGTGGCCACGTCACTCCTCCACTATCTGTGGAAGGAGCCATGATTGTCACCCTAGGCCCTTACATGGACTGCAAACATGTCCGTATCTCTGCATCTACATTACATGGGTGCAGGTTAATTAAACGTTTACAGAAAGTAGCTAGGAACTTCAGTGCAGCTCACAGGAAGTAGCAAGGACACCACATTTCTGGAAAGATCAACAGGTGTTTTCTGTATTTGCTGAAAATGTTCTTAGCTTGAAAAAAGGGTAAACAAATGCAGCCACCACATCTAAGGACATTAAGCTGCAATATATTGCATTTTTGTTCTTGGGTCTAATTACTTTAACCACTACTGACTCTCTCAAACCTCAGCATTCCCATTTGCAGGCCAATGAGAGCTGTTACCGGCAAACGTCAGGGTGAAAGGGAATCAGGAAACTGCAGTTGTTGTTTTTTACACTGAACTAAAAAGTGCTCAGCTATATCATCCACTTTTGATTGACCGATTAAAAGTGTGTGTGTCATTGGCTGGTATAAGTTGACTTTGCTGAGTTTGTAAGTTTTGTAAACAAGACTAATGTAACCCCAGCCAATCACCCGGAAATGCTGGTGTATGGTACCAACCTTCTGTCTGTAAGCTTAGTTAGTCTATTGGAGCAAATTGCTAAGTGCATTACTCTAAAGATAGCCATACATTAGTAGAATTTCCTTCAAATTTTTTTAAGAACATTCATTTGTTTTCTTATTGTTAGTGTGGTCAATAGACACAGTGACGAGAAAATTGAAGGAGCAGAATGAAAACATTTCCCCGAATGAACACGTTTCTAACAAAGTATGTGGTTTTAATTTCGGAAATTAAATTCATTCCAAAATCAAATTTTAAGAGCACCCAATTTAAAAAAAAAAAAAATATTACTGTATTTATTGCCGTATAACACTCACTTTTTTACCCTGAAAATAGAGGGTAAACTGTGCCTGCGTGTTATATGCAGGGAACTGTTGTAAGTTTTTTTCCTGAAACCTCCCTCTTAAAATTAGGGTGCGTCTTATACGCCGTTAAATACGGTAATTATATTTTACATACAATACATATAATACAATATTATTATAGAGTGGCAGACTAGAGGTAATCACGGATTTCCATCTGTCCATATTTGGAGGAGTTGGGCACTTCCAGAGGAGTACATTTGCTTTCTTGGCATAAAAAAACAATAGGCCAAGTAATGTTCTGGACGATTTGCACATGGCCAAGGGTTCCACCAGACCCAACAGTCAAATCCCGGGATCCTGCGGAATAGAACCGGTACTCCTCCCTGGCCCAGCTGATGGCCTCCCATGGCTTCCAATACCATCTCTATGCTGACGACGCCCAAATCCATCTTAGCTCACTCCCTCCGTCTCCCCTCGTATCACTAATTTACTAACGGATATATCAGTCTGGATGTAACACCACTTCCTCAAACTCAATCTATCCAAAACCAAACTTAAAATTTTTCCTCCCCCACGTGCCCCTTTCCCTGATCTCTCTGTCAAAATCGATGACCCATCCCCACATGCCAAGGTCCTAGGTGTAGTCCTAGACTCTGAACACTCCTTTAAGCCCCACGTCCAATCACTGTCCAAATCTTGCTGCCTCAACCTCGGCAAATCACTGTCCAAATCTTGCTGCCTCAACCTCGGCAACATCCCCAAAATACGCCCCTTTCTAACCAATGACACAAAAAAATCTCTTAATTCACTCACCTGTCATCTCTCGCCTCGACTACTGCAACTCCCTTCTCATTGGCTTACCTCTACATAGGCCATCCCCCCCTTCCATCCGTCATGAATGCTGCTGCCAGACTCATCCACCTTACCAATTGCTCTGTCTGCTACTCCTCTCTGTCGATCTCTTCCGCTTGCCCACAAAAAATGTAATTAAAAAAACTAACCGCTACTTACAATTCCATCCACAACTCTGCCCCCAGCTACATCACTAGCCTATTCTCAAAATACCATCCTAATCATTCTCTACGTTCCAATCATGACCACCTACTCTCTAGCTCCCTCCTGAACTCCTCCCATGCTCTCCTCAAGGACTTTACAGAACCTCTCCAATTCTATGGAACTCCTTACCCCAATCTGTCCGATTATCTCCTCTCTATTAGCTTTTAGATGATCCCTGAAAACCCTCTTCAGAGAAGCCTTTCCTGCCCATACCTAACAACTGTATTTTAATTTTCTCCATCAGCTCATCCCCCACAGTTTTTACCTTTTTTGTTTCACTTGACCCTCCCTCTTAGAGTATTAGCTCTAACAAGCAGGGCCCTCTGATTCCTCCTATATTGAATTGTAACTTTACTATCTGCCCTCATGTTGTAATGCGTTGGGAAAACTGTTGGCCCTATATAAATCCTGAATAATAATAGAGACATTGATCAAATGTGAAATATATTGTAAAACTTGAATCCAGTAGGCACTTATTCCACCACATGAGCAAACAAAAATTTGAAGTACCGTATATACTCGAGTATAAGCCAAGTTTTTCAGCACATTTTTTTGTGCTGAAAATGCCCCCCTCGGCTTATACTCAAGTCACCTTTTTGCGTCTGATCTTCCAGACTTTGGGGCCCCGATACCAAACTTGGCTCACATATAGCCCCACTCTTCCTCTACAAGTGTGCAAAGTTTTTTGTCTGGGCGACCTACGGCCGGGGAGCACCGATTTTTCAAAGCCGGGCACCCCTTCCATAGACTCCCATGTTAAACATCAGTCTAGTCATGGGCACAGTGAGGCATGGGCACAGTGAGGCATGGGCACAGTGAGGCATGGACACAGTGAGGCATGAGCACAGTGAGGCATGCAGATGGACACCCTAGGCTTATACTCAAGTCAATAATTTTCCCAGTTTTTTTATGGTAAAATTAGGTGCCTCTGCTTATATTCGGGTCGGCTTATACTCGAGTATATACGGTACTTTCAAAGAATAGTCGTCAATTGAATGAACTGAGAATTTTCATACAAATGTTCTTATGAACTTTCAAAAACCTTTTAGTGTATATCCAGCTTTAGCAGTCAATCAGAATCCATCTTGTTCTGGTTTAGCTTTAGAAATCTGAGTTTTGAATGAAAGCGATATGTTCCTTACAGTGTATGCCGAAAAAGGTTGTATACACCCATCACTGTTTGCCTCCATCTGTTGCTCTGCAATGAGATACATCACCAAAAAGGACCATGAGAATGAGAAATCTTCCTTACTGACCCCTCCGGGGATGAATTTTATAGATTCAGTGGATAATATTGCCTTGAAAACCCGTGCAGTATTTTATAGGCTTCTGAGGTCAGTTGGCACCGCTAAGCTTCTGGCCAGGAGGCTTGTTTGGCATTAAATCTCACCCTACATTGTCTAAAAGAAAAGAAGTATTGCAGCTCTTGCCTAGTTTTATGTTTTTCTTACCTAAGGTGTATTAAGACCTTTCATTTCTCTTGTATATTCAGATATGCCAGACAGCATTTTTAAAGGAATTATCATTGTTATTCTTTCTCCCTTCTGAGTCCTGCTCTTGGTTAGCATACATGGCTTTAATAATAATTGCTTTCAAACTGTATAAACATAGCCATTAATTGTAATATAAATAGAGAACGTTGGATGATTGCAATGCTTCAGATATGTCTCTGCACGCTTGTGTACACCATGAGGATTGCATTGTGCTAGGGAACTGATGAACTGATGTTTGCACATAAATGCCCCACATATGACCCTGCCTGTGCTGTGTAACTGGAGGGATAACAGCAGAAGAACTGCATGATGGTTAAAGAGCAATGCGGCCCTTCGTGACAGTATGGGTATAGGCTGCTATGACGAGCCGTTAACATTTCTAATTACAATTGTCTATCAATACTTTTTTTGTTTCATTTGAATGATCTGATAACGTAGAAAAGATCAGTTCTCTGACTCCTGACCGGTTATTATCTGTGCAGTCCTCCTTCATGCCAGGTTTACTGATATCAGAAAACAGGGAAACCAGAGGACATTTGGCATCACCGTTATCCCTGTTACACATAATGTATCTACTCTTAAAAGGAGTTTGAAATTATTATTATTCAGGATCAGTGATGTAAGTAACTGAGTTAGAATAAACGGAGTTGCGTAACGCAGTTACTTTAGAGGGTAACGAGTAATCTAACTGATTACTCTTCCCCTCATGGTAACGCAGTTACCATTACTTGGGCGGCGTTGCCCCAATTACATCTACCGCCACTAGATGGCAGTAGTGTAATTCCTCCTCTCCTCTATGACCGGGTCTCTCTCATGTCACGGCACTGACGGCAGTCACGCTGCTCCCCGCGGCCCCTCCTCTCTTCTCGTTCATCCCCATTTTGCTTGTGACATCATCTGGGATGGACGAGAAGAGAGGAGGGGCTGCCGGGGAGTACAGTGACTGCCGTCAGTGCCGTGACATGAGAGAGAACTTATTACACACGCTTCCTGCGCTACTCTGCATGGCTGCTAAACAATGTGCTATGTGCCCCGCCCTGATGTGCTATGTGCCCCGCCCTAATGTGCTATGTGCCACATGTCCTGATGTGCCCTCATGTGCTATGTGCCCTGTGCCCCATGCCCTGATGTGCTATGTGCTATCATGTGCCCTGATGTGCTATGTGCTATCATGTGCCCTGATGTGCTGTGCGCCCTGATGTGCTATGTGCCCCATGCCCTGATGTGCTATGTGCCCCATGCGCCATGTGCCCCATGCCCTGATGTGCTATGTGCCCTCAAAAAAAAAAAGGCGGTTACTTTGCTGAGTAACTAATTACTTTTTCAATGTAGTAACTGAGTTACTAACGCAATTACTTTTTGGGAGAAATAATTTGTAACTGTAACTAATTACTTTTTTAAAGTAAGATGACCAACACTGTTCAGGATTTATATAGCGCCAACAGTTTACGCAGTGCTTTGCAACTTGAGGGTAGACAGTACAAATACAATACACTTTAATACAGGAGGAATCAGAGGGCCCTGCTCCTTAGAGCTTACACTCTTATGCCGCATACAGACGATCGGACATTCCGACAACAAAACCGTGGATTTTTTTCCGACGAATGTTGGCTCAAACTTGTCTTGCATACACACGGTCACACAAATGTTGTCGGAAATTGCGAACGTCAAGAACGTGGTGACGTACGACGAGCCGAGAAAAATTAAGTTCAATAGCCAGTGCGGCTCTTCTGCTTGATTCCGAGCATGCGTGGAATTTTGTGCGTCGGAATTGTGTGCACACGCTCGGAATTTCTGACAACAAGTTTTGTTGTCTGAAAATTTGAGAACCAGCTCTCAAATTTTTGTTGTCGGAAATTCCGACAGCAAATGTCCGATGGAGCCTACACACGGTCGGAATTTCTGACAACAAGCTCACGTCGAACATTTGTTGTCAGAAATTTCAACCGTGTGTACGCGGCATAAGAGGGAAGGTCACAAGATACAAGAGTTAATAACTGTGGGGGATGTGCTGATGGAGAAAATAAACGTACAGTTGTTAGGTGTAGGCCAGATAAGCTTCTCGGAAGAGATGAGTTTTCCGGGATCGTCTGAAAGTGGACAAAGTAGGAGAAAGTCAGACAGATTGGGGTAGAGCATTCCTGAGGATGGGAGAGGCTCTGGAGAAGTCCTGAAGGCGAGCATTGGATGAGGCGACAAGGAAGTTACAGAGCAGGAGGTCTTGGGAGGAGCGAAGAGAACGATTAGGTTGGTATTTTTTTAGACTAGATTAGTGATGTAGCTAGGGGCCAGGTTGTGATATTTAAAAGAGCCAATCATTGCAGTACATATGAATGAGTCACTTCGCCAGGTGTATATTATTATTACAGGTATTTATAAAGTGCTGACAGTTTATGCAACACTTTACACACGTTATGTTCCTGCCCTCTGGGTATTAAACCCAAGAACAAAAATATAATATATTGCAGCTTACCAATCCGTAAATGTGCCGGCATATGTTTTCTTTTTTAAGCTTTCTTTTCACCTGCTGATCGAGGCAGAAACACACCTCCTGTCTTAGGGGGTCACCACTCTGGATGGAGGAACAACTGAGAAACCTTTACAACAAAGTTTTTAATCTGATCCGTTTTTGGCCACCCCCACTTGATAGAGGTCAATTGTTTGATTGATTTATTTCAAAAGAACATGTTGGATGGAAAACTTTTATAGATCAGCAGTGGACTGAACAAAAAAAAAGATTCCTCCATCCACACAGCCAAGAGGATCACAGTGTGCAGTGAAAGCAGAATAAAGCCTAGGGCCGACAGAAGCCGGTTTGGATCCCGAATGGCTGAGAGCACTGACCGGAGTGTTCTGGTGAGGAGATCGTCCCCCTGTCAGAACACGATAGCTCAGCTTGGGAGACCATTGTACTAACATCGGATTGTTAGTACAGTGGCTCCGACTGTGGTGTGTACTAGGCTCAAGGAATATCAGTACAAGAGGGGAACCCTGTCGACTGTGCAAGACTAAAGGGAAGGCTGGAGTTTAAGCTTTAAGGCCCCATTCACACCTGTGCGTAGCGTTTTTAAGCAAAAAGTCACTTGATTTTACCGCTTTTTTAATGCGATTTTGTACAGGTCAAAATGTCACCAATGTAAAAAGCTCAAAAACGCCTGTAATCTGCCTAAAAAAAAGTTCCAGAACTTGTTTGAGCTTCAGGTGTTTTGGAGCTTTTGGCTTCAGGCGTTTTGGAGTGGAGATGTGAACCATCTTCATAGAGAATAATAGATTTTTTTGCCCTCCAGCGTTTTGTAGCTTCAGGCTTCAAGCTACAAAACGCTCAGTTGTGAATGGGGCCTAAACCCCCAATTCAGGCACCAAAAAAAAAAAAAACAGCCATGCACGAACTTGGTGCACTACTCCAGACAAACATTTAAAAGTCCGGTGACTCTCACTGTCGGGTGCAGGTAGAGAAGGAAGAGCTCGTCCCAGCTCTATACAAACACAACTGAAAAAAAGGAGTCAAACAACTGCAGATCAGCACAGCCTAGGTGCAAAGCCAGTAAACTTGGCTTCAACCCGGCTCTATCCAGGCCAAGCCCCCAACTCCCCCTATGGGTGGGGCAAAACACATCGGTAGCGTGCCCTGGAAAGAGCCGGGGTGAAGCCAAGTCTACTGACTTTGCACCTGGACTGTAGTGGTTTGACCAGAAAAAAGCCCTTGCATTGGGACATCCCCACCCTACAAGGGATAAATACTGGTTAAGTCTAGGGGCAGAAGCTGTAATACGTATGTTACTCCTCACTTCGGTAGGCTTCCTCCGCACTTCCCCATCCCACTCTTCAGCGCTCCGGCAGGCAGTTGCTTACCGACATCATCAAGTGCAGCGCACGACCAAAAGTCCTGGGATTTCCAGATTTCCCTATTCTGTCAAACCAGTTGAAATTTCAGTTCCAATGGCTTCTTTTATCTGTTGCATTCTATGGAGGTAACACGACTGTGCTTGAGTTTCTAGTTCTCTCCACCTACTGTAACCATTACAGTTTTTCACTCTCTGGCATAGACTTTGTTTTGTAATATAGAGAGAGGAGCCGGAGGAGACTCCAAGGTGGGGTATCAGAGCTGGAAATCTTAGAGGGGGCACCTCAAAGATCAAAATCAATTATACGTACTATACTTGAATATGTTCATGTTCTCTGTGTGGTCAGAAAAAAAAAACTCTAAAGAGGTTACATTGCATTCTAGGCTATAAGTATTTATTTTGCAAATATAACCCTTATCATATTTTGAATATTTTCCTAAATACACTCCCTAGTGGAGTTTATATAAGTCTTCTATTTCCTGCTGCCCTAGGCGGGATCTCAAATACCTCTTTTATGTCCCTGCACGGGGACTGCTGAAAGTGCTTTTATGTGATTACTGCATATAGGGTCCTTTATATTTAATCTGTCCCCTAATAAAATCTCCCTGTAGCTTCAGAAAAACAACACTGCTCTGTATTAAAAAACACTTGGGGTTTGATTTACGAAAACTTCAAAGTGCAAAATTTAGTGCAGCTGTGCATGGTAGCCAATCAGCTTCTAACTTCAGCGTGTTCAATTAAGTTTTGACACAAAAACCTGGAAGCTGATTGGTTTCATGGTTTCAACTGATTTTTCACTCTCCGGTTTTCGTAAATCAACCCCACACTGTGCATTCAGCATCTCTGTGTGACTTCTCAACCTCTTTAGAAATCACTGATAGCAAGTCTAAGCAATACATGCTATATCAAACTGGGCTCCTCTACAGTCCATGCTACTTTAATAGGCCACGCTTGGCCCCTTAAAGTGATTGTAAACCTCAGGCATGAAATATGAACAAAGCATATCCTTTTATAGTGTGTACTTGTCACAATTAGGAGAACCGATAGTCATTTCTGTCTGCTGTCTCATTCCTCTATCAGCATGAATCATTTCTGCCAAATTTTCCCGACACCAAGAGAAAAAAGGTGACTGGGGAGGGAGCTCCAGCACACAGCCTGTGATTGGAAGTCAGCAGCATTTCACCTCATTCACCAAAGTCTGGGGCAAATTCCCCTGCAAGGTGAACAGCCTATTTTCCTTTAGTAAAGCAATCTCTCTGTGTCCATTAGCACACTTGTCATCCTGTTGGTGGTGACAACTCATCAGCTACGGTATTGATAGAGCTGGCAGAGAAGTC
Organism: Rana muscosa; assembly: GCA_029206835.1. NCBI lineage: Eukaryota > Metazoa > Chordata > Amphibia > Anura > Ranidae > Rana > Rana muscosa. Next base: position 243,238,811 of record CM055121.1, on the reverse strand, counting down.
ATTCACACTTTGTCATGGCAATGTATTATTTTTTGCCAGAGCAGTGAGGCATCCCTTCCTTGCTGGCAGAGGAAATTCTGGAACATTTCTGCCAGCTAGTGAGCAACCACTTGCTGATCTGGCCAGCTAAGGTGCAACGCCATAAAAACAGGTGAGACAATTCTCTGCCCATTTCAGCAATGGTATAATTGGTGAATTGCCACCAGTGGTAGGATTGGAGGAGTCACATGGGCTTTAGATTTCCTAAGTATGTGTAGAGGCCCTTGTAGGTCTTTTTGGACAATATATACCAAAATCTATGCTGCTTGTTGAGTTTTTTGAAGAGTGACTCTAGGCAGTAAATTAAATCTCATAAACTGCTAGTGCTGTTTAGCAAATACAGCAACCCACGCCTTTAAAGTGCCTAGAACGTAAGCCCTGTACAGGCTGGGAGCACCATATGTTATGCATGTCTTAAGCCCCCCATGCCCATACCTGTTACATTTTTCAACATGAAGCCTCATTTGCCACAGTGTTGCCCAATCAAACCATGCTTGTAAGTTGGAGACATCCTTGTAGGGACTTTATTTCACTACATAGCTTGGTCTCATCTGCAAACACTGAAATGGTGCTTGTAATCCCAAACTCTATATAATTATTAAATAGGTTACAGAGTAAGTGTCCCAACACTAAACCTTGGGGTATACCACTAATAACCTTAGACCATGAATCATTAATCACTTCTCTCTGAATGTGGTTTTTAGCCACTTTTCTATCCATTTACTGTTTGAATTTTCAAAGTCTGTAGACTTCAACTTACACATTAGTTGTCTGTATCAAACACTCTAGATAAGTCCAAGTATTCTATAACCACAGGCAATTCTTTATCTAAGTTTTTTCTTACTTTCTTATAATAAAGAAGAATTGTTTGTCTCCAAAAATTAGAATCAATGGCTCTGATACAACAGAGCTTAACTGAGTACACATAGGTGTAAGCTGTCTAGTCCAGACTCTTTCTTGAACTTTAGTTTGTCTGTTTCTGGATGTATCAATGATGAGACATTGTGGTTCATTTGAGTCCAGGTGCTTTATTCATCTTCATTTTGTCTGGTTTTGTATGTATAAATGTTGAGACATTGTGGTTCATTTGAGTCTTTGGTAATACTATATCCATTTTGGACTTGGGATCCAATATTTTCCTTTGTATAGACAGAGCTGATGAAAATATTTATTAGATTTTCCAACTCTGTGTTATCTTGTATGGGGGTGTATATTCTCATACCTAAAGTTGCATATACAGGTCTGTAGGTACCTGGTAAAGACATGGATACCTTTTTTAAATATAGCCACCACATTGGCCTTCCACCAATCCAGTGGTACTATGCCAGTCAATAAATAGAGTCTCCAAAAAATTAGAAACAGTGGCTTGGAAATAACAGAGCTCAGCTCTTTGAGGGCACGTGGATGTAAGCAATCTAGACTAGGCACTTTATTGATCTTTATTTTGTCGTTTCGGGATATATCAGTGTTGAGACATTGTGGTTCATTTGATTCCATGGTAATACTATACCCATTTTGGACTTGAGATCCAAAAGTTTCCTTTGTATAGACAGTGCTGATGAAAGTATTTAATAGATTTTCTTCTCTTTTTTTCCCAGTCACCAACTCTTATCTTGTACGGGGCCTAAATTCTAAGACTTGGAGTTAACTATAGAAATTAATCCTACAGGTCTGCAGTTACTTGGTAAAGACTTGGATCCCCTTTTAAATATAGGCACCACATTAGCCTTCCACTAATCCAGTGGTACTACGCCAGTCATTAAATGAGTCTCCCAAAAATTAGAAAGAGGGGCTTGGAAATAACAGAGCTCAGCTTTTTAAGGACACGTAGGTGTAAATCATCTAGGTTTTATTGATCTCTACTTTGTCTGTTTCTGGATATATCAGTGTTGAGACATTGTGATTGATTTGAGTCTATGGTAATACTATACCCATTTTGGTCTTGAAACCCCCCTTTTTCGTTTGTATGGACAGCTGATGAAAGTATTTAATAGATTTGCCTTCTATTTGTCCCCAGACACCAGCTCAGAGTTATCTTGTACTGGGGCCTATATTCTCAGACCTGAAGTTAACTCGATGTTAAGCCTTACAGGTCTGTAGGTACCTGGTAAAGACTTGGATACCTTTTATAAATATAGGCACCACATTGACCTTCCACCAATCCAGTGGAACTACGCCAGTCATTAAACAAGTCTCCTAAAACTTAGAAACAGTGACTTGGAAATAACAGAGCTCAGCTCTTTGAGGACACGTGGGTGTAAGCCATCTAGTCAAGGCACTTTGTTGATCTTTATGTTGTCCTTTTCTGGATATACTGTATCAGTGTTGAGACATTGTGGTTCATTTGAGTCTTTGGTAATATAAAGCCCCGTACACACGGTCTGACTTTTGCCCAACAAACTTTGTTTTAAGCAAGTTGGACCAACAATCCGACCGTGTGTACACTCCATCGGACAAACTTTTTTTCGTTTGGTTTTGTTTTCATCGGACAAAAGTTGGGTCTGCAAACAGACAAACTTTTGCCCAACAAAAGTCCGATGGAGCAAAGTCCTACCGTGTGTACAGAAAACCATAGGACTTTTGTCCGATGGACAAAACAACTAATGTTAAAATCAACCAACAATAGCAGAAGTTGACCAAAGGGTGGCGGTAAAGAGCAGAAAAGAGCAGAAAAACCATGTGATGTTGCAAAAAGTTTTGGGAAAGTTTGCAGAAAAGTCCTGTGGTGTGTATGCTATGGGTGTTCCCGACCAACTCCGTTCGGAACAAAAATCCACGGAAAAGTCAGATGGAAGTCCGACCGTGTGTACGAGGCTTTATACCCATTTCGGACTTGAGATCCAACATTTCTAGAGACAGAGCTGATGGAAGTATTTAATAGATTTTCCTTATCTTTGTCCCTAGTCACCAACTCTGACCTGATCTTTGTAATATATTTAAAGCATTTTTGGGAATCTGATTTCCTCTCCTTTGCAACATGTCGTTCATTTTGAATTTTCACAATCCCAATATCCTTTTTCTAGCTTTTGTTACATTATTTTAAATGACAAATTTATTCCATAATTTTTATATTATTATTTTTTTTTAAATGCAATTTTATTATGTTTTATTCAGAAGTTGAGATAATAAGCAACCCTAGGAATTTAGCCAGTGGAACAGCCTGTTAAAAAAAAAAAACTGCAACAAAAATAAGACCCAGTCAAAAAAGATAGACCGATTAAATCCATATTTTTAATATTTAATTTGTACATTAAAGAATGAGATTGAATAATCACATTTATTTTGTAAAACCTTCCTGTCCTAACCTGCCAGCTCATCTCTGGAGATCTCAGGAGGGAAGGACGGGTTCTGGCTAAGCTGTGACATTTGATAGTTGTGTTCTTCCTGGAAACAGAAAAGAATAGCTTGAAACTATATTCAGGAACACCGGTGCAAACAAGGTTACTAATAATGAATACAGAGTTTTTGTACTCAATGCAAGTATTGTACGTCAAACACATAGCAGATATATCTGCCTGATTTAGCACAAAGCACAGCTTAAGGAAACACCATCAATAAGCTATTAAGGAAGTGTCAGAGGTGCACTGGTAACATCAAAACATGTACACAATTGAGCGTATACCGAAGGGACATGGAAGGAGCTGCATTGATATGGAGATAACGCTCAGCCAATATCATTTGCCCGACATGTTCTGCAAACACAACAGCCAAAGAAAACAGGATGCTTAGAAGTGCAGCCATTGGAATGACAACAAAGAAGACAAAACTAAAGTCAGGGGTTGTGCGAATTAGAATGCAGTCTCTGCATCGTCTAGACTGAACCTAAGGCAAAGAAAACATTTTCCTTTTGTACTCTTCCCCCAACCCCATTAGAAAAAATAAAAATAACATGTCACTCATTTCTTCAGTCTTCCCCTAGATAGTTAAAGCGGTATTAAACCCAAAAAATTGCAATTCTTAGAGGTGGTGGCTTTATTGGTTGTTTTCTTCTTTTTTTTTTTTTTTTTTAGGCTTCTTTCCTTTATTTTTACCTGGTGATGCAGCCAGTATAGCTCACCATTTTTATATATTTTTTTGTTCAGCCAGCAGGCGGAACAGATTACTTCATCCATGCAATCAAGGAGGGTAGAGGAATCCTCCCCGCTGAGACATTGTATTCTGACAGCAGGCACACTGCACTGTCAGAATACACTGATCTGTGGCTGCAGACGCTGATTGGGAAAATGTTTCCAAGAAGCCCAATCAACAGAAGTTGATCATTAGATTAATTTCTGTTGAGCTGAAACTGCCATACGTGGATCAAAATTTAGCCGGGCCCTGGTAAACCAGCCAAATTTCAGTCTGGCTGAATTTGAAGTTCATTCAGAACTTGTAGTATGTTCTTTCAATTTACTAATAGGTAATGGGGTCAAATTGAGGTTCTGTCAGGAACCATGAAAAAGACGGAGACAGAAAATGCAGTAAAAATCACACCTTTTAATAAAATGGTACATATGGTAAATGTAGTCAAAACATAGCCAGGGTTCAGTAGCCAAATCGGGTAGTCAGAACAAGCCAGGAAATCGGGGTGCCAGAGATCAGCGTAGTCAGAGGCAGCAGACAGGATCAGGAACCAGAAAGGACGTCAGCCAGGCAAGTCTTCAACAGGAACACAGCAGAGAGTTTCTAGATATGTTTGACCAAAGCAAAGGAAATTGATGAAATGAACCAGGCAGTTTAAGAGCCGGTTCACACTGGGGCAACACGACTTCTAGCGTGACTTTACGAGGCAACTTCGGGGCATCTTCAAGTTGCCTCCAGGACAGACGAATTTGCCAGTGGCCAATCAAACAATCAGCTCTGTGGGAAGGAGGGGTTTGCCTGAGAAAACGATTTTCTCCTCCTGTAAAGTTGCTTCAGTTAAGACACTGATCCGACTTTGGAGGCGACTTCGATTGAAATCAATGGGTACAAGTCTCCTAGAAGTCGCCTTGAAGTAGTACAGGAACCTTTTCTGAAGTTGGAGCGACTTCAGTAGTGTACATTAAGACGGCTCTCATTCACTTGAATGTAATTTGTCATGCCGCGCGACTTGGGGCGACACAAGTCGGATCCCAAGTCGCGGTAGTGTGAACCAGCTCTAGATAGCCAGAAGGGGCTTGCTTTGGGCTTGACTGAAGAGCAGGAGATGATCAACAAGTGAGCCACTGTGGAGCGATGAGTTCTGGCAATTAACCGACAGTTGAGCACAGAGAAGGAAGGACTGAGAGCCCAGCCCTGACAGGTTCGATGTTGACCGCAGTTAACAAAGGAAATTTGAAGGAGCAGGATGGAAATTCTTTCTCAAACCATTGAGTTTCTAGCAGAGTATGTGGTTTTTCATATGCTAAAGTCCATTCATTCCAAAAATCGAATGTTAAAAGCAAACAAACTTTTGAAGTACTTGAGAACAACATTCATCAAGTTATTGAATGTACTGATGAGAATTTTCATATGAATGTACTCTCCTGTACCAGCCATTATGTTGGGAAACTCAGTGACTCCAATTACCATCTTTTTTTTAATTTATTTTTTATATGACAGGCCCTTCAGCTGTAAGAATTGCTTTGCGGGGGCACCATAATTGATACATTTACAACACTTCAAACTGCAGCACTAGCAATATTAGTAAACTGTAACAGAACAACGTGTTCTATGACACAACTCCACTGTATTTAATTTATCGAACAGTTTATATATTATACATGCTGTTTTGGCTTTAATCTGATAAAATATTGTACAGCATACAGTATAATACTTGTCTGCTTCCTGGAAAGATATGTATCAAATACACCATTTAAATTAAAAGCACAGCCTGTTCAGTTATCTGAATCCACTTTCATTGAAAGGCGGACAAATTAATTTCTTAGATTATTTTGGCTTTGCCTTAAGAGCTCGCAATGATTTACGCAACAGTTAAGTATTATAGTCAATGCCACCAAACTCATATTTCTGATTTGGATGGATATCTGTAATTAGAATCACCTGCCTGCTCCCTGAATCTTGGAGACTCCAGGGGCCAAATATCACTGTTGTGGTAGTTTGTGTTTCCCCCCTCTATCTAGGTAACAATTACCTAGTAAAAGTATAATTTTTTATTTTCTTGAGGCTGTTAATTGGACAGTTATCTGTATGTTCTCTGTTGGAGAGAATTTATTAGAGAGAATCCATTGGCTATTTGGTGAGGATAGCTCACTACCAAAGTCTTCTAGGCTTCTCATGGAAATAACAGCCTTAAGCCTAGTACACACGGCCCAAATGTCAGCCAGCATTGGACGGAAACCGGCCGACATTCGGCCTGTGAGTATTGCAGCTGGTCCGACTGTCGAAGGCTCATGATCGAAAAAGGTCTGCGGACCGGAGTGTTCTGGCAGAGGGCCATCCCCCTGTCAGAACACAATAGTTCAGCAGGGGAGATCGCTGTACTAATATCGCATAGTTGATACAGTACCTCCTACCTGAGCTGTCAGGTTTTTTTTCATTCACCCCACTTCACAACACAGTAAAAGTGATCAGGTGGCTGTAAAGCCACCCAGATTACCTTTGCAAAACTGCCGATCGCCAGTTGAAATGAACAGTGCCAAGATCATGGCTGCAGCTTCAGCCACCAGTTGCTGGCATGATGTTTATATACGTATGTCAGTCAGCAAGTAGTTAAGTAGCCCATCCCGCTTGAAACTGTGATTCATCAGACCAGGCCATCTTCCATTGCTCCATGGTCCATTTCTGATACTCATATGCCCATTGTAGGCGCTTTTGTCTATGGATGCTGGTTAGCATGGGCACCCTGACCGGTTTGCGGCTACACAGCTCTATACATAACAGATTCTGACACCTTTCTATAGGAACCAGCATGCATTTTTTTAGCAATTTGAGCTACAGTTGCTCTTCTATTGGATTGGACTACATGGGCCAGCCTTCGCTCCCTACGTGCATTAATGAGCCTTGGCCACCCATGACCCTGTTGCGTGTTCGCCGGTCTTCCTCCCTTGGACCGATTTTGGTAGGTCCTGACTGCTGATGACCGGGAACACCCCCACAAGTGCTGCAGTTTTGGAGTTGCTCTCACCCAGTCTTCTAGCCATTACAATTTGGCCCTTGTCAAAGTTGTCGTAATCCTTATGTTTGCCCATTTTTTCAGCTTTCAACACATCAGCTTTAAGGACAGCATGTTCACTTGCTGCCTAATATATCTCACCCACAATGTCATATTTATGAGTTAATCAATGTTATTCACTTTACCTGTCAGTGACAGTCATAATAATATGGCTGATTGGTGAATATTTTTTAATGGAAAAACTGAAATTGCAAGTTAAAAATTGTATGCGTGCACACTTGAAAATAAATCTGTGTCACCATTTGTATTATGCATATTTCATATTGGTTATATGCTGCCATGTACAATCCGTTTCTTAGCATTAGTGTGGGATGATAAAGTTATCATTACTTACAGAAAGTTCTCTATGCTAAATGCCACCTCTGGACACAGAAGCACTATGTGTTATGGCTGCATGCAAACTGGACAAGTAGTTGCTGGCAGAAATTAGAGTTTCCACTTACATCTGGGTCTACAGCATTGCCCTTTTAGATCAGAGTGTTCCCCCTTACATCAGGGTCCGCAGAGTTCCCCCTTGAACTGTAAGGGGAATCCTGCAGACTCTGATGTAAAGTGGAATTCTGAGGACACTGATTTAAGGGAGAACGCCAGGAAGTCTGATTAGGGGGGAACTTTGGTGACTAGAGACCACCTTCAGCAGAGTTGAATACACTAAGGTAAGGGGGGTTATTGATATAAGGGGGAAACTTTTATATCAGTCTTCTACCTTACCTTATCATATTCGCCCCCCTCCCTTACATCAGTGAACCACCCCCCCCCCCCCCTCCTCGCCTGGGCTGGAGCTGACTGACCATAATTGCTAGCCGCAGGGTACTGAGGGCAGGCTTTGATCCTCTTCTCTTTCTTCTCCCGACTACTCCGAGTCCCTCCCGGACCAGCGGCGGAACTCCTGCTCCCCCTCCCCTCCATGCATTCAGACTTGCTTGGTGCTTGCATTTTCAAAGATGGCACCAAGTGCCCTGACATCACTGCATCTGTCCCGAGACCTCCCTAAGCCTGAGCACCATTTCACCAGCCTCAGAACTGCGCATGTGCAGTTCTGAAGCCAACATATGGCCATATTTTTTACGGACAGCTGATTCCCATAACGGACAGTTTGAAAACCAGCCAATTTTTACAGACTGTCCATACATTTACAAGCAATTGGCAAGAGAAATTAGAATTGGGTCTTTTTGAGTGCAAAGTAAATTTCCAAAATATCAAATATAATGTATAAAAATTATTTTATTTTCTATTTTGAGGAGCAAAATAAATATAAATGGCTAGTACAGTTTATCACAATTTCATCGAAACAGCAATATAATATGGACTTCCTAACATGTTTCGCCCATATGTCGGGCTTCTTCAGGGGATGCTGTCCGGTTTAGGGGTACAAGCCTTCTATCAAAAAGCAAAAAAGAACATATATGTATCATATTAAATCAATACATTTAAAATTCATATAGTACATTTACATTTTTATTTATATATGCATGTGCAATTGGCAACCCTGGCATGGGGCTGATGTTTCTCTGGTGCAAATTCTTGCAATGGAGAAACTAATTGCCCATGTGAATGTGCTCTATTAGGTTGGTTCTAACCCTGCCCTAATCTTCCCTACCTTTTTTTTTTTTTTTTTTTATCCAACAAAAGATTTTTAACAAAATCCCACAATACGCGTATTCGCCCTGATCTCGATAGCCAGGGGTTCAATAGCTAATGCGAAGAGCAGAGGGGACAGCGGGCAACCTTGCCTCGTCCCCCTCCTCAACGCAAAGTCATGGGACAGACAACCGAAGGCCATAATAGCAGCCTCCGGTCTACTGTATAGTAGGCGCACCCACGCTACATATGTGTGACCGAATCCGAAGCGCTCCAATACTGCCCACAAGTAATTCCAATCAATACTGTCAAATGCCTTAGTGGCGTCCAAGGACAGCAGAGCCCTGCTACCTGAATTATCCACATCTGACTGCATATTCAGGAACAACCGCCGCAGATTAATGGCAGTAGATTTATTCGGCATAAACCCCGCCTGGTCACCATGTATGAGGGAAGCTATAACGTTATTATGTCGCATTCTAACAACGAAATTGGCCTGTAAGAACCTGGGTCAACCGAATCCTTGCCCGGTTTGAGGAGCAGTTTGCTTTTGCCATAGAAGGTGGAAGTTCTCCAGCCTCCAGAGCTGCATTAAACACCCGAAGCAAATGTGGCAGCAAAACAGCCGCATGTTGCTTATATACTTCCATGGGGATCCCATACTCCCCCGACGCCTTACCTACCTTTTCTTTTAATCGATCACTTTTACTTGTTTCACCAAATTCTGATGGCAATAAAATGAGATCACATCGTTTTGTGCATTGATGGTCTCTGCCCCTTATACACGAGTGTTTGCATAAAAGAAAAACAAAAAACTCTTTAGTTCTGCTATAATGAAGGTATCCCGGAAAAAAGGATTTACAAAGGAAACCAAAAAATAAAGCTATTTAGCAAACATTGCAACTGTGATAAAATCAGAACGCTTGCACTGTGTTACTCCAGCCAATTTTTATGTAGTTTTGGATTGAGTAGGGAGGAGTGAAGTTACAATTTTGGTCAGGCTTTTGTTTTGCACTTTCCAACATATTTTAGAGAGAAACAACATGATCCGCAGCAATGTTGAAATTAAATACCGTAACAGTCTTACAGGATGCTGTTTTTCGGCTCCATATCAGGCCCTATTATTTCTCTGGCCTGGTTTTCCAGACTGCTGTTCAGCTCCCATCCAAGATGGCTCCTCTGAGGCCAGGACTCAGCAAGACACTGCCCAAGAACAATGGTTCCCACCATCTCAATGTTAAACATGCCTGCGGCGGGTTTTTAACGATAATATTTTTCTGGTTTTCTTTTTCTATTTTCAAATCAGCTTGTATATTTTATGCAACCACAAAGCAGTTCAGTGAGAGATGTTTGAAGTTGTGGAGAAGGAGCTACGTTGAAGGCAAATGACGTGGTATATAATTTGATATTGTTTTATTTTCCGTTATTTGTTTGTGGCCTGTAGGGTTCCATACACATAGAAAAAATCCTTAATTTGTTTATAGATTGTTTAGAGTAAACCCATTTAAAATATGTGCAAAGCCACATTTCTCTGTAAAATGACGATAATTGGGTTTGTAAGAGCGAGCAAAAAAAAAGAGTTTATAGAGTTTCATATTTATAGCTTACTAACAATAACATGCAGTGCTTTATAAAATTCATAGAATCGTTCACATAACTTCCTGTTCCAGAGGCGCTTAAGGGCCATGCACACAGGCTGAATATCTAGCGGCATTGGCAGGTTCAAAAGTCTTGTCTGTTTGGCAGCCGGTACGACAGAAGCCGGCCGCTCGTCCAGCTTCTGTCGAAGAGGCATGTCCAAAAAAGTCTGCCAATCAGCACCCGATCAGCGCTCTCAGCAAATGGCTGAGAGTGCTGACCAGTTTGTTCTGGCAGGGGGCAGTGCCCTTGTCAGAACGTAATAGCTCAGCAGCGGAGATCGCTTTACTAACATTGAATTGTTAGTACAGTAGCTTCTCCTGAGCTCTTCGTATTTGTTTGTTCAGACCACTGGATGGATTGAACAAAAAAAATGTTTTAGTGTGTACTAGGCTTTACAGTCTAAGGCCCTACGTTAGTCATAAACACACATATACATATGTATATTTTAGGGTCTTTTTTGATTTGCTGGAAGAAAAACAGAAACCCTAGATCCAGGAAAATGGAAACCTAAGAAGAACATACAGTACAAACTACATGAAGATAGCCCTTGTATTTAACCCAGTACTGAAAGGTAACGATACGACCCACTGCAAGACTGTGCCGCTCAAATAAGGAGAAATCTTACTTAATATCTCTTTTTTTTTTAGGAGTCCAAAGTTAAGCTCACTGTTTATTTTAAGCAAACCTGTGACAGACTATACACATTTAAAGAGGAAGTAAACCCTCTTGAAAAAAAAAACACCCTGCAAGACAAAGGCATAATGAGCTAGCTCATTATGAATGACTTAGCTGAGATCGAAGCCCCCGCAGCGGTCCTCGTTCCCCTCCTCCGTCGCCGCCATCTCTCCCGGAGTGATGTCAGGGTATCGCAGCATGCGCCGTAGACATTAGTGCCCGACTTTTTCTCAAATTTCTTGCACCTACAGGTAAGCCTTAATCTAGGCTTACCTGTAGGTAAAAGTGGTCTGTAAGGGTTTACAACCACTTTAAGTATTTTAATATATTGCACAATCTATAAAAGTACTTGAAAACAAGCTCTGATTGGCCTTTGTAGCTATAGGCATTGTGGTGAAATTCATGTTCAAAGTATACAACCATCACAGTAGAATCACAGTTCCTCCCCCATTATTGTCTATGGCAGCAGAAACCGCCTTCTGATGTAAACAAACAGCCGTTAGGAACTTTGTTTGACAGGAACACCAGAAAATGCACTCCTGTTTTCTAGGCATTACTTCTGGGCATCCCTTCTCCGTCAGTTAAACTTTTTTTCCCTGGAATAAGAAAATCACTGGAAGAGTAAAAGAAAAAAGGAAAATTTTGAGCATTTAATATGTATTCGATTTGCAAGTACATTGAGCAGTATGTAGAAATTAAATTAAAGCTGATATCAAGCCAAACTTAAAGCTTACTTCTCTGACCAATCCCCTACTCCTCCCAAAATAGAGTACCCACCCGCAGTAGCTAAAATCCCAATGAAATGGGAAAAAAAAACTTGAGTAAATACCCCATTTTCATACCTAAACCTAAGGTGGTGGCTGGGTCCCGACTTTTCTTTCTTCTGGACTGCAGAGTGGCAAGTTTTTCTTTAAATGCCTATCACATACCATTACCATTGGCTGTCCCTTGGAGCCACACATGGTCACTAGGGATAAGTGATGTTTAGCTCCTAATTCAAATCCACCAAAGCTATTCTGCCAGGAAGCTTACCCAAATCCACAGCTGCACTCAAGACGCGCCCCTCCTGTACATGGACAACCTGGGTTCCGGCCGCTGTTCATCTCCATGCCCCATCAGAAATATGAAAAATAAATCCGCTGCACTCCACTCTTAGCTGCTCTTCCTGTGTTTATTAGTATCAACAAAATGACTGCATACAGCAATGTCTCCACCTAGGAATCAACCTTCCTTGATGTGTTTCACCATTCCGGACTTGCTCAAAAGGATAGGAGAAGTCCTTTCCCTCTCCTTGTGGGCAAGCCAAGAGTGGTGAAATACATCAAGGAAAGTTAGTTTCTAGGTGGAGACATTGCTGTATGCAGTCATTTTGTTGATACTAATAAACACAGAAAGAGCAGCTAAGAGTGGAGTGTGGCTGATGCATGTTTTCGTATTTCTGCCAGGAAGCTGTTACTGTACAGAGCCAATCATAAGCAGCCATGGCATTCTGCCCCACAGCCGCACGTGTACAAAAGGCATGTGTATGTGCAGCTGTTGGGAAAGGAATGCCTTGACCGCTTATAGTTGGCCCTGTACAGTGACAGCTTCCTGGTGGTATGGCTTAGGTAAGTTTGGATTAGGATATGAACACACCCGAGTTCATCCCTAATGGTCACAAAGACTCTAGCAGTGGTGTAATTGTTTTGCAATGAGGGGTGGAAACAAGACCAGTCAGTGGTGCACATGCACTGTAGTCTCTCCAAGAAGAGGTGCCACAGAGGGTCACATTACTGTGGAGTCAGATGAGTAGAAAAGGACTTTATTTTTTTTTACTATTTACATTTCCCTAGAGATGGGCTTTAGTGTAACTTAAAAGCCCTACTGCACTATCCCTTAGGCCACTAGAATTTCTGTAGCCAGCATTAGAAGTTCCAGGATTCAACTATCTTCTCCTATAGGATTGCTCCCTTGCTGCCCAAACCATCGTGGTGCCACTCCATCACTGTTTCCTCTCTGACCATCAAGGTAACCTGACCAGCAAATCGATTGATATCCTACTGCGTTCCACTGCCAGAGTCTGGGTCCCACATCACCATATTCCTCTCTGACGACATTGGGAGTAAGCTATCTTTCTTGTTCATACATCACGGGACACAGAGCAGCATAGTCATTACTATGTGGGTTATATAGAATTACCTTCAGGTGCTGGCACTGGCAACTTCCAAAACAGGAAGTACCCTCCCCTATATAAGCCCCTCCCATCCGGGAGTACCTCAGTTTTTTGCCAGTGTCTAAGGTGTTGGCCAAGGTTAACATGTATTCATCTGGGCTTGTGTACAGGTTCTCTGGGCCTTAGCAAGCTATTCCGGATCCGACCAAAAAAGCTTCATAGCTAAACGGTCGGTACCCGGGCCTTGCAGAGAAGAGCAGGGTTTTGCCTGTAATGCCTCTCTTAGGAGGGCTGGACCCTGGGATCCAGAGCTCTGGTCATACCCAAAACCAAGAGGCTATCTGTGCAGGGTGCTATACAGGTCCAGGGGAGTGGAATCCTTGGGAACCCGGTCCCTGAAGGTCTAGTACAATGCCTGCCGTGAGAGGTGAAGTTTGGGCTTCTGTGGACCAAACAAAGTCCTGCGGCGGGGAAAAGGTAAGTGGGGGCCCCTCAGGAACTTGGTTCTATTGAGGGGACCCCCAAGCCTAATATGTCTTTCTGCCTGTTACCTAAAGGGTATTCCCGCTAATAGCTGTATATGCCTAAGAAATCCTAGAAATGTTTTTTCATAAGGGAAGTTTTAAAAAACTGTAAACCTGGAAATGTTTTTCATAAAGGAGGTTTTAAAAAAAAAGAAAAAAAAAAAAGACAAAAGTGCGGTACCTGTGTTTGTCCACTAGAGGCCGCTGTGGAACGTCTTTTTTCTTGGGACTATTCCTTCCATGGTGAAAGTCCAGGCAGATGAGTGAGCTCTCTATCAGGGAAGCTGCATTCCTCTGTCATGCTGCCAAGTAGTTTCCTTCCATCCCCGAGTCCTGGTAAAACAGGGACCCTGGCTCCTCTCCCTACATGGCGCCAAGAGCGCACACGTGCACGCGCGCGCGCACACATGCTTTCTTTTTATAAGGTTTAGCTTCAAAAAAGGGGGCGGAGCCTGGCGGATGACGCGCTCTGTGCGCCCAGCGCTTCTGCACATGCGCGGGCGTCCCAGCAAGATAAAAGGACTCAGTCCACGCTGCTTGCTATGGACACAGAGCATGAAAAGGAGCTGGTAGCATGGTATAGGGGCTTACAGCGGGCGGTTGATACAGGCATCCCCAGAAAGACGCATTAGTAGACACCCACTGATGTACATAGCAGCAAATTGCATTAGACTATTTCAGTAAGGGGTGTATTGCGGCTGGAATACCTCAGCTTTGAACTAAGGAATATGCCGCCTAAAAAACTCTGAGATATACCTCTCAGGAAGTGTAGGGGGTCTCCATCGGGCTCTGAGGATCTGGAGCAGTCATCTGCACCCTCCTCCCCTGAGAAATCAGAGGTTAATACCCATAAGGAACCCCCGGGAGTGCCAGGTACTGCGGCTGTCCTCAGTCCACCTGCTCCTGCATATATAACAGAGGAGGTTTTTTCCTCAACTCTGGAGGGATTGGAGCAGAGATTGGCTGCATTGATCGCTTCTTCTCTACAGGAAAGAAAGCGCGCCAGATCTCCATCACCTCCATTAGAGTGCCTGTTGGCAGAGCAACAGTCCCAGGAAGGGACCGACCTACCTGAAGGGGATCAGGAGGAGGTTAGCTCTGTTTTTGAGGAATCGACAGTAGATGAACCATTTTCAGCATCACAGACTGAAAGATTGTGGGTCCAGACCCTAACTGACATGGTTCGATCTGCATTTAAAATGCCTCTTGTTGAACCATCAACTACTGCTGTCTCCTCATTGGGGTCGCTAAAAGCTCCCCAGGTTAATTGCTCCTTTCCAATACATCCATTATTGGAAGGACTTATATACCAGGACTGGGAACATCCTGATAAACTATTTGTTCCGCCTAAAAGGTTTCCGGTGATCTATCCCATGGAGGAAAAGTTCACCCAGAGATGGAATGTTCCTACGGTGGATGCAGCCATCTCTTCTGTGAACAAATCACTGACATGTCCAGTAGATAATGTTCAAATGTTCAAAGATCCAGTGGATAAAAAATTGGAATCTTTATTAAAATCTGCTTTTTCCACAGCAGGGGCTGTTACACAGCCAGCAGTGGCAGCTATTGGGGTCTGCCAAGCTTTAAAGGATCAAATGAAAATGGTCCTGAGGGATTTGCCAGACCAACAGGCCCAGGCTCTGGCTGATCTGCCTAGAGCATTATGCTTTGCGGTTGACGCCATCAAGGATTCTATCCATCAGGCCTCCCGCCTCACGCTGTCTTTGGTACATATGCGTAGGCTTCTGTGGCTTAAAAACTGGTCTGCTGAAGCTCCCTGTAAGAAGCTCTTAGTTAGCTTCCCATTTCATGGGGAACGCCTTTTTGGCGAAGACCTGGATAAGTATATCCAGAAGATTTCCAGTGGTAAAAGTACTCTCTTACCGAGTAAGAAGAGGTCTAGGGGTCCATCTTTTAAGAGGACTACCTCTCCTATCCCTGCGACGTCTGCTACTAAGCAGTTCCGACGGCCTCCTCGGTCAAACTCAGGAGGTAAAAATCAGGGACAGCCACAGGGTAATAAAAAGCCCTGGATCCGAAGAGGTACTAAACCAGCCTCCAAGTCAAGCCTATGAAGGGCTGCCCCCACTCAAACGGGTGGGGGGAAGACTTCAGTTGTTCGCAGAGACCTGGCGGGAGACGATCAAAGACAGATGGGTGCTCTCCGCGGTAACTCTGGGATACAAGTTGGAGTTAAAAGAGTCTCCTCCGTCCCATTTTATGTGGTCAGGCATGCCAAGAGACCCTCTGAAAAGACGGTCTCTCCTATTGGCGTTAGAACAACTATTGCTCCAAGGAGTAATTATGGAGGTTCCTATGGAAGAGTGGGGGTTGGGTTTCTACTCAAACCTTTTCACAGTCCCGAAGCCAAACGGGGACATAAGACCCATATTGGACCTAAAGAGTCTAAACAAATTTCTAAACGTCCGGTCTTTCCGGATGGAGTCGATCCGATCGGTCACCGCTGCCCTACAAGGGGAGGAATGGTTAGCCTCGATCGACATCAAAGATGCTTACTTGCATGTTCCCATCTTTCCAGGTCATCAAAAATTCCTACGCTTTGCAGTAGAAGGGCACCATTTTCAGTTCAGAGCCTTACCATTCGGTCTGGCCACAGCACCACGAGTGTTCACAAAAATTCTGGCCCCACTGTTGGCCGATCTAAGAACACGGGGTGTAACGATAATGGCATACCTAGACGACCTGTTGTTGATGGACCACTCAGTTGCCAAGCTAGAAGTGGTAATTATCGATACAATCAAGTATCTAGAATCTCACGGTTGGGTCATCAACCTGGACAAGTCAGCCCTACAGCCAGTGAAAAACCTGGTATCTCTAGGGCTACGGCTGGATTCAGACCAGAGGAAGATTTTCTTACCTCTAGACAAGGTATCCTCTTTGAGGGGCTTGGTCCGTCTGCTTTGTGCAAAAAGACAGCCGTCCATACGCCTGTGCATGAGGCTGCTAGGAAAGATGGTAGCATCATTCGAAGCTGTGCCATACGCCCAATTCCACTCAAGGAATTTACAAAGGGCCATATTGTCAGCCTGGAACGGAAAAGTTCAGGCTCTAGACTTCCCGATGGCTTTGTCCCCTTCCGTTCGGAAGAGTCTCTGCTGGTGGTTGATCCCCCAGAATCTCCAGAAGGGAAAACCCTTCAGCCCGATATCTTGGAAGGTGGTCACTACAGATGCCAGCCTTACAGGCTGGGGGGCAGTACTGGAGCAATGGTCTCTCCAGGGCAGATGGTCAAATGTAGTAAAAACCCTGCCCATCAATCTCTTAGAGATACGAGCAGCCCGGTACGCCCTAGTAGCCTGGACATCCAGACTCCAAGGGTCCCCTGTCAGAATTCAATCAGACAATGCCACAGCAGTGGCATATATCAATCATCAGGGAGGCACCAGGAGTCGTGCAGCCCAGAGGGAAGTAAGTCACATCCTGGAATGGGCAGAAAAGCATGTCCCATGTATATCAGCTGTCTTCATTCCAGGGGTGGAGAATTGGAAGGCGGACTTTCTGAGTCGCCAACAGTTATGCCCAGGGGAATGGTCCCTTCATCCCGAGGTCTTCCGAGCAATATGTCAGCGGTGGGGAACACCGGATGTAGATCTGCTAGCATCCAGATTCAACGCAAAGGTGGACAGGTTTGTCTCCCGGACAAGGGATCCCCTCGCTTGCGGCTCGGATGCTCTGGTGTTCCCTTGGGATCAGTTCAGACTGATATATGCATTCCCTCCGCTACAATTGTTGCCTCGACTCCTTCGCAGAGTCAGGTTGGAGAAGAAGCCGGTGATCCTGGTGGCTCCAGCGTGGCCCCGAAGGGCCTGGTACGCGGAGATCATCAAAATGTCTGTGGGGAGTCCTTGGACCCTTCCACGTCGTCCGGACCTGCTTTCACAAGGACCGATATACCACCCTTCCTTACTAACTCTAAGTTTAACGGCCTGGCTATTGAGTCCCACATCCTAAAGAAGAGAGGTCTCTCTAACTCTGTGGTATCAACTATAATCAATGCCAGGAAGCCTGTATCCAGGCAGATCTACTATAGAGTTTGGAAGGCGTACATCACTTGGTGCGAGGCCAGAAAATGGCATCCACGTAAGTACGTTATAGGCAGAATTCTGGACTTCCTGCAGTGGGCTGTAGACAGGAAGTTTGCCTTAAGTACTATCAAGGGCCAGGTTTCGGCCTTGTCAATACTATTTCAAAGGCCCCTGGCTATGCATTCACTTGTCAAATCCTTTATGCAAGGTGTGACTCGTATTATTCCACCGATTAAGGCTCCCATATGCCCATGGGATCTAAATTTGGTTCTGTCGGTTCTGCAGAAGCAGCCATTTGAACCTTTGCGGCACATTTCCTTGGTTCTACTCACCAGGAAATTGATATTTTTAGTAGCCATATGCTCGGCTAGAAGAGTGTCGGAATTAGCCGCCATGTCCTGTAAAGAGCCATATCTGGTTATCCATAAGGACAGAGTAGTATTACGTCCTCACCCAGCCTTTCTTCCTAAGGTGGTATCGAGGTTTCACTTGAACCAGGATGTGGTTCTTCCTTCTTTTTTCCCCCAAACCAAGCTCGGTAGAGGAAAAGTTATTGCATTCTTTGGATGTAGTAAGAGCAGTTAAAGCTTATCTAAAAGCCACTGCTCAGATTCGTAGAACGGATTCTCTGTTTGTTCTGCCGGAAGGCCCCAGAAAGGGTCAGGCAGCATCAAAATCTACTTTAGCCAAGTGGATTCGACAGGTCATAATACAAGCCTATGGCTTGAAAAGTAGACCGCCTCCGTTCAAAGTTAGGGCGCACTCCACGAGAGCAGTTGGAACTTCATGGGCAGTGCATCACCAGGCCTCCCTGGCGCAAATTTGTAAGGCCGCAACATGGTCTTCAGTACACACGTTTACTAGGTTCTACCAGGTGGACGTGAGAAGTCAGGAGGATGTCGCCTTTGGGCGCAGTGTGTTGCAGGCCGCAAAAGATCCTCATGCCTGATGGCGCCCAGCTTATGTATGGTGTATCCCCCCCCTCATGTGGCATTGCTTTGGGACGTCCCACATAGTAATGACTATGCTGCTCTGTGTCCCGTGATGTATGAACAAGAAAGTAGGATTTTTAAAACAGCTTACCTGTAAAATCCTTTTCTTGGAGTACATCACGGGACACAGAGCTCCCACCCCTCTTTTGGGGACACGTATTGCTTTGCTACAAAACTGAGGTACTCCCGGATGGGAGGGGCTTATATAGGGGAGGGTACTTCCTGTTTTGGAAGTTGCCAGTGCCAGCACCTGAAGGTAATTCTATATAACCCACATAGTAATGACTATGCTGCTCTGTGTCCCGTGATGTACTCCAAGAAAAGGATTTTACAGGTAAGCTGTTTTAAAAATCCTACTTTCCCAGGTCCTTGCAGATGGCCCCCAATAATATGCCAATAGGTCCACCCACTGGCCACTGTGTATCCCTGCTCATGCCCAGCCTCATGGGCAGTGTTATAGGGATATCCCCAAAGGCTGCAGGAGCAGGGACACACCATTCTCGATTGGATATATGATTAAAATCATAAAAATTAAATGTTTTTAGTGGCCCTTTCAGGGCAATGCAAGGATTGCTTCCTTGCTGCCAAAACCATCTACGCGCCACTTTGTCACTGTTTCCTTTCTGACGATCAAGATCCATCTTTTGGGGAATGGCTTTCATTAAACAAAGTGGCAGTTGAATTTAAGTACAGTATCATGCATTCTGCCAACAGTGACGTGCCACCAGATACATAAATGTCATTGTAATATGGCCCTTAGACTGATGCTACTGTGCACAGCAGTAAAGCCCTTTATTCTGTGCCTCAAAGTGCTGGACCTCTCTCTCACAGCGTGATTGCTGCTTTACACGGAATTGTAGGAAACTAGTATAAAGACAGATGCAGGTATTTATAATGACTGTATTTACAGTGGGGAAAATAATTATTTGATCCCCTGCAGATTTTGTATGTTTGCCCACTTACAAAGAATTGAAGGGTCTATAATTTTTATCATAAGTGTATTTTAAATGATATGGTGCAAAACTAAAGCAATAAACCGCGCTAACCAATAAACCTAAGTAAACATACAGCAGCACCTGTAATATGTGATAACATATAGGGTAAACAAAAAGAACAAGTGCGCTAATGTGAATTGCCTAATGTTTGAAATAGGTATTAACAAATCCACACATATAATGAATGAATAAATTTCAATGGTAGTAACAATGAATGTGTCCCATGAAGATGGATATATCCAAAATAAGTCCCATCAAAACCAGAAATGAAAAGAAGCCGTGAAGAAGTGAACCACAACTGATTTGAAATTCGGTGCATGCACACCCGTGTCCACCACCAACAATGCAAGCTGCTTACCAGAGGTAAGAAACAATTAGGCACATCCGCAATCCAAGGGGGAGATCCAAAACAAGATCCAGGGAACTCCAGAGGAATCCAAACGTCATTTGATATGCAGTGAATGCATCAAAGTTTACCCAAGGAGAAAGAGGAGGCTCAATAGTGCATTACCCAATGTAAATGTATTTTAAGAAAACAGGGTATAAAAACACTTACACAATATAAAATGAGAAGAACATAACAACCGGCCGGTCCGCCGTACCTGTCCCTTAGTGATGAAGTCAGCACGCACACCTCCGGAGGTGTGCGTGCTGACGTCATCACTAAGGGACAGGTACGGCGGACCGGCCGGTTGTTATGTTCTTCTCATTTTATATTGTGTAAGTGTTTTTATACCCTGTTTTAAATGATAGAGACAGAATATCAACCAAAAATCCAGAAAAAACACATGATACAAATGTTATAAATTGAGTTGCAGTTCAGTGAGTAAAATGAGTATTTGATCCCCAAGCAAAACACATCTTATTACTTGGTGGAGAAACCCTTGTTGGCAAGCACCAAGGTCAGACGTTTCTTGTAGTTACCAGGTTAGCACACATCTCAGGAGGGATTTTGGTCCATTCTTTTTTACAGATCTTCTTTAAATCCTTAAGGTTTCTTGACTATCGCTTTGCAACTTGAAGTTTAAGCTCCCTCCATAAATTGTATTTAAGATTAGGGTCTGGAGACTGGCTAGGCCACTCCCTGACCTTAATGTGCTTCTTCTTTAGCCACTCCTTTGTTGCCTTGGTGGTATATTTTGGGTCATTGTGATGCTGAAAGACCCATCCATGACCCACCTTCAGTGTTCTGGCTAAGGGAAGGAGGTTCTCATCCAAGATTTTACAATACATGGCTCTGCATGACAATGACCCTAAACATACCGCCAAGGCAACAAAAGAGTGGCTCAGGAAGAAGCACATTATGGTCATGGAGTAGCCTAGTCAGTCTTCAGGCCTTAAAGAGGAAGTAAACCCTGATGGGTGTTACTTCCTCTTTGTTTCCCTGCAAAGGTAAAGCATAGTAGCCCATTATGTGACACTTGCCTGCAGGAAAAGCCTGCGATGTCCCCGTATTCCTTGCTAGAATCGAACGTGCATTCTTCAACCCTCTTTCAGGGCCGCGAACTCCGGCTTTGTGACGGGCCGGAGTCGCGTGACGTCACTCCCGCGCATGCGTGCCGGGGCCGCCTTTAACGGCATGACCCGAGCTAGAAACGGCACAGCGTGCTCTTTATAACTCCGGCGCATGCGCAGAAGAAATCGGCGTACGCCAATTTGCAAATATCTCCTAGACCAGGGATATGCAATTAGCGGACCTCCAGCTGTTGCCAAACTACAAGTCCCATGAGGCATAGCGAGACTCTGACAGCATCAAGCATGACACCCAGAGGCAGAGGCATGATGGGACTTGTAGTTTGGCAACAGCTGGAGGTCCGCTAATTGCATATCCCTGTCCTAGACCGTGCAGGTCTGGGAGATATTTCAAGCACCTACAGGTAAGCCTTAATCTAGGCTTACCTGTAGGTTAAAGTGGTTGTAAAGGGTTTACAACCACTTTAATCCTATAGAAAATTTATGGAGGAAGCTGAAACTTCAAGTTGCCAAGAGACAGCCAAGAAATCTTTGATATTTAGAGGAGATCTGTAAAGAAGAGTAGACCAAAATCTCTCCTGAGACGTGTGAAAACCTGGTCACCAACTACAAGAAACATCTTACCTCGGTGCTTGTTGCCAACAAGGGTTTCTCCACCAAGTACTAAGTCATGTTTTGCTTTGAGATCAAATTCTTGGTTTACTCACTGAACTGCAACTCAATTGATAACATTTGTAACGTGTGTTTTTGCAGGATTTTTAGTTGATCTTCTGTCTCTATCATTTAAAATACACCTATGATAAAAATGATACACTCATTTCTTTGTAAGTGGGCAAACTTATAAAATCTACAGGGGATCAAATGATTATTTTCCCCACTGTAAAAATACATTTAACATTTTAAATAAATACATGACTTGGTTAAAGAGTATTTTTCCGCTTTGAAATGCTGTTACTTTTTCAGCAGTAACATTGTAACATCCCTTTGCAATCTCTGCCTGTTTCATCACTCATCCAGGAACAGCCCACAGATATTTTACTTTGGTACCAAAAATAATACATTATTAGCCAGGAATGACCCATTCTTCCTAGAATATCCATTTTGGTGTCCACATCTATGACGGCGGATAATAATCGACCGCGTACACTGCGCTCTTTATGAAACCAAATTATTCCCACAGTCAGATAAATTGGATTGCTGGAACATCCTTTTCCCCGAAGACACGCGTGGCATTAATTAAATCAAACTGAATGTTAACAGAGTGATCTTTTTAGAAACCAGAGAGAAGTTACACAGTTACGCACAAAGAGGAGTTCATCCAGTTCATGCATTTTCTGAATTCAGCATTCTTTGAATGCATCCTACAAGTCCACAAGTATACACAAATGGAGAACACATTGAGGATAACTTACCAAGGGAGTGGAGACTGTTCACTTAGCAAAATGAATGTTCTTGGAGTAAAGAGGAACTTCACCCCCCACTGCTTTTTTTAACCTGTTCTGCAGAGTTGTCCTTAAGGTGATTTTAAAGGCAGAATTATTTTATTAAAAATAACAAACATGTCATACTTACCTGCTCTGTGCAGTGGTTTTGCACAGAGAGGCCCCGATCCTCCTCTTCTTGGGTCCCCTGCCGACGCTCCCGACCCCTTCCTCATGCCAAGTGCCCCCACAGCAAACAGCTTGATGTGGGGGTACCCAAGCAGGCTCTCTCCTGATCCACTGCTCTGCGTGTCCATTAAGACACATAGCTGTGGCTTGGCCCCGCCCCATATCGTTCATCATTGGGTCACTGGCAGTGATTGACAGCCAATGGCTCCAGCTGCTGTCTCAGCCAATGAGAAGGACGAGTCCCTGAAAAGCCGAGACTCTTGTGCGCATTGCTGGATCAAGATGGGCCTCAGGCAAGTATTAGAGGGTCTGGGGGGGCTGCTGCACAGAGAAGGTTTTTTACCTTCATGCAATGCATGAAGGTAGAAAACCTTGAGCCTTTATAACCACTTTAATTCACATACTAACCTAACCAGCAAATCCATTGATGTCCTATTGTGATCTACTGTCAGCGGTTGGGTCCCACATCACTATCTTCCTCTCTGATGACATTGGGAGTAGGCTTTCTTTCCCAGGTTCTTGCAACTGGCCCCCGATGACACGCCACTAGGTCCACCCAGGGCCGTTGCAAGGGGTGGGCAGGAGGGGCGGCTGTCTTGAGCACTCTGGTATCATGTGAGGTGGGAGGGTGCTGTGAGGCGATTGGGGGGGAGAGGAATTCTGTTGCAAGGGGGAATTTGGGGGGGGGCAGGGGGTAAGAATTGTTCTAGGAGGGGAAATTTAGGGAGGTGTGCTAGGAGTGGTGATTTAGGGGGATCTGTGTTGGGAGGGGGAGTGGGGGAAGAGTATTTGTGTTAGGAGTGGAGATTGGGAGTTTTGTGTTAAAAGGTGATATGGTAAAGGGGGGGGGTGGAATTGTGCTAGGATGGGCCATTTTTTTTGGGGGGGGGATTTGTGCTAGTAGGGATGATTGGAAGTTATTTGTGCTAGGAGAAGTAATTGAGGGGGTGGGGAGTTTTGCTAGGAAGGGGGACAGAGGGTTAATGTGTGCTGGAAGAAGAGGATTTGGAGTGATGAGAGGATGTGTACCTGGGGGGGGGGATTTAGGAGTAGAGGGTTTGTACTAGTAGGGGTGATTTTTTTTTTGTGGGGGGGGGGCAATATTTGGACTGGGAGGGATGATTTCAGCAGGGGGGTGGATTTGTACTGGAAGAAAAGGGATTTATGCTTAGGGGGATTTTTTCTGACGCATAATGCATCTTGGGGGGGCGCAGTTCGGCATGTTTGCCCTGGGCTCTAGATGACCTTGTACCTGCTTTGTAACCTCATGGGGAGTGTTATGGGGATATCCCAAAAAGCTGCAGGAGCAGGGACACATCATTCTCAATTGTATTAGTGCAGCAGCAGGGGATGGAGCCAGAGTAGAAAAATAAAAAAATCGATACAAAAAAAAAATGGCCTTTTTACAGTAGAGGGTGGTGGGGGCTTGCGTGGAAGGAAAGTCATTTTTGGGAGTCAAGGTCTACTTTAACAAATAAAGTAAAAGTTGTGTTAATTTCAATACCCAATCATGTTCAAGAAAATGAACATTTACCTTGCAAATGAATAAACAATTTTAGCAAATACATCATAGATTACCGTATAAATTAATAAAAATATATCAATTAAATGTTTTTTGTGGTCCTTTCAGGGTAATGCCCACATCCACATACTGTTAGCCTTGATGTCTTGGTATTTTCTGGTACTGCTAAAGGGAACTTACTGCAGCTGACTCTTCTTCCTGACACATGACCATGGCCATGAGATTGCGCACCGATCCATGGGAGACAATGTCGCGCCCAAACATCACTCCTTCAGTATTTTGAAGCAATATGTCCAAACATATAGTATAAGGACTAAGCATATCTGCTGCTAGCCTTTTAAAAATCTGGACCAGAGTTTTTAGTATCTCACTTTGTGTTGTAAATTTGAATCTAGGATGCCAAGGTGAGATAACCTAGTATGATTGATAAAAAAAAAACTGGGGCAACCCTGAGCTGATACCATAGTGGTGAGACATCTTGTGTCATCAGACAATCATTTCACATATCGCACAGTCAGCATAATGCAGTGGCACAGACTGACGTGCAGGTTACAGTGTGGTTGCGAGGTGTTATCTCTATGTTAGCACATCACACCATGGCAAAAAGATTCAGCACAAATGGGGCCCAGTGGTAGTTCTATTGGCAAAGGTGTCCAATGTGGCTTTTCAAAGGATAAGCACGAGTCGTCTGCTTTAGTAAAACAACCAATTACTTTATTTCACAGAAAGCGTTTTGTGGCTTTAGATTGCCACTTCCTCAGTTCAAGGTGCTAAAATTGGTGTCTAGTATCAGCTGGTAGTGTGCTCCACTTGGTAAATATTCTTTATCAGCCACTAGGTAGAGTGTAGAGTTTGTGGCAATTATGTAATCTAGGTGGGTCAGATCACAGCATGGTAGTGCACACAGTGTTGTCACAGTTTATATGACAATGTTTAGTTTGTGATCGGATGGTCTTGTTACAGAAGTAGCGGTTATCCTACTTGATGTAGAGAGCCTAAAGTGTGGCCTCTGACATCGCCAAAGGGATGCATTTAATAATCTGAAAATGTAGTGCTGAGAGACTGCAGACATAACAGGAGATGGTCAGAGACTATAAACATGCTACAAGAGATGGTCAGAGACTACAAACATGCTACAGAAGATGGCCAAAGACTACAGACATGCCACAAGAGATGATCATAGACTTCAGACATGCTACAAGAGATGGTCAGAGACTACAAATAAGCTACAAGAGATGGTCAGAGACTACAAACATGCTACAAAAGATGGCCAAAGACTACAGACATGCCACAAGAGATGATCATAGACTTCAGACATGCTACAAGAGATGGTCAGAGACTACAAATAAGCTACAAGAGATGGTCAGAGACTACAAACATGCTACAAAAGATGGCCAAAGACTACAGACATGCCACAAGAGATGGTCATAGACTTCAGACATGTTACAAGAGATGGTCAGAGATAGGGGTGCAACGGATCAAAAAACTCACGGATCTAACCGATCTCTCGGATCAGAGCCACGAATTGGATACTTTTCGGATCGGCAAAAAAAAAAAGAATGTTACACCCACCGGAATTTTCGATTTCACAGTTATTTTCAACACAAAACGGAGCTTATAAGCTTAAATACAGTATTTGTAAATCCAACGGACTCTTTACATGTTAAATTTTAAAAGCGGCAGCAAACCTGCTGACCTTACATGGTTGCTAATGTGACAGAACACCTCTGATTTTCACATTTAACTAAATGTTAAATGTGAAAATCAGAGGTGTTTCATCACATTAGCAATCATGTAAGGTTTGCTGCTGCTTTTAAAATTTAAAATGTAAACAGTCGGATGGATTTCCAAATAATGTATTAAAGCTGATAAGCTCCGTTTTGTGTTGAAATCAAAAAACTCAGTTGGGTGTAACAAGATGTCTGCTTGGCCCCTTCTCTATCATTACTGTGCAGGTGTGTGGGGTGGAGCAAGATGGCGGTGAAACGTCATTACAGCGGCCGCCGCCTGATGTACCAAGATGGCCGCCGCTCCGGAGCTAGGCCAAAGCCGCGGCCTTTCCTACGGCCGAGGCTCCAGAGCGCTCCGCGGATCGCGTGGTGATCCAATCCGAACAGGGTGACCCGTTCGGATCACCACCGATCCGTTGCACCCCTAGTCAGAGACTACAAATAAGCTACAAGAGATGGTCAGAGACTACAAAAATGCTACAAAAGATGGCCAAAGACTACAAACATGCTACAAAAGATGGCCAAAGACTTCAGACATGCTACAAGAGATGGTCAGAGACTGCAGGCATGGTTCAAGAGATGTTTAGAGACTGCAGACATTCTATTAGACATGATTATAGACTACAGAAATGCTACAAGAGATGGCCAAAGACTACAGGCATGGCACAAAAGATGATTAGAGACGTCAGACATAATACAAGAGTTGGCCAAAGACTACAGAAATGTTACAAAAAAGGGTCGGAAACTACAGATCTGTTACAGGAGATGATCAGAGATTATGCATGACCAAACAATGATAATGGAGTTGTTGGAGACTAGGGACATGCTTTAGAACAGGGGTGCCCAACAAGTGGCCCGGGGGCCACATGTGGCCCGTGACCTTCTGCTCTGGGATGAAATAGAATACTGTTATCAAACGTCAGTTTATTACTAAAATCACAGTGTATATATGGGCATATCTGTTCTGCAGTGGTTACTGGGCTGCTTTCAAACTGATCTGCAGGTGCAGAGCAGTTTACCTGCGGGTTACCTACACTGAGCCCTAGACTTCTGTTATTACCTGCGAGTTTGGTGAGCTTTCTGAAAGTGCACCAAACCTGCAGAATATAATAGAATTCTATTGCAAAGTGCAGGAAAGCCAAAGGTACACTGCGTTGCACATACGGTGCGGGTAAACCACAGCACATCAGTGTGGAAGCAGCCTTGGGCCCCTTTCACACAGTCAGTCCGACAGCCTGACCAATTGGACCCTCCATTCACCTCTAAGTAGTGGCAGACATAAACCAACTTGTGTCCTACCTCCAATCCGATCCGCTAAAAAAAAAAAAAAAAGAGTATAGTGGGCTGTGTCTGCTCTGCATATGCAGAGCAGACACAGACATGACATCCACCGCTCTGCTCATTGTGGCCCGCGACCGGTTACCAAGTCGCTTAAGTGGCCCTCGCTCTTCAAAAGGTTGGGCACCCCTGCTTTAGAAGATAGTCATAAGCTAGCCAGGCTGGATTCTCTCCCATTCAGTTCATGGATTCAATTAAAAAAATTGATTATCCCATCCACACTATGGAGTGGATGGGGAATTTCCACCACTGGCTGCTGTGGCTGCAAAGGTGCTGCCCGAACAGTGACTGCTTCAGATAGGATACAATCACTGTTTGGCAGAGAATCTTCAACCCGGCTCAGTCCATTTTTAAATCAAGTTTTCTTGAGCCAGGTGGTGCTTGCATGACTATATGTGGTTTACATTTTGGCCTATTCAGGAGGAATCTGTCGAATTTCAGGCCAACTATTACCAGGCATAGACTGCTATGGATCACTACAGTTACACCCTCTAGAAATCAGTGCTTCCCTGTCTACTCTACCCCCTTAAATTACTTGTGCCACTTTTGATATTAATTCCATAAGATCATTACAAAAACATAGAAAGAGAAGAGATATGGACAGCACAGAAAAAAGTGAGATGGTGTAAAAGAAAATAAAAAATTAAAATACTGGAATCCAGTCCAAAGAATATTTTTCCATTGACTAAACAGCTAGGTAAGATATAAACAGACATCCCTGAGGATCACATGGTAAATTCCATAGGGCCGCTGGTTGGGTATCAGGGTGATACAGGGTGCCCACAGTGCAGTCATAGTTGGTATGATGGGTTTAGTCAGTAGTTGGACAGTGACGTTACAGTCACAGTTTGTGTGGGTCTCAGTCAGCAAACCACCAAGCTACTCATTCACTTCCTTGTTATGTCTCGCCTTGACTATTGCAACACTCATAGGCCTGCCTCTCCATAAGCTATCCCCCTCTTCAGTCTATCATGGATGCTTCTTCCAGACTCATCTACCTTACCAATCGCTCAGGGTATGCCACCCCTCTCTGCCAATCCCTCCACTGGCTTCTGATTGCCTAGCCCAGTAAATTCAAAATACTAATATCAACATACAAAGCCATCTACAACTCTGCCCCGAGCTACATCACCAATCTTGTCTCCCAATATTACCCAACCCATCCTCTCTGCTCCTCCCAAGACCTCCTGCTCTCTAGCTCTTATGTCGCCTCCTCTCATGCTCATCTCCAGGACTTCTCCAGAGCCTCTCCTATCCTCTGGAACTCTCTACCTAAATCTGTCTGGCTATCTCCTACTCTGGCTTTCTTTAGGTGATTCCTGAAAACTCATCTCTTCAGGGAAGCCTATCATGCGTCCAACTAACAACGGGATTTTTAATTCTTCCATCAGCTCATCCCCGACAGTTATTACCTTTTTGTACCACTTGCCCCACCCTATTAGATTGTAAGCTCATATGAGCAGGGCCCCTTAACTCTCTTGTATTTTATTGTATTGTAACTGTACTGTCTCCCTTTAGATTGTAAAGCTCTGTGCAAACTGTTGGTGATATATTACTGAATAATAATAATTGAAACAACAAATTTCAGACACATTTGGAAATCTAGGTGTGTGATATTGAGTGCTTCTGAAACTAGCCAGTTGACCCCTACATTAAGGAGACCAGATTTTTAAAATGAAATCTGGGGACGTATTTTTTTTTTACTAGTAATGGCAGCAATCAGCGACTCTCTGCCCGCCGCCCGCCTAACAGCCTGTCAAGTCTAAAGCCCTGTACACACGATCGGTTTTACCGATGAAAACCGTCCGATGGATTGTTTTCATCAGACAAACCGATCGTGTATGGGACCCATCGGTCTTTTTTCCATCGGTTTTAAAAAATAGAACATGTTTTTAATTTTTCCGATGGATAAAAAAACCGATCGAAAACTCAGATCGTCTATGGGCAAGTCCATCGGATAAAAAACCCACGCATGCTCAGAATCAAGTCGACACATGCTCAGAAGCATTGAACTTCATTTTTCTCGGCTCATCGGAGTGTTTTATGTCACCGCGTTTGGAACGGTCGGTTTTTTGACTGATGGTGTGTAGGCAAGACTGATGGAAGTCAGCTTCATCGGATTTCCGATGGACAAAACCATCGGATTAGAATCCATAGGATATCCGATCGTGTGTACGAGGCTTTACTCTCCGGGCCCCGGCTACTACTGGGTGGGGAGTGGAAGAAAAACACTCCGCCAGGGAAGGCAAGGAGCAAAGCAGGCAGGCGGCTGGTCGGGACTTGAGCCAAGACAGAAGAAGATGGGAGCAGAGCTGAATGGGCACCCGAAACTGAAGAAATATTCCCTCCGCTCCGACCAGCACATGATCATCAGAAAGGGGCACGGATAATGGAAAAAATACACCCCCCTAAGCTAGTAGGAGCAGCAGAGCGGAGGTGTGTAATTCTGATTTTTTTTTTTTTAATTCTGCACTGACTGTCTTTGAAATTGTCCCAGCCCCTGTTCAAATCCAATCCGGGGACATAACCAGGGACAGACTTGGTCCGGGGACAGTGTCCTCAATCCGGGGACTGTCCCTGGAAACCGGGGATGTCTGGTCACCCTACCCTACATGGCCCACAGTGTTCATATTTTTTACACTATAAAACAAAAGACAAATGCAAGTTATTACTTCTTTTAACTTGAAAGCTTTTTTCCTTTCCTCTCATTCTCAATCGTCATCTGCTCTTCTCCCTGATCTGGTAAGAAAAGTGGGTACAGAGGCTCCATCTGTCCACATGAAGTTCTCATGAAGGCCTTGTATCGTAAAGGGCTCTAGGCCTCATTTATTTTGCTTCTAATTTCCCCAGTCATGGGAAACTTTTGCTTTTGTCTAGTTGTTTGAATCATTTTTGTAGCAAAGTGAAAAAAAAAACAGAAATCTGTGGTGAGGGTGGGGTGAACACGCTGCCTTTTTTTTTCTCTTCCAGAGTTCCCCAATTTTATTTGTGTGGTGTCACTTCCTCTGCCAAATACTGAACAGAGTTTACTTCAAACTTGGAAACAGAGCTCTGTGCATCTGCCTGCGGTGATCTATCAAAGACCACTATTGTGGTCTACAACAGCCATAAATGACAGGCCTGAAAAAGCAAGCAGAAAAAGTAAACAACCAAAAACACAGTACAGTTTTTTTGTGCACAACAGCACCCTGGAGAAAACAGAAAAGTGCATTGCTAAGGATGTGGTTTTATAGGTAAAAAAGTTAATTTAAACATTGTGAGAGCATTGTTTACCACAGGGAAATTCCACCAACTTTGCGGCCTTTGTAAATCTTCTCCTGTTCAATGTGACAACAAGAAATCATATAACAGTATATGTGAACTCCTAACCCTTTCTGCTTCTCTGGTGGCAGCATGGTTGCCAACATTTTATAACTGCCAGGGAAGCTTGCTTTATATCTAGGCTAGCTTCTAAGGATCCTCTTCTAAGGGGCCTTATTGTGATATAATTTAAGTAGATGTAAACCAAAAAATCTGTGACATTTACTTTAATTAAAGCACTATGGGGGTGAGTAACTAAAACTGCAGTATGCAAAATCTGGTATAATTCTGCATAGAAACTAGGGTTGCACCGATACCACTTTTTTAAGACCAAGTACTGATACTCTCTTTACTCGCCGATACCAATACTTTTTTTTATGTCATGTGACAGTGGCACTATAATGCAGCACTGATGAGGCGGCCCTGATGGGGTGGCACTAATGAGGAGGCACTAATATGCAGCACTGATAGGTGGCATTGATGAGATGGTACTGAAGGGCACTGATGAGGCACTAATGGGCACTGATAGGTGGCACTGATGAGGCGTGGACTGTCAGTTTTTTATTATTTTTTTCCCTATTTTTATATATCTATTTTTTTTTTTACAGTGCATTTTTTTTTGGGGGGGGGTGTTAGTGTTTTTTTTAAATACATTTTTTACCTTTAAATATTTATCATAATTCTTTTTTTTTATCAGCCCTGTTGGGGGGCTTTGTGAGAGATCAGGGGTCTAAACAGACCCCCCCCCCCCCCCAGAGAAAAGGACTGAGGACACAGATTCCCCAGGCCCTTTCTCAGCAGCCTCAGCTGCACTAAAGATGAATGGAGAGGAGACAGAGGCTCCCCTCCATTCATAAACTGAAGCATCATAAACACAGTTTACAATGCTTAGTTATGAATAGGCAGATCACTGATCACTGACTCTGTGCATTCGGAAAAGGAAGGTGCCGGTAAATTACATATTTACGGGCTCCATTCCGCCACTCTCCATCCTGACAGATCTGGGACAGGGGGGACTGGAAGAGGACCTGGAGAGTGTGTGGACCATACGGGGGAGCTGGAGGTGGACCCGGAGCGAACGAGGACCATACGGGGGAGCCAGAGAGAGCGAAGAGAGCCAGGTGTGGCTTTTAATAAAGCATTTGGCAGCTGCGGGAGGGAGAGGAGGAGAAGCGGCTGTCAGATGCTTTATTGAAAGCCACACAGGCAGATCGATGCTTGTACCTGCCCCCACCACCGCACCGATCACCTGCGAGGCTGCCCGCCCTCCCTGCTATGCCCTGGATACAAGCAAAACAACAATATTATTATTGCGCCAAGGCACTCCCAAATAGGCGGTGGTATATAGCTAGTGGTGAGTCAATCCTTGGACCATATAAATAAGGATTGTGTGTATAAGGGAAAGGATGGTAAGGAGGTGGTGTAATCCTGGTTTGAGTATCAAGGAAATATTGAGAATCGTTCAAACCAAGGCAAGGATGGGAACATAAATAATTAAAAATTAAAATTAAAATTAGTCCAGATAAAAAGTCCATGTGTCCTGGGTGGAAACCTCAGGATTGTTGAAGATCTGGAAAACCACACTAGAAAGGCAGCTAGCTGTAGAGCAGAAGTTACTCTGATAGTGGGAACAGAAAAGACAAACAGAGCAGCGCCAATCTGAGTGTAGTATTAAAAGTAACAGACTTTAATCACAAAATATATGCACTTACTAGAAAGTGGTTGTAAATGGGCACATCATGGATAAACAGCGCTGTCCGATTGTATAGGAGTCCAGGGTGGCTCAGTTGCAACGCGATCCTGTCAGGCTCGGCGGCGCCGGTGGGTTCCGGTGTCCCGGGCTTGATGTGGAGGGCGCAGGGGAGACTCGTTGGCTGGACGTCACTGGATCAGGTGGTAGCTGATGTTGGGCAGTTGGTGATGACGCACGCGTTCGGAGCATGCGTGCTCCTTCATCAGGTATACAACCAGTATCGGATCAAGCATCGGAGCATTTGCACAACTACCGATACTCGTGAAAATGCTTGGTATTGGTACCGATAAAAGTATCGGTATCGGTGCAACCCTAATAGAAACCAATAGGCTTCCATTTTTTTGTCAAAGCTTCATTGAACAAGTTGAAGTTAGAAGCTGATTGACTACAATGCTTAGTTGCACCAGAGTTTACACTCTCTAGTTTTAGTAAATCAATCCTATGTATCAGAAACATTTGCTAATTATTTTTTTTAAACAATATACTTGCCCCATTTTTTTTTTTTTCTTTTAGTCTTTGTTACATCTAAAGTTTGGCCTTACCGCCTGTAGATTTTCGTTTGAACACTGATGAGAATTGATCAAAATCTTTCATCTGAGCATTCGATGGTGCTTTCATGAACTCAACTAATTTCCATTTGAGTACCATGTCAATGTCTGAATTTTTAATTGTCAATCCGGGTTAACTTTGACAAGTGCATGTGCATAACACTATTAAACCACTTAAGGTCCGCCCTATAGCAGTTTAACTGCTACAAGGCGGAACCTGTGCCCTGGATCACATACACATACGTGATCTGATTCTGCTGGGTAGAGGGCGCGCACGCACGCCGCTACCAGTTTGCGTCCGCTGATGCCCGCCAGCAGCCGCCGATCGTTAGGCAGAGAGGCAGAATGCCGATCTGCCTATGTACACAGGAGGGAAGAGATGAAAATTGTGTCTTCCCTTAGTAAAAAGAACCTCACACCATAGGCGTGTGCACAGGGTGTGCCAGGTGTGCCCAGGCACACCCTAATCACCCTGTGCAGAACAGATTCCCCCTACTGACCTGGCTCCCCCTCTTCCCCCCCACAGCAATTCTGGCTTCCCGCCTCTCTCACCGGTTGTTGCTGTGGATGTTTTAGGATGAGTGGGGGAAGGGGCCAGTAAATATGCCATTTACCAGTCCCTTCCCTTTCTGAATGAACATCGTGAGTGATCGGTAGAGTGTGTTTGAGCTTTGGGGTGCACACCCTAATGCCAAAGGCTGCGCACACCTATGCCTCACACAGTGTAATAAAACACTGGCTAGGCACACAGTTAACCCTTTGATCACCCCTGATGTTAACCCCTTTCTAGTCATTAGTACAGTGACAGTGCATATTTTTAGCACTGATCATTGTATTAGTGTCACTGGTCCCCAAAAAAGTGTCAGTGTCCGACTGTCCGCTGCAATATCACAGTCCCACTATGAGTCGCTAATTGCCGCCATTACTAGTAAAATAAATATATCCCATAGTTTGTAGATGCTGTAACTTTTGCACAAACCAATCAAATTGCGCTTATTGGGAATTTTTTTTAACAAAGACATGTAGCAGAATATATATTGGCCTAAATTTATGAAGAATTTTAGATGTTTTTCTTTAAACTTTTTTCACTTTTTTTTGTTTATAGTGCAAAAAATTTTAAACCGCAGAGGTGATCAAATACCAAAAAAAGAACACTCTATTTGGGAGAAAAAAATAAATGACATTTTATATGGGTACAGCGTCGCACGGCCGCGCAATTGTCAGTTAAAGTAACGCAGTGCCGTATCACAAATAATGGCCTGGTCATGAAGGGAGGTCAAGTGGTTAAGAATTTTTTGCTCCAATTTAACTAATAGAAATTCGAACATTACCATTAGATTCAATTTTCCATAATTGTCTTTCGATTTTTCTGCTCAAAAACAATTGTCAAATTTGGTTCCTTAAACTCTTACATAATCAAACAAACATTTTGAAAACATGATCCCCTGCAGCCACTTTGCAGTCGATTCCTGTCTAGATGCACTCCAGCAGTAGACCGTGCCAGCATGATAAAATGGCCAGTTCTAGTCTCCATTGGAAGCCTGTCTGACAGGGTGACATTACAGGAGCGCAATGAGGAGAAACGGGCAGAGTTCCTGGAAGTCCCTGAACAAGGACCTTCGTTGGAGGATTACTGGCTGTTCTTTTAATTGAAGCTGCAGATTTACAAATATTGAAATGACTTTTGAAATTACATTATTTTAACATTTATATGAGATTTTAATGATTAGGTTTACATATTCTTTACTTATTAAAGTGGAACTTTAGTCAGAAAATTAAGTCCTGATAGATCACTTCAAGCTGTTTTGCAGATATAGCGATATAAAACATAAAAAAATAAGTGTCTATACTGTTTAAAATCCAGTGTCATGGATATGCATTAATGTCTGTCTGCCATCTTACCTTCCTCCTCATGTGTTCATCTAGAGACCAGACCTCCTTCACCTGGCTTCCTTCATAATCTCCTCCCAGCCTGACTCCACCCCATTCCCTATCACTGAACACTATATTAACCTGTGCACTGCAAGCCTGCCTTGCTGATCACAGTGTTTGTTAGGCATTGTGTGTTTGGGTTCCTGCCTGCCGTGTGCTACGTCTGTCTCTCTGTTACGTTATTGGCTTGTCCCCGACTATCCCTGTCTGCTCGTGACCCTTGACCTTCGGCTCGTTCTTCGTTATCCTTGTCTGCTTGTGGCCCCTGACCTTCGGCTTGTTATTCGGTTCTCCCTTATCTTGTGCTGCTGCTTCCCCTCTTTTCCCCTTATCCTACGGGGCGTGAGCTAGGATACTCCAGGGGCCGCGACCTGGTCCCAGCCTGCAGCACAACATCCTCACCACTAGAGGCCCTGGAGAAGACCAGCTGGGTCTTAGACTCCGCGCCCTGGGGAATCTTGGCTCTAGCTTCCGTTAGGATCTCGGTTGTGCTCCTCTGGTCCCGCTTTCCACAACCACCCAGTTTCCTACCCGCAGAAGCCAGCCATAGGGTTCACTACCTCGCGGTGCACTCCTGTCCCCCTACGGTGTGCATCTGTCACCTGGCCACAGGTGACCCTGACAGTTTGATCAGCCATGAACCCGGCTGACATCCCGCTTCCCGCGGATGATCCATTGCAGGGCATAGTTCGCAGACTCGAAGCCCAGGAATCAAATCAGACTCAGGTAATGCGATTCCTCCAGGATCTGGCTTCTCGATTCGAGCAGCTTCAGGTCTCCTTGGGAACCCCGAATCCGCAACCCCAAGTACAACCAGCGGCTGTACCTATCGCACCAGTCGCAGCCTCACACTCACTAAGATTGCCAGCTCCGTCCCGTTTCTCTGGGGACTCCAAGGCCTGCAGGGGGTTTCTCAGCCAATGCACAATTCATTTTGAGCTTCAGCCTCAAAGCTTCCTGTCTGACCGGGCTAGGGTAGCCTATGTCATTTCCCTCCTCTCCGGTGAAGCTTTGGCCTGGGCTGCCCCCCTGTGGGAGAGGAACGATCCGGTGGTTTCCAGTCTGTCCGATTTTTTGAAGCTCTTTCGTAATATCTTCGAAGAGCCGGCTCGGGCTTCTTCAGCGGCTAGTGCTGTCTTACGTCTTCGCCAAGAATCTAGTTCAGTGGGGCAATATGCTCTTCAGTTCCGTATCCACACAGCTGAATTGAGCTGGAATAATGAGGCCCTGGTCGCTACCTTTTTACATGGCCTCTCTGACCGAGTGAAAGACGAATTAGCGGGAAGAGCCATTCCCGTCGGTCTGGACGATGTAATTTCATTATGCAACCAGATCGACATTCGTTTTCAAGAGAGGTCTTTAGAAAAAAGACGCCAGCACTCTCTGGGTCCTAGCCAGTCTGAGCTCCCCTCCCTTCATTCCGTGGAGCATCCTCTACCTGCTGAAGAACCTATGCAGCTGGGCCGGACCAGATTAACCCCCGAAGAACGTGCTAGGCGCAGAACTCTGGGCTTGTGCCTCTATTGTGGGGGCAAGGGTCATTTTCGTGACTCCTGCTCGCTTCGTCCGGGAAACACTCGGGTCTAATACATTTGGAAGGTGGAGTATTGGACCCAGAAACATCACCTTCTCGCCTGCTCTTGCCGGTGTTCCTTCATGTAGGCACTTCTCCTCAGTCAACCCTTGCATACCTGGATTCCGGGGCTGCCGGCAATTTTATGGATTGGAGAACTGCTTCTTCTATGAAGCTTACCCTTTCACCTCTCACTACCCCATTGGTAGTCTCGGCAATTGATGGCACTGTTCTCCCAGGGGGCCCTATTCGCTTCCAGACGCTACCCATTAGGATGTCGGTAGGGATTCTCCACCAGGAGTGGATATCCTTTCTTATTCTACCCAAGGCCTCTACCCCAGTTGTATTGGGCCTCCCTTGGCTACAGCTCCACTCTCCACATGTGGACTGGGTCTCTGGGCAGATCCTGGCCTGGGGTTCCTCATGTTTCTCGTCGTGTCTTCTCAAGGTGACCCCCAAGGAGAGTCTTCCGGTTGCTGCCACTTCTGTTTCTTCTGATCTTCCTGCTGCATACAGCGATTACCGGGATGTGTTCTGTAAGAAATCAGCTGAGGTGCTTCCTCCCCACAGGTCTTTTGACTGTGCTATTGATCTTGTCCCCGGAGCAACTCTACCCAGGGGTCGTACCTACCCTCTGTCCATCCCAGAGACCCAGGCCATGTCGGAGTATGTCGCAGAGAATCTGGAGAGAGGTTTCATCCGGAAATCCTCATCGCCTGCAGGGGCAGGGTTCTTTTTTGTTGCCAAAAAGGATGGTACCTTAAGACCCTGCATCGATTATCGGGGTTTAAATGCGGTTACTATTAAAAATCGATACCCCTTACCCTTAATATCTGAGCTATTCGATAGGTTGAAGGGTGCCTCCATTTTCACCAAGTTGGATCTCAGAGGCGCGTACAATCTCATTCGAATACGGGAGGGTGACGAATGGAAGACTGCATTCAACACTAGAGACGGGCATTACGAATATCTGGTGATGCCTTTTGGTCTGTGTAATGCTCCAGCCGTGTTTCAAAACTTTGTCAATGAAATTTTCAGAGATCTGCTGTACCAGTTTGTTGTCATCTATCTGGATGACATTCTGATCTTTTCTGAAAATCTGCTCGTCCACAGAAACCATGTCCGCACTGTACTTCAACGTCTTAGAGAGAACAATCTCTATGCCAAGCTGGAGAAATGTTCCTTTGAATGTTCTGAGGTCCTGTTTTTGGGGTGCTTCGTCTCATGTTCGGGTCTTCGTATGGACCCTGGGAAGGTCTTGGCTATCACCAACTGGCCTCTTCCTGCTAGCCTCAAGGCGACACAGCGCTTTCTTGGCTTCACTAATTATTATAGGCAGTTCATAAGGAATTACTCTTCCATTGCCGCGCCTATTATCGCTTTGACCAAGAAGGGTGTGAATGCCAGAGACTGGCCTCCCGAAGCTGTCTCTGCATTTCACAACCTGAAACAGGCCTTTGTTTCTGGCCCCCTCTTGAGGAGACCAAATCCTGGGAATGCATTTTTTATTGAAGTGGACGCTTCCTCAATGGGGGTGGGAGCTGTGCTTCTTCAAATCTTTGAGAAGAGACGCCAACCATGTGCGTTCTTCTCCAAAAAAAATTCTCAGGTAGAGAGGAATTATGCTATCGGTGATCGGGAACTTCTCGCAATTAAATTGGCGTTAGAGGAGTGGCGTCATCTCTTGGAGGGTTCCCCTCACTCCATAACGATCTTTACCGATCACAAGAATTTACAGTATCTACAGAATGCTAAACGTCTGAATCCTAGACAGGCCAGGTGGAGTCTCTTCTTTGCCCGTTTTAATTTCACGACTACCTACAAACCTGGTTCCTGCAACGGTCGGGCTGATGCGCTCTCTAGGTCATTTGACACTTTGGACGAGGAGTCCGCCCCTGAACCTGAGCCGATCATTCCAACCTCATGCATTGTTGCCCTCTCTACCACCCTGAAGTCAAAAATTCCGCCTGGTAAGACCTTTGTCCCCACTGAGCTAAGAGCTAAGATCCTTCGTTGGGGACATGATTCCAAGGTGGCAGGGCATTCTGGATTCCTCCGATCCTTCCTACTCATCAGTCGTCACTACTGGTGGCCTAATCTCCGCTCAGACGTCAAAGACTACGTTAAAGCTTGTCATGTCTGTGCTCAGTCCAAATCCTCCACACAAGCTCCTGCTGGTCTCCTCATGCCCTTGCCCATTCCTAAGGAACCCTGGGCCCATATTGCCATGGATTTTATCACCGATCTCCCACTGTCTGAGAATAATACAGTCATTTGGGTGGTAATCGATCGATTCTCCAAGATGGCTCATTTTGTTCCTCTTCCTGGTCTTCCTTCTGCCCCTGCCTTGGTTCCCATTTTCATTCGAGAAATTCTCCGCCTACATGGGGTCCCTTCTCATATTGTTTCCGACAGGGGAGTCCAATTCACGTCTCGTTTTTGGAGAGCCTTTTGCAAATCCCTCAATATTGTCTTGGATTTTTCTTCTTCTTACCATCCCCAATCCAATGGACAGACTGAGAGGGTTAATCAGGAGTTAGAGGTCTTTCTTCGCACCTTTGTGTCTTCTCACCATGACGATTGGTCCTCTCTACTCCCGTGGGCAGAATTCTCCCATAACAATCATGTGAATACCAGTTCGCAGAAGACACCCTTTTTCACAGTTTATGGAAAACACCCTCAACTTCCTCTTCCCATGATCTGTTCTCCTGACATTCCAGCTTTGGCTTCAGTTCAGGAGTCTCTCAATTCCGTTTGGGGTCACGTTCATGATTCCCTCCGGGCAGCTGCTGAAAAATTCAAAGGCTTTGCCGACCGCCGCAGGCGTAAACCGCCTTCTCTTCAGTCAGGGGACAAAGTCTGGCTCTCTACCAGGAACATCAAGCTCCGAGTTCCTTCTCTGAAGTTTGCTCCACGATTCATCGGTCCATACACGGTAACTGCTAAACTGAATCCGGTTTGTTTCAAACTCCAGATTCCTAAGAGCCTTAAAATCACTAACTCCTTTCATGTTGCTCTTCTAAAGCCTTTAGTCCTCAATAAATTCTCTCGTCCTCTCCCTACCGTGGCGCCTGTCTCTGAGGATAATCAGGAGTACGAGATCAGTCAAATTCTGGACTCCCGACTCTGTAAAGGCGTTCTTCAGTACCTCGTTCATTGGAAAGGGTTTGGTCCTGAGGAGAGGTCTTGGATCACTGCATCTGAGGTCTTTGCACCTCGTCTGTTAAAGGAGTTTCATCTGAAGTTTCCCTCTAAACCTGGGCCCAGGCGGGGAAGGGGGAGGCCTCGTAAGAGGGAGGGTACTGTCATGGATATGCATTAATGTCTGTCTGCCATCTTACCTTCCTCCTCATGTGTTCATCTACAGACCAGACCTCCTTCACCTGGCTTCCTTTATAATCTCCTCCCAGCCTGACTCCACCCCAGGCCCTATCACTGAACACTATATTAACCTGTGCACTGCAAGCCTGCCTTGCTGATCAACGTGTTTGTTAGGCATTGTGTGTTTGGGTTCCTGCCTGCCGTGTGCTACGTCTGTCTCTCTGTTACGTTATTGGCTTGTCCCCGACTATCCCTGTCTGCTCGTGACCCTTGACCTTCGGCTCGTTCTTCGTTATCCTTGTCTGCTTGTGGCCCCTGACCTTCGGCTTGTTATTCGGTTCTCCCTTATCTTGTGCTGCTGCTTCCCCTCTTTTCCCCTTATCCTACGGGGCGTGAGCTAGGATACTCCAGGGGCCGCGACCTGGTCCCAGCCTGCAGCACAACATCCTCACCACTAGAGGCCCTGGAGAAGACCAGCTGGGTCTTAGACTCCGCGCCCTGGGGAATCTTGGCTCTAGCTTCCGTTAGGATCTCGGTTGTGCTCCTCTGGTCCAGCTTTCCACAACCACCCAGTTTCCTACCCGCAGAAGCCAGCCATAGGGTTCACTACCTCGCGGTGCACTCCTGTCCCCCTACGGTGTGCATCTGTCACCTGGCCACAGGTGACCCTGACATCCAGTAATACACTGTCTCACCCTGCTCTGCACATGCTCAGTTGCTGTCTATTCTCTGCACTGTGCCTAAAATCATATCCACCACAGGCTGATCAACTGACAGCTTTAAGATTTACTGTTGCTGAAGGGACAAGAACTGTAAAGCTTATGTCTCGGCCTTCCTCCTTCCTCTCTAACTTTGCCAGATATACAATCAATACTGGAAATTTACATATTTTTATTGAAGAAAGTAACCTGGTGCAGGACCCTTATTTTGTCCGCACCAGAATCGGATCGCATGGGTGTTCACACCCATGTGATCCGAATCTGCAAATCGTGCTGCATTTTGCAAACCGATTGCGGGGTGTCTTTGACTTAACATACACTCCGCAATCGGTTTGCATGGATGGGTTGCGATTTAGATGTGCTGCCAAATCCACAGCGAATTCGCACTGCCTCTAGTGTGAACCCAGGCTCCAACTGTCAGAATACCCAGTGACTGTATCTGATTGGATTCAGCCACTCTTTGGCTGACAGTTTTCTGCCTGGCTCCTTCGGTTTTCAAACCTAAGGATTCTGAAAGGGGAGATGGCCAATTCTTCAGGAATTGCTGAAATTTGCTCCATGTATGGCCAACACAGGCTCTCTCAGATATCAGTATAACACAAATAGAAAAATCTGAAATCAATACTTGAAAAGCAATAATTTTTTTGTAAAATGGGTGAGCTTTTCGAAGGTTTTGATAAGGCTTAAAAAACAGGAAATGCTTTTAGTTCAGGGAAGCCTATATAGGACTGCAGTCTTACAAGACCGTACACCCTATCTTTTTGAGATAGGAAATAGACAATTTATTTTTCACTTAATTTTTCTACATTTGAATA
This sequence comes from Rana muscosa, assembly GCA_029206835.1. Lineage (NCBI taxonomy): Eukaryota > Metazoa > Chordata > Amphibia > Anura > Ranidae > Rana > Rana muscosa. The sequence continues at coordinate 243,197,397 of CM055121.1, read as the reverse complement.
CTTTTTTTTAAGCTTCTGTGGACATTCCAGAACAATTGGACTTGTGCGGGATTATTGTGCCTGCATTGCCCAACCACCATCATGATGCCTTTGGCCAACTTTGACATCAGGCGTGTATGCAATGCAGGGGCGGATCCAGAGTCTAGTCTCGGGAGGGGCACTACCCGAAAATAAGGTGTTGCTTACAGAACTGAGTTTAACGTATCATACAGTGTACAGAGGTCAGTAGTAGGTAGGGCAGTGTACAGAGGTCAGTAGTAGGTTGGGCAGTGTACAGAGGTCAGTAGTAGGTTGGGCAGTGTACAGAGGTCAGTAGTAGGTAGGGCAGTGTACAGAGGTCAGTAGTGTGTTGGGCAGTGTACAGAGGTCAGTAGTATGTCGAGCAGTGTACAGATGTCAGTAGTATATAGGGCAGTGTACAGAAGTCACTAGTATGTAGAGCAGTGTACAGATGTCAGTAGTATATAGGGCAGTGTACAGAAGTCACTAGTATGTAGAGCAGTGTACAGATGTCAGTAGTATATAGGGCAGTGTACAGAGGTCAGTAGTATATAGGGCAGTGTACAGAGGTCACTAGTATGTAGAGCAGTGTACAGAGGTCAGTAGTAGGTAGGGCAGTGTCAAGAGGTCAGTAGTAGGTTGGGCAGGGTCAAGAGGTCAGTAATAGGTAGGGCAGTGTAAATAGGTTAGTAAGATGTAGAGCAGTGTACAGAGGTCAGTAGTATGTAGAGCAGTGTACAGAGGTCAGTAGTATGTAGAGCAGTGTACAGAGGTCAGTAGTAGGTAGGGCAGGGTACAGAGGTCAGTAGTATGTAGAGCAGTGTACAGAGGTCAGAAGTAGGTAGGGCAGTGTACAGAGGTCAGTAGTATGTAGAGCAGTGTACAGAGGTCAGTAGTAGGTAGGGCAGTGTACAGAGGTCAGTAGTAGGTAGGGCAGTGTACAGAGGTCAGTAGTAGGTAGGGCAGTGTACAGAGGTCAGTAGTAGGCAGGGCAGTGTACAGAGGTCAGTAGTAGGTAGGGCAGTGTACAGAGGTCAGTAGTAGGTAGGGCAGTGTACAGAGGTCAGAAGTAGGTAGGGCAGTGTACAGAGGTCAGTAGTAGGTAGGGCAGTGTACAGAGGTCAGTAGTAGGTAGGGCAGTGTACAGAGGTCAGTAGTAGGTAGGGCAGTGTACAGAGGTCAGTAGTAGGTAGGGCAGTGTACAGAGGTCAGTAGTAGGTAGGGCAGTGTACAGAGGTCAGTAGTAGGTAGGGCAGTGTACAGAGGTCAGTAATGTGTAGCCGTGCCAGATACATCAATTCTGAGCAGACAGGGGATTATAATTATAATTTATTACTGGTGCCCCCACATGGGGGATACATTATATTTTTAGTTGGATTGTTAATATTGTTTATTGCTGTGCAAAGAGTGTATTTAGAACTTTTTTTTTCTTTTAGCTGGGTAAACATTACGATGCAGTTAATCACCAACCGCAGGTGCTTATGCATCACAATGTGTTCCCTAATGTGACATGCTACAAAGCCTACCTCATCAAAAACAGCTAACTGAGAAATTGTCTTTTAAAGACAAGGAACTTTATTTGAGGTAATGAAATTGGAGATGTTGCAATAATTCTTACTTATCACAATAATGTCAGCACACTAACTGAACTCAGGAAGTGACTGAAGATAAAGCAAGTTCTGCATCTGGTAGCAGCAGAAGGTGAGATGCTGAAATATCTCTGTAGTTTTGTCTAAGATTTCTTAGTATGAGAGAACTCATAACGACATTACTAAAATGCTCTTTTTGGGTAAAGACCTACCAATAGTTCCTTTTTAATAAGAATGTGTAATTAAGTGATTGTAAACCCTTGATATATATATATTTTTTTAAAATAACATTTCATACTTACCTGCTCTGTGCAATGGTTTTGCACAGAGCAGCCCCGATCCTCCTTTTCTAGGGTCCCCCACCAGTGCTCTTGGCACCTCCCCACCGACGAGTGCCCACCATAGCAAGACACTTGCTATAGGGCTCACTCATGTGTCTATTGACACACTCAGCATGGCTTGGCCCCGCCTCCACTCCCTTCTCACTGGCTGTGATTGACTGAAGTGGGAGCCAAAGGCTCCTGCTGCTGTCTCTGAGCCAATGAGGAGTGAGAGAACTGCTGTGCTCCTGCACATCACTGGATTAAGATAGAGCTTAGGTAAGTACAAGGGGAATGGGGGAGGTGCTGCACCCTAAAGGCTTTTTATCTTTAAGTGACATTAAAGGTTCATTTAAAAAAACAAATGTGTTATACTTGCCTGTTCTGTGCAGTAGTTTTGCACAGAGCAACCCCGATCCTCCTCTTTTCGGGTCCCCCGCCGGCGCTGCTGGCGCCTCCTATTTAGCCAGTGCCCCCTACTTGCTCTGGGGGCACTAGTGCATGCTCGCTCCTAAGCCCCACTCTATGCATCCATAAGACATACAGAGACGTGGCTTGGCCTGCCCCCCTCTCCTCATTGGCTCACTGGCTGTGAATATCAGTATGGCTCCCGCTGCTGTCTCAGCCAATGAGAAATGGGAGACCCAGCGGAAGCTCAGCTCTCGTACACATCGCTGGATCGAGAGGGAGCTCAGGTGAGTATTGGAGGGGGCTGCTGCACATTGAAGATGTTTTACCTTCATGAAGGTAAACAACCTTGAGCCTTTAAAACCACTTTAAGGTCAGCAGTTCATGCCCTTCATCATGCCTGGCGTGGCTCATATGTTGTTTTTCTGCTCCAGGAAGCTATAGAAACCCTAGCACCACCTCTGGAGATGCCCAAGAACCCCAGCTCTATCTCCAGAGCTGCCCAAGAAACCACAGCACCACCCCAAAGCTGCCCAAGAAACCACAGCACCACCTTCATAGATGCCCAAGAACTTCAGCTCAACCCCCAAAGCTGTCCAAGAAACCACAGCCCCGCTTGGAAGACTTTTCCACCTCCACTCCTTTTGCTTCACCCCCACTCTCACTTCCTGGGTTTTTGCAGTATGGGGTAGCTGAACTCTTGGCTTTGAGCGTTGGGCAGACAAGATGGTTTCCTGGCAACCATTGATGCTGTCGTGGGACGAAGTCTGATGAGGAAGCTGAGACTGTTTACTGGCTTATGCCCCGTACACACGATCGGATTTTTCGTCAGGAAAACCTTGGATGGTTTTTCCGACGGAATTCCGCTCAAGCTTGGCTTGCATACACACGGTCACACAAGTTCTCTGAACTTTCGACCGTCAAGAACGCGGTGATGTACAACACTACAACGAGCCGAGAAAATTAAGTTCAATGCTTCTGAGCATGCGTCGGAATTTTGCGCGTCGGAATTGCTACAGACGATCGGAATTTCCGATGGGAATTTTTCCAGACGAAAAAATTGAGAACCTGCTCTCAATCTTTTGCTGGCGGAAATTCCGCCAGCAAAAGTCAAATGGAGCATACACACGGTCGGAATTTCCGACCAAAAGCTCACATCGGACTTTTGCTGGCGGAATTTCCGACCGTGTTTTTTCGGCATTAGAGTCCATCCACTGCCTGCTGTCAACCACAAGGGGAGTGGACCCTGAAGGGAACTAATGTCTGTAAATCCCCATCATACTTCATTACCCCCCCACCCCCTCCCCCACCATTGGGCTGACAGGTGCAGCGGTGGGGAAAAAACACAGTTGCACTGAGGGCGAGTGTCCTTATGGGTTCTCCGGTCTCTGTGCCCTTCCACATTCGGCGTGTGCCCCAGATTCATGTGCCCATCTACAAGTGACAAATGATTCCCAAAGCACTACTGGTAACTTCAGAGATCTCATAGCTCCACCAAAGCTTTTTGCAGCTCCTTTTGCCCAATTAAAGCGTGGTTTTGAGTCATCTGATAAGGGAAGAGTCTTTGCTCTGATGATTCATTGACGTCTGTAAACAAGAGATTAAAGGCGAGATAGACGACTGTATAAGATTGATTGACACTATGCCATGAGTAATAAAAGAAAGAAAAATATTTGTTTTAATTATTTTTTAGGTCCTAACAACATGTACAAAAGCACTATATATAAACACAATATGCATGCCCATTTAACTAACTGTCGATTGAATCCACTTAGTTGTTCAGTTTTTTGCTGAAGCACCGTCATCTGGTTGAACGTTTATTCAAGTCGTTACAAGAGAAAAAAAAAAAGAAATATATATATATATATTTTTTTTTACTTTGTTCAAGCACAGTTCACTTCCAACAGTGATGAAGAAATCAGTTTGCATATTGACCCCAGCTCTACCTCTGCTCACCACATAGCCAGAGGAGTCAAATCACTCTCAAAAATAAATATTTGTATCAGTACGGGTATGTAAAGGATGTATAAACCAGGAGGAGGTGAGAACTTTTCACTTTCAGCTGTGCATTCCCCTCTAGTAACAAACAACAACTACAGATATATTTATAAAGTAGTGAATGTGACTTTCAGCAAACATTCATTGGTGGTGAATCAATAACTGCCATTTAAAGCGTGAAGATGTCTGGTGAATAGAGGTCGACCAATATGGGTTTTTCTCTGGCCGATGCCGATATTTCTCAATTGGGGTGGCCGATGGCCGATACATGTTGCCGATTTTTGCGGCCGATATTTTAGGCCGGTTTTTTTATTTTTCCTTCATCTCATAAAAATCTAGGGTGGAGAGGTGGGGAGGAGGTTATTGTTTAGGGTGGAGAGGTAGGGTGCAGCCTATCAGTGTCCATCAGTGCCACCTCATTGGTGCCCACCAGTGCCACCTCATTGGTGTCCATCAGTGCCACCTCATCGTTGCCCATCAGTGCAGCCCACCATTGCCAAGCTCCCCAGTGCCCACCAGTGCCAAGCTCACCAGTGCCAAACTCATCAGTGCCCACCAGTGCCAAGCTCACCAGTGCCAAGCTCATCAGTGTCCACCAGTGCCAAGCTCATCAGTGCCCACCAGTGCCAATGTCATCAGTGCCAAACTCATCAGTGCCAAGCTCATCAGTGCCCAGCTCACCAGTGCCCTGCCCACCAGTGCCAAGCTCACCAGTGCCCTCCAGTGCCAAGCTCATCAGTGCCCACCAGTGCCAAGCTGTCATTCACTGCCACCTCATCAGTGCCCACCAGCGGAGCTCTCCCGGCTCCGTTCTGTCCCCTCGCATGGCCAAAGACTAATCCATTCGTCCCCTGACGTGCTGCGTGCCCTGCCTCCAGACTACAAACCCCAGAATGCAGCGCGGCCGGGAACAGCCAATCAGCGGCCGCCGCTGCCGACTTCCTCCACTGGGGAAAAAAAAAAGTCAGCAGGCAGCAGCCATGATAGCAGCCGTTTAGAATAGACGGTGGGCGGCCGGGGGGGGGGGGGGATTTCCACCCAGCACGCCCCTGCCTCAGATCTTAAACAATCGTCCTCTTTCTACATAATAATCGGCTGATGCCGTTTTCTTTAAAAAGGCTAAATATCGGCCGATATATCGGTCGACCTCTACTGGTGAATGTCAGATCAACTGCTGTGTGTGTGTGTGTGTATATATATATATATATATATATATGTGTATATGGCCCCTTAAAATGAGGTTACAGAATGATGAAATAGGACCTGGGCTCTGCTTAGGGAATTCCCCTTCCATATTTTGACTGAAGACTTAGTGACGCGCTTAAAAAGATCTAGTTTTAACCAATATAAATATATATTTTTTTATGAATTTTGGAGTTGAGAAGGGTAGGGAGGTGGGAAGTAAGGGTCACCCTGTAATAAACACCAAAGTAAGCAGACAAACATACACATTTAAGGTCACACAGAGAACACTATAACCAGACCAATCGGTTGAACACATCTCATTTATATATTACACAAAGGGGGAGAAAAGGGTTTGGGGTTTTTGTTTTTATCTCTTGGGAACTGATAAGGTTAAGGAGAAGGAAGGGAAGGATCGCCTCATACACTAAAGTAAGTAGACAATAAATATATACACTCAAGATAATACGGAGAGTACAATAATCAGACCGAGTGGTCTGAGCACATTATATTCACATATTATAAATATGGGGGAGGGTGGTTTTTTTTGGGCGTCGGGCAAGAGGGGAGAGGATTAAAATGGCGGAGGTGGAGGCACCCACTACATATTATGTGAGAATATGGATTGTAATATGTCTTGTTTATGTTATATGTAAAGAAAATTTCTAATAAAATCGGAATTATTCAAAAAAATATATAAAGATGCCTTTATTTTTTCTTGCTGCACGCATACCTGTCATTTTTTAAAGTGAACCTCCAGCCGAAATGTTTTTTTAAATGGAGTAGGAGATTGGTGAAAACCTCTGTTGGGTTTCTATTGCCGTGGCCCTCACTTCTTGTCTGTGACCACCTGTCACTAAAACAGATTGTGAGAAGCAATTTTCCTTAGTGGGTACATAGCAATAAAAACACTCTAAGGTCTACTTTTCCCCCTTAGGCTCGGGTCACGCTAGTTGCGACTTTGCAGTGCAGCTTTCGTGTGACTTTAATGCAACTTGCTTTTTGGTCCTTCCCCAGGATTAAATGTTTTTGGAACGCCGTAGTGCATTATGCTACCACTAAACCAAAAACTAGAGACAGGTCTGACTATATAGGTCAAGCATTTAGTCTTATATAAAATCATAAATTTTATTATACATACTTTTTAAAAAACAGTAAATTCTATAAAAACAGGTATCATGGTGCTTATCAGATTACCTGTACATATAAAGCAATTGTCATAATTTTGCTAGATAATTCCAATGGTAAAAAGTCTTCATGTGTCAGCACGTTTCGCCAAGATTTCGCTTCATCAGTTCTTAAGAATACAATACAGAAATCCTCTAAAGAGATCATCATCCAGATATCATTATTTTCATCTGGTGATTCCCTGCACCATAAGAACAATTAAAGTGGCTGTTTCATCTCTTAATTGTTTGTTTTTACAGGTGGCGGGAGGGGATGTCCACCCCCGACCCACTTCCCGCCACCCTTTGGTGCTTCTACGTTCTTGCTCCTGCGATCGGCGAGCCGGAGAATGAGCACACCGGTCGTGAAAGTTTACCATAGAGCTGACCGAGGACCAGATGGTGGTCCCCGGTCATCTCTATGACTCTCGGAGGCCAGGCACGACATTGGGACGTCACATCCAACCCCGGAAGTTGTAGATCCAGACCAGCACAGGAACTTCCGGGTGATTACAATGACTTATTTCCGGGTCAGAAGTCTCTTTTTCCTTTAACCTGAGGATATTGGGAGAGCATTCTTTGGATCAATCATATTTTGGAGGTGGAGGACGATCGGATGACTCAGTGTTTCAGTGCCTGATAAACTCAACCTTCTGGTGAGTATAAACCCGAAAGGGGAGTGTGACACACGGTGGAAGCAACTTGCAGTGGAGAGCACATCATAGCCTAGAAGCACTTGTGGGTTTTATTGGACTCTGCCACATCTTCTATCCTCCAGATATTTCTCTTATGAACTACCATAAGAAAGAGTGGTCACGTCAGAGGAGTGACAATTAGCGCTGCTTTAGTAATTCACAAGACTTATTTTAAGGACTTGTTGTTTTACTATTTTGTTTTATGAATGTGCATTTATTGCTTTTAAAGCGGCTGCTGAATTTAAAATGTTTGATATTTTAAATGACAATAGTAACATTATGGTCGTTTATTAATCTGTTATAATTAGTTTGTATATTCCATACCCCCGAGATAGTGAGAGAAGGCCAGGAACTTCACTATTCTGTATACACTGCGTTTTTTTCGACTGGAAAGCTTGAGATTGATTTTTTGGTTTTTTATCTCAGGCTTTCCAGCCTAGAGGAGAGATGTGGGGTCTTATAGACCCCACATCTCTTCATAAAGAGGACCTGTCACGCCCTATTCCTATTACAAGGGATGTTTACATTTGCTATAGGAATAAAAGTGATCAAAAAGTAAAATAAATTAATAAAAGGGAAAGTGAAAATAAATAAAAAAGCAAATAAACAATAAAAAAAAAATTTAAGCGCCCCCGTCCGTGTGCTCGCACACAGAAGCGAACGCATACGTAGGTCGCGCCCGCATATGTAAACGACATTCAAAGCACACATGTGAGGTATCGCCGTGAACGTTAGAATGAGAGCAATAATTCTAGCACAAGACCTCCTCTGTAACTCTAAACTGGTAACCCGTAAAAAAGCGTTGCCTATGGAGATTTTTATGTACCGAAGTTTGGTGCCATTCCACGAATGTGTGTGCAATTTTAAAGCATGACATGTTAGGTATCTATTTACTTGGTGCAACATCATCTTTCACATTATACAAAAAAAATGTGCTAACTTTTAGTGTCTTGTTTGTGCTAACACTTTTACCGCGTACACACACTCGGAATTTCCGACAACAAATGTTTGATGGGAGCTTGTTGTCGTGTGTAGGCTCCATCGGACATTTGCTGTCGGAATTTCCGATAACAAAAATTTGAGAGCAGGTTCTCAAATTTCCCAACAAAACTTGTTGTCTGAAATTCCGAGCGTGCGTACACAATTCCGACGCACAAAAATCCACGCATGATCGGAATCAAACTGGCTGTTGAACTTAATTTTTCTCGGCTTGTCGTACGTGTTGTACGTCACCGTGTTCTTGACGTTCGCAATTTCCGACAACATTTGTGTGGCCGTGTGTATGTAGGACAAGTTTGAGCCAACATCTGTTTTGTTGTCGGAATGTCCGATCGTCCGTACGCGGCATTAGAGTGTTATTCTTCCAAAAGTTGCAAACATTGCCGTGCAAATACCGTATGACATAAAAAGATGCCATTTTATTCCTTAGGGTCCTGAGTAATTTTCTAGCAAAAAATAAATAAAAAATGATTTTTACATGTAGAAGAGAAGTGTCAGAATTGGCTTGGGAGGCAAGTGGTTAAATGTTAACATGTTTGGTATCTATTTACTTGACGCAACATAATCCTAAATATTTTACCAAAAAATTGGGTATTATCTTGTGTTTGTGTGCACTAAAACTGATTTTAGGTTTATTTTTTCTTGCCTGGCTTAAAAAATTGGAACTACCAGCATTTTAGTCTCCAGGGCCCCTGTATTCACAAAATATATAATGTTTGGGGGTTCTAAGTAATGGATTGTCCTTGAGAAAAAAGAACTTCAACCAAGTAGCTGTTAAAATATCTGAGAATAATTGCTTCAACTGTCTTTGGTTTCCTGACTTTGTAGTGGGAGATATGCTAATGAGCAGATCAGTGACTCGCTCCCTCTCTATTTCCTGAGAGATTGATGTCAGTGCCGCCCTGTTGTGAGTCAGGCATAATGACAGCGGATCAGTGAAATCAGTGAGTGCAGTGAGCATCCTAGATATAATAATTCTATCTGTTGATATGTGGTGGAGTCAGAGCTATCAGAACATTTAGTGTTCACTGCAGTGCATGTAAATGAGTCAGCCTGATGGAGGCTTATGTACTATGAAAGATTTATAGCTCAGTGCTCTTCTAAAGGAGTGCTGGGGATGCTGGATTTAAAGTGGTATTAAACCCAAAAGCAAACTTTTATTATATTGCAATTTACCATTTCTTAGATGCGATGGCTGCCTTCAATTTCTTTTATAGGCTTTCTTTCTTTTATTTTCATCTGGTGATCTAGCCAGAAAGTCTTGTTTTTCAAAAGCACAAGCTCTCCAGCAGAATGTATCAGTTTACATAGATGAGACCGGTGGCGGAACTACCAGGGTCACAGCAGTCGCACTTGCGACCAGGCCCTGGCGTTCCGCCACTGGGGGGGGGGGGGCAAAAGCCAGGTCTGTGGATCCACTGCAGGGTTACTGGCTGCAATTGTAAGCGTAGGGTGTCTGTTGCACTCTCTCTTACACAGGGGAGAGAGAGCTAGATCTACTCCTCCTGCCCCTGTCCTCCTGTGTGTGCCCACGGCCCTGCCCACACTCCAATCTCCAGCAGCGCTGTGCTCAGAAAGGGGAAGCCCAGCAGCCAGGAACAGCATGGAGAATGCTGAGGATATGCAGACTGCATGAGCCTCCTTCCTTCTTGGGGTGCGTGAGTTCACCATCCATCCATTCATCCTCTCCCTTCTCTCTCCTGCTGATTTAATACAATAATGTAAGAGGATCTCATATTTAAGGGGTGCTCCGCAGACTCTGATGTAAAGGGGGCTTTGGTAAGCAGAGACCCCCTTACATCAGAGTTCCCCTTTACACCAGAGTCCACAGCATTCCCCCTTACATCAGAGCACCCCCTTAAATCAGGTTTCCCAGAGCACCCCTTACACCAGAATTCCCCTTTACATTGGAATCCACAGAGCTCCCCCTTACAGGGAAATTCTGTGGACTCTGATGTAAGGGGGCTCAGGGGACCCTGATGTAAGGGGGCTCAGGGGACCCTGATGTAAGGGGGCTCAGGGGACCCTGATGTAAGGGGGCTCAGGGGACCCTGATGTAAGGGGGGCTCTGTGGACCCAGATGTAAGGGGGGCTCTGTGGACTGCTGTGATGTAAGGGGGGCTCCGCGGACAGTGATGTAAGGGGGGCTCTGTGGACTGTGATGTAAGGGAAACTCTGCTGAATCTGATGTAAGGGGGCTCTGTGGACTGTGATGTAAAGAGAGCTCTGCGGACTGTGATGAAAAGGGGGCTGTGCGGACTGTGATGTAAAGGGGGCTGTGCGGACTGTGATGTAAGAGGGGGGCTCTGCAGGCTCTGATGTAAGAGGGGGCTCTGCAGGCTCTGATGTAAGAGGGGGGCTCTGCAGGCTCTGATGTAAGAGGGGGGCTCTGCAGGCTCTGATGTAAGAGGGGGGCTCTGCAGGCTCTGATGTAAGAGGGGGGCTCTGCAGGCTCTGATGTAAGAGGGGGGCTCTGCAGGCTCTGATGTAAGAGGGGGGCTCTGCAGGCTCTGATGTAAGAGAGGGGCTCTGTGGAGTCTGATGTAAGAGGGGGCTCTGTGGAGTCTGATGTAAGAGGGGGCTCTGTGGAGTCTGATGTAAGAGGGGGCTCTGTGGAGTCTGATATAAGAGGGGGCTCTGTGGAGTCTGATGCAAGAGGGGGCTCTGTGGAGTCTGATGCAAGAGGGGGCTCTGTGGAGTCTGATGCAAGAGGGGGCTCTGTGGAGTCTGATGCAAGAGGGGGCTCTGTGGAGTCTGATGCAAGAGGGGGCTCTGTGGAGTCTGATGTAAGAGGGGGCTCTGTGGAGTCTGATGTAAGAGGGGGCTCTGTGGAGTCTGATGTAAGAGGGGGCTCTGTGGAGTCTGATGTAAGAGGGGGCTCTGTGGAGTCTGATGTAAGAGGGGGCTCTGTGGAGTCTGATGTAAGAGGGGGCTCTGTGGAGTCTGATGTAAGAGGGGGCTCTGTGGAGTCTGATGTAAGAGGGGGCTCTGTGGAGTCTGATGTAAGAGGGGGCTCTGTGGAGTCTGATGTAAGGGGGGGCTCTGTGGAGTCTGATGTAAGGGGGGGGCTCTGTGGAGTCTGATGTAAGGGGGGGCTCTGTGGAGTCTGATGTAAGGGGGGGCTCTGTGGAGTCTGATGTAAGGGGGGGCTCTGTGGAGTCTGATGTAAGGGGGGGGGCTCTGTGGAGTCTGATGTAAGGGGAGCTCTGCAGACTCTGATGTAAGGGGGCACGGCAAAATCTGATGTAAGAGTGGGACTCTGCGGAGTTTGATGTAAGGGGGGCACTGATGGGCATTGATAGGTGGCACTGATATGCACTGGCAGGTGGCACTGGTGGGCACAGATGAGGCGGCGGTGGCTCTCGCTGTTTCCGCTGGCCCTTTGACAGAAGTAAGTGTAGCGCCCTGCTCCTGTTGGGTAGGCGCTATGTGTTAAATTTAGTTATCTGAGTTGTAGTTCAGCTCAGAAAGAATTATGCTAAATTGTTGGCTCTGTTTCAGTCTAGCTGGGCTGCGCGTTTTCCACCTGACAGTAGGTGTCACTGTCACCACGGGCCAGGGTTGGAAATGCAGCAGGCAAGGTGTATTGGGAATTCCTTTCCCAGAAGTGGCTCAGGGGGCGTGGTCAACCCGCTGTGCATTCTGGGAGGGGGCACTTAAGAGGCAGAGACTGCTTTGTCGGGGTTAGTTGCCGGATCCTGACCTGAGGGCCCTCCCGGCCTCAGGGATGCGCGAGCCATTTTCGGCCTTGGGGCCTGCTGGCCCGAGGCTCTGCTACTGAGAAGTAGGCCCAGGAGTTTCTGTGGTCTACTAGTCCAGGGATGGTTCTACGCGGTCTGGCCTGCAGGAAGAAGCGGAACAATTGGGGACTCAATTGAAGGACGCATCCTGGCCAGTTTGACTCACGGTGCTGCTGGATGGCTGAAAGATTCTGGCACTGTGAGCTGTGTACTTTTGAAGGAACTTTTTGCAAAGTGTCAGTGTGGTTACACGATCTTGTGGTGGAAGATTGTGGAATGACGCAACGGCACTCATCAAGTCTGTGGCAGAGACTTTGAACGAGCTTCACACCGGTTGCTAGGCCAGTGAGAGTAGGCCTATCCGGTGGTTGCTGAATCCAGCGTGGAACCGATTTGTCCTCTGGTTCTGAGATTGTGCCCGTGATCCGCAAAGCAAAGTACCTGAAACTCCCCTATCCCTCTATCCCTCTGTTGGAACTGGTAAAGTGTTGGTGTGAACATTCATATAGGCTCTTCAAGAAGGATCCCTGACACGAGTGCGGTGAACAGAAAACGGTAACGGTAGGCCCAAAACTTTAAACCAGCAGCTCCTACGGGGGTAGTGCTACATAGGTGATCCGCTTTTATTTCTGCTCACACTGTCAGCGTGAGCAAAAAAATAGCCGATTACCGATCTTTTGTTTACATCACGTGATCAGCTGTCTCATTGACTCTGCGATCACAGAGTGTGCCCCGCAGGGGGCACACAGGCAGCTCATGTTTCGGCAGGACGTCCATTGACGCCCTCCCGACAATTAAGGCCCGGGCTGTAGCCGTCATTTGGCTATAGCATGGGCGGGAAGTGGTTAATAATTACCAATACTTGTGTGCATGTTATTAGGCCAAAATCACCAGGGTATGTAAACTTTTGATCAGGGTCATTTGGGTAGTTTCTGTTGTGATTATAATTTAAAAAGAGTAAACACAGTTGATTGATAATAAATGGCTTCGGACAAACACTAACCATGAGTGAAATAATTTTTTTTGTGTTATCATTCATATTCTCTGAAAAATAGCCAAGAAATCATAAATTCTGCCAGGGTATGTAAACTTATGAGCACAACTGTATTTGTGGGAAAATAATGACATAAATTTTATTTGGGTACAGTGTCACACGACCGCGCAATTGTCAGTTAAATTAACGCAGTGCCTTATCGTAAAAAATGGCCTGGTCGCGAAGGGGGGTAAATTTGTCGGAGGTCAAGTCGCTAATAAACAATTTTTGGGGTACTCAAAATTTGGGGGGGGGGGGGGAGGGATCCACATCAGGCAATCAGATACCACGATTCATCCAGGAGATTGATGTTTATTGTTGGCATCAAACTGATTTTTTTCCCCTATTCATAAAGCAGCTTGTCTGAGTTGGTTTAGGCCAACTTTCGTTTCACGTAATGCACCCTGGTTTAAAGCTTTTTATTTTATTTTTGTTCATACAGTCAGATATGCTCAATTTAGCAAAGCTTGCAGACGATGTGAAAGTCCCATCATAGCACACTTCGGGGGTGAGTCATGTGGAAACAGGACATAACAATGTAAATGAGTGTTCGGTAAAGGAGCAGTATCAAAGAATGCAGAAACCTAAGAATTCGAAGACTAGCTCCGGTTTCTTAATTGATTGCTGGGCCTTTGCCAGGGCAAGAAAAATTATAACTCCTTTTTTTATCTGAACAATGAGAAGTTTATTATGCTTCAAATAATCATACAACAGGGTACTGCTGGGAGAACTTCAGAACAAAGCCGGCGCTTGAAATAAATAAAAGGTCTGGTATGTAAATATTTTACAAACTTTATAAAAAAAAAAATTCCTTCCCCCTAGCAAAGCAGCATTGCCCTGCCAGCTTGGTCCCAGTGAAGCGTTCAGCCACACTGAGTAACTGATTGTACTAAGGCCAAAGCCAGAGGTCAGCCTTCACAATGCCAGAGGTCTCCTCCATAACGTTTGGGCTGGTTGTTTTGTTGTGGTGCCAGCCCTAGATAAGGCTTCGGCAAAGGCTGGTTCAGACAGCCAGTTTAGCCAGTTTGAGTCTAACGAGGAACGTTAATTGGGCTGCGTGGTGTCTTGCCAGGTAGTCTCTGAGGCGGGTTCAGAAGTTTTATGGTTCGTTATTGCTTCACTGTGATGGGCAGCAGTGTTTTGTGAGACTAAAAACATGTCCATTGTGGTCGCTACAATAGGGTGTCCTCATATGCAAACTTCTGTCTACATCAGGTACCCAACAGAGGCCTACATTGTTTTGCCAACAAGTGACACTGCCACTCTCAATTCTACAGAATCAGGGTCAGATTTATACAGTAGAGCAATCTAACATTGGAGATGTTCTGACAGGAGGAAATTAAACAGTGAAGCCTAGATCGGCTTTCGGCTACAGTAACCCAGAAATGATGACCATCACTTCTAGTTTATCCAGATGTCAACAGCACAATTTTCAAAAAACAAAAGCATTTGAAAACACTGATCTTGGTGTGATTGAATGCTTTTAAGAGCAGAGGAGGCATATGGGGTCTTATAGACACCAGATCTCTCCATAAAGAGTACCTGTCCCCATGCCTATTGCTGTCACAAGGGATGATTACATTCCTTGTGACAGCAATAAAAGTGCTAAAAAAATAAATAAAAAATTAAAGCAGCAATGTAATTATATATATATATATAATTTAAAGTGCTCCCGTCACTTTGTGCTCATGCGCAAAGGCGAACAGAAGCGTTGGCCCTGCAACACACGCAAACAGCAAAGTCAGGTATCACTGCGAACGCCCAATCACAGGCAGTAATTCTAGCTTTAGACCTCCTTTGTAAACCTAATAAGAGAGGGGAAACAAGTGGTTACCCATCACATGGGAATGAGACAGAATAAGGGATTAGGATTAAAGTTTTTTAATAAAATAAATCACAGGCATGTGCAACTTTTTAAAATTTGACATGTTTGGTTTCTATTTACTCGGTGTAACATCATCTTTTATATTTTACAAAAAAGTTGGTTATGTATTGTGTTTTTTCGCATTAAAGTTCAAAACTGTGTATTTTTTTCCCAAAGATTTTGCGTTCGAGAAACCGCTGTGCAAATACCCTGTGACATACAAACTTGCAAAACCCACCAATTCATTCACTACGGCCTTTGCTTTAAAAAAAATATATATAATGTTTGTGGGTTCTAAAAAATACTGTTTGTTGCATGTAAACAAAAGGTGCCAGAAAAGGCCTGGTCTGGAAGTGGTTATAGAAGTATGCAGAATGGGATACTTAAGGGGAATGTCTATTACCTGGGTTCTCTGAAGCTTTCACTGGTTCCTCTCTTGGGCCTTAACCAAATGTAAGGTACAGTAGTGATCTGGAGGTCAACAGGAGAAACCAGTGAAAGCCACAGGGGACCACAGAGATCATCACTCCTAGACATGTACGTTTCAGTGCCGAATTCAGTGGAAAACTCCTCAGTGTCGGGGCGGCATGGGTAGTAGGAAAGGTGAGTATGTCCTATCTTCTTTTACAGGAATGACCAAGTAGAAAATTCTTTGTATAGCATCAGGATTCCTTTAAAAGTCACCGTTGGCTGTTCCCATATTTCTTTTCTCAAAGGTTCATGTTTACCTGCATGCTTCTGAACCGAAGAAGAGAAAATCCATTGAGAATCAGTAAACATGCTGATAATGACTTGGTTAGGAATGAACTTGGGACCACAGGGAGCACCTACTACATCACCATACTGCCTATTGCTGCAGTTCTTGGGAATGATACGTCTATGGGCCTTCTAGTGATTGTGAGATAGAAAATTTGACTTTGCCGTTAAACTCTACTTTTAGTTTAAAAACTCCAGTTTTAACCTTGATAATTTTTATAGTCCCAATTATCGCTGTGGAGGTACAGATCTTCTTCACTTTCTATCTAAACCCAAGAGATGACCTTGTTTCATCTGCTTCCAACGGAAATGTAGCAGATCACTTTATGAGTCTGTATCTATTATTGAGATCTACAGAAAATTCTAATTAAACTCAGCTTATAAATAATGGATTCTTTCCCTTTATCAGACACTAGGGATGAACTGTGAAAGGTTCACAGACGGACGAAAAGTATCT
Source organism: Rana muscosa (assembly GCA_029206835.1). Taxonomy (NCBI): domain Eukaryota; kingdom Metazoa; phylum Chordata; class Amphibia; order Anura; family Ranidae; genus Rana; species Rana muscosa. Next base: position 243,181,190 of record CM055121.1, on the reverse strand, counting down.
TAAAATAAAACTGAAGATCCAGCAGGAAATTGCAGATCTCTGAGAAAGAAACTGGGGTCACGAAGGAGGGAGCGGGAGAGGGGCCATGCGAATGTCAGACGCTACAGTGTCAAAGAACATAGGCGTTTAGACCAGTAGGATACACAGCTTGTTTAATTTTCCATGACATCCCCAGTGGAAATAAACACGATTTAGCATGAAGGGAATGTAATTTAGCAAATGTATCCTATCCTGGTCTTTTGGGATACTTCTGCTGATTCTGCATTTTGTGGATAATCACCCCATCTGATAAAACTGCAAAATACTTTTGGCTGGAGTCCACATCCCGACTGTCCCATGTAGGTCACAAAGTGACTAGGCAGACAGGAACAAACTGGGTTCCATGCATAGTATCCAAAGGTTGAATACTTTGTTGCTTATGGTCATATATAGCTCTCCCTCTCATTCTACCATGTTAATGTGAATAGAGAATATGTGGGCTCCAAGAACAATTTTTCAATTAAAAAACCTTTACACCTGATGAGGTTCATAGGTCTCCTTTCTTTTATTCATGCTCAGCAGCAGCATATCTATCCCTGTAAGCCATGTTGGCTTTTCTATAACCAGTAAATGTCTAATCATAAATAATGCCTAAAATTACCTGTCACCACTCCAGACTCCAATCATTATGCGGAGAGGAGAATTGAGCCATGAAGTCTTTTGTGGGGAAGGTTGTCATGTGGCCCCTGTAAGCCAACCAGTGGCTCTGCCTGAAAATACATATTGACTATACCCCATATGGACCAACCTCATCTCGAGATGGCGCCCAAATCATCAACTCAGACTCCACAAGACATGTTGCTCTGTAGCTCCCTTGTTGCCTCCTTCCAGGGGTAGCACAGTAATGTAGTGGTTAGCACTTTCAACTAGCAGAAAAAAGGGTTGCTGTTTCAAATCCCGACCACGACACCATCTGCCTGGAGTTTGCATGTTCTCCCTGTGTCTGCGTGGGTTTCCTCCGGGTACTCCGGTTTCCTCCCACACTCCAAAGACATGCTGGTAGGTTAATTGGATCTTGTCCAAATTGGGCCAGTATATATGTGTACATATATGTGTACGAATGTGTGTCCCAAGCACGTTGAGATCCTACGGGGTTAATGACCGCACCAGCCAAGCAGACACTGGCTGCAAAAAGCACCTTGAGCACATTTGTAGCGCTATACAAGTCATTCATTCATTCATTCATGCATGCTCACCTACTGGACTTCACCAGAACTTTTCCCATCCTCTGGAACTCCCTTTCCCCAGCATGTCTGGTTAGCTCCTACCCTGTCCACCTTAAGACGATGCTTGAAAGCTCAGCCTAACAAACCCCCCCCCCCCCCCCCATTTTCTAAAAATTGTATTTGGGTCACCTCCATCAAATCATCCCCTGAGGTTATTACCTTTTTATTCCACCTCCCCCTCCCTTTAGATTGTAAGGTTAGCAGAGTCCTCCTATTCCTTCTGTAGTGATATGTATTGTAATTGTACTGTCCCCCCTTTATATTGTAAAGCACTGTGCAAACTGTTGGCACTATATATATCCTGTATAATAATTCTTGACTGTTGACAGCAGCCATTTGACTCCCTAGGCAATATGCACATATGTAGATTGTTTCTTTAGCAGAATATGGTCATTTGCTTTGAGGTAGAAGTTCATCCAAAACCTAACCGACGCTACATCTACTGGCAGCCACATTCTAAAACTAATCTATCTAACTCTGTAAGGAAGAAATCGCTATACATACCTTTTCCAAAGCTGATCTGGTCTGGTCTCCAGCGGCAGAAGCTCTGTGCAGGAGAGAAACAAAAACAGCTGGGAAAGGCCTGGGAAGTGAGGTCACTCATAGTTACTATAGGGCTTCCGTTGTCAGCTGCCTCTCCTGCACATGTCTACACACTGAAGCTGCCGCTGACAGCTCAGCGTGGGACCATACCGGAGTGGCTGCAGAAAAGGCATGTATAGCGATTTCTTCTCTACAGGGCTAGATAGATTTGTTTTTGAATGTGGCTGCCAGTAGATTTACAGTTAATTAGGTTTTGGGTGAACTTTTACTTTAAGTCAGTCTAAGCAAACCTGTATTGGTAAAGAGGAACAGTAAAGCACAATAAATGTTCAGAACTATCAAGCAGGAAGTGCAGTGCATGCAATAAGCAAATACAGTGGATATAAAAAGTCTACACACCCCTGATAAAATGTTAGGTTTCTGTGATGTCAAAAAAGATAAATCATTTCAGAACATTTAAAACCTTTGTGACCTATAAGCTGTACAAATCAATTTAAAAACACAAACTGAAATCGTTTGGGGGGGGCATAAAAATAAAAAAATAAAATAATGTGGTTGCATAAGTGTGCACACCCTCTTATAACTGGGGATGTAGCTGTATTCAAACATAAGCATCACTTTCAAACTCATGTTAAATAGGAGTCAGAGTACACAACAGCCATCATTTAAAGTGCTTCTGATTAACCCCAAATAAAGTTCAGCTGTTCTAGTAGGTCTTTCATGACATTTTCTTAGTCGCATCCTACCCCAAAAGCCATGGTCCGCAAAGGGCTTCCAAAGCATCAGAGGAATCTCATTGTTATAAGGTATCAGTCTGGAGAAGGGTACAAAAGAATTTCCAAGGCATTGGATATATCATGGAACACAGTGAAGACAGTCATCATCAAGTGGAGAAAATATGGCACAACAGTGACATTACCAAGAACTGGACGTCCCTCCAAAATTGATAAAAAGACGAGAAGAAAACTGGTCAGGGAGGCTGCCAAGAGGCCTACAGCAACATTAAAGGAGCTGCAGGAATATCTGGCAAGTACTGGATGTGTGATGAATAAGCGCACCTGTTATGCCGCGTACACACGATCGATTTTCTCGACGGTGAAAACGGCGTCGAGAAAATCGACGGGAAAAATGAGGGAACGGCTTGGTTCCCTACACACGTCCGTTTTTCCCGACATTTTTCTCTTTGTCGAGAAAAACGACCGTGTGTGGGCTCCGCGGCAATGTTTCCCTATGGGAAAACTGCCGCGGAAAAAACGACGGGAATCACGACGAGAAAAATTAGAGCATGTTCTAATTTTTCTCGTCGTGATTCATGCCGTTTTTCCCGTCAAGAAAAAACGACAAAAAGCCCACAGACGATCGTTTTTCTCGTCCAAAGGAAAAAATTTAATTTTTCCCGACAGAAAAAATGTAATTTTCCCGACGGGAAAGATGATCGTGTGTACGCGGCATTAGTGTGTGAAACTAGTCTACCTGCCTGTCTGTAACACTTGGGATGTTTGGACATTAAAGAATTTTGATTGATCTTGGAGTGCAGCCATCTCTTTCATTGTTGGTTGTTTGCGGAGGTGAGCCGGGGTGGGCACCCGTGAAATCATCAGGCTTCCCATCTCACCTGGAGCAGCGAGTTCTTTTGTTTGGATATACTGGATGTGTGGTACATGTGACAACAATCTCCCGTATTCTTCATATGTCTGGGCTATGGGGTAGAGTGGCAAGACCGAAGGCTTTTCTTATGAAGAAAAACATCAAGTCTGGCTAAATTTTGCAAAAACACATCTGAAGTTTCCCAAAAGCATGTTGGAAAATGTGTTGTGGTCTGATAAAACCAAGGTTGAACTTTTTGGCCATAATTCCAAAAGATATGTTTGGCGTAAAAACAACATGGAACATCACCAAAAGAACACCATACCCACGGTGAAGCATGGTGGTGGCAGCATCATGCTTTTGGGCTGTTTTTCTTCAGCTGGAACAGGGCCTTAGCCAAGTTAGAGGGAATTTTTTTCTATTATTATTTATTTCTTTTTTAAATCTTTTTATTATTATTTTCAGCATATCAAAAAAATTCAAAATATTATCTTGAAACCTATACAATGTAATTTCTCGTATTAGCTCCCGTCCTCTCCCCTCCGATAGCAAACTAGAGGGAGGAGGGCAGGAGCAACTCGGAAAAAAAAAAAAACATAGAAGAACAAACAAAGGGAAGAAAAAAAAATCTAAGGAAAGAGAAAGAAAGGGGAGGTTAGGGGAGAACCTACAACAAATATATATATATATATATATATATATATATATATATATATATATATATATATACACATATATATATATATATATATAACTGTCGGGAGGGTACAAAAAACAATAAGATTAATCAATATTAATAAATCATATTCTGATTTACTATCAGAGTCTGAAATTATTTCATAATATAACTTAGTTTTCTTAAATTCAAACCATTTTGCCTATATCTTAAGAAAGTTCCTGGTCAGCCCTTTATTTCTACAGGTTATTTCTTCCATTAGGCGGAGCTCATTCACTCTTTGTAACCATTGTAAAATAGTAGGCGTTAAACATTTCCCTCAATGTAGTGGAATCAAAGATTTACAAGCGTAACAAATATGGGGTCGTGGGCATCTTGTATTGCTCTTTTGTTTCGTTCGTACAATGAAGTAAAAAAATTATTGGTTCAGGTTTAATTACTCGGCCCAGTATAAGAGAGATCCCCTTGGCCACTTCTTCCCAAAATGGGCAGAACCACCATATATGCCCATGTGTAGCTCGCTCTCTGCATTACCTCCAACACAGTCGAATCAGACATTGCATGTAATTTTACTGGTGTATAATGCCATTGAGATAGGAGTTTAAAGTTTACCTCCATCATTCTACTCGAGGTGGCGGACATGTAAGAAAATTGTGTGTGTATGTATATGTATATGTGTATATATATATATATATATTGTATATAATCTTATCTTTTTATTTTTGTTTATCTGTAAGTGTAATTTGTAAGTCTTTTTCCCACCGGCCTATATCTAATCGGAGTACCCAGGGTATTGCAGGGTCATCAAAGCTTTGAAAAAAAGTGAAATGCAATGTTGTGGTTGGTCTTTATATTGCATAAATGTTTCAATAGGATTAAAAAAATTTAACAAACTAATGGGTTGCAGGAGATTCCGTATAAATTGAGACAGCTGTACGTATCTCGACTGGTCCATAAATGTTGGTTGATCTGCACCACATAAGGACTTAATTGATTTTATTTTTGAGTCTTTTAATGCATGGTGTAATAGCGGTGTTACCTCTGGAAACCATGATTCAAAGCCCTTATTAAGTGCTCCCGGCATAAAATATTCATGTTTCAGCAAGGGAATTAGTGGGGAATTGTATTCCTAACCAAATTGAGTATGCAGGGAGTCCCATATTGTCAGGGTTGATTTGGTCAGGGGAGATATTGTGGACACCAGCCCTCTCAAGCCTCGTACACACGGCCGAGAATCTTGTCAGGAAAAAACTCGTTGTTTTTCTTGACGAGATTCTTGGACAAGAAACTTGTCCCGGCCGAGTGTACACACGATCCATTCAAAGAACCCGCGGTTCTTTGAATGGAGCGAACGCGGTGACATCATCGACTACGACGAACGTGCGCTCGTCACATTCGATGCCGTCGCCGCCATCTTGCTACACCCTACCTATGCCTAGGAAGCTACCGCGCATGTGTCAAAGTCATTTCGAGCATGCGCAGGTTTCCACGGCGAAAGGTAAGTGTACACACACACTTTTCTCGTCGAGAAACATGCTGACTAGAATCTCGACGAGAAAATAGAGAGCAGGTTCTCTATTTTTCTCGTCGAGATTCTTGACGGTTTTCTTGACGAGAAACCTGATAGCCGCGTACACACGACCGATTTACTCGGCAAGAAAGCTCTGCCAGCAAGTTGTCGTTTTTCGACGAGAAACTCGGTCGTGTGTACGAGGCTTAAAAGATTGTGGTATCCATTGCCCTACTGATAAATCAGTATCTGCCAGTGCTATTTCAAGTTCCACCCAAAGTCTAGTCTTTTTAGCATATTTCCAGTCTGCCATACGGGCTAGTGCGATTGTTTGAAAATATAACTTAAAATTTGGTAAAGCCAGTCCCTAGCTTTTTAGAACGGTAAAAAAAATGTTTTGGGATATTCTAATACCCTGTTCCTTCCAAATATAGTGTGCTATAGATGACTGTAACATTGAAAAAAATCCTGAAGGGACACCAAAGGGTATCATTTGGAATACATATATGACTCGGGGTAGAACATTCATTTTTATAACATTGATCTTACCTAGCCATGAATGGCAAAGGGAGGTCCATTTATGTAAGTCTAGTAGAGGGAATTATGAACAGTTCCAAATACCAGTCAATATTGGCACAAAACCTTCAGGCTTCTGCTAGAAAGCAGAACATGAAGAGGAACTTTATCTTTTAGCATGACAACGACCCAAAGCGTACATCCAAATTAACAAAGGAATGGCTTCACCAGAAGAAGATTAAAGTTTTGGAATGGCCCATCCAGAGCCCAGACCTGAATCCGATTTGAAAATCTGTGGGTTGATCTAAAGAGGGCTGTGCACAGGAGATGCCCTCACAATCTGACAGATTTGGGGTGTTTTTGCAAAGAAGAGTGGGCAAATATTGCCAGGTTAAGAATGTGCCATTCTGATAGACTCATACCCAAAGTGCTGTAAAAAAATCAAAAGGTGCTTCAACAAAGTATTAGTTTAGGGGTGTGCAAATTTATGCAACCATATTATTTTAGTTTTTTATTTTGACGTCCCTCCACTTAAGACTCCTTTCACACCAGGGCTGCCCGTTTAAGCGGTGCTTTACCGCTGTTTAAGCGGCACTTTTCGGTCGCTAGCGGGATGCTTTTAACCCCCACAAGCGGCCGAAGGAGTTAAAAACGCCCATGTTGCTGTACTTCCAAATCGCTTTTCATTGCAATGGACAGGGGCGTTTTTGGGAACGGTGTATACGAACATCCTGCAAGCGCACCGCCCCAGTGTGAAAGCATTCGGGCAGCATGGGAGGCAGTTTTCAGGCGCTTTACAGGCGCTATTTCTAGAGCTAAAACACCTGAAAACTGCCTCAGTGTGAAGGGGGTCTTAAAGATTTCAGTTTGTTGTTCAACTGAGTTGTACAGTTTATAGGTCACATTAAAGGTGGAAAAAGTTATGAAATCATTTATCTTTGTTTCATTTTAACAGGGGTGTGTAGACTTTTTATATCCACTGTAAGGCTGCCTTCACATTAATGTATAATTTCATATTATACGTTCAAAAGATTAACGGGTATTGATACCTTGATAAGCCTAATTAAGTTTGAATAAGCTTTAAAAAAATATGCAAAATAAAAAGATCCTGCAAACAGTAAACAACTATTTTTTTTATTTTTTATTTTTTTAACGTTACTCCCATCAGGAGCTCTAGGCAGGGGTCTGACTTATAGGGAACATTAAATATCCTAGGGCAGGCCCTACTTCTTGTCTGCAGTTTTCAGACATGGTACAGAACTGGTTATGGGAGCAGTAGTGAGGGAGGCCACCAATACTGTGAGTGATTATTGGTCACTGGGTTCAGCACTAAAACTGCCTCTCCCCCGACTAAAGCTGGCCATGCATGTATAGATTTATTTTGTTCAGCCTGCGGGTTGACTGAAAAAATATCAAACAGATTCCTCCACCCACACTTAGGCTTGATTCACACTAATGCGTTTTTTGGTGCATTTTGCATTTTGCAGAAATGCATGGAAATTTTTTAACATGGGTTCCTATGGAACATGTTCACATCAATGCATTTTTGTACCTCTGCGTTTTTGGAAAGGGTCGGGGACTTTTTTTCCTGCAAAAAGCAGCGTTTTGCATGTAATAGAAGTCAATGGACCTGCATCAAAAACGCAAGTACCAAGTTTTTGATGCGTTTTTACCGCGATTTTGCCGCGATTTGCGTTTTTTTTTTTATGGAAATGTATAAAAATAAAAATTACTGTATAAAAATTTATAAAAAAGTAAGCTGTTCTGGCTGACTCCACACCACTCGGATGATGGTGTGAAGTTCAGTGAGGAGAAACAGGAAGTGAGAAATTCAGACAAAGAAAAAAAACATTTAGAAGGGAAATCGAAGGAAAAGGTAAGTGAACCAACAATGCACTAGCTTAAATGAACCTATTTAGAAAATAAAAAACTAACATTTACAACCCCTTTAAGCCTCGTACACACGACTGGTTTTCTCGGCAAGAAAACTGCTGGGAGAGCTCTTTGCCGAGGTTCGTGTGTATGGTTTCTCAAAAGGAAAACTGCCGGGAATCTTGACGAGAAAAATAGAGAATCTGCTCTCTATTTTTCTCGTTGGGATTCTCGGCAGAGTTTTCCTGCCAAGAAAACCGGTCGTGTGTATGCTTACCTGTCCAAGGGAACCCCCGCATGCTCGAAAAGACTTTGACGCATGCGCGGTAGCATACAAGGTTAGTGTGGGGTGTAGCAAGATGGTGACAACGGCATTGAATGTGACGAGCGCCGGCTCGTCGTAGTCGATGACGTCACTGCATTCTTGCCATTCAAAAGAACGGCGGTTCTTTTGAATGGTTGTGTGTGTGCACAGGGCTTGGCAAGACAAGCTTGCCAGGAATCCCGTCGAGAAAACCGAAGTTTTTTTTCCGGCGGGATTGCCGCCTGTGTGTACAGGGCTTAAAGTGGTTGTAAACCCACTTAGACAACTTGCACCTACAGGTAAGCCTAGATTAAGGCTTACCTGTAGGTGCAAGAAATATCTACTTAACCTACATGGTTAAGGAGATATTTACTATAAAGCAATGCGCCGATGACGTCGCGCGCATGCGCACTAGCGGGCCGACTTCATTGCCGGTTTTCTCTTGCCAGCCCGAGCGCGTATGCGTGTGACGTCATCGCCGCTCCGGCCAATCACAGCGCCAGAGCGGCGATACATTGACATCCGTGTCGGGACATCGAGGCAAGATGGCGGCGGAGGTGACCGAGGACCCGGGTGCTTCGATCTCAGGTAAGTCATTCATAATGAGCTAGTATGCTATGCATACTAGCTCATTATGGCTTTCTTTTGCAGGGTTTTAAATGAAAAAAAATTCTAGGGTTTACTTCCTCTTTAAGAGTGTGAATGATCAAACTCCCTAGCAGTGATGGTACCATTGTAATTAGTGCAGTGTTGTAAGCCTCTCTCACTATGACAGTGCTTCCATATTGAGCATTGGGCAGGACCAGGCTTGTACAGAACATTGGATATCCCAAGACCCTGCCTACCTGTCTGCAGCTTTCAGACATGTTAAATAACTGGATGGGGAGCGATCAACACTGAGTGAGCATTCAATGTTGAGTGCAACAGTAAGACTGCTTCCTCAACGAAAGCTGGTCATACACCTACAGTGGTTATAGAAAATAATTACCCCCCCCCCCTTTAAAATAATCACATTTGGTTGCTTTGCAGCCTGAAATTAAGACAGACACAGTTTTTATTTTATCCAGCTGTATTTACTTTACTGCAACTTATATCATCCAAGTGAAAGATATAACACCAACATGTCAGAAAGAAATTTGCAAATAATCAAAAACTGAATCACTGAGTTGAAAAAAGGATCACCCCCTCCTAAAAATGACTTGTAAACTCAATCAGATGTAGCTAATTGCCTTCCCAGTGGCACACAAAGCCATTTGAGTTTCATCTGTGATGATTTGGATTAGCTCAGCATGAAAAGAGCTTTCCTGGAGTATTTCACTCCCTGGTATTGCAACTGAAGCAAACAATCAACTATGGGTGGCAAGTCACTTTCAAAGCATCTCCGGGATAAAGTTGTGAACAGGCGCAAGTCAGAAGATGGATACAAAAAAAAATTCCAAAGGCTTTATCAATGCCTAGAAGCACAGTGAAGTCTATTATTATTAAGAAGTGGAAGGTATTTGGTACCATGCAGACCCTCCCTGGATCAGGACGTCGCTCCAAACTGGATGAAAGAGTCAGGAGGAAACTGGTCAGAGAGGCTACCAAAAGGCCTATAGCAACTCTGAGGCAGTTGCAGGAATTTATGACAAGGAGTGACCATTGTGTGCATGTGACAACAATATCACAAATTCTCCACAAATGCGGCTTGTATGAGTGTAGCTAATCACCTTCTCAATGGCACACAAAGCCATTTGACATTTTGATTAGCTCAGCATGAAAAGAGCTTTCCTTGAGCATTTCAGTTCCTGGTATCGCAACTGAAGCAAACGATCAACTATGGGTGGCAAGGCACTGTCAAAAGAAGCAAACAATGGTTCTGTTTTTTTATTTTTATTTTCTGACATGTTGGTGTTCCATCTTTCATTTAGAGTAAATACAGCTCGATAAAACAAAAACTTTGTCTGTCTTCATTTCAGGCTGCAAAGCAACAAAATGTGATTATTTTAAAGGGGTATGATTATTTTTTATATCCACTGTAGATATCTTTTGTTCAACCTGCAGGCTGAACGGGAAAAAAAATTAACAGATTCCTTCATCCACTCTAGCCAAGTGGATAGACAAATCCATGAATCCCCCTGCTGCGCTTTTGTGTTCTGACAGCCAATGCCACTGGCACTTGAATGCAAGCACTGTTTGGCCAACAACTTTCTGAACGGCTCCTTTGTCATAAGTCGATTGAATAATCGACTTTTCTCAAATGTACCGTATTTGTAGAGTTAACCTCTAAACTGATCACACGTGTGTCTGTTGAAAGAAAGAAAAATCCTTTTAACAGGAAACAAAACCCTGCTTTTCTGTAAGGCCCCTCTCATTTTTTTTTATACAGGCAGGTTGCCGTGAACCATGAACAAATTGCCATCCTACACAAGTGTGGGAAGAATTCTAATTCCATAGCAGCGAGTACAAGTACATCCCAATTGAAAGCGAACGTACAGGTTAAGTGGTAAATGGAAATCTTTTATCAACCAAAATCAAGCCATGAGTCATGACAGAACTATGAGACTTGAACAGACTTTCAGATTTAATCAGGATCCAAACCTAAAATAGGTTAAAAATGTTTATGAAGTCCTGGTTATGTCTACAGTAGACGGACTACAGATTTTCTACTGGGAATCGCTTGGTTGCATTCATTGACCATATCCGAACTCCATGACATTAGCTGGCAGAATCTACTACTACTAAAGACATTTTAGTATCAACACCCATCTAGTATTCTGTAATTTACTAGAAATGTAAAGCATCGACTCTGGAACCACCGTATTCCCCCTTTATTGAAAACATTCTTACAGAATTTCTGCAACATGTGGCTCTAGGGAAGAACCAATGGATGTAATTTTAGATACTTTGATAAATGAGACTGAAAGTAGGTCAGCTCAGGCCTGCAATCGTGGTTGTAGTTGAGGGCCAAATGACATGTTTCTTTGTATCGAGGGCCCTAGTATGTTGTTATATATACTGGGATGATCTCTCCTCCCATTGGAGACCGTGGTACAGCCATGACTTTCTGCTTAGGCCCCTTTCACACCGGCATTCTGATCAGGTCCGCCTGTCCATTTTTTTTTAGGAAGATCTAGATGGAAGCGCGATGCAGCCCTATAGACAGGCAGATGTAAGTGGACTTGTGTGTCATTTACATCCACCTATCTCAGAGTCCGTCCAGGTCCGGAAGAAAAATGGAAAAGGACTGCATCCTTTTCTGTTTTTCTGCACCTAAACGTGATGAATCAAAGGTAGCCTGATGTAAATAGACAGCAGAGTCCATTTATACCAGGCCACCCATAGAGCTGTCACGGGCCAGCCGGGCACAAACTGAACAGCCATGGATGTAAAAAAACGTACATCTTTTCCATTCAACTCCGATTCGGCAGGGGATCTTCTGCTGATCGGAATGGGCTGTGCTCCATGTGAAAGGAGCCTTACTATTAGTTTGGGTTGTTTTAGTAATGCATTAGAGCTTTATTTAGCAAGTTTTTTCACTGGGCTGCTGGGTGGCATTACACCACTTTGTTCATCGGTGCTGCAAAAACTGCTTTAAATGTTCCAAAATCTGTCAGGAAACTTGAAAAAGCCTCTATTGGATCCAGAAATCAACCAGGCCTGTTTTTTTTCCAATGTTCCATTCTAAACATTTATGGATTTGAACCTGGAACCTCTGCTGTGTCAGGCAATGTCTCTTCTTGCTGGGCTACCTTGAATGCTGGACAGTTCCCGAGACAATTCCTTGAATGGTCCTGTCTTGAAACTTGTTTGTCTTGAAATCTGAACTCTTTGCTCCTCCCATGAACACCCTAATTTAAGCCATCTGTCTGCACTTCCTGTGTGTCAGATTATTATGCTCTCTCCAGCCAGTATCTCGCTCCTGTCTTCCTGCTGCCATCCATATTTTGCTACCTCGTTATTGACCCTTGGATTGTTCCTCGACTACGCTTCTGCCTTATCCCAAACTGCAACTACTGGTTACTGACCTTTTTGGCATGCTTACTGACTACGCTTCTGTTTGATCCCTACCTGCTTATCTGCTATTGGACCCCGGCTTGCTCACCTCCTCGTGGGGCGATCCTGAGGACCACGATCTGGTACTAACACCCAGCAAAATCCATCTCCACCGTAAGGAGCTCTGGCTAACACCGGTTAGTTGGAACACCTCAGATGAGCCCGCGTCATTCACCAGGGTGACTGTCTGTGTACCTATCCTGCTGGTTGGTAGTAGTCCCGCTACTGCTATAGCAACTGATCTTCGAACCTGACCCCTGATCGTTACAATTCTTACCAATTTGTTTTAAGAGTATACACAACTACCAATTTGTAATGTGTATGTAATTTTAAAAAGAAATCCATTTCACACCAAAGATCCATTTTTTATTGTTATACACAACATTTAAAGCAGACTTGTTCTTTGCTCATTCAAGCCCTCCAGCGGCAAATACTTGCCAATCCTTTCGCTTCCTCACCACTCCATTCAAGGCTGGGACTGTTACTTCCAGGTATGTAGGGACATGTGACTTTACCATGTGACAGTGCTGGGCCAAGCTGCAAAGCCACAATGACATCCATAGCAATGTGTAAGCTACTACTAGTAGGCTTTTTATATACTTACAAAGAGGTCTACATTAAAATTAATGTTTATTTGGCCTGTATGGGAAAAGCACAGATTTAATTTAATTTTTTTGAAGTGACTTTGGTGAAATCCAGTTGTCTTGATAAATGCTCCATAGATCCCAAATATAGCCAAAAATATGTTTGCTGTTAGTCATGTGCAATTTTCTCAGTTCTGCTCCACTGGCAGGCTGGCAAATACAAACCTGTGATTCATTTTGCAGGTCTTACAATTTGTTCCAGATTAAAAAAAAGAATGTGAACATGTAAAAGGAGTCTTTGGAAGCCTTACCAGTCCACTTCAGTATCTTTACTTCCACCGACAATCTGGAAGATCGCATGACCCCTGTCAATTCCTACTGGGCTGTAGTTGGTTAGCCCGAACTATAATGTGACATTAAAGTCATACTAAACACACAGATAATTTACATTATGCATTCTATTTCTATATATGGCACTGCAATTATAAAAAACAAAAAAACATCTAAGTACCTTTTTCCTAATCGATCTACAGCTGTCACATGACTCAGATCTTTCCCAGCCTGTCTGCAGGGAAACATAAGCATGGGTTGCTTCTAGTCCTCTGCTGCTGGTCACATGTTAAAAAAACAGCCTTTGGAATACAGAGTAAAAATAATAAATGAATATCAATAAACTGTTTTAAAATTGTCATACAAATATATATTTGAAATCAACCTGTGTCTTAGAATAAGAGGAAGGTGAAGCCTCCATAAATCTACATGTAAAATCCCGCCCTGCCGTTGTGTTTTGCTGGTGATGGAGGAGGAGGGAGGGAGTGGGCTTTAATTTACCACTGTGTATACACACACGTGTGACTCTATAGTCACATGGGCTGCTTAGATGTGATAGGGAGGAAATGCTCAGCATGGAAACTCACTGAAAACTGAGCATGTGCAGATTTGCCACCACAGCTGCAAAATCCCTAGCTGAATTGGGGACATAGACAGAAGGGGGAGATAGAGAGCAGCAGGATCAACCAGGTTTTTTGCAGAAAACAGAAAACAAATCTCATAGTGACTGAGTGAGTATAATCAGCATGTAATTCATCATTTACTGATAGTTTTTTATGATGTGGATTTAGTGACACTTTAAAAGTACTCATCTTGCCATGAGACCGCTGCTGTTACTTGGTTGTCTGTTATAATGATACAGTACTCCTATACATTTAAAACTTTCTTAACAGATCCATGACCACTACACCAAAGTGACGGCTCTGGGCCAATCAACGCTATCATGCGTAAAGACCATAGCCCTGTGAAATCTACAACTCGAAGACTAAAGCCTGGTTTTTTTCTCGTTCAACCTAGCAGGCTGAATGAAAAAAAAAAACTGAAGAGCTCAGGAGAAGATCCTGTACTAACAATCAGATGTTAGTACAGTGATCTCTCCCGCTGAGAAATTTTGTTCTGACGGGGGCGGCTCCCCCGCCAGAACACACCAGTCAGCATTCTCAGCCAATGGCTGAGAGTGCTGATCAGATGCAGATTGGCAGACCTTTTTTGGTCATGCCCCTTTAACAGACTTCTATACACACGAGCCAAATGTCAGCCGGTTTCTATTGAACTGGCTGATATTGGGCCCGTGTCTGCAGCCCTTTAGATTACCCAGGACCTTCATGTCACTGAACAGAGCAGGCAATGGATTAAATTGAAGGTAAGTTTATATGCATCAGTGGAGGTCTGCATTAAAGTCAACCAATTCCTTTGCACTCCAAGCACAAAGTTGAGTTAGCTAGTCCAGCAGCATTATATTTTATAAAACCACTTATGAACAGCAACATTGATTTATTGCTGGTGTGTGAGTGATAATATCATGATTACTGCGTATTTTTCCTGCTAAACTGTGGAAAGTACCAAATGGAAACAGTTTGCTCTAATCGAGCTACCCGCACAGCTCTCTGTGTGTGTGTGTATATATATATTTACAACCCCAATTCCCAAAAAGTTGGGGTGCAGTACATAAAAACAATGCTATGATGTGATGTGTAAATCTCATAAACCCATATTTTATTCACAATAGAAAATAGAAAGCCTAATGCCCCATACACACAATCGTTTTTCTTGTCATTTTTTTTCTTGCCGTTTTTCACGTCGTTTTTTTTTCATGTTTCCTCTCAAGCCTGTCTTGCGTACACACGATCATTTTAAAAAACGATCAAGCAAAGCGCAGTGAAGTATACCACGTACGACGGCACTATAAAGGGGAAGTTCCGCTCGAATGGCGCCACCCTTCATGTTAGTAAAGTTTGTTGAGCGACGATTCGCGCTTTTCAGCCTCGTGCTTTTCAGTCCGTTACTGCGTGACGAAAGTGCTATCTCCATTACGAACGCTAGTTTTACCAGAACGAGCGCTCCCGTCTCATACTTGATTCTGAGCATGCGGGTTTTTTTTCACGTCGTGAAAGCATACACTCTATCGTTTTTCACGTCGTTAAAAAAAACGACATGAAAAACGACGTGAAAAAAGAGAGCATGTTCGAAATTTTTAATGCCCGTTTTTCACGTCGTTAAAAATGCTCTGGAGCATACACACGATCATTTTTAATGGCCATTTTTAAAAATGGCATTTTTAACGGCATGAAAAACGATCGTGTGTATGGGGCATATCAGATGTTTAATTTGAGAAAATTTACAGTTTTTATAAAAAAAATAAGGTAAATTTGAAATTGATGGCAGCAACACGTCCCAAAAAAGTTGGAACAGGGCAATGTTTGCCACAATGTACAGTAACATCCCTTCTTCTTTTAACAACACTCTGTAAGACCACTTTCACACTGAGTCGCTTTTCAGGCGCTTTCACGCTAAAAAAAGTGCCTGAAAACTTATTTCCATTCAAATCAATGAATCCTTTCACACTGGGGCAGTGTGCTGAAAAAACGCCCCTCTCCATTGAAATGAATAGAAAGCCCTTCAAAAGCGCTCAGTGTTTTACTGGCAGTTTTTCAAGTGCCTCAGTGTGAAAGTGGCCTTTAAATATCTGGGAACTGAGGAGATCAGTTGCTGGAGCTTTGGGAGAGGAATGTTGTCTTATTCTTGCCTGAGTATATGCTGCCCTGAAACCTGGATATATCTTTCAGCATTGATGGTGCCTTTCCAGATGTGCAAGCTGCCCATTCCATACGCACTAATGTACCCCCATACCATTCGAGATCCTGGCTTTTGAACTGGGCACTGATAACAAGCTGGAAGGTCCCTCTCCTCTTTAGTCCGGAGGACACGGCATCCATGGTTGCCAAAAAAAAATCTAATTTCGATTTGCCTGACCACAGAATGTTTTTTCACTTTGCAACAGACCATTTTTATTGAGCTTTGGCCCAGAGAAAGCGTCAGTGTTTCTGGATCATATTCAGATATAGCTTCTTCTTTGCATGAAAGAGCTTTACTTTGGATTTTTGGATGGCATGGGGAAAGGTGTTCACAGACAGTGATTTTTGGAAGTATTCCTGAGCCCATGCAGTTATTGTCCATCACAGAATCATGCCTGTTTTTTAATGCAGCGCCATCTGATGGCCCGAAGATCACGGCATCCAATATTGGGTTTCGGCCTTGTTCCTTGCACATGGAGATTTCTCCAGGTTCTCAGAATCTTTTAATGATATTATGTAATGATAAATGCTGATGCTAAACACATCTTCTGGGAGTGCCCTCAGATCAGGGCCTTCTCGAGGGAGTGGCCCCCTGCATAGAAGACATATTGAAGGTGCCTATCCCCCTATAAGTTAGGGTATGTCTATTGGGCCTGGTAGAGGAGGTGGTTCCCTCCAGAGCTCTCAGGACGTTACTAAACATCCTATTCTTCTACGGGAGGAAGGCCATCTTACTTAAGTGGAGGTTGGCTGCATCCCCCAGTATATCCTTCTGGAAGGGGCTGGTGAATTCCATGATGCCCTACTATAAGGCAACGTATCTCTCCAGAGGGTGTGAGAAGAAGTTTGACAAAGTATGGCAAGCATGATTCAACTCTGATAAAACTGTAGGCTAGGTCGGCTGATGTCTAGTCCGCTGTGAATGACGGACCCCTGAGCCAGGTCTGGAAGTTCCGCAAATATTTCCCTGACATGCTGGGGGGGGGGCTTCCGTAATTATAGGTCAGTCCTCTGGATATGGTGTCAGTCTGCTGGTGGTAGAAATGCATCGTGTAGTTACTTTAGCCACGTTTGTATGCCTGTGATCTGTAACCCTGTGTATCCCCTTATTTTTGGTGAATCTGCCATCCGAGGAATGTGGTGGACTGAGTTATGGGCTGTTGGGGGGGAGGGGGTAGGGGGTAAGGTTTTTCAATAAGTTTGCACAGTCAGTTACCTATGTTGGGTAGATTGAAAGTGTTGTGTGTCGGTTGACCATGTTGGTCAAAGAGGGGCCTGGTGTTGTGCCAGGGTCACTCTTTTTCACTATTTGTATGTCTGTTTTAAAAAATACTTTAATAAAAATAATTTAAAAAAAAAATATATATATATTATGTACTGTAGATGATGATGTATTTAACCACTTACGGACCAGCTGCCATCGTTATATGTCTGTACTTTGACGTAGATAGCTGCCATACCCCGGTATATTCTTAAACTGTGGACGGTCCTCTTTCTGATAAAAGTGGTCTCTGCGAGGGATTCGCCGCAAGATCACTTTTATCGGCAGTGGGAGAGGTGCCCTCGCCACGCTCCAGTCGTCTCCGCGGCTTACCGGAGCCGTTGGTAGCGGCGGAGATGATCTGATCTTTCCTCCTCAGTAGCCTGGAGTCGGGTGAGGGAAAGATGGCCCAGACTCGGCTCCAGAACATTGGATGATGGAAGCGACGTCAAACGTCACTTCCGCCCAATGGTCTTAAAAAGGATTTTTTTTTTTTTTAAAGACTTTTAGCTATTTATTTTTTATTGCGTTTAAGTGTAAATGTGAGATCTGAGGTCTTTTTGACCCCGAATCTTGCATTAACCTCCCTGGCGGTATTCCTGAGTGTGGCTCGGGGTTCAATTTCAGTGTCATTAGCGGTAACCCCGAGCCACACTCGGGATTGCATTGCAGGATCCTGGTGCAGTGTACTTACCTTGTCCCCCCGCTGTGTCCGCGGGCTGTGTCCTCTGCCCGTTGCCTCTGTGTGCCAGGCTCCGTTCCCTGCGAGCATCGCATGGGGGCGGAGCCTGGCGGCAAATTCAAAAATCACAAAATTCATAATACATACAGCAATCTTACAGATTACATTACTGTATGAAATAATTTCATATCCCCTTTGTCCCTAGTGGTTTGTCCAGTGCCCTGCATGCAGTTTTATATTATATAAACTGTTCTTTCTGCCTGTAAACTGGAGATTGTCCATAGCAACCAAAAAGTGTCCCTTTATGTCAAAAGTGGTTTTAGACCAGCTAGAAAACAGCGATAGTAAATAAGAACACTTGCAGAATTGAGCGATAGTGAATAGTGGGGAAATTCATTTTATTATAATTATTATATTATTCGTTTTTATAATTAATTATAGTTATTATATTATAATTTATGATTTTGTGTTTCAAACTTTATCATACCTGGGATGTCTACTAGACTCTTGTTTGGACAGATTTAAGTGTGTTATTACTAAGAATTACAGGCCTACAATATAAAACAGCAAATTTCTATGCAAAACATTGTACCGCTTTGAGATGCAAAAATCTGACATAATCATACCGCCAGGGAGGTTAAAGAGGTCCTGTCGTCGTAATAGGAATAAAAGTGACCCAAATTTTATTTATTTATTTAAAAGGAAAGTGTAAAATGAAAAAATAAAAAGTAAAATAAATAAGAAAAAAAATGTGAAGCGCTCCGTCCTGCCGAGCTTGCGCGCAGAAGCAAACGCATACGTTTGCATATGAAAACAATGTTCAAACCACACATGTGAGGTATCGCTGCGATCATTAGAGCGAGAGCAAGAATTCGGGCAAAAGACCTCCTCTGTAGCTCAAAACTGGTAACCTGTAGAAATTTGTAAACCTCGCCTATGGAGATTTTTAAGGGCCAAAGTTTGTCGCCATTCCACCTGCCATCGATTTCAAAATTTACCCTATTTTTTTTCTTAAAATGGTACATTTTCTTAGTTTAAACATTTGATATGTTTTCTGTTTTCTATTGTGGATAAAATATGGGTTTATGAGATTTGCAAATCATTGCATTCTGTTTTAACCACTTTCCGACCAGCCGCCATCCTAATACGGTGGCAGGTCGGCTCGTTCCCATGAATTGCAATACTGGTACGTCGGCTTCTTTAAAAGCCATAGCAGGCGCGTGCCCGCTGCACGGCGGGGAACCCGATGCGCATGGCCGGCGATCGCAGGCACGAGAGCCAGAACGGGGATCTGTGTATGTAAACACACACATCCCCATTCTGACAGGGGGGGAGAGACAGATCTGCTGTTCCTAGTAATTAGGAACAGCGATCTATCTTCTCCTCCAATCAGTCCCCTCCCCCCACAGTTAGAAACACACATGAGGGAACACATTTAACCCCTTGATCGCCCCCTAGTGTTAACTGCTTTCCTGCCAGTGACATTTACACAGTAATCAGTGCATTTTTATAGCTATATAAATGTCAGTGGTCCCAAAAAAGTGTCAAAAGTGTCTGATCTGTCCGCTGCAATGTCACAGTCCCGCTAAAAATCGCAGATCACCGCCATTACTAATAAAAAATAGATATACCGTAAATAATGCCATAAATCTTTCCCATAGCTTGTAGATGCCATAACTTTTACGCAAACCAATCAATATACGCTTATTGCGATTTATTTTACCAAAAATATGTAGAAGAATAAATATTGGCCTAAACTGATGAAGAAATTTGTTTTTGTTTTGTTTTTAATTGGGGATATTTATTATAGAAAAAAGTAAAAAATATTGTTGTTTTTTTATTTATTTTTAAATTGTCGCTCTTTTTTTTGTTTATAGCGCAAAAAATTAAAACCGCAGAGGTGATCAAATACCGCCAAAATAAAGCTCTATTTGTGGAAAAAGAAGGACATCAATTTTGTTTGGGCACAGCGTCGCATGACCGCGCAATTGTCAGTTAAAGCGACGCAGTGCCGTATCGCAAAAAAAAAAATGGCCTGTCATTAAGGGTGCAAATCCTTCCGGGGGCTGAAGTGTTTAATGTACATTTTACACAGCCTCCCAACTTTTTGGGAATTGGGGTTGTACATTTGCACAAGTTTAAAACCTGGATAGTAAAGCCAAAGATTATTACTTTTTTTTTTACCCCCCCAGACATGGTTACAATTTTGTGTCAAGTTTTGAAAATGGACCCTCATTCCCAGGACTACAATCCTCAGTACAGGCTTGTCATTGGGGCTTAAAGTATTCATCCTTGTTTCCTTTAAGCCGGGGGCCCCCCTTTGAGCCCCAGATCAATAACAGGCATTGGAGAATGTTTACATAACCTCCGCATACCTTCCATATATTATTCCTCAGTCTGTATATATCCAATATACTGTATATCTCTGTGGTATGTTGTCACTTAGGCATTCGTGTGGTCATGTGTTAGGCTCGAAATGAATACCTCTTTTATCACTCACGTTAAGAAAACTCCGGCGCTCAATTCTTCGCCTCCATGAACCACTTAAGAAGGGATTGGCTCTTCAGCTGAGAAATCTAATCTCTCGCACCTTCCATCGTTTAATACTTCCCACCCTGTGACAGATGAGATTTCAGGAGCTGTGCGTGTAGGCACATGTACACATGCTGTGAAAATATGTTTCTTCTCGCATGAACAGGGAAATTAAAAAGAAAGCCTGTCTTGATTCATTTCCGCCCGGCTCACAAATTTAACAGTAGCTCGTTCTCCCGGAGAAATTTGTCCCATTCAGCCGGGGCTGTAATAGGCAGCTTTGAAGTGGTAGAATGTAATGAAATCCAGCCGTATATATCATTTAAGGTGTCACCTTGATGATCTGTATATGTGACCGTCAAATACATGTGAATATTGATTATATATGTCCTCGATAAGGTGCAGATTTGTAAAAGTAATGCCGCGTATACACGACCGATATTCATGTCATGGAAAAAAACGACGTTTTTCTCGACGTGATTTCTCGTGTTTCCTCTCAAGCCTGTCTTGCATACACACGTTCATGGAAAAAAAATGCTCGAGGAAAGCGCGGTGACGTACAATTATAAAGGGGAAGCTCCATTCCAATGGCGCCACCCTTTGGGACGCTTTTGCGGATCCTCGTGTTAATAAAGTTTGGTGAGAGACGATTCGTGATTTTCAGTCTTCGTGCTTTTCAGTCCGTTACAGCGTGACGAATGTGCTATCTCCATTACGAACGCTAGTTTTACCAGAACGAGCGCTCCCGTCTCATACTTGATTCTGAGCATGCGCGTTTTTTTTCCCTCGTAAAAGCGTACACACGACCGTTATTCATGTCATGGAAAAAAACGTCTTTTTTCTCGACGTGATTTCTCGTGTTTCCTATCATACACACTATCGTGAAAAAAAAATGCTCGAGCAAATCGTCGTTGACATTCAACATGTACAACGGCACTATAAAGGTGACGTTCCATTCAGATGGCGCCACCCTTTGGGACGCTTTTGCTGATCCTCGTGTTAATAAAGTTTGGTGAGAGATGAATCGCGATTTTCAGTCTTCGTGATTTTCGGTCCGTTACAGCGTGACGAATGTGCTATCTCCATTATTAACGCTAGTTTTACCAGAACGAGCGCTCCCGTCTCATACTTGATGCTAAGCATGCGCATTTTTTTTCCCCTCGTAAAAGCCTACACACGAGCGGTTTTTCACAACGTTAAAAAGAACGATGTGAAAAACGACGAGAGAAAATAGAGCAGGTTCTAGTTTTTTTCTGGCATTTTTCTCGTAGAGGAAAATGCTCTGGAGCATGCATACGACCGTTTATCACGACCATTTTTAAAAATTGAATTTTTCTCGTCATGAAAAACGGTCGTGTGTACGCAGGCGGCATAATCCTGATTTTCATGAATGCATTGCTGGTGTGCGCCCTAGGCCACTGCCTAAAATCACAGTGCTGCAAGAAATATGGTGTTCTGAGAATACCATTGGTGGAGCTTGGCAAATATGGATGCCAGGTATTCAGAAAAGCACAAGTGAGAGTTAAAGCAAACACATAGTAAAATGACATGCAGATGACTAAAACTTGTATTGACCACTTCGGCCCCAAAAGGTTTTACCCCCTTTAATGACAAGAGCATTTTTTGCGATACGGCACTGCGTCGCTTTAACTGACAATTGCGCGTTCGTGCGACACTGTACTCAAGCAAAATTGACGTCCTTTTCTTCCCACAAATAGAGATTTCTTTTGATGGTATTTGATCACCTCTTATGTCCTTTTTTCCCCACAAATAGAGCTTTACACAAGATCACTGCCTTCCCTTGTCACAGAACAATGATCTTCCTCAAATGATCGGTGTCCGCCAGAACCACTGATTAGCTCCTGCTGTGTCCAATCACAGCGCAAGCGGGTCGACAGACCCTGAGGTGCAGAATCACATACCTGTACGAGATTCTGCGCACAAGAGCCGCCGCCCCACAGTAAATGTACGTGGGGTGGTCGGCAAGAGGTTAATCACACAGTTGTTACAACCTCTGTATTTTGCTGGTCAGCTTTAGCTGTAGGCTAAGGTGGCGAAAAATATTAAAGTGATTGTAAACCTCTGCAATGGGGGGTGTCCATTTCCTCCACTCAGGTTTCAGATTACACTCAGCTCTCCTCTTTGAGCTGTGCAGTGTGTGACATCAGATCCCCGCCCCCCCCCCCCCTTGCCTTCTGAGCTCAGATGTTGTGTAAATTCAGGATTTTGAACAGAAGAGATGGCTGCAGGTACACAAGTACAACTTATGTAGGATGATTTGTTTCACCTCTGTGTATCACCTGAGGCCAGTCACTTCACTGGGACTCCCAGGCAGACGGTGCTTTTAACCCATCTCCATTCTATCCTATTTTTTTATAGATGCACTCTACTCTATAATATTTGTGTTAATAAAAGTAGGGAAATCTGTCCGGCTTGCTTTCAGCTTCTCTAGTATGGCTGCTCCTGCTAACCTTTGACCTGCAATGCTGTGAATGCGCGGTGCACTTTGCTGACAAACGTTTCTTTCTATCCAAGGCTCACTTATAGGCACATGCAATCTCATTTATTTTGCAGTAAATGTGGTATCAGTGGGAATATAACAGAATACATGAAATTTATTGCAGCAACAGAAGCGCCCAAAAACCTTCGATGTGTGCGCTGCGGATGGAATGATCCTTTCTAATTGTCTCTCTTTGTGAATATGACTCATGGCAGGGAATGTAGGCATCGATTATCATTTATAACCTTTGGGATTTTCTGTTAAAATGATTAGATAAGGACATTGGGGCTCAAAGGGATTCTGGATTATGTGCCATATAAATAAAAAATAAATAACTATTCATATAATAATGCAATGAGTATTAATATACTATAAGTGTGCAATAAGTACCTGATATACAGAATTAGATATTATAGACATTTTCTTATTGTTGATGTCGGTTTCCTACGGAGCGCCACAACTGTTATGGGTGGTACTAAACCGTAATTTCACATATGTGAACTGCTTTCCTGGTTCATACATGGACCAGGCTGTCTATAGTGCCTGCCAGGGCTTTTTTTTTATCGGGAATGCAGTTCCGGCACCTCCCAACACTGAATGTATACAATGACAAGGAGTGCTGGGGTATGCTGGAGGGTCTACTCATGCTGGCTGCTGGGGGATCTATTGTCACTGGGGGTATCTAAATGCTGCTGGTGGTGGGATCTATATTTGTTGATGAGAAAGATCTACTGTTGAGGGAGGGGTCTAGTGTTGCTGGGGTCGATCTATTGTAGCTTGAGGACAGGGGCTATTGTTGCTGGGGGGTGTGTATTGCTCCTGGGGGAACTTTAGTTGCTGGGAGGGATCTTTTGGTGCCAGGAAGAGCTATTGTTGCTGGGATGGGTCTATTTTTGCTGGGGGGTCAATTGTTGATGGGAGAGATCTACTGTTGAGGGAGGGGTATAGTGTTGCTGGCTACTGGGAGATCTATTGTTGCTGGGGTGGGTGTATTGTAGCTGGGGGGTGGACTAGTGTTCCTGGGGGAGCTATAGTTGCTAAGAGGGGTCTATTGTTGCTAGGGAAATTTATTTTTGCTCGGAGGGGTCTATTGTTGCTCGGAGGGGTCTATTGTTGCTCGGAGGGGTCTATTGTTGCTCGGAGGGGTCTATTTTTGCTCTGAGGGGTCTATTTTTGCTCTGAGGGATCTATTTTTGTTGGGGGGGTCTATTGTTGCTTGGAGGGGTCTATTGTTGCTCGGAGGGGTCTATTGTTGCTCGGAGGGGTCTATTGTTGCTTGGAGGGGTCTATTGTTGCTCGGAGGGATCTATTTTTGCTCGGAGGGATCTATTTTTGCTGGGGGGGTCTATTGTTGCTTGGAGGGGTCTATTGTTGCTCAGAGGGGTCTATTGTTGCTCGGAGGGATCTATTTTTGCTCGGAGGGATCTATTTTTGCTGGGGGGGTCTATTGTTGCTAGCTGCAAGGGTTCTATTTTACTGCCTTTCATTTGCAAATTTCATACAAACTATCTAGCACCAAAATATTATATTTGGTTCTGTATTCTGTAAAAGTGGCAGTACTGGGAGGTGGGTAAGGGGTGGAACCGAGGGGCAGTGCTTGGAGGTGGGTAGGGGGCGGAGACAAGGGGCAACTTGAAAGGGGGGAGTGCTTGCACCTATTCTTTGAGAAAAAGCCCTGGTGCCTACCAACACTATAGGATGCTTACACGGAAAAAACAAAACATTATGCCCACTGACAGGTAAAGTGAATAACATTTTTTATCTGGTGACAATGGCACCTGAAAGAAGGTGGGATATATTAGGTAGGAAGTGAACATGTTGTCTCTGAAGTTGATGTGTTTAAAGCAGAAAAAATGTGCAAACATAAGGATTTGAGTGACTTTGACAAGGGCCAAATTGTAATGGCTGGATTACTGGGTCAGAGCAACTCCAAAACTGCAGCTCTTGTGGGATGGTCTGCAGTGGCCCAAGGAAGGAAAACTGGCAAAACCGGCTACAGGGTCATTGGCGGCCAAGGCTCATTGATGCACGTGGGGAGCGAAGGCTGGCGGATGTAGTCCAGTCCAACGGAAGAGCTCCTGTAGCTCAAATTGCTGAAAAAGTTAATGCTGGTTCCAATAGGTTTTCAGAACACTCGTCACACATCGCAGTTTGTTGTGTATGGGGCTGCATAGCCGCAAACTGGACAGGGTGTCCATGCCGACCCGTGTCCACAGCCAAAAGCACCTACAATGGGCACATGAGCATTAGAACTGGGCATGGAGCAAAGGTAGAAGACATCTTTGAGGTGTTTATTTGGCCTCCAAATTGTCCAGATCTTAATCCAATCGATCATCTGTAGGATGTCCTGGAAAATCAAGTCCTTTCCGTAGAGGTCCCACCTTGTAACTTACAGTATAAAGGATCGGCTTGGTGTCACATACCACAGCATACCTTCAGAGGTCTAGTGGCGTCCATGTCTGGATGGGTCACGGCTGTTTTGGCGGCAAAAGAGGGATATTAGATGGATGGTGATAATGTTATGGCTGTGTATTCTCCCATATCAGTGTATACTCTTATAATCGTATTCTACATATGAGGTTTGCTGCAGTCACTGGCAGTAGAGCATACCTCCCAACTTTTAAATATTACAATGCGGGACAACATAAGTGAAGCGGTGGACGCCGTATGTAAGTGAGTGGGGGGGGTGCCGCGGGCAGCCGGAGGCATTGTTTAAACATCTGTCGGTTCATTCAGTGGGGGGGGGGGGTGGCGTGGGCCGCCGAAAAAAATTGTCGGCTCTTCATCCTTCATTCTCCCCCTCTTCCTCGGACCTCCTCCTCGCATCATAATGCGGGAAAATGACATCTCGTGCGGGAGTGCGGGAATAGGTTGTCATTGCGGGAAAGTCCCGCCCAATCCGTGCCAGTTGGGAGGTATGGTAGAGGAATATTAACATTGGTACCTGCACTTTAGACAGCACTGCTCCCAGATTTTCTATGTCAGTTTTCCTAATTACAGTAAGGCCCCTTTCACACGGAGGTCCGTTCAGGTCCGCCTGTCAGTTTTTTAGGCGGACCTGAAACGGATCCTCCATGCACCCCTATGTAGGCACGGATGTCAGCGGAGACATCTGTCGGATCCACTCCGCTCCGCCAAAGTGTGACGGAGGAAAACCCTATTTTTCCTTCCGTCGGCGGAGCGGATCGGATGACAACGGACTCTACGGTCCGTCGTCATCCGATTTCCCATAGGGGAGAGCGGCGCTCTGACAGGGCGGTCCCTGCACAGTGTGCGGGGACCGCCCAGTCATCCGTCGGCTCAGCGGGGATCAACGGAGCGATCCCCGCTGAGCAAGCGGAGCTTCACGGGGCGGATCTGCACGGATCCGCCCCGTGTGAAAGAGCCCTTAAAAACAGAAAGTGTATATTTTATGATGTTCTAGGAGAGCATACCAGTTATTGCATTGTGTTAAATGCTCCTTCGTTAAGTATGAACCCCAAACAGTTAGCCTATGGCACAGATTCAGCCTGGATTTACATGGGGGACTGTCTATCCCCAAGCCCCTCAGCATAGAGTCATTTACTCCATACATTGCATTGATTAGGATCAAAATTTCCAAAATTGCTGTTTGTAAGTGGCAGTGAATGCGGCCTGTGATTGTGCTGTATTCTGCCAGGTCTGAATGCAGTGCTGTGTACACCGTTTCCAAAGAGATCGTTTGCATGGCTTCACCATCTACCCTGTTTTCGGATCTCTGTTGGATCTGATACTTGTGTAATAACAACATACACACATGAACTATACTTTGCATTTCTTCATATAAAGGCCTCCATAGTTAGCAACCAACTAAAAACATTTTTATAGGGACACTTTTTTGCCTGTGGGCAGAGTCTTGTTATAATTAGGGGGCTGGGCATTCGTTTGTGGGGGCGTGGCATAGCAGGGAGAGAAACCTGTGGTGAAAAATGGGTGTGGTTTAAACCAAATATTGGGTGTGGCTCAACGGGAGTGTGGTTTGAGTCTGAGATGAACAAGAGATGAAGGGAGAAAGAAAAGGAGAGATAGATAGGGAGGGAGGGAAGGAGAGAGAAGGAAGGAAAGAGAGAGGGATGGAGGGACAACAGGCCCAGATCCTTCACCACAATAGCAATATGTGTATTCCAGAAAGGTTAACAATCAGCCGATAAAGATACTCCAAACATCTGGTGTTGGCGCTTCAATCATCACAGCACCGTGGTTGTTATGGTGTCAGGATGATTGAAGCGCATTATTTCTATTATTATATTGTAATATAAAATTAAATCGTTCAACTCGCCATAATGCTGAATCAGTGGGAGCCCTGAGCGTGTCACTTGCCACGTCACCTGCC
Organism: Rana muscosa; assembly: GCA_029206835.1. NCBI lineage: Eukaryota > Metazoa > Chordata > Amphibia > Anura > Ranidae > Rana > Rana muscosa. The sequence goes on along the minus strand of CM055121.1, from coordinate 243,153,847 downwards.
ACCAGATGCCATCGGGTGTCCACAACAGAATCCCTCCTTACACTAGGCATTTCCAGTAGAGTCCGTCCTTACATCAGGTGCCCCCAGCAGAGTCCATCCTTACATCAGGTGCCCCCAGCAGAGTCCGTCCTTACATCAGGTGCCCCCAGCAGAGTCCGTCCTTACATCAGGTGCCCCCAGCAGAGTCCGTCCTTACATCAGTTGCCCCCAGCAGAGTCCGTCCTTACATCAGTTGCCCCCAGCAGAGTCCGTCCTTACATCAGTTGCCCCCAGCAGAGTCCGTCCTTACATCAGTTGCCCCCAGCAGAGTCTGTCCTTACATCAGGTGCCCCCAGCAGAGTCCGTCCTTACATCAGGTGCCCCCAGCAGAGTCCGTCCTTACATCAGGTGCCCCCAGCAGAGTCCGTCCTTACATCAGGTGCCCCCAGCAGAGTCCGTCCTTACATCAGGTGCCCCCAGCAGAGTCCGTCCTTACATCAGGTGCCCTCAGCAGAGTCCGTCCTTACATCAGGTGCCCCCAGCAGAGTCCGTCCTTACATCAGGTGCCCCCAGCAGAGTCCGTCCTTACATCAGGTGCCCCCAGCAGAGTCCGTCCTTACATCAGGTGCCCCCAGCAGAGTCCGTCCTTACATCAGGTGCCCTCAGCAGAGTCTGTCCTTACATCAGTTGCCCCCAGCAGAGTCTGTCCTTACATCAGTTGCCCCCAGCAGAGTCTGTCCTTACATCAGTTGCCCCCAGCAGAGTCTGTCCTTACATCAGTTGCCCCCAGCAGAGTCTGTCCTTACATCAGTTGCCCCCAGCAGAGTCTGTCCTTACATCAGTTGCCCCCAGCAGAGTCTGTCCTTACATCAGTTGCCCCCAGCAGAGTCCGTCCTTACATCAGTTGCCCCCAGCAGAGTCTGTCCTTACATCAGTTGCCCCCAGCAGAGTCTGTCCTTACATCAGTTGCCCCCAGCAGAGTCTGTCCTTACATCAGTTGCCCCCAGCAGAGTCTGTCCTTACATCAGTTGCCCCCAGCAGAGTCTGTCCTTACATCAGTTGCCCCCAGCAGAGTCTGTCCTTACATCAGTTGCCCCCAGCAGAGTCTGTCCTTACATCAGTTGCCCCCAGCAGAGTCTGTCCTTACATCAGTTGCCCCCAGCAGAGTCTGTCCTTACATCAGTTGCCCCCAGCAGAGTCTGTCCTTACATCAGTTGCCCCCAGCAGAGTCTGTCCTTACATCAGTTGCCCCCAGCAGAGTCTGTCCTTACATCAGTTGCCCCCAGCAGAGTCTGTCCTTACATCAGTTGCCCCCAGCAGAGTCTGTCCTTACATCAGTTGCCCCCAGCAGAGTCTGTCCTTACATCAGTTGCCCCCAGCAGAGTCTGTCCTTACATCAGTTGCCCCCAGCAGAGTCCGTCCTTACATCAGGTGCCCCCAGCAGAGTCCGTCCTTACATCAGGTGCCCCCAGCAGAGTCCGTCCTTACATCAGGTGCCCCCAGCAGAGTCCGTAAATCTTACGGAGGTCAAGTGGTTAAAGTGGACCTTCAGTAAATTTTTTCAACTTTCCATCTATTAAATCTTCTGCCCTTGTCGTTTTAACTTTGGATAGTAAAACATTTTTTTTTCTGGCAGTAAATACCTTATACAGCCCACATCCTGTTTCTTGTCTGGTCATTAGCCTAGGCTTATGACATCATGCACAGCTCTCTCCCACTCACTCTTGTGAGAGTTTGCCCGGAAGGGAGTCATAGGAGGGCCAATGAGAGCTGCAGGGCTGGAGGTGTGCCTCTGTGTGAATCCAGGAATTGAACAGGCAGCAGCTTCAGCTGCCCACAGTTGAAATGGTTTAGTGGAGGGAGATTTCTGCAGCATATTTGGCAAGTACAGAATCACAGTGTATATAAAATAATATGCAAAGTGTTTGGAGGGAAGCTTCAGAATGGCAAAGATGTTTTTATTACAAATTATGTGAGCAGACTGCAGTTCCTATTTAAAGTCAAAAGAAACTTGGAGTTAGGATAGGTTAAAGCAGAACTAATACCTCCTATTATTTTCCGCAAAGGAAGCCTTCTGTTTGATCTTAAACTGCCATGATGCTGCCCATGTGATCAGTTATGACACCAGCCATTGGATGGTTTGACGGTTTGGTTGAGAGCACAACCAATGTGACAGTTATATTCCTGGCATGCTGAGAATGTAACTGTTTTTTTGAAACTGTAAAATTGATGGGTTTAGTTCTATTTTAACTGTCACATTTAATGGACAGTTTGGTCTTTATGTAGATGTGGAGGAAAATATAAACAGGACCCGTGAAATTTTAAAAAAGGTGTTTATTATGTTCTTTATTCAGTTACTATCAGAACAGGTATTAAAGCGGAGCTCCACCCAAAAGTGGAAGCTCCGCTTGCTTGCTTCCTCCCCCCCTCGGCTGCCATATTTGGCACCTTTCGGGAGGGGGAGTGGGGGAGAAGATACCTGTCAAAACCAGATACCCGCTATCACTTCCGGGTCGTTGTACGCCGATCCACGAAATTTCCGGCTCCTCCTTCTACCCCCCCCCCCACACACACACTGCCTTTGGGAGACACAGAGGTCCCAGAACACAGTGGGACCATTCAGAAAGCTCAGTACGCATGCACAGTAGGAAGCAGGCTGTTTCCCTTAGTGAAGATGCCGGCGCCTGCACCCAGAGCCGATGAACGGAGGATGCCTGGACAGGTAAGTGTCCTTATCTTATAAGTCAGCAGCTACAGTATTTAACCTCATACAGTTATCAGAATACAATATTTTCCACTATCAAAAGAAGTCCTGAATTCACTGCAAAACTTTATTGATCCTTTTTGTAAAAATCATCATAGACCGTGGGGGATACAGTGAAAGTTAACGTGTTTCGCGCTGCGATTAGCTCTTACTCATATCCTCAATAGTTTCCACTATAGCGGGCCCTTTAAATCTGCAGGGTAACCTTGATTATACAAATCTCCAGCCTCTGAAATGTATTCAGATCTGTTATTCCAACAAGAACACGTTTTACACAAATTAACCCGATGGTACCATTTCTCCTTTACTCTTTCCGCTGAAACTCCCCGTATACCCAGCAGCGAGCACGAACGTTCTGCACAGATATATGCACATCAAGGAATGTCCTATTCATTTCCGCAGACAAAGGTATGCAGAGAACACCCACACACAGCAGTATTATACACCTACACACAGAATGAAGGATTGCAGACGCTCACAGTTCATGGATGCGGCATATATTGTAGCCGGTTTCCCAGAAATGGAGGGTCTTGAGTTGTGTGGGGTGGAATACTACACCCATGTCTGGCAGATTTTGGGCAGGGATTAAGCAGATTGTTTTAGGAGTATTACTTTACCTTGCATACAATCTTAATGGTAAAGTGAGCTCATCACACAAGGTAGAGATTAGATTAGATTTTATCCTTTCCAGGTGCGGGCAGATCTAGCTGATTCTATTCTGTGTCATGCCATCAAGTGATCATCAGACACCGCTTCTAATGGAATGCTATGGTAATTACTATTATTTATGGAGTGTCGACACTTTCTGTGGCACTTTGCAAAACTTGATATATACAATAGTTTAGGGTGCTTTTATAGTCTACTGGCCATGGTATAATACCAAACTGCTGAATAGATATACACCATGTGGAGGCATGACCATCACAGGGCAATAACAATGTGGACACCTCTCCAGAATATTGAGTTTGGGTTTTTACATTGAAGGGTACTGTTAAGATTACAGCATACAAAGACATTTTACACCTGCGGCCCGCGGGTCAAATGCGGCCCATTGCTTGCCTTTTTTCGGGCCTTGGGGCACTTTTCTTCCCACTGACACCAAAGATGAGGCACCATTCCCTTCACTAACACCAACATTTGGGGAATAATTCCCCCCACTGATATAAACAATAGAACATTATTACTCCCACTAACACTAAAGATGGGGCACTTTTCAATCAATGTGGCACCAATCCTTCCACTGACACCAATGATGGAGCACCATTTCTGCGGCATTTTGTACTCTAACTGGTCACAGTTCAGCCCCCATAAAGTCTGAAGACCTGTAAACTGGCCCTTTGTTAAGAAAGTTTGGAGACCCCTGGTTTAGACAATTGTACATTTCCAACCTTGTGGTAACTGCTTGGGGAAGCTCCTTTTCTGCTCCAGCATGACTAGGCCCCTGTGCACAAAGCCGGCTTCATAAAGACATGGTCTGATAAGTTTACTATGAAGAAACTCATGTGGCCTGCTCAAAGCCCCGAACTCAACCCTACTGAACATCTTTGGGATGAATTAGAACGTTGATTGTGACTCAGATCATTCAGTATCAGCACCTGACCTCACCACAAATTCCCACAGACACACCCCACAATCTTGTGGAAAGCTCTCTATGGTTTGGTAAGCCTTATGTCATAAGCAGACCAGAATCTGGGCTTTTTTAAAGCCCATATACATTTCTAAATACCCTCCAGGTGTATTAAAACAAAAGGTGTTCAAAGTCTTACAGCTCCTTTTTTTAAGAAAAAACAGCCACAGCCTGAGTAGAAAAGCCTATGCCCTGCCTACATGCTAGAGAGGAGGACCCTTGCTTTCTGTGTGGAAGCAGTGGTCTCTCTTCAGAGATCTGGTACTCCCCCAATTGAGTCATACCTATAGTTTGGCAGTTAATAAAGCTCATGCTGCCTGTTGATTGGTGAGCTCTAGCTCTGACTCATCAGAGAATGCATGTATTAGATTATTTAAACTGAAAGTTTAGTTGGGTTCCAAACTTCAGTGAATTTTTTCCCTGGTTCCAGATGACTGCCTTTTTCTCTTTCTCTTTTTTGTTATATGTGTAGCGGGGTGTACAATTTAGGGGAGTGTCTGAGTGGTAGTTGGGCTCAGACACACTATTGTTAGGGTTAAGGGACCATTTGTGTGCCATGGGAGTTGGTATTGGTGTGTAGTTCCCTGGGACCTACAGGTGGCGATGTCGCCCTGGGTCCGGGTTGAACCGCAATACAGGGTTGCGCCTTTTCTTGTCCCCTTTCGGCAGCAGTACGGCGGGGCGGGGAACCTGCTGTGCCTGTCGGGAGAGGGTATAAAAAGGGGCGGCCATCTTCCATGGGGGTTCGTCCACGCCCAGGCACCTTCGGCCTGGGTGTGTGGGTCGTGTTCGTCCACGCCCAGGCACCTTCGGCCTGGGTGTGTGGGTCGTGTTCGTCCACGCTCAGGCACCTTCGGCCTGGGTGTGTGGGTTTGTTATCTCGGGGTGCCCTAGGCCCGGAGGCCGAGTTCCTGTTCCATCCCAGACACCTTCAGTCTGGGGTGAGGTACTAATTTGGAGGCCTGGGGCCCAGCACCTTCGGCTGGGTTCCGCCGGGGATTGAGGACTCCCAGGGTGCCGCCTTGCGAGGGGACCCGGATCTGGAATGAGGAGGCTAGGGAGGTTACCTGTACCGAAGACCCAGCGCAGAGTCGTGGTGACGGTGAGGACCTCTGATAACTCTCCGGAGGGATGTCTTCTCCTCTACACGGGCCAAGTACTCTCTAGAAGGAAGTTCTCTAAAAGGTCAGTGGCAGTGGCCTAATAGGGCCGTGCCCTATTCGCCCGGTCAGTGGCAGTGACCCGTTCTCCAAGTCAGTGGCAGTGACTTTCTATTCACCTGGTCTGTGGCAGGGACCAACCTCACGGTCTGTGGCAGAGATCGTGCGCCATAACTGTTTGTGAAATCTAAACAGTAAGAGAACATGATTTAAGTTTGTGCCTGGACCTCCTCCCACCTAAGCTGTCCTGTGTCTTGTCCAAACCTGTCTGCTTTCAAAGAGGCATATTTATTATCCGTGTGAAATAAATATATAAGTTGGACTTTCAGTTGGTGTGGACAGTTATATTCCTGGGGAAACATAAGGACTTGCATCTATCTAAGGTAGAGGTGAGAATCATCCTCGGGAGGATTTAACTCCAGCCGCAGGCAGGCCCGAAAAGTAACACCGCTCAACCTCCTTACTCAGAAGGGTACGGGCTTGTGGTGCGGTGTTCCTCTCCCCTCCCTGCGAGGAGCCGAAAACACATACAAAAGGGCAGGTAGGGGGAGAGGTGAGGGCGCTACATATGTTTCTAAAAACACATAGATGTAATTGCAGCCTTAAAGTGAACCTGTGCATACATTTGCAAATGCATGCGTAAGCTGCAGGTCCTGTCAATGCACCCTGTTACCTGCAGTCCCAAACTCTTACTTTTAAGGGTCTCCACAATGGAAGCACATGCATTCTGATGGATAGATGGAGGGCAGATGAGCTGGAGGGAGTCCATCCCTCCTTAAAGGCGCATGGGCACACTGAACACCCAGCACATACCACTATGGCAGCAAAGGTGTCATGTATGTTGTTTGTCCAATATATCAACAGTACAAAAAATGGTCACTGCCCCCACCTATAACTGGCCTTTGCAGAAAGGAGCACTGGAAGGGCAATGTATGTCAAATAAAACCAAGCTCAACTGTTTTTAATGCGTACTGTTAGACAGGTCAATTTGGTTGGTCGCAGGCTGGTCAGTAAGTTGAGCTTGGAAATTCTTTGGTTTTATTTGACATACATTGCCCTTCCAGTGTTCCTTGCTGCAAACACCCGTTATAGGTGGGGGCAGTGACCATTGTTTAAACCCGTGCATAGACTATGCACACTAAAGTATTTACAGTTTCTGAACAAGAATAAATACTTTGAAACAAGCCCTTATTCACCTCTATAGCTATAGACATCGTGGAGAAATTCATTTTTAAAATTAAACTGAGGCTTTAAGTTTTATTTGAGTATAAGTGCACTTTAAAGGGTCAGTTCAAATGTCTATAGATTTTCATCAATGTTTATTAGTCACATAACTTACTCATCCTGTAAACATGCCAGTGGTTAGTTTCCTACACTGCGGTTGTTTCTTTTATCTCTCAGCTACTTCATTGGTAAGATGTTTGGAGTTCTGTCCATATGCCCTGTTACAAGGCGTTCTTATACTCCATTAATCTATTTGATTTATAGCCTGAAAAATGCAGTAGGAGCAGTGAAATTCCAGGGCGGTATTTTTATTAGATGTCTTCACATATGTGAACAGCTTCATGTACATAATGTCAACGTGTCGGCATTTCAAACAAAAAAAATTATATTTGTAGTTTTCAACTACCATGTTAGTGCAGTCATCTTTATGCATTCCATGATTGTGCTTTATTGCTCATGTCATCTCCCTGCAGTTCTATGGGCAGAGGACACTTTCACATATTTCCATTGTGGTAGCAGTATATTGTACTGTATTGGCCACGGATCTGTTCAGAAAGTATGGCACGTATGGGACCACTGTGTGACTGTACTTCATGTACACGGGATGTTTTTACAACCTCTCCTGAATGATTTAACTTGACAGATAGTAACCCACGTTTAAAACGTCCGTTTTGCCACGTTTACATGCCGTGTTTGCATTCAAAAGCGTTTAAAAAAAATATATATAGATTTTTTTTTTCAAAATAGTCAAAAATGGAAAACGCCTGTAAACGAAACACAGCTAAACGCGAGTTACCGTGTTTAGCTATGTTTAGAAGTGTTTGGCGCTTAAAATGCCTCTAAACTCAGCTTCTGAACCCATTTTTTTGCATTCCAAAAAAAGCCCCTAAACGCAACTGCCTAGAAACGACTATAAACGACCCAGTGTACATGTACTGATAAGATAACATAGAAGAGAGTTCAGGAGCAGTTGAAAAAATTGCCCAACTGCTCCTAAACGTCCATTTACCAGCAGCAGTGTACATGAGGCCTAACTCTGATGACTTCATTTAGGAAAGTCTAGCTATGAGCATCTGTGTTATGGCAATGTTGTGTGGAAGGGTGGAATATAAGGTCATCAATATAATACATGCACACCTACTGGTCTGTTGAAGATGAGCAGTAGGCATGCTCTATTACAGATTGTGGGAGGGAGTAAATATATTGAAGTTGACATGTAAGGTGGGTTTTTCTAGTGCACATAATGCTTGTGAAATGCAACAAATTATTAAAGTGATTGTAAAGCTTACATTTTTTTTTAATTAACATAACAAACATGTCATACTTACCTGCTCTGTGCAGTGGTTTTGCACAGAGTGGCCCAGATCCTTCTCATCTCCAGAGTGGCCCAGATCCTTCTCATCTCCAGAGTGGCCCAGATCCTTCTCATCTCCAGAGTGGCCCAGATCCTTCTCATCTCCAGAGTGGCCCAGATCCTTCTCATCTCCAGAGTGGCCCAGATCCTTCTCATCTCCAGAGTGGCCCAGATCCTTCTCATCTCCAGAGTGGCCCAGATCCTTCTCATCTCCAGAGTGGCCCAGATCCTTCTCATCTCCAGAGTGGCCCAGATCCTTCTCATCTCCAGAGTGGCCCAGATCCTTCTCATCTCCAGAGTGGCCCAGATCCTTCTCATCTCCAGAGTGGCCCAGATCCTTCTCATCTCCAGAGTGGCCCAGATCCTTCTCATCTCCAGAGTGGCCCAGATCCTTCTCATCTCCAGAGTGGCCCAGATCCTTCTCATCTCCAGAGTGGCCCAGATCCTTCTCATCTCCAGAGTGGCCCAGATCCTTCTCATCTCCAGAGTGGCCCAGATCCTTCTCATCTCCAGAGTGGCCCAGATCCTTCTCATCTCCAGAGTGGCCCAGATCCTTCTCATCTCCAGAGTGGCCCAGATCCTTCTCATCTCCAGAGTGGCCCAGATCCTTCTCATCTCCAGAGTGGCCCAGATCCTTCTCATCTCCAGAGTGGCCCAGATCCTTCTCATCTCCAGAGTGGCCCAGATCCTTCTCATCTCCAGAGTGGCCCAGATCCTTCTCATCTCCAGAGTGGCCCAGATCCTTCTCATCTCCAGAGTGGCCCAGATCCTTCTCATCTCCAGAGTGGCCCAGATCCTTCTCATCTCCAGAGTGGCCCAGATCCTTCTCATCTCCAGAGTGGCCCAGATCCTTCTCATCTCCAGAGTGGCCCAGATCCTTCTCATCTCCAGAGTGGCCCAGATCCTTCTCATCTCCAGAGTGGCCCAGATCCTTCTCATCTCCAGAGTGGCCCAGATCCTTCTCATCTCCAGAGTGGCCCAGATCCTTCTCATCTCCAGAGTGGCCCAGATCCTTCTCATCTCCAGAGTGGCCCAGATCCTTCTCATCTCCAGAGTGGCCCAGATCCTTCTCATCTCCAGAGTGGCCCAGATCCTTCTCATCTCCAGAGTGGCCCAGATCCTTCTCATCTCCAGAGTGGCCCAGATCCTTCTCATCTCCAGAGTGGCCCAGATCCTTCTCATCTCCAGAGTGGCCCAGATCCTTCTCATCTCCAGAGTGGCCCAGATCCTTCTCATCTCCAGAGTGGCCCAGATCCTTCTCATCTCCAGAGTGGCCCAGATCCTTCTCATCTCCAGAGTGGCCCAGATCCTTCTCATCTCCAGAGTGGCCCAGATCCTTCTCATCTCCAGAGTGGCCCAGATCCTTCTCATCTCCAGAGTGGCCCAGATCCTTCTCATCTCCAGAGTGGCCCAGATCCTTCTCATCTCCAGAGTGGCCCAGATCCTTCTCATCTCCAGAGTGGCCCAGATCCTTCTCATCTCCAGAGTGGCCCAGATCCTTCTCATCTCCAGAGTGGCCCAGATCCTTCTCATCTCCAGAGTGGCCCAGATCCTTCTCATCTCCAGAGTGGCCCAGATCCTTCTCATCTCCAGAGTGGCCCAGATCCTTCTCATCTCCAGAGTGGCCCAGATCCTTCTCATCTCCAGAGTGGCCCAGATCCTTCTCATCTCCAGAGTGGCCCAGATCCTTCTCATCTCCAGAGTGGCCCAGATCCTTCTCATCTCCAGAGTGGCCCAGATCCTTCTCATCTCCAGAGTGGCCCAGATCCTTCTCATCTCCAGAGTGGCCCAGATCCTTCTCATCTCCAGAGTGGCCCAGATCCTTCTCATCTCCAGAGTGGCCCAGATCCTTCTCATCTCCAGAGTGGCCCAGATCCTTCTCATCTCCAGAGTGGCCCAGATCCTTCTCATCTCCAGAGTGGCCCAGATCCTTCTCTTCCCCAGATCTCCCGAGTGGCCCAGACCCTCCTCTTCCCCAGATCTCCCGAGTGGCCCAGACCCTCCTCTTCCCCAGATCTCCCGAGTGGCCCAGACCCTCCTCTTCCCCAGATCTCCCGAGTGGCCCAGACCCTCCTCTTCCCCAGATCTCCCGAGTGGCCCAGACCCTCCTCTTCCCCAGATCTCCCGAGTGGCCCAGACCCTCCTCTTCCCCAGATCTCCCGAGTGGCCCAGACCCTCCTCTTCCCCAGATCTCCCGAGTGGCCCAGACCCTCCTCTTCCCCAGATCTCCCGAGTGGCCCAGACCCTCCTCTTCCCCAGATCTCCCGAGTGGCCCAGACCCTCCTCTTCCCCAGATCTCCCGAGTGGCCCAGACCCTCCTCTTCCCCAGATCTCCCGAGTGGCCCAGACCCTCCTCTTCCCCAGATCTCCCGAGTGGCCCAGACCCTCCTCTTCCCCAGATCTCCCGAGTGGCCCAGACCCTCCTCTTCCCCAGATCTCCCGAGTGGCCCAGACCCTCCTCTTCCCCAGATCTCCCGAGTGGCCCAGACCCTCCTCTTCCCCAGATCTCCCGAGTGGCCCAGACCCTCCTCTTCCCCAGATCTCCCGAGTGGCCCAGACCCTCCTCTTCCCCAGATCTCCCGAGTGGCCCAGACCCTCCTCTTCCCCAGATCTCCCGAGTGGCCCAGACCCTCCTCTTCCCCAGATCTCCCGAGTGGCCCAGACCCTCCTCTTCCCCAGATCTCCCGAGTGGCCCAGACCCTCCTCTTCCCCAGATCTCCCGAGTGGCCCAGACCCTCCTCTTCCCCAGATCTCCCGAGTGGCCCAGACCCTCCTCTTCCCCAGATCTCCAGAGTGGCCCAGACCCTCCTCTTCCCCAGATCTCCAGAGTGGCCCAGACCCTCCTCTTCCCCAGATCTCCAGAGTGGCCCAGACCCTCCTCTTCCCCAGATCTCCAGAGTGGCCCAGACCCTCCTCTTCCCCAGATCTCCAGAGTGGCCCAGACCCTCCTCTTCCCCAGATCTCCAGAGTGGCCCAGACCCTCCTCTTCCCCAGATCTCCAGAGTGGCCCAGACCCTCCTCTTCCCCAGATCTCCAGAGTGGCCCAGATTCTCCTCTTCCCCAGATCTCCAGAGTGGCCCAGATCCTCCTCTTCCCCAGATCTCCAGAGTGGCCCAGATCCTCCTCTTCCCCAGATCTCCAGAGTGGCCCAGATCCTCCTCTTCCCCAGATCTCCAGAGTGGCCCAGATCCTCCTCTTCCCCAGATCTCCAGAGTGGCCCAGATCCTCCTCTTCCCCAGATCTCCAGAGTGGCCCAGATCCTCCTCTTCCCCAGATCTCCAGAGTGGCCCAGATCCTCCTCTTCCCCAGATCTCCAGAGTGGCCCAGATCCTCCTCTTCCCCAGATCTCCAGAGTGGCCCAGATCCTCCTCTTCCCCAGATCTCCAGAGTGGCCCAGATCCTCCTCTTCCCCAGATCTCCAGAGTGGCCCAGATCCTCCTCTTCCCCAGATCTCCAGAGTGGCCCAGATCCTCCTCTTCCCCAGATCTCCAGAGTGGCCCAGATCCTCCTCTTCCCCAGATCTCCAGAGTGGCCCAGATCCTCCTCTTCCCCAGATCTCCAGAGTGGCCCAGATCCTCCTCTTCCCCAGATCCTCCTCTTCCCCAGATCCTCCTCTTCCCCAGATCCTCCTCTTCCCCAGATCCTCCTCTTCCCCAGATCCTCCTCTTCCCCAGATCCTCCTCTTCCCCAGATCCTCCTCTTCCCCAGATCCTCCTCTTCCCCAGATCCTCCTCTTCCCCAGATCCTCCTCTTCCCCAGATCCTCCTCTTCCCCAGATCCTCCTCTTCCCCAGATCCTCCTCTTCCCCAGATCCTCCTCTTCCCCAGATCCTCCTCTTCCCCAGATCCTCCTCTTCCCCAGATCTCCAGAGTGGCCCAGATTCTCCTCCGGTCCCACGCTGGCCCTCCTGGCTCCTCCGTCCTACCGAGTGCCTTCAGAGCAAGTAGCTTGCCGAGCCGTTGCTCTTTGTGTCCATTCCTCCTCTGTCTCCTGATTGGCTCACTGGCTATGATTGACAGAGGCAGGAGCCAATCAGGAGTGCAAGTCCCCAGAAAGGCAAGACTGTTGTGGACATCGCTGGATAGAGAGAGAGCACTCGGGTAAGTATTAGGGGGGCTGCTGCACACAGGTTTTTTTACCTTCATGCATGAATGCGTCCAGGGACGCGGGTGTTGTCAGAAAATCGTAGTCTGCGCCATACACAAGTGTAACTAAGGTCTTAATGTGTGCAAATTTTATTTTTTGTGTGTGATCTAATAACTAAATATACTGTTTGCCCAATACATGGGAAATTAAAGGGGTTGTAAAGGTACATGTTTTTTCACCTTAATGCATCCTATGCATTAAGGTGAAAAAACATTCGACAATGCCGCCCCACCCCCCCCCCCCCCGAGCCCCCGTTTTACTTACCTGGCCCCTCGAAAGTCCCGCGCTCGCTCCCGTCATCTTCCGAGTTCCTGAGCCCGGCCGTTGATTGGCTACACTGGATGGATTGAAAGCAGCGCAGCCATTGGCTGGCGCTGCTGTCAATCGCATCCAATGCCGCGCCGGGGGGCAGGGCCGAGTGATACAGTCGGCCGCTATGGGAGGAGCGCGCCTGCAGTAACTCCACACCATGCGAGCTCGCTCGCATTATGGTGTGGCGTCCTTGCGGGGAGGAGCTGAAACAGCCGCCGAGGGACCCCAGAAAACCAGGATCGGGGCCACTGTGTGCAAAACGAGCTGCACAGTGGAGGTAAGTATAACATGTTTTAAAAAAAACAACAAACATGTTATACTTACCTGCTCTGTGTAATGGTTTCACACGGAGCAGCCTCGATCCTCCTCTTTTGGGGTCCTTCGTTGGCGCTCCTAGCCCCTCTGTCCAGCCGACTGCCCCCACAGCAAGCAGCTTGCTATGGTGGTACCTGAGCCGAGCCACTGGTCTGTGTGTCCACTTAGACATGAAGCCGCAGTTCGGCCCCACCCCCTCTCTCTCCTCATTGGCTCACTGACTTGCAGCGGGAGCCAATGGCACCTGTGTCTTAGCCAATCAGGAGAAAGAGTTCCGGGCAGCCGAGGTTCTCCTGCAACATCGCTGGATTGAGATGGGGCCCAGGTAAGTATTAGGGGGGCTGCTGCACACAGAAGATTTTTTATCTTAACGCATAGAATGCATTAAAGGAGTTGTAAAGGCAGAAGGCTTTTTATCTTAATGCACTCTATGTATTAAGATAAAAAACCTTCTGTGTCTAGCAGCCTCCCCAGCACGCCCTAATTACTTAGAAATTATCTCCTGCATTTGGGGACTTAGTCTATAGGTAAGTGGTGCAGCCAACCCTCTGGATAGAACAATGCCTGCAGTCTTGCTGCCCTCTTCAGAACAATGGGTATCCTTAGAACTGAAAGAGGAAAGGAGGGCGCACCGACCTTGTGCATTACCAATGGTAAAATGTATTAAAAAACTGTAGCAGCAGTAGTCATACTCACAAATGAGCGTATACAAAAAAACTTGTCAGTCTGCCAGCAAATAGAACTGCGTCTCTGGACACCTGCAACCCGGACCGGATATTGGAGGGGCCAGATGGCATCACAAAAGGCTAACAAGTTTCAAGGGTGTACCCTCTTTCTCAGAGCCAAAGCGGTCTTACTTGAGCCCTCTCTCCAGCGATGTCCACGAGTGTCTTAGCCGTCCGGGACTCTCCTCCTGATTGGCTGAGACACAGCAGTGGCGCCATTGGCTCCTGCTGCTGTCAATCAAAGTCAGTTAGCCAATCAGGGGAGATAGGAGGCGGGGCCAGGTTGTTGGGGCTCTGTGTCTGAATGGACGCACAGAGATGCAGCTCGGCTCGGGTGCCCCCAAAGCAAGCTGCTGCTTGTTTGGGCACTTGACAGGAGAGAGGGGCCTACGAGCACAGAAGAGGGACCCAAGAAGAGGAGGATCCGGGCTGCTCTGTGCAAAACCAACTGCACAGAGGAGGTTGGTATAACATGTTCGTTATTTTTTTTATTTTATTTTTTTTAACGAGACTTTACAATCACTTTAAGATAAAAACTTTCTGCCTTTAGAACCACTTTAGGACCTTGCCCATTTATACATTATAAAATCTATTAAACATAAAATATTCTTTATCATAAGAAACTGCAAGTGGGTTTCCTCTAAAACATTGAAGACAGTTACCCTTTAAAATGTGTTCATTTCATTCCATATGTCTTCTATAAATGCTGTCCAGACAGAATATGGCGGTCAATCGGTATCAATAATGCATTCAGTGTCTTGCTGCCCTGTATTGGACTGGGCCCCCCCCCCCCCCCCCCGGCTTCCATTATCCTCTCTGCTGGGGAATGAGGGCCAATCACATCTGCTGTGCATATCCCTACATTCTTCCATGGGTGTTTCCTGCACTTAATCAGCCCTGGAGTAGGGTCTCAAGTGACAGTTTTATACTTTTGTAGATGGTTTTGTATTTTTCCATCTAATTCTATCTTTGTAACGTTCCAAAAAGTAAAAAGAAAAAGCAAAACCTTCCACCCAGCCAGAGGGTAACGATTAGGAATCTATCATGATTATAAGGATCTAGTCTCCAAAAAATGTCAAGCATTTCATAAATGGAAGTCCACTCATGGGCAAGTAGCTCACCGTTATTACATTGTGTCATATCTAAATAGGCCGAGCATGCTTCTATACATCCAATCTGTCATCCTGCACTTTGTGTTGCGTACATCTAAACTACACAACCCTTCTCAGAAAGCTAATAAAAATGATCGATTCCCACCCCGGGGAACAGTAAAAATGCACTTTCATTCAGCCATTCCTCATCGCTGAAATCCTAGCTTTGATATAATGTTGCATAATAATCAGAACATGTTGTTATTCCCTATATATTAAAATTCAATCCTCTTTAGGATTGAGCCTCAACAAATCCATAGCATTGCAGAGTTCGAAGTTCATGAGAATAAATAATTGCGGAGAATGCTTGTAGGGCTCTGGCTTGCATTTAACCTTTTTTTAGAACAAGTAGTGTTTTCAATTATAGGACTTAGATATACATGCGTGTTTATAAGTTTATGGGCACGACGCAGCTTTAGCTCTCGTTCACATTGAATGCGGCTTTAAAATTGTGCGATTTCGGATTAAGTTGCAAGATCTCAAAGCAGCATGTCAGTGCGACTTGGAAGAATTCTGCGCGGCTTAAGTCGAACCTGAAATCACCAATAGTAGTGCAGGAACTACTTTTTCAAATCAACGCAAAGTCAGCGTCACACTGATTTGAACAGCGCTATTGCCGACAATAGGGTGCGACTTGTCAAATCGCATGACAAGTCGAACCAGTGTGAACAGGGGCTTAAAGTTGGTGTTTTTCTTTTCTTAGTTTTGGATACATTGGAGGAAGTGTTAAAACCCTGGGCAGATTTTTTTTTTGCAACCTGTGACCCCCTTCTCAATTCCAGGGATTTCTACCAACTCTACATTCAACAGGATGGGACAAATTTTAGGTATTCAAAATGTTACAGTTGGCACATGAACAGTAGGTAAGGGTAATCTTCAGATGGAGGGATATCTTCCCGTGACAACTACACTACTTTGACATACTTTCCACTCACTTCCTGTTGTGTTGTCAAAAGAGGGAGTGAAGGGTTATCTCCCTTATGGGACACAGTAAAAACTGCCAAAGGATGTAACCATTACTTACTCCACATGTGTCAAACACAAGGCCTGTGGGTCGAACCTGGCCCTCCAGGCCATTTCATGTGGCCCTTGCACCCAGGGCCTTCTTTCAGCCGGAACTTGGTTATGCCACCTCTGGCTCTTACCCTCCGCTTCTTGCTTACCAATGTCATTTGTTTACAAGGACAGCTTTCCTTTTTCGGCGGTTCTCACATATCCCTGCCTGCACTCACAGCGGGGACAATAAAGGTGCAGTGTGGGATGGGACATCATGTGGTATGCTGCACTATGATCCTCATCTGTGCCAGGGAGCACCAATGCCGACCAATGATCTCCCTGCAAGTGAGAGACAGGCAGAGCCATCTACACTGCCGGGAGGTGCTAGAGCCGGGCCGGGTATGTGAGATGCAAAGAAGCTTTTGGGGAGGGGATGAGAGCTGTGGAGGGAGATTTGTGAAGAGGTGGAGGATGTGAGTGATGCAGAGGTCAGAGCCAAGGGTGGGTGGAAGTGAGATGTAGACAATCTGTGAAAAGAGCTGAACTCTGCACACTGTGAAGCATAGCACACCCCAAACACAGCATTCTGTATGTGGCACACTCCTCAATCTTACACTCTGTACACACCCCTGAAACTGTACTCTGTATGTAGCCCACCCCTGAACTATGCATTTAGCCCACCCCGCAATTCTGCACTATGCACGTAGCCCACCCTGGAACTATGCATGTAGCCCACTATGCAGTATGTAGGTAGCCCACCCCTGAACTCTGCACTATGCACGTAGCACACACCTGCATGCTGCAATCTGTACATAGCCCACCCCTGAACTCTGTACTATGCACGTAGCCCACCCTGGAACTCTGCACTATGCATGTAGCCCACCCCGAAACTGCACTATGCACATAGCCCACCCCGGAACTCTGCACTATGAACATAGCCCACCCCGGAACTCTGCACTATGAACATAGCCCACCCCGGAACTCTGCACTATGAACATGGCCCACCCCGGAACTCTGCAGTATGAACATGGCCCACCCCGGAACTCTGCACTATGAACATAGCCCACCCGGAACTCTGCACTATGCACATAGCCCACCCCTGAACTCTGTACGTAGCCCACCCCTGAACTCTGCACTATGCACATAGCCCACCCCTGAACTCTGCACTATGCACGTAGCCCACCCCTTAACTCTGCACTATACACATAGCCCACCCCTTAACTCTGCACTATGCACGTAGCCCGCCCTTGAAATCTGCACTATGCATGTAGCCCACCCCGGAACTGTTCATAGAGCACCCCTAAACGCTGCACATAACACACTCCTAGTATTAATTGCCCCTTTAAGATCCTCCCACTGTTACTGCAATTTGGCCACACCCACCATTCAAGGCGGTTTGGCGGTAAAGATGTTGTTGAGCCCCCATTCTCTGAGAAAAAAAAGACCTGGTTAAGTTGACATCGTTTTCCAGATACAACGGGCCCTTAATGGTGATGCAGCCCACAATGAAATTGAGTTTGATCCCTACCCTACTCTATCCAAAACAGAAAAAAGTTCCAGCATTAGGTAGACTTTTTAAAATAATGATTTTAAAAATGTAGAGGCTGGTTTAGGTGATCTATTCCAGCTGTCAAATATTTCTGGTGGAGTAGAAGATTTGGAAAGCATCCTGATTGGTTTTGGGTTGTTGTAGGATGTATCTTATTGGGATAAATGATTCAAGTAGTGTTCTGCTTATCCTCTCATGAATTTGGCTGACATGCTGCAGTGCAGTGGAACTCGCAGATATAGACCGCTGTCAACTCTTTAAAGGCTGGGTGCCATCACACCTCCATGTCTCTTACAGTTAGCTGTACAGAAAACACATTCCTCCTGTGCATCCAGGGTCAACCAGAGAGGTGTGGGCTTTTTAGTGTGCAGATGCATGTTCAAACACATCATGATTCATGATCAGGATAAGATGCTTACTAATTTCAATAATATTACAAAATGAAACTACCGTACATAAACTGTAAGGAGCATGTAGGCCTCTACCACAAGCCCCAGCATGACTTGATTCACATGGTTAAAGGTCTTGTGCTTTTACAAGGTCATGGAGTACATAGGCTATGAAAAACTTTTAATTGTCAGCCCTTACAGACATTATAGATTCTAGAAGGTTAAGCCATAAGTTTATCATATTTCATTTTTACTCATGTTTCATTTTGGAGACTGCAACAGGGGGGATAAAACACCTTAAAATAAACCTGTAGCCAGTCTATGGACATTCAGGTTTCTAAGAAGAAAAAAAAAGAATGCACAAGTCTGCCACTAGAGCACCCCTATACTCGACACCTAGTGCGACCCTGCACTCTGCACATGGCATGCCCCTGCCCTCTGCACATGGCACGCCTCTGCACATGGCACGCCTCTGCACATGGCACGCCCCTGCCCTCTGCACATGGCACGCCCCTGCACTGTACACATGGCACACCTCTGCACTCTGTACAAAGTGCACCCCTCAACTCTGCATGTAGTGCACCCCTCAACCCTGCACTCTGTACCTAGCAAACCCCTGAATTCTGCACATAGGGCACCCCTTAACCCTGTACTCTGTATGTAGCGCACCTTTCAACTATGAACACTTTATGTAGCGCGCCCCTCAACCCTGCACTCTGTACATAGGGCACCCCTCAATGTTAGTGCTGTTTGGCCACACTTACAATTTGATGCAGAGGTAATGATGTACAGTAACCTCTAGAAACCAATCAGTGAGTGGTAATGATGTGCAGTAACCTCTAGCAACCAACCAGTGAGTGGCAAGGATGTGCAGTAGCCTCTAGCAACCAATCAGTGAGCGGTAATTATGTTATGTAACCTCTAGCAACCAATCAGTGAGCAGTAATGATGTGCAGTAACCTCTAGCAACCAATCAGCAAGCAGAAATTATGTGTTGTAACCTCTAGCAATTAATGAGTGAGTGATAATGATGTGCTGTAACCTCTAGCAACTAATCAGTGAGTGATGATGTGCTGTAACCTCTAGCAACCAGTCAGTGAGCGGTAATGATATGCTGTAACCAATCGCAATCGCTGCCTGATCTGCCGCAGTAAACTCATTATGAGTCTAGCTGCTAATTACTGTATGTTTCAGAAGGGGGAGGGGTCCAAGAAAATGTTTGCCCAGGGTCCAATAAATATTAAAGACGGCCCTGGCCTTGATCCCCATTGTGACACAAATACTCTGTGTTGAAATATTTGAGTTTAATTTACATTTCTTTGGAAAGGAACGCAAATACTGTACCGATAAATACATATTGGAGAGGGGAAACTAGATTCTCCCTGAGCTGTGAAAGTTCCTCCAACTCAGAGAAAATCCTCCCTTTTTTTTCTAGAAGCCAGGGAATAAGAGTGATACCATTTTGCGCAAGTCGAAGCTTGTGTGTGGACAGCTCTTAGTGCTCTTTATTAGAATGAGAGTAATGTACAGAACAAGACCACACCGTGTTCCTTCCACAAAATAAGTCATATTCGTTTTCAGGCACGGTGTCAAGGAAAGTGCAGGTTGAGTTCATCTTTTGGAGAATCCTGTAAAAAAGTTATAGCTGTTCTTGGGTAGCGCATTCGTTGTCTACCGACATCCTGTTTAGTTTCATTAGCAAATTCCACAGTGATCTTTTGTGTTGTTGGAAATCACCATGATTTAAGATGAAATTTCCCTTATAAAAAGAATCTCTGACCAACAGTGATTTTCCACTGAGCAGCTTTGATTTTCTGCCTGGCTTTTATTACCGTCTTGGACATTGAACAGGTTTCTCCATAGCGTTGTTTTGGCAGATTTGTCCCTTCACATAATTTTGTCGCTGTCATGATGCTTTCCCTTTAGGAATTCACGAGTTGGTGACACGGGTAATTTTTTCTTTTTATACTTATTCTGAAAATAAGTGAATAACTTTTTTTTTACCAGATACCTCTTTAGATTTTCCTTTTGGGGCCCATTTATACTTGCTGCACAGTAAAAGTTTCAACCTCTCAGTATTGTTCCATTAAAAATATAATTTCTGCATCTGTATTGGGAAATAGCCAATACAAGATCAAAGCCAGTGTGTGTGCATAAACAAAACATTATATTCCCTGTAAGAGGTGCCTGTTTTAAATAAACTCTCCTTAGGAAATATAAAGGAAATAATTTATTATTACCGTTACAAATTTTGTCATCATGATTAGGATGCACAAGCAGATGCAATTGTTAAGCAACTCAGAGACACCTTCTGCTTCCAGCCTAAGCTAGCCCCTGCCTGGTTGGAGCACTAGCACCCCAAATTACAGAATATGATGTTTATAACATAGCCTAGGCTGGACTGGACATGTGCAGGGCACAATTCACATATTATAAAAAGTAACAGTGCACGCTTATAATCTTAAAAAATAAACACATTGATATACAGTAGATATAAAAAGTCTACACACCCCTGTGATGTAAAAAAATAAGACAAAGATAAATTATTTCAGAACTTTTTCCACCTTTAATGTGTCAATTTTCCACCTTTAAAGTAAAAATAAAAATAATATAGTGCACACCCTTACATGAATACTTTGTTGAAGCACCTTTTGATGTTATTACAGCACTCAGTCTTTTTGGGTATGAGTCTATCAACATGGCACATCTTGACTTGGCAATATTTGCCCACTCTTCTTTGCAAAAACACCCCAAATCTGTCAGATTGTGAGGGCATCTCCTGTGCACAGCCCTCTTCAGATCACCCCACAGATTTTCAATCAGATTCAGGTCTGGGCTCTGGCTGGGCCATTCCAAAATGTTAATCTTCTTCTGGTGAAGCCATTCATTTGTTGATTTGGATGTATGCTTTGGGTCGTTGTCATGCTGAAAGATGAAGTTCCTCTTCATGTTCAGCTTTCTAGCAGAAGCCTGGAGGTTTTGTGCCAATATTGACTGGTATTTGGAACTGTTCACAATTCCTTTTATCTTGACTAAGGCCCCTGTTCCAGCTGAAGAAAAACAGACCCAAAGCATGATGCTACCACCACCATGCTTCACGGTGGGTATGGTGTTCTTTTGGTGATGTGCAGTGTTGTTTTTGCGCCACACATATCTTTTGGAATTATGGACAAAAAGTTCAACCTTGGTTTCATCAGACCATAACACATTTTCTCACATGCTTTTGGGAGACTTCAGATGTGTTTTGCAAAATGTCGCTGTCTTGGATGTTTTTCTTCGTAAGAAAAGGCTTCCATCTTGCCACTCTACCCAGACATATGAAGAATACGGGAGATTGTTGTCACATGTACCACACAGTCAGTACTTGCCAGATATTCCTGCAGCTCCTTTAATGTTGCTGTAGGCCTCTTGGCAGCCTCCCTGACCAGTTTTCTTCTCATCAATTTTGGAGGGACGTCTAGTTCTTGGTAATGTCACTGTTGTGCCATATTTTCTCCACTTGGTGATGACTGTTTTCACTGTGTTCCATGGCATATCTAATGCCTTGGAAATTTTTGTACCCTTCTTCTGACTTATACCTTTTAACAATGAGATCCCTCTGATGCTTTGGAAGCTCTCTGCGAACCATGGCCTTTGCTGTAGGATGCGACTAAGAAAATGTCAGGAAAGACCTACAAGTTAATCAGAGGCACTTTAAATGATGGCCGGTATGTACTGACTCCTATTTAACACGATTTTGAATGTGATTGCTTAATTCTGAACACAGCTACAACCCCAGTTATAAGAGGGTGTGCACACTTATGCAACCACAATATTAGCATTGGTGAGGCCAGTTGGGCTGAACTGGAAATCGTGCTGGGTATATATGACGCTTCTGGAGCTATCACAGATATAAGAACCCACCATGGGATCTAGCGTGACATAAAAGCCAGAGAGAACAGCATTGGCAGAGTTGGCTTCTTTTGGTGTGTCCATATTTTAGGCTTTTTATAGGTGCTTATCCCGATGACAGACCTTAGTCATGTCCTGCATTCCATCAACCTCTATTTACACAGCATGATTTGGTGAGACAGTCTATTAGAACAAGCAGAATGGATGTTTGTGTGTTTGCTGCGGAACTGTTTACTGGATGAATATGAAGAACATCCCTAATGACTGCATGACTGGTTTGTTTGTAATAGTGGACACGCTCTGGGAATCAGCGAAAGCCGGGATTGTGAAATGATCCAGTGTCCATGTGTGGTGCTCCTCGCTCGAGCACATATTTAGCCTCAGACTAAAAATGACGCAATGCAGAAACGATGCCGAATTCACTCCATTTACTTTTGGAAATCTGGTGTAAAGAGAGCCGAGCTGATTATAGACTGTGTTTTACAGGACTCCACCACTGTATACATGGTTTTGTTTTTGTTTTTCTACTCATTAGAGTTAATGTAGTTGCCTTGTTTAAGTAAATGCAGACTCTCTAACTTCCTATACTGGCTTCTAGTCAAACGCTAATCAGTTTCCCATAAGCTGGAGAGTGATAAGGAGTAAACAAGGCTGCAGAGAATAGGCCAAACCAATGAGGTAAACACACAAGAACATATGAATCACCTCTACATTAAAGGATAAGTGCACTTTAAAACAAAGTGCATTTATTTTTTACCCTTTTCGCTTGCACAAACCCAACCCACCCTTCCCCTCCACAGATGCAGGCTTACCTGTTTCCAACAGCTGCGGTTCCACTGTTTGCATACATCCATTGGTGCAGGTCTTCACTGCATAATAGTGCCCCATTGACCCATAGATGTCTGTGAGACTGTGTTCTGAGGACAGACACGGTCCCATAGAAGTCTATAGGGCTCTAATGCACAGACCAGGACAGTGAAGGCTTGTGGAAAAACGACCCTCAGATTGAGGTAAAGCTGGCCATAGACTGAACAAGAGAAAACTATCAATTTCTCCATCCATGCTAGATAGCTATACTTGCAATATTTAATATGGTATCTAACCCAAAGAAAAAAAAATGTAATCTTTTGCTGCTTACCAGTCCCTAGATGTGATGACTGCCTTATGGATTTTTTTTCCCTTTATTTTTACCTGGTGATCCTGCTGGTAATACTTTTCCTGTCCTAGGGTGACACTTCTCACCCAACAAAGGGCATCCATGGAGGAGAAGCCTTGTCCTCTTGGGACAGGATCAGTGTTGCCAACCGTCGGTATTTTTACTGGCAGCCAGTAAAAAATGGGCACTTTTCTCCTGCCAGTAAATACCAGTAAGAGGCAAAGGTTGCCAGTAAAAAATATGGCTGTGGCGCTTGGCTCGGTACTGGGCATGCGCAGCTGGGGTCCGGAGCCAGCCAGGACCTTCCAAGTACCTGCTGCAGTGTGTTTGGGTGGTGGGGGCGGGTCTGGCGGAGAAGGTGCCTGCGCATGTTGTGTCATGTCATGGTGCAAGGGAGCCGAGCGGAGCAACTAGAGCCCCGCGGGTCTGTGGGACGGGAGCAAGGCAAGCCGGGAGCCGGACCATCAATGTTGTTTGGACTGGAGGGGACTTGGTAGTTCGAAGAGATGAACTTGGCAAGGCTGATAACACGGTTTGAGACAAAACACGCAGTGCACAGGACAACTCTGGATTTCTGGCACTTACTGAACAGATATAATTAAACCCTTTTCAATGAAATGTTTAAAGCCCTGTACACACGGGCCGAAAATCAGGCGATATTGGCCAGTTTAATAGAAATCTTTAGCCATTCAGCTGTGTGTATGGTATCCGGTTCGACAGAAGCCGGTCGAAAGTCCAGATTCTGTCGAAGGGGCATGACCAAAAAAGGTCTGCCGATTGGGATCTCTACCTTTTGGCTGAGAACACTGTTCTGGCAGGGGTGTCCCCCTGTCAGAACAGAATAGCTCAGCGGTGGGATATCGCTGTACTAACATTGGATAGTTAGTACAATGGCTCCTCCCGGGCTCTTGAGTTTTTTTTTTTCATTCAGCCCACTGGGTTGAACGAAAAAAGACTGCTAGTGTGTACCAGGCTTTACAGATCAAAAGGGAGCCAGTAAGAGCAGTTCAGTGTTAGTGTTACCTACACTTTAATAATCCACTGGTTTGTTTTACAGTAATGACTATACAATATAACTAGATGGAATTTGTTACATAAACAAGGCCTGTATTAATGACACCTAATTATCTGTGTTTATGTGCTATCCTTTGTGCAGGGTTTGCATTCTCTACTGTCAATCCTCCTATGGCCTTGGACCTGACGTTGGGTGTCTTATGTGATGTTCTGCGGCAGTGGGATGAAGTCTCAGCTGGTGTGCCTGTCCTCCTTGAGTGGTTATTAGGAGAAAATGACCTCAGCAATCTGGAAACTATGAATACGGTAAAAGGACTAACAATCCCCTTCAATTTTCGTATACATTAATTACATTATTTACATTATTACACTATCTGGAGTAAGAAGATAACAGGTGGAGTGAAGGCAACGTTCAGTCAAATTTCATTTTTGTTACCGTATTTTCCGGTGTATAAGGCGACCGGACGTATAAGACGACCCCCTAATTCTACTGTATTTCTACCGTTTTTGCCTATACTCACTGTATAGGACGACCCCCCCTTCTGAGGCTTCATATTGCCTATATTTCCTTCTTCTTAATGGAAGTTTGAGCCATACGGCAATCAGCCAATCACAGTGAGCGATGTATTCTACTAATACAAAGCCTGCTCGGATTGGCAGAGGCTGTAACATCATCAGCCCGCGCCTCTCTGACTCTCAAAGCCAATCCGAGCAGGCTACTGTGTATGTAGCCTCTCTTGGGATTGGCAGAGGTTTTACTCCAATCTGAGCAGGCTCTGTATTCATTAATAGAATATATCGCTTGCCGGGCTTGGCTCAGCGGTGTATACTGTATGTAGCCGAAGCTACATACACTATTACCGCACATGCGGCAGGCTGACATACAGCCGACTGCATTTGATACGCGGCATATAAGACAATGCCAGTTTTTTTAAGTGTAAAAGGTTGTCTGAGGCCCCTTTCACACGGGCGGCTGTTCTGCCACAGTTAAAAGCATGTTTCTTTCTTTTGAAATTCAAGACCCCCGGCACAGCGATCAACTGCATTTGTAAACTGCGATTAGCTGCGTTTACGTGCGGCTGCGTTTAGCTGCGGTTGGCCATTATTGTCATCCCCATAGCAACCATTTTTATTTTGATGTGCTTCCTGTTGTTTTTTTCTTTTGTTTACGCTACTATCCGCAGCTGACACAGTGCACTGCGATTACCTGCAGTTATGTGCAGATAGCTGCGCTACATCGCACCTGGACGCATTTAATTCTATTTTTTCTAGTCGCACCGAACCGCATGTAACGAAATCGCAGCTAAACGCTGTGTGTGAATGGGGCCATAGGAAAGCATTGTGTGCTTTTAGCTGAGGTAGAAAACTAGAAAATCCGCAGCTAAAAGCACCATTCTATCTGTCCGTGTGAAAGGGGCCTTATACGCCGGAAAATACGGTACTAGTGCAGTGAATGGCTTACCTATGTGAATGATTTACCTTCTTCTTAGATCTGATCCCACATTTTGCAGCAGTCCTACACACTTTCTGTTCAAGTATTGGAATCAACTTCCTGTGTAGAAGACCAGTCACCACCGCCTGTGCTCTGTAGTTTGGGTGACTGGTCTCCTCAATGTCCACTTTTAGTTTTACTCTCTGATTCAGCGGGGATGTCTATCTAAATAGCAGAGCCTCTCCCCATCAGTCACAATGTGCCCCTATCTGGCAGAAGCAGAAACAAGGAAGACCCCCAGCAACCTGGCAGTCTACCCTTCAAATCAGACATGATAGCCATCAAGGTGAGGCCGAATCAGCCACAGCTGACAGAATTCCATGAAGAGCATCTACTGCTCAATGCGCCCAGTTGTGTGGGAGGTATGAAGTCTAAATAAGTACAGTAAGTTTCCCCACCTACCTCCCTGACAAACCCTCCTCCTGTTGGCTGCATAGCTCTTTAGCAATCACACCTATTCTTGGCCACTTGTGCATGCCTTATTGTGTGCTATACGTTTGTGTCTATTTATTCTAAATGCCAGTCACAGATATACAGTTCAATGGTCCTTCAGCACACCACAGCATACGCACAGTTGTGAATGCACTCTGTATTGCCCGGGAGAAGTGCAGGCATGCTTTTTCGTAAGTTGAGACTTAAGTTTTATTTAGTATTTTTTGTATTCTTAATAATTTTTCCAATACAATACAGAAGGGAAACAATGAAAACACACAGAACATGTTAGCATTTAAAGCTGAGTTCCACGCATTTTATCAACACCCCCGTATGTCATGTCCTTGAATATGATTGTCATTAATCCCAGGGAACAATGCGCTGCCGCTGCTTGTTTATGTGCCTGCGTGCGATCAGGAGGTGCATGCTGGGTAGCCAGCAGCACCATATCCCAGAAGGACATATCAGTAGGCTTCGGCTGCCCACATTCAAGATGGGAACACGTTCGGCGGGGACTGCCAAGTAAGCATTTTAAAATAAATAACATTTAAAAAACTTACATTAGATAATAATGCCGCTTGTTATAGGATTAGGTACAAACAAAATGGTTGTGTTATTAAAGAAAAAACAAAACATTTGCTGGAACTCTGCTTTAAAATATTTAATTGTTCTGTACCTTTACCTGCAATCTTTAAGATTGTGACTGGGTCTCTTAAAACACTGGAGTCCAGCGTGCATGCCAGTGTGTGTTGTTCACACAGGCTTCAGCTTATAGAAGAGCAGTTTGTACACCAAGCTTTGTAAAGCTTTCAGCAGCTTGGCAAGTTGGCTTTTTAAGGCTCCATTCACACTTGTACGACTTCTAGTTTGCACCAACTTATGAGTGCAACTTTGAAACAACTTTGACGCAACTTTGGATGGGTGCAACTTGGATATGACTTTGACCAGTGATAATGGACAACTGTTGCATTGCATAACATTCTGGTACGACTTTCATGCAACTTTTGAGGGTTAACATTGAAGTCTATGGCCCTCAAGTTGCATGAAAGTCGGACCAATATAGTGCATGGACTACTTTGCAGTCGCTGCAACTTTAAGTCACACATATATGAATGGGTATCATTGGAAAACATGGGGTATAGCTTGTCAAGCGACTTTGATGTCCAAAGTTACATGACAAGTAGCACAAGTGTGGATGGAGCTTAAAGCACCACTTGGCTCCAGTTTGGGGAAGATAAATACAGATATTAATGAAAATGCTGACCATCACCTAAAACCATTTGCTAGCAAGACTCGGTAGTATTTATCACTACTTGAAGTTTGTTGTCTGCCTGATGAATCCTGCTATCTTCCGCAAAAGTAACTCAATGATTGCTGTACAGAGAGAAGCTTGCTCTGTAGCAGAGAATTCCAGAGCTCCCTGGCTGTCTGATTCAAAATATACAAATAAACTGCTGCTATGGCTGTCTGGGTATCCTGCCTTAATACTTTTTCGGTCATCCCAAGCATGCATTTTATGCGACAGTTTGTAAAACCAATATCTTTGGTAATTTGTGCCTACAGACAAGACCTGGCATGTGCTGCAAGCCTGCAGAGGAGCCATAACCCCCGGCAGCTTGTCCGATACTTGACGTAACCTGACACAGGAATGTTGTTTTATCCACATGACCAATTAGCGGCACAGGTGTATAACAGAAATGCAGTAATTTCATGAGAGGATATGGAAGGCGTGAATGCCGCTATATAATAATTAAGCTGTACACTGTTTTTATGCCACAGGGCTCAGTGGGCTTTTACAATTACAAAATTAAAGCAAATTAGCACTAAGGAACGTAAACAGTATAGGTGTTTTAAGACCTGTTGGGATTATCTTGAATTACCAAAACGTCTGGCTAAACAGGAAAGGCTTTATACTTTCTGCTTTTTAATAATTTCCAAACTTCTTCTGTACCAGAGGCAGGGTTATAGGAAAATAGAACTGATTTACGAGGGTGTTTTATTTAAATGTGCAGCCAAGCAAAGAGTTGTAATTTACAGTAAGTAGAAATGTTGGCTGTGAGGGCCGTTCTTAAAGAAAAATTACAGACGATATTTGGTCAACCTACAGCCACCAAACAGCAATCACATTTCATAGTTTTGAGAGCTGTATTCTAATGAAAGGTGTCCTCTGGTTGTTTGCTATGGGTAACTGCATTTTGCATCATGCCCCTATTAGCTCATGGATTTAAAATTTACATCACTATCTAGAGCTTGTGATTTAAACCTGAACTCCAGGCAAATGGCTAAATAAAGAGATGATTTTATATATATATATATATATATATATATATACTGTGAGGGGGTTAGCTCGGCAGCGGGTGTGTGTGACCCCCGGGATGGGCTCCCCACACAAAACAGGCCCAGCAAACGGAGGTTGTGGTTTTCAAAATCAAAAAGGTGCGGTTTATTTTCTATTTACAGTGACAAAACACAGCAAAGCAAAAGAAACATAACCAAAATAAATCCTGGTCAAGTTGACCTCTGACTAAACATACAGGTTTCCTAACTAACAACTGGGATCAGCCTAGTGCTGTCCTAGTCCCTAAGTCCCTGGTTTAGTAAAAGTCCAAACAAATAGCCACACAGGCTTTGCCTCACCGCACAGGGGTTCACTCTCCCTAGACAGTCCACACAGGTCTGCTTCCAGGCATGAGCTAACACCTAATGAATCTGGGAGTTCTTATAGAGGCCTAAATGAGCTGACAAGCTTCAGCTGGCCTCATCAACTCCCTGTCTGTACGACGCCCCACACTCTCCCTAGAGGTATGAGTCATCCATGAGCCTACTAGCCTCAGCTGGGCCCATACAACTCTCCACCCTAGTTGTATAAGTCAGCATAAAGCCTGAATCTGGGAGAAATATATCTACCCCCCTGGATGCAACCAGGTGACTTTACCTTCCTGCTGTCACATACCCCCCCTCTTGTTTTAACCTCGGGGTTGGAACACCAGCAATCAGGCATTCATGTACTCGAGACAAAGCATCCACATTCCCCATTTGAACGCCAGGGCGATGCTTTACTGTGAAGTTGAATTCCTGGAGGGCCAGGAACCACCTATTCACTCTTCTATTTGTTTCCTTGTTTTGAGCCATCCACTTTAACGGAGCGTGATCCGTAACCATGTCAAAGTGCCTACCTAGCAGGTAGTACCGAAGGGAATCTAGAGCCCACTTCACCGCTAAACACTCCTTTTCAACGGTGGCGTAATTTACCTCATGGGACTTCAACTTCCTGCTGAGGTAAATGACTGGGTGCTCTTCCCCGTTCCAGACCTGGGACAATACTGCTCCTAACCCCACATCTGACGCATCACTTTGTACG
Organism: Rana muscosa; assembly: GCA_029206835.1. Classification (NCBI taxonomy): domain Eukaryota; kingdom Metazoa; phylum Chordata; class Amphibia; order Anura; family Ranidae; genus Rana; species Rana muscosa. The sequence goes on along the minus strand of CM055121.1, from coordinate 243,124,810 downwards.
ACAAAGTCTTTAGAGAAGTCGGGTGAGTACAACACTGGCTGGCTACATAAGGCTTGTTTCAAGAATTGGAATGCTGCCTCAGCCTCGGGGGTCCATTTAATCATGACCGACCCTTTCCCCTTCGTTAGGTTGGTTAGGGGCACAGCCTTAGAGGCAAAGTGGGGAATGAATCGCCGATAATACCCAGCGATTCCCAGAAAGGCTCGTACCTGCTTCTTGCTGTTGGGACGTGGCCAACTCTGGATGGCCTCGACTTTGTTGAGTTGGGGTTTTATTACTCCCCTCCCAATGGTGTACCCAAGATATTTGGCCTCCTCCTGCCCAATGGTACACTTCTTGGGGTTAGCCGTAAACCCCGCTTCCCGAACAGAGTCCAGGACTGCTTGCACTTTTGGCAGATGTGAGGCCCAATCTGTGCTATGGACAATTACGTCATCCAGGTAAGCCGCAGCATACTTCCGATGGGGCCTCAGCATCTGGTCCATTTTCCGCTGGAACGTGGCCGGCGCATTCTGTAACCCGAACGGCATTCTTTTATATTGGAACGCCCCGTCTGGGGTTACAAATGCGGTTTTCTCTTTGGCCAATTTGGCCAGGGGGATTTGCCAATACCCTTTTGTGAGGTCAAGAGTCGTCATGTATCGGGCTGTTCCCAGCCGGTCGATCAACTCATCTATACGTGGCATGGGGTAGGTGTCAAATTTTGTAACTTTGTTCAACTGACGAAAATCGTTACAAAATCGCCAGCTCCCATCCGGTTTAGGCACCAACACAATGGGACTAGACCAATCACTTTGGGACTCCTCTATCACCCCTAAGTTCAGCATTTTCTGTACTTCCTCCCGTATTGCCTCCCGTCTGGCCTCTGGGATCCGATAGGGTTTTAACTTCACCCTTTCACCGGGCGGGGTAATGATGTCATGCTCTACCCCAGATGTTTGTCCCGGCAGCTCAGAGAATACCTCCTTGTTGCGAAGCACAAACTCCTTAACCTCCTGTTGTTGGGGTTGTGACAAGGTGGCTGCTATTCCAACCTCAGGAATCACGCAACCAGTTTGAGCTGGTGACCAAGTGTCTGCGACTAGGGACTCTCTATCCCTCCAGGCTTTCAACAGATTAACGTGATAGATCTGTTCGGGCTTTTGCCTTCCTGGTTGTCTGACCTTGTAATTCACTTCGCTCACTTTTTCCATTATCTCGTAGGGGCCTTGCCATTTGGCAAGGAATTTACTTTCAACCGTAGGGACAAGTACCAGTATCCTATCCCCCGGGGAAAAGGTACGGGTCTTGGCTCCACGGTTGTACACTCTCTGCTGTGCTAACTGCGCTTGGGCCAAATGTTCCTTCACGATGGGCATTACCTGTGCAATTCGGTCTTGCATCAGGGCGACATGCTCAATCACACTCCTGTGGGGAGAACTCTCACTTTCCCAAGTTTCCTTGGCAATATCCAACAGCCCTCTTGGGTGTCTCCCATACAGTAACTCAAAGGGGGAGAATCCCGTAGAGGATTGGGGCACCTCCCTAATAGCAAACATCAGATAAGGAAGTAGACAGTCCCAATCCTTTCCATCTCTATCCACCACTTTCTTCAACATTTGCTTTAGGGTTTTGTTGAATCTTTCAACCAGCCCATCGGTTTGGGGGTGATACACAGATGTACGTAATTGCGTCACTTTGAACAATTTACACAGCTCCTTCATAACCCGGGACATAAAGGGTGTACCTTGGTCCGTAAGCAGTTCTCTACAAATACCCACCCGGCTAAACACAAGAGATAGCTCTTTGGCTATGGTTTTGGCCGAGGTATTTCGGAGAGGGATCGCTTCTGGATAACGGGTGGCATAGTCCATTATAACTAATATGTACTGGTGCCCCCTAGCGGACTTGATTATAGGACCTACCAAATCCATGGCGATCCTCTCAAACGGGACCTCAATGATGGGTAGAGGGACCAGCGGGCTACGGAAATGTGGCATCGGGGCCGACCTCTGACACACAGGGCAGGAGGAACAATAATTTTCTATGTCCTTTATCACCCCCGGCCAATAGAATCTCTGTAATACCCTCTCTCGGGTTTTCTCTGTCCCCAGATGACCTCCAAGAATGTGCCCATGGGCCAACTCCAACACCAACTTCCTGTAAGGTTTGGGCACCACAAGCTGCTCAACGGTTTCTTCTGCCCTTTTTGCCACCCGATACAGTAGGTCCTTCTCTACGCTGAAGTATGGGTAAATGCAGGTATTATCTGGGTTCACTAACTCGCCATCTATTTTCACTACGTTTTCCCGTGCCTTTATTAGGGCGGGGTCTTTCAACTGTTCTGTGGCAAAGTTTTCCCTGTGAACCTCAAGATCAGAAAACTCCACAGACGGTAGGTTTTCGTCTGAGGAGGTGGGCTCCTCTCCAGTTTCTTGAGTCTCCCCTGCCAATACTGATAAGGGAAATTCCGGAGAGTCCTCACCACTCTCAGGGGAGTTCTGGCTATCCCATTCCTGGTACATAGGGGCACCAGTGGGGGGCTCAGGATCATCCCACAGTTCCCAGAACTTCGGAAAATCCCTTCCCACAATGGCGTCATGCGGTAACTGAGATACTAAGCCCACTGGATGAGAGAGGGTACCTTTGGGGGTCTCGAAACACACTGTAGTCACTGGATACTCTCGGGTGTCCCCATGCACACAAATAACAGCTACCTTGCTATTCCCAGAGACCTCTGTTTTAACTAACTCAGCCTTTATCAGGGTCACAAGGCTACCTGAATCCAGCAATACCACAACATTTCTACCATTAACACACATTTTGCATAAATGTTTCTCAGTTCCTCGAATGGCAGTGCATGCGACTGTCGCACACAGCGACTGACGTCTGCCCATCAGAAAGTCACACTGCATGGGTTCCTCCACAACCGGGCAATTGGCTGCAATATGTCCCGCTTGCCGGCAGCGGTAGCAAACGATCCTTCTTGCCGCCTCTTGAGCAGCTGATTTCCCAGGCTGTTCTCGCCAAACTTGGGGTAGAGCTCCCACCCTCTCACTCTCTCCACCCTCACCCCTTGGAATCCTCTTATCCGCCCCTGGGGATGGTCTGGTCTTAGGGTGGAAAGTCCGAGTGTCTCTGGAAGAGGCCGTCAGGTTCTCTGTAGCCAAGTATTTCTCCACACGATCCACAAGACCATCGGCCGTCTCTGGGTCTCCATGGCTTACCCACTTTTGGATGGCAGTAGGAAGAGCTCTCAAAAACCGATCCATTACAACACGTTCCACAATCTTTGGTGCGGACAAAGTCTCTGGCTGTAGCCACTTTCTGCTTAGGTGAATGAGATCATACATTTGAGACCTGGGGGGTTTTCCAAGCTGGAAAGTCCAGTTATGCACACGCTGAGCCCGGACAGCCTGGGTGACACCCAGCCTTGCCAATATTTCAGCTTTTAGCATCACATAGTCTTTTGCTTGGTCAGGCTCTAGGTCATAGTAAGCCTTCTGCGATTCACCAGTTAACAGAGGAGCCACCAGTCCAGCCCACTGCTCCTCAGGCCACTTTTCTCTTTCAGCAGTCCTTTCAAATGTGGTCAAAAATACCTCTGGATCATCCTCTCCAGTCATTTTTGTCAATAAACGACTCACCCCAAAGGACGCGGTATTAGTGGGACGGCTTTCCTCACTGGTCTGCGGACGTTGCTGCATTACTGCTTCCATTTGTTGTAGTCTCTGCTCTTGCTTCTGTAACAGGTCTATGAAGCGGGCCTCAGATTGCTGCTGGGCTTGTTGCTGAGCTGCAAGGCTCTGTTGATGAGCTTGCTGCTGGGCTGCGAAGTTCTGTTGTTGAGCTGCAAGGCTCTTTTGCAAACCTGCATTTGTCTGCTGTTGATTGGCATTTGCTAGAGCCAGCTGCTTCAGTATCTCCTCCATGCTGGCTTAAAAAAAAACTGCCACTGGTTCTCCACCAACTGTGAGGGGGTTAGCTCGGCAGCGGGTGTGGGTGACCCCCGGGATGGGCTCCCCACACAAAACAGGCCCAGCAAACGGAGGTTGTGGTTTTCAAAATCAAAAAGGTGCGGTTTATTTTCTATTTACAGTGACAAAACACAGCAAAGCAAAAGAAACATAACCAAAATAAATCCTGGTCAAGTTGACCTCTGACTAAACATACAGGTTTCCTAACTAACAACTGGGATCAGCCTAGTGCTGTCCTAGTCCCTAAGTCCCTGGTTTAGTAAAAGTCCAAACAAATAGCCACACAGGCTTTGCCTCACCGCACAGGGGTTCACTCTCCCTAGACAGTCCACACAGGTCTGCTTCCAGGCATGAGCTAACACCTAATGAATCTGGGAGTTCTTATAGAGGCCTAAATGAGCTGACAAGCTTCAGCTGGCCTCATCAACTCCCTGTCTGTACGACGCCCCACACTCTCCCTAGAGGTATGAGTCATCCATGAGCCTACTAGCCTCAGCTGGGCCCATACAACTCTCCACCCTAGTTGTATAAGTCAGCATAAAGCCTGAATCTGGGAGAAATATATCTACCCCCCTGGATGCAACCAGGTGACTTTACCTTCCTGCTGTCACAATACATATACATACATACATACACACACACACACACACACACACACACACACACACACACAGTATCTCACTGACTAGGGTTGGGGGGGGGGGTCTTATCTTGAGTATGGCTAGTTTTTATGATCTGCTGTAAATGTTCCCTCTCTGATTCTTACACTGGACAAATATTTATTTTATAACTCCTTAACCTCTCTTACATGTTTTAAGGTGGAGGACGACTACCTGTTTGAGAAAGGTGAAGCCAACTTCTGGGCTGAGAAACTTGTGTACATCAGGCTGCTGGCTAAACATCTGGAGGAGCTGCTGAAAAGAGCTCACTTCAGCTCAATGCTGGATCCAAAGCTTCTTCACTTATCTCAAGCAGCTAATGAGAGATCAGAGAGTATTCAAAGCCTTTTCAACGACTTGCCCCCTACCCCGCAGTTCCTGAAGACCTCAGAATATAACAAATTGCTGATTCATAAAGAGAGGACCTCTAGCTGTATGGATATATTGAATGTGCTGCAAAACAAGGAGTGACTCATGAAGACGGTTGAAGTAAGAGGTGGACAAGCAGTGACTTTTGAGTCAAGCTGCCCTGCAGAGCATTCTGGGACTTCCGTCACACCTGGGATGCCTAGTTTACATTAATAGGTTTTTAAACAATTTCTTTTTTTAAACTTTTATGTCTGTAATTTTATCATCATGAAAAATAAAACGTAACTTTTTAATTGTTTTGCCTTGATTGTTGACTATTATACCCCTGTCAGAATTAAAGTTTTATACTTGAGAGCAAAGTCAACTTGCTTAAGTCTTTAGTTTTTCATCCTGGCATGGTTGTAGTGCACCAGTCCACCAAGAGTCTCTTTGTCCATAATCTGGTGATCCTGGAACATGCCTGCTTGTGATGCTGGAATACTATCACAGTAAACCTAAGGACATTGCTGGAGATCTTTGAAATTTCATCTCAAACACTAGGAACATGGGGATAAGAAATCTGGGGAACTGCATCTACAAACTGAGCATTGTTGCTATGGCTGCAAGAAAGAGAAATGTGAAAATATTTGGTAATTGTAAAAAAAAAAAAAAGTTAACAAATTTTTCAGTTTAATAGTTTTTATTGAATCAAATCGAGAACATAACAAGGAAGTAGGCTTTACATAACATTTTAAATGTGTTATATTGGACGGTAGACAAGTTGTTAAAATAATCAAAGGTCATATAATATGTTAGCTGGGGAATGTAACAATAACTCCAACAGACAATGTGGAGAGTGAGTGTCCAACACAGATATGTAATAGAAGTGGTCTGGGACATGTGTAGTTGTTGTGTAGACTAAAGCCCGATACACACTTGCAGCGGCCTCACCCTCTCTCTCTTCTTTAGAGGTTACTTTGGCTCTGGTCTAGGGGTACTTTGAAGGGGAGAGCGAGGTGCGCCACGGCCCATGTCCTCTAGATTACTGCATGTAGAGGTGAAGGCCAGCACCAGTTTACCTTCGGGCTGTGTATACGCTCGGAGCCAAGTCTGTTCTGCTGATAACCCCCTTTGCTCCCAGTAATTGGAGTACCACACACAGAAAAGGTCCAACACTTATTTATTCCATAACAGCAAACAAATAGTCCTTTGCGAGCAGACAGTTTGAGACCCATAGAACAGTTCAGTATTGGTGGGGAGTAGGTCAAGGCACAATCCTCAAAGAAAACTAAACCGTTGAGGTTTCACCAACGGTTGCTAAGCACAGTGGCTGTAAAACATACTTTTTGGCTTCAGAGTCTCTTCCAGCGACTCTAATGAACAGGAACTGGAGTTACCTTCGCTATGTTGCAGCCCCTGTCAGGGGGAAGACATCCCTCCAAGGGAGTTACCAGAGGCCCCGCCGTCACCGGATTAATGCTGTACCGGGCTATTCGGAAGGGTTACACTCCCCGGCCTCCTCACCTCCAGATACAGGTCCCAACACCTTAGGGCCCCTCGGACTCCTCCACCCTTGCGGAACCCAGTCGAAGTTACTGGGCCCCAGGCCTCGGTCATAGTACCTCACCCCAGGCTTAAGGTGCCTGGGATGGTCTCCATCCCTCGCTCCGGCCAGGTCAAGGGCACCTGGGCCCGGAACTCCGGAACGCCAGCAGCCAGGCTGAAGGTGCCTGAGCGCGGCTGCGTCCTCCAACTCTGAACCCCAAGGTCAGGGCATCCGCCCCTTTTATCTCCTCTCCCTTTGCATCACAGCGGGTTCCCCGCCCCGCTGTACCAGCGCCAGGAAAGGACAAAAAGGAACAGTCTTGCGGTGCCGGTTCAACTCCGGCCCAGGGCGACAACGCCACCTACAGGCCGCAGGGAACCTTGCACCACCAGAGTCCTCCAAGAACCACAAAAGGGATTCTCAGACTCCCTAACAATTAGTACATCTGGGTTGAATAACCCAGATGTTCCCCCCCCCCCCAAATTTACATGCCCATTACGCACTATTAGATTTTCTGCGGATTTTTGTCTTCACATTTACCAAAACCATGTAGTGCAAGGGCCTGATTGCATACAAATTGAAACTGTTAAGGTTTGATCTCATATTATATGGTTTTGGTAACTCTGAAGACAAAAATCTGCAGAAAATCTAATAGTGTGTATCAGGCTTTAGACCTTATAACATCTAGGTCAGTGTTTCTCAACTCCGGTCCTCAAGGCGCCCCAACAGGTCATGTTTTCAGGATTTCCCTCAGATGAAACGGCTGTGGTAATTACGAAGGCAGTGAAACTGATCAAATCACCTGTGCAAAATGATGGAAAGCCTGAAAACATGACCTGTTGGGGCGCCTTGAGGACTGGAGTTGAGAAACACTGATCTAGGTCATTGTCTACTTTTGTTAAAGCCAAAATAGGTATCGGGGTAAATATAGTTGTATGGAGGTAGGTTAAGAAGAAAGAGAAGAGGTAAACAAAAGAGAGAGGTGAAGGGGTAGTAGATAAAGGTAAGGTCAGGAGGAAGGCAGGGTAATCCACAGTTGAGCAATGCAACCCAAGACCTATTTAATCACAATTAAAGCTGAAGAAGGTGGTGGTTGAAATTTAGGAGCTAGACCATGTTAAGCCCACAGGGTCCAAACTTTTTCAAATTTAGGCAAAGAATCCATTAACTTAGCTGTGATTTTTGTTTTGTTTTGTATTTAACTTCATAAAGATTTACACAGGGAGACTTTCATGCCCAGGCAATAGTTTTTGTGGCGTTTAGTATTATTATTATTATTATTATGAGTTTGAACTGGTTTGACATTAATTAGTGTTTTGTTTTTTTTTCTTGGAGAAGTACAAGTGCGTCCCAGGGGTTATTTCTTATTGAAAATTATATTCAAATAGTGGTATACCCCAATTCCAAGCAACTGTGATTTCTTATTTAAAAAAAACAAGACTCTGGTTTCCTTATATTAAGTATCTTCAGAAAGCGGTGTACAGTACCTGGTCATGTCAATCTCCTAGGTGCCCCATGGCTCTTAATGGTTCCTGCTGCTGATCTTCATTGCACTGCTATATCCCATAATGTGTGGAGGCCAGCAGGAAGAATCGGTAAGATCTGCAGGGAACTATGGAACTTCCAAAAGTGTTGGTTTTCCAATGAACTATGGTGGACTATTTCCCAGGATCTGAACTGTGTTCAGCGATAAGGGCTGCAGGGGAGGTAAGTTTATGCTCTCTTGAATAGATCTAGATTGATTTGGCATGTTTAATGTAGTGACAAGATTGCTTTAAGGGAGAGCACTCTAAATACGTTTCAACACAGTTTGTTTCTTTCAAAGCTGACTGTGAAAAACAGGATGTCGGGCAGCAGATGCAAAACATTTCACTCCCCATTTAGTAGAATGGTAGAAACGTATTTACGTAAATAGAATAGACTTGGATTTGGAATTCAGCTCTGTTTTTGGTTCCAGCAAATACCTTTCACGGCTCCCAGCAGAGTACAGTCTAGCTGTGTATTGTGTGTCTTAATGGGGTCTCAAATTAGATGCAGTTCACACTGCATGCAGCCAGGAATAGGTTTTAATTGCCATACATCTGTCAGACTCTCAGTGTGAGCATAGATGTATGCTGTGAATGTGCCGGGTGACATGATCACCGCGAGCTTGCGTTACTTGTGTTCTGCGAGGAAGGAAACAGATTCTGTACATTCTGTTCCACCAGGTGTCTGCCACCTGTACACTACATTATGTGGATAAAGTAGCTACTACTGACCCTGAGTGATGCTTAAAGTCAAACCAAAAGTTGTGCTCAGTGGCGCTCGTTCAGATTTAGTCTTTATTGAAGTTTAGCTGAAAGTAACTTTTTATGCCACTTACCTTCTTTTACATACTAGCTGTCCCAAAGGTTCATGATTGTATTAGATGTATAGATTAGTATGTTCTCCATTTAGTAGACATCTGTATGTCGGAACACAGTTGTATACCCCTACTGAACGAGGGCCGAAAAATAGGGCACTTTCACACGGCCTGTCTGTTCACACGGATCTGGTCCAGTTTTTTAGGCAGACCTGATCGGACACGGCATTGTCCTCTATGGAGCGACGGATGTCAGCAGACACATGTCCACTGACACCCACCACCATCCGATCCGATCTGTATGCCAAAAACAGAGGGATGATGGTCCTATTTTCTATCTGTCTGGCGGATTGGATCAGATGGCATCGGATGAAAACATACAGGTGGTCCGTTTCCATCTGATTTCCCCATAGAGGAGAGCAGGACTGTGTCCATGCCCATCCTGCACAACGGAGCGGACACGGACCGGTCTTCTGTCTGCTCAGTAGGGATAATGTATAAACGGGGACGTACAGGCACCAGAAGTGATGTTGGCAAACTCGCTGCTCGTTTTTGTTTTGAAATGTTTATGTAATGAAATGTGAGTACTCAAGTCTTTTTAATTGTATTACATTTATTTTAAATGTACTACACCATTGAGTTCCCCCCTCCTCCTTCTTCCCTTTACACCTCGAATACCTACCCACTGAGGTCACGCTGATACTGGCTTCAACTGGCAGCATGTTTTGGCTTCCAAAGACGGACACACATTACCATACCTAAGCTGCCAGATCAGGAGGTCGGTGAACACCTGGACACACAGGGAGCATACCTGTCACCTTTAAAGATATACTTACATGCTGTTATCTTACAGCCATGAGGTAAGGGGACACCTAATACACTAGTGTATTGCACTGAAGAATAAGAAGTCACTCTTGCACTTTACATAGATACTCTCTGCACAAGATATAATCACGTATTTTGCACATTGTGTTTTTTCACTTACCACAAAGAAGAAAAGGACATTTTATTTTATTACAAAGAAGATAAGGACATTTATAGAGAGATAGATAGATAGGGGTATATATTTATATACCCCTATCATTTTGATTGAGCTTAGAGAAGAAAGCTTCAAGAAAAGGCAAATCTCCGTCCCAAAGGAGAAGGACATAATTGATGTACCTTCTCCAGAGGCGTAACTCTTTAGGGAGGTTGGTATCAATAACCTCTAATTCCCACCTGGCCATAAATAAATTAGCCAGACTGGGCGCAAACTTGGCGCCCATGGCTACGCCACAAGTCTACAGGAAAAAATCACATCCGAACCAAAAGTAATTGTGGCTCGTGGCGAAACTGAGAAGTGCCATAACAAAATCTTTTTGTAGTTGTGGAAGGGAATGATCCTGTTCTAAGTAGAACCTCACTGCTACAGAGCCCTACTGATGAGAAATGATGGTGTAGAGCGAGGCTACATAAGCCGTGGCTAGAATGAAGCCTTCACTCCACTCACACCCATCCACCAGGTTAATTACCTGGGTAGTGTCCCTCAAATACGAGGGGGTATTTACCACCAGGGGCTGGAGGAATGTATCCACATAACGACCTATCCTAGCTGTAACAGAGTCTATGCCGCTAATTATAGGGCGACCTGGAGGATTAGAAGTATTCTTGTGGATTTTAGGTAGGTAGTACATAACTGGTAACCTTGGGGCAGAGGGCACCAGATATGCTTTTTCTTTTTTATTCAAAATACCCTGCCTAAACCCTTCATCAATCAAGTTCAGGAGCTCTATTTTGAATTTAAATGTAGGTTTGGAGGCTAGAGGAGTATAGGTAACTTGATCAGATATAAGCGTCTTTATTTCTTCTAGATAATTCGATTTGTCGACAATGACAATACCTCCCCCTTTGTCTGCAGGACGTATGACAATATCATTAAGTTTGCAGATTTGTTTCACATTGTGATGGAGGTCATTCCTAATTCCAGATTTGGGATTTTTAAGTGCGACCAAGTCTTTCAACACCAGCTCTTTTAAAAACTTGAACTGATGGTGCGACAAACCCAGGAGGGTTAAATAATGATGCATTGGAGAGGTCCGTGTGGCAGATAGGAACGTTGATAGCACCTGTTACCAAATTATCAGATGGGGAATTAACTCCATCATGAACAATAGGGTGAGATGTGCTAGCAGGAAGTATTTGACTACGATTACCTATCGGATTTAGGATAAAGTGTCTTTTAATATTGACCTTACGTATAAATTTATGCACATCGATGAATGTCTCAAACTTATTCAATTGATGGGGGGGTGCAAATTTGGGTCCATGACTCAGGACTTTCTGTTCGCCTTCAGATAACTGGACCGAACTCAAATTAAAGACCCCACTAATGTCTAATGTTTTATTTTCTTTGGACCTGATCCTCCTACCCCCTCTGGTGCCTCTCTTTCTTCGTGACCCCTTTTGCCTCTGTTGTTGACCATGGGAAAAAAATGAGTCTGGCTGCCACCTGAGAAATTTTGGAGTGATTCTAAATAGTCATCTCTATGTTGTACTGCAAAATCCCTATACTGATTAGGGTGCCTAGTGATGACTTTGTTGTCTTTAAAAAAATCATCATGGTGGTAAGAGAGGGGGGTAAATCTATTGCGGAGGGGGACCTGTCTGTCTGTCACGACAAATTGAACTTCTTATATCTGTTATCTTATTATCTATTTAGTGGCACGGGGATATTTATTTTGCTTTCATTTGTCATGAACAGTCCCTTATATCTCTGTGAATGTCAGTAATCTTGTGTTCATCCCACTCTTGCACTCCTACAAGCGGCTTGTGACTCCATGTAAAGAAGAGGGGATCCCATCATAGTGTAGTAGTATTCTTTATTAAAATCACCAACATATAAAATTACATTCACTTGCTGGACAAAAACAGCATGCATGGGGGGGAACTGTCCAAGATCCGGAAGCGCCGCCATGGCATGCGCACCACAGGCCGAATGTGACTGCACTAGAACTATAGACTCTTTCCAACACGTTTCGCCGCTCCTCAGGACATCTTCAGTAATGGCCATGTCTGGTTTCAGTTGGTCCATATAAACTCCTCCCCCATGTTCTTAAATATCTTGCCTACTTCCTATATATAAGCCTAAATGTTTTCTCGGGTGTACTTAGCTTCACCACATAACATGCATAAGTAAAGCAGCCATCTTGCTACACTCGCGGCCATGAATATTAAAACTCTGACATATAAATCTGATTCCTGGACTAGGATGACCTAGGGAATAGCCACCTGCTGCCAGCTGGGATGTCCACATCACACATCCCAGGAGGAAGTGTTTCAGCACGAAATTTCAAGCACACCACAGGCCTCTGCCTGGTATATGGGACCTGGCAGAAACTCATGGTGCGTATGCACATGTGCGAGATCTTATGAAACAGGAATGTCAAGATGGCAAGGCGGTGCAAGAAGAACTTCTGCTGCAAGGAAGACAACACTGGACTTCATGGTCTAGTAAGTATGCATGTTTTTTTTATTTTCATACAGGGTCACTTATTAGAGAGCTGAAATTTATGTTAACCTAGGTAGGGTGGATTTCCTCTTTAAGAACCCCTGGTTTTAACACACCTCTGGTGCTGAACAGGTTAATATGCTTAAAAAATGGCCTTTAGAAGTCCCCACGCTTGCTCGGGCTGCCAGTTGTCCATCAGCCACCCTTTTATCCCCAGTAACTGATCATGGACTTACAATAAAGAAAAACTTCATGTATTTTGAAACTTAGGCCCGCGGTTCTTTGAATGGAGCGTACGCGGTGACGTCATCGACTACGACGAGCATGCGCTCGTCACATTCGATGCCGTCGCCGCCATCTTGGTATACCCTACGTATGCTTAGGAAGCTACCGCGCATACGTCAAATTCATTTCGAACATGCGCGGCTTCCCGGCGGACAGATAAGTGTACACACACTCACTTTTCTCGTCAAGAAACAGGCTGACGAGAATCTCGACGAGAAAATAGAGAGCAGGTTCTCTATTTTCTCGTCGAGGTTACTTGTCGGGTTTCTCGTCGAGCGGCGTACACATGACCGATTTACTCGGCAAGACATCTCTGCCAGCAAGTTTCTTGCTGGTTCTTGCCGAGAAAATCGGTCGTGTGTACGAGGCCTAAGAAGATTTTCTTTCTTGCTTGTTATTCTCCCCGCATACGGCAGAGCGTGGGATGCAGCCTCTCTCCAAGTTTTATTTCAACAGAATAGAATATACAAAAAAAAGCCCCAGTGATGAGGTGGGAACAGTCAAAGGATCAATTCCACATATATTGACTGAAATGGATTTTAAATTACTGGAATGAATCATGCCTTCTATCCGCACAAAGTGTACTTGACATTTTTCATACATTGTTTTAATGAAAACCAAAGTCCTCTGGAAGAGAGTTTTCTTTTTTTTTTTTTTCCCCCGTAACCATTGTTTACATGTCAGGATCGCTGAGCCAAATGAGAATGAACAAATCTGAACCAGGATTACAGAGCATTTTACTGAAATGGAAAATTGTGTAATATTTAAAAAGAAAGGAACATTTTTCTTGTACAATAGTTGAAAAGAGCATAAGACATAACGTCTGGGGTGTATATACTTTAACACCTCATAGACCTGAATGGGATTTGTCGGTACTGCAGGAGTAACTTTTCATTCCAGTCTATAAAATGTTTGTGTCTGTGCACAGCCAAACCCAGTGCTAGATTTTTCTGTCTGGGATGTAGACAACATGGGTGGCCCCCACCATTAGGGGTAGGTAAGCTAGCATCTGTAGACTAGGAGGGGGGCTTGGGGATGGTTAGCTAAACCAATTTTGGGGATGGGGCGGTTATTTAAATAGTAAGCTTGTAATTTTTTTAAAGTCAGCAGCTACAAATACTGCAGCTGCTGACTTTTAAAATAAGGACACTTACCTGTCCAGGGCGCCTGCGATGTCGGCACGCGAAGCTCATCTCTCCCTCAGCTCTCGGGTGCTGCCGCCGCCATCTTCGGTAAGGGAATCAGGAAGTAAAGCCTGAAGGGTTCTCCTTAAATCTTGTTGAATGTAAGGGTTCAACCAGACTTGTAAAGCAACATCTAAAAGGATTACTGTAGATGCATCACAAAAAAAAAGCAGGAGGAATGACAAAGGATATAACAGTGGTCTCCCAACTGCAGACCTTTGCCTGCCTTTATCTGACCCTCGGGGCAGTATTCCTCACACTAATACAAGACACTATTCCTCCCACTGACACCAACAATGGAGCATAATTCCTATCACTGACACCAAAATGGGGCACTATTCCTCCCTGTTATATCAAAGATGGGGCACTCTTTACTTCCACTGACACCAGGACAATTTCTACCCTCACTGGCGACAGTCAGCCCCCCTAAAGTCTAAAGGACAATAAACTGATCTTTGTTTAGAAAGTTTTGGAGACCCCTGGGATAGAACATAACTAGCTACAGGCAGTCCCCGAGTTACGAACGGCCTCAAATGCCAGCCACTTGTGCTCCACGCTGGTCCTAGATACCTCCAAACACATCCCACACTGCGGTACTACATGGCCAGAAGAGCCCCAGATAACATAAAAGCGCCCTGAACATCCCACATCTATGCACAGGTGGAAGTTACACTTACGAATGCAGTGTTGTGACTTACTAACAACTTACAGTCCCTATTGTGTTCGTAACTCGGGGACTGTCTGTATTGACTTTAAAGCGGAGTTCCACCCAATAATGGAACTTCCACTTTTCAGAACCCTCCCCCCCTCCAGTGTCACATTTGCCACCTTTCAGGGGGGAGGGGGGAGCAGATACCCGTTTAATACTGGTATTTGCTCCCACTTCCCAGCATAGATAGCCACATTATCTGCGGGTATCTATGCCACGTCCGACACCTCCTCCACCCCCCCGCTGTCTTCTGGGAGACGCACAGGTCCCAGAAGACAGCAGGGACCATTCGGATCGCGTAGCACAACTCACGCATGCTCAGTAGGGAACCAGGAAGTGAAGCCGCAAGGTTTGACCTTGTACCCTATGTAATGTGAGACGAGACCTCTTTCATGCCCAGCTTTAGAAGGGAAGGTCGTAAAGTCCTTTCCAGGAAAATACAAATTAAGTCTGATTTCTGCAAATGCAGAGAGGAGACTGGCCATTTTAGGTGGAGAAAACCTTGCTAGAACAATTGTGCTGCTCAGTTAATTGACAATGATTAACACAGTGTTTCCCAACCTTTGTTCTATCGTGGCACCCTTTAAATTGTATGCAAAATCCCAATGCACCCCAGTCTAAAAATTCAAATTTTGCTTATTAGTGGGGAAACCTGAGCCTAGTATAATACACACCAACCACCTTGATGAAATTACCTTCACATCAGAGGCCCCCCATCACATCCACCTTCGTGTCAGAGTCCGACCATCACATCAAAGTGCCTGTTATACATCAGAGACCCCTATCATCATAGAGTCTTCGTATGACATCAGAGTCTCGCAATACTTGAGAGCCCCTCATCACATCAGAGGCCCCCATCGCCACAGTGGTCCTTCCACCCCATTCCTCATTACAGAACCCTCTCACCCATCTCTGATCCAGGGCAAACTGAGTCTCAAGCTTGCGGCACCCCAGGGGAACCCTTACAGCACCCTAGTGTTCTGCAGCAGCCTGGTTGAGAAATACTGGATAATTAGACATTTGCATGTAGTAACCATCAAACACACAACAGTTGAGCATTGAGCTTATCCCATGCTACACTCCATCATTCCCTCTGTGTGTAGCCATCAATCACTGGTGATTATTTTCAGGGCAATCATAGGTAATAATCGCTCTAGCAAAAGATAACCCGTGTGTACCCTAAATTTTTGCATTCATTGCTGAATTTTTGTTAGACCAAAACAATATTAGCAATGCCTAGACTGCTACAAGGGAAAAAAATCTAACGTTTTTGATCTGTAAAATGTAAAGGCTCCATTCACAATGGTGTTCAGGTGTTCTGTTTTAGACCTGTGATTACAAGTGTTAAAAACCTATTGCAATATATCGTTATGGGTGGGAGGATGTAAGCAAACATCCATCCACCTATGTAGTAGTCCACATCCTTGTACATTCAGGTTTATCGGACTGATCGAGAAATTTTTCCTTTCAGATCCACTTTTACTGCCCTACCAGAAGTGGGGGATATGAGCTGTCCTCTTACATTCAGCCACCATAGGGATTTACATGGGTCCGTCTTTCCTCAGAGGAAAAATTGGAATTGACATATGTGACATCTGTTTCCATTCTGATTCAACTCAACTGGAGATCAGTCTAGGTTCCCATGCTTAGACAGAACTGTGAACGGGGCCAAAAAGTAGCTCCATTCTCTGTTTTTATTTTTGTACAAAAGTAAAATGGACAACCTGTGTATAAAACCATTCTTCTCATAACCCAGAAGAGAAAGCGATTATTCTGTTTGTTGTAAGACCGATGCATTTAAACTGTATCTGATATAACTTTAAATAAAATAGTTATTGATATAAAACCATTCTTCTCAGAAGTTAAGAGCCAAAACTAAAAAAAAAAAAAAAAGCTGCATGCATCTTTACATGCTGAATTGAAAGAACATCATATTCATCTGATACAAAAATGTTATATAGCTAAAATGAAACTTGCCATTTTTTGTCTGGTTTCCTGAGCACTGGTGATGTAGCCAGTGCCTTCCAGCTGCTCCATGGGAAGGCTACTTCACCAGTGCCTACCAGGGATTTCTCAGGGACAAGATCCTGAGGGTCCACAGAAAAAAAAAGATTTTCTTTCTCGTACATCACGGGACACAGAGCGACATAGTCATTACTAATGGGTTATATAGATACCGTCAGGTGCTGGCACTGGCAACTTCCAAAACCGGAAGTACCCTCCCCTATATAAGCCCCTCCCATCCGGGAGCACCTCAGTTTTTTGCCAGTGTCTAAGGTGTTGGCCAAGAAGAAACATGTGTTTTTCACTGAGCTTGCGTACAGGTTCTTTTGGGCCTCAGTAAGCTATTCCGGATCCGACCAAAAAAGCTTCATAGCTAAACGGTCGGTACCCGGGCCTTGCAGAGAAGAGCAAGGTTTTGCCTGTAATGCTTCTCTTAGGAGAGCTGGACCCTGGGATCCAGAGCTCTGGTCATACCCACGACCAAGATGTTTTCTGTGCAGGGTGCTATACAGGTCCAGGGGAGTGGAATCCTTGGGAACCCGGTCCCTGAAGGTTTGATTACAATGCCTGCCGTGATAGGTGAAGTTTGGGCTTTTGTGGACCAAACAAAGTCCTGCGGCGGGGAACAGGTAAGTGGGGGCCCCCAGGAACTTGGTTCTATTGGGGGACCCCCAAGCCTAATTTGTCTTTCTGTCTGTTACCTAATGGTATTCCCGCAAAATTCTGTGCATGCCTGTAACTACTAAAAAAATGTAATAATTTTTAATGGTGGTCAAGAAAAATAAAAATAAAAAATTTATATATATATATATTTAATATATTAGACTGCGGTACCTGTGTTTGTCCACTAGAGGCCGCTGTGGAATGTTTTCTTGTCATGTGGACTAGCTTCTTCTCAGCAGAGCAAAGTCCAGGCAGATGGTGAGTTCTCTTATAGGAAACTGCTTCCTCTGCCATGTTGCAGTGCTCGTCCATCCCCCGGCCTGCGGCAAAGAGGGGCCCTGGCTCCTGTCCCTTGTTACCATATTTGAAATTAGCGCCGAAGGCGCACGTGCCCGCGCGCGTGCGCGTGCACGCGCCTCTATATATAGAGGTGAGCCGGGAAAGGGGGCGGAGCCTGGGGGATGACGCTCTGTGCGCGCCGCAGCGCTTCTGCGCATGTGCGGGCGTCCCAGCAGTTTAAAAAAACCACAATATTGTAGTGAGCTGGCTATGAAGTACAGAGACAGAGCTGGCAACATTTAAAGGCATACAGCAAGCGGTTGATACAGGCATCCCCATAGAAAGGCACATTAGTAGACACCAACTGTGATATAGCAGCAATTGTGCTAGACTATTCTCAGTAAAAGTGGTGTATTACGGCTGGAATACCTCAGCTTTAGGCTTAGGAATATGCCGTCCAGAAGCTCCGGAACTGAATCTTCCAGGAAGCGAAGGGGGTCTCATCGGGCTCGGAGGATCTTGGGCATACTCCTGCTGCACCAGTCTCCCCTGAAGTTCAGAGGTAAGTGTCCGTAGAGACCCCGCAGGGGTACTTGGTACTGTGGCTGTCCTCAGTCACCTGCTCCTGTGTATGTAACAGAGGAGGTTTTTTCCTCAGCTCTGGGAGGATTAGAGAGAGATTGTCAACATTTATCGCTGCCTCCCTGTCAGGGAAAGCACGCCCGATCTCCGTCTCCTCCTTCAGAATGCCTGTTAGCAGAGCAACAGTCCCATACAGGGATCGACCTGCCTGAAGGGGATCAGGATAAGGTTGATTCTGTTATAGAGGAATCAACAGTGGGGGAACCTTTTCTCAGCATCTCAAGCTGAAAGATTATGGGTTCAGTCTCTGACTAACATGGTCCGATCAGCATTTAAAAATGCACCTTGCGGAACCATCAACCACTACTGTATCCTCGTTGGGGTCGCTAGAAGCCCCCAGACTGTTTGTTCTTTTCCACTTCACCCTTTACTGAAAGGGCTCATTTACCAGGATTGGGAACGTCCTGAGAAAATATTTATTCCCCCAAGAGATTTCCGGTGGTCTATCCCATGGAGGATAAGTTCATCAAAAAAAAAATGGAAGGTCCCTACAATGGACGCAGCCATCTCTTGTATGTATAAATCACTGACATGTCCAGTGGATAATGTCCAAATGTTCAAGAACCCAATAGATAAAAGATTGGAGTCCTTATAAAAATCTGCTTGGTGATACAACCAGCAGTAGCAGCTATTGGGGTCTGCTAAGCAGTGAAGGATCAGTTGAAACAGGTCTTGAGGGACTTGACAGATCAGCAGGCTTTGCCCTAGCTGATCTACCTAGAGCCTTAGGCTTTGCGGTTGACGCCATAGAGGATTCAGTCCATCAGGCCTCCCGCCTTACGCTGTCTATAGTACATATGCGTAGGCTCCTATGGCTCAAAAACTGGTCTGCTGAAGCTCCCTGTAAAGAATGGCTGGTTAGCGTCCCATTTCATGGTGAACGCTTATTCAGGGAAAACCTGGACAAATATCCAGAAAATTTCCAGCGGTAAAAATACGCTCTTGCCGGTTAAAAGCAGAGTTAGAGGTCCCTCTTTAAGAGGCCTGCTTCTCCAGTCCCTGGGGCATCGGCTGTGTAACAGTTCCGACGGCCTCCTCGGTCAAATCCCGGGGGTAAAAAACAGGGACAGTAGCAGGGTAATGAGAAACCCTGGGTCAGGGGAGGTACAAAACCTCCCCCAAAGTTAAATTCATGAAGCCCCCACTCAGTCGGGTGGGGGGAGGACTCCAGTTGTTCGCAAGAGACCTGGCGGGACACGATCAAGACAGATAGGTGCTCTCCGCAGTAGGTTTGGGATACAGTTTGGAGTTAAAAGACTCTCCTCCTTCCCATTTTTGAGGTCAAACGTGCCAAGGGATCCCCGGAAGAGAGAGTCCCTCCTGTTGGCACTAGAACAACTATTGCTCCAAGGAGTAATTATGGAGGTTCCCCTGGAAGAATGAGGGTTCGGGTTTTACTCAAACCTCTTTACAGTCCCGAAGCAAACGCGGACGGGAGGCCCATATTAATTCTAAAAGGGCTATACAAATTCCTGTATATCAGGACTTTCCGATGGAGTCGATCCGATCGGTGGCCACTGCCCTACAAGGGGAGGATTGGTTAGCCACGATCGACATCAAAGATGCTTATTTGCACATTCCCATCTTTCCAGTCCACCAAAAATTTCTACGCTTTGCAGTAGAAGGGCGCCATTTTCAGTTCAGAGCCTTACCCTTCGGTTTGGCCACAGCACCACGAGTGTTTACAAAAATTCTGGCCCTTTATTGGCCAATCTAAGAACACAAGGTGTAATGATAATGGCATATCTGGATGACTTGTTGCTGATAGACCACTCAGTGAAAAAACTAGACGTGGTCGTTCACAAGACGATCAAGTATCTGGAATCTCACGGTTGGATTATCAACCGAGACAAGTCAGCCCTAAAAACCAGTCAAAAGTCTGGAATACTTGGGGCTAAGGTTGGATTCAGGCCAGAGAAAAATATTCTTGCCTCGAGGAAAGGTGTTGTCTTTGAAAGATTTGATCCACTTAGTGGGTACAAAAAAGACAGCCGTCCATACGCCTGTATATGAGGCTGCTGGGAAAAATGGTGGCATCATTCGAAGCAGTACCCTACGGTCAATTCCATTCAAGGAATTTGCAAGGGGCCATACTGTCAGCCTGGAACAAAAAAGTTCAGGCCCTAGACTTACAATGTCCTTGTCCCCTTCCGTTCGCAAGAGCCTCCGTTGGTGGTTGGTTCCCCAGAATCTGGAAAAAAGGAAATCCTTCAGTCCGATTTCTTGGAAGGTGGTCACTACAGATGCCAGCCTTATAGGCTGGGGAGCAGTACTGGAGCAATAGTCTCTCCAGGGCAGATGGTCGGATGCAGAAAAGGCCCTGCCCATCAATCTCTTAGAGATACGAGCAGCCCGGTATGCCCTAGTAGCATGGACATCCAAACTCCAAGGGTCCCCTGTCAGAATGCAATCAGACAATGCCACAGCAGTGGCATATATCAATCATCAGGGGGGCACCAGGAGTCGTGCAGCCCAGAGGGAAGTAAATTACATCCTGAAATGGGCAGAAAAATATGTCCCAGCCATATCTGCGGTATTCATTCCAGGAGTGGAGAATTGGAAGGCGGACTTTCTAAGTCGCCAGCAATTAGGCCCAGAGGAAGGGTCCCTTCACCCCGAGGTTTTCTGGACAATATGTCAGCGGTGGGGAACATCGGATGTAGATCTTCTAGCATCCAGATTCAACGCAAAGGGGGACAGGTTTGTCTCTCGGACAAGGGATCCCCTAGCTTGCGGCTCGGATGCCCTAGTGTTCCCTTGGGATCAGTTCAAGCTGATATATGCATTCACACCGCCACAATGGTTACCTCGATTACTCCGCAGAATCAGGGTAGAAAAGAAACCGGTGATTCCGGTGGCTCCAGCGTGGCCCCGAAGAGCGTGGTACGCGGAGATTGTAAAATTTCAGTGGGGAGTCCTTGGACTCTCCCACGTCGTCCGGCTTTCGCAAGGACCGATATACCACCCTTCCTTACCAGCCCTAGGTTTGACGGCCTGGCTATTGAAGCCCACATTCTAAAAAAGAGAGGGCTCTCTAATGCTGTGGTATCTACCATGATCAATGCCAGGAAGCCGGTATCCAGGCAGATCTACTATAGAATCTGGAAGGCGTACATCGCGTGGTGTGAGGCCAAGAAATGGCATCCACATAAGTACGTAATAGGTAGGATTCTGGACTTCCTACAGTGGGCTGTAGATAGGAAGCTTGCCTTGAGTACTATCAAGGGTCAGATTTCGGCCTTGTCAATATTTTTTCAAAGGCCCTTGGCTTCGCATTCACTAGCCAAAGCCTTTATACAAGGAGTGATGCGTATTAGTCCTCCGGTTAATATTCCCATATGTCCATGGGATCTAAACTTGGTTCTGTCGGTTCTACAGAAACAACCATTTGAACCATTACAGCATATTTCCTTGGTGCTTCTCACCAGGAAATTGATTTTTCTAGTAGCCATTTGTTCGGCTAGAAGAGTATCGGAATTAGCAGCTATGTCCTGTAAGGAGCCATATCTGGTTATCCATAAGGACAGAGTAGTGTTACGTCCTCATCCAGCCTTTCTTCCTAGGGTGGTATCGAGGTTTCATTTGAACCAAGATGTGGTTCTTCCTTCTTTTTTCCCCAAACCTACTTCGGTAGAGGAAAAGTTATTGCATTCTTTGGATGTAGTAAGAGCAGTTAAAGCTTATCTAAAAGCCACTGCTCAGATTCGCAGAACGGATACTTTGTTTATTCTGCCGGAAGGCCCCAGAAAGGGTCAGGCAGCGTCAAAATCTACTTTAGCCAAGTGGATTCGACAGGTCATTATGCAAGCTTATGGCTTGAGAAGGAGACCGCCTCCGTTCAAAGTTAGGGCGCACTCCACGAGAGCAGTTGGAACTTCATGGGCAGTGCATCACCAGGCCTCCCTGGCTCAAATCTGTAAGGCCGCAACGTGGTCTTCAGTTCACACGTTTACTAGGTTCTACCAGGTGGACGTTAGAAGTCAGGAGGATGTCGCCTTTGGGCGCAGTGTGTTGCAGGCCGCAAAAGATCCTCATGTCTGATAGCGCTCAGCTTATATATGGTGTATCCCCCCCCTCATTGGGCATTGCTTTAGGACATCCCATTAGTAATGACTATGTCGCTCTGTGTCCCGTGATGTACGAGAAAGAAAATAGGATTTTTATAACAGCTTACCTGTAAAATCCTTTTCTTGGGAGTACATCACGGGACACAGAGCTCCCGCCCCTCTTTGGGGACACTTATTGCTTTGCTACAAAACTGAGGTGCTCCCGGATGGGAGGGGCTTATATAGGGGAGGGTACTTCCGGTTTTGGAAGTTGCCAGTGCCAGCACCTGACGGTATCTATATAACCCATTAGTAATGACTATGTCGCTCTGTGTCCCGTGATGTACTCCCAAGAAAAGGATTTTACAGGTAAGCTGTTATAAAAATCCTATTTTTTTTTACATGCACATGTGCGAGATCTGGTGCAATAGTCATCGGTGGACTGGCACATAGAACAAGCCAGCCACTGATTACATATTTTTAAATGACAGCAAGGGTTTTAGAGCAAGCGCGTTGGAATTGGGGAAGTTTGCATGTTTCATATGCACATTTCATTAGTGCTGTCAGTTTATTAAGTGGGGGGGGGGGGGGCTGCTTTGAGTCCTCAAGTTGCAGTGGCTCAATGGACCCAATAAATTCTGATCAAATTGAAAACACAGGAATCTGAGATTTTGCTTTTACTCCAAAATCTAAAACATGTATGCAGAATTGTCCATGCTGAAGCAGAGCAAACAATTCATGAGTTATTATTGCTGGGTTCCTGAAGGACATGGTTTTCTGTAGGTCAGACACATGCAATGACTGAATAGGAGAAGTGTGAGCATTAGTTACCATTGTCACTTATTTCCTATGAAGGTGTAACGTTGGGCTTTTTGTTTGCTTTCTAGTTGTCCAGAAGCATTTGGGATGCAGGAAAACAAGCAGCACTGATGTAGCAACTTTAAAGGGTAGCCTATGTAGCCCCCTTTTCCTTAACAGGGGCAACTATGTCAATTTAGTTTTTGGTTGGGCTGTAGTAAGATCAGACTGATTGTATGGCTTTCATCTGGTTTTTCTCTAAGTTTAAGGCCCCTTTCACACGATCGGCCTGCTGGGATCCACCTGTCCATTTTTCAGGCGGATCCAAGCTTATTTGGGCAGGCAGATGTCAGCGGAGATGTGTCCGTTGACACCCGCCTGCCATTCATTCTGACAAGATCCGCTCAAAACAGACGGATGGTGATACGTTCACCATTTGTCCAGTGGATCAGATGAAAAACGGACAGGTTGTCCATTTTCATCTGATCTTCCCATAGAGAACAGCGGGGCTCTGACAGGTCTGTCCCTGCACAGTGAGTGGAGACCTGACCTGTCATCCACCGGCATAGCGGGGATCAACGGAACGATCCCCAGCTGAGCCCATCCAGCGGATCCGCTCCGCGTGAAAGGGGCCTAAAAGAAAAGTATGGCTTTCCAAAGAAACAAATATTTATACTGACCTAGGTAGATGCAGCATCGACCTGATGCTGTATCCTTCCCCCGCCAGCTCTGTAGTGAGAACTGAGCTATCAAACACCGCTGATCGCTCAGTTCTCCTCTTTGCTCTCCCCTCCAGCGCTCACTGGAGCGCTGGGCTGTAGAGGGGGTGAGAGGGGCTGCCCCAGGCTCTCGTGGGATTGCTGAGAGGCTGAGCCAGGTGCTGATCCATGCTTCTGGGTGGATCCTGACCATATGGTTGGGATCTTTCCAGAGCCTGGACTGGCTGAGTGATGTCAGCTGACAACGGGCTGAAAACTGATCGCAGGAGTGCAGAACGAACTGCACTCCTGTGATGCACAGGGGAAGTATGTCCAAAAAAAGCTTTGGCTATACTTCTCCTTTAAGTTGCCTTGTGATTTCTCATTGTTGCCAGTAGAGGTCATAGGTCATAGTATGAGATTCCACAAACAAAAATAACTTAGCCAATCCAGTAGGAGTTTTCTGCCACCTGTGCATGCTGGGGGAGGATATAAATATTTGGGACAGACCATGTGCTCTCTCTTTTCCCCTGGGCTTAGTCCTAGGGAGGTGCTGCTGGATGGAGCTCTGCTGTTAGGCCCAATAGCCTGTTTTGTGGCCTAACGTGTGCTGAAGTGCTCCTGAAGTTGTGCCAAGGAGGAGACTTAGGGGAAGCCCGTTGCTGGAGAGAGCCAGGAAGAAGACTGGTTTCTCAGAAGGGCCTGGTGACTCACTTGAAGGAATTTTGGAACATGCTCACAGTTTTGTTGGGTCGGCTTAAAGGTTCTGACACTGTGAAGCTAGACATTGATCTGGAAAGTCTGTAAGTGATCGCCATGGTTTCTGGGGCCCCTAACCCTCACCTCCTCCTTTCTGGAATAAAACTTTAAAAAGTGACTGGGGCCCCAATATCCTTTCTCGATCCCCCTTTTTAGCCATGAACTCAGCTCTGGGGTTAAATGCTAGCCCGGCCCTGTGCTATCCTGCCTGGGTGTCAGAGGGGTGCTATACAAATATCATGGAAACAAAAGTCCAGCCAAAATATTAGTAAATGTGTTCAGCCACATGATTTACATGCGCCTTCCACATTATATTTGTAGAGAGATTCCACTACTCAGCAGCTCTGCAAATGTGTTGCCTTTAAAACCCCCATCTTA
Organism: Rana muscosa; assembly: GCA_029206835.1. Classification (NCBI taxonomy): domain Eukaryota; kingdom Metazoa; phylum Chordata; class Amphibia; order Anura; family Ranidae; genus Rana; species Rana muscosa. The sequence continues at coordinate 243,100,028 of CM055121.1, read as the reverse complement.
TTTACTGTTATAAGCATCATCCTGCAGGTGAGGTTTAATCTGTACTCCCCCTCTCTTGTAAATCCAGAATACTTCACCAGCCCTTAGTTCCTGGAACATGTTAGGATAACAGCATTGTGTGCATGCAGTAATGTCCAATTGGCTCTCTTTGTTGGTTTTTCCAATCTGCTATGTGGGGATCAAGGGAATATGAAGATTTTGTGTAATTATACCAGGAGCATTTAAAAAATTTTTGTGCATGCACATTAATCAGTGCACAGTATATGTACATTGTCCTTCATTTTGATTGACACCCCAGTGAACATGTACAGATTAGTGTTGAGGCACATTAAGGGTGCATTAAAGTAAATTGGCGAAATGCATGTTTATGTGTGAATAAAATATTCCTTTCAATATGCCTGGAGTTCATTTATTTTAATCCTTTTATTTATTTTCATTTTTTTTTTTATTCAATTTTGTATTGTTTTACAGACCTCTGACTCGATGTCCTGTGTCTGCTTTCCTTTGCCCTGTCATCGGCGATCCCCCTCATTACCTTTCATAAGCGTACATTCTTTGCTGAAGCCGGAGGCACCTCGCTATTGCTGGAAAAGCATACTGAAGGCTACCTGTCATTGGGGGGTCATTAAGGCTGAACACAAGGGTTGTGGTGGCCTCTATTAGAGCTCATTCGTCTTTAGCAATGTGTTGTCTGGGTAGGTGTGCGTGCTGACGACATCATCACGGGACAGGTACGGCGGACCGGCCGGTTGTTTTGTCTTAAACTTTTGATTTTCTGAAGTGTTTTTATACCCTGTTTTTTTTTTTTTTTTTAATAAATATGTTATTGGGTAATGCACTATCGAGCCTCCTCTGTCTTTTTGGGTAACCTCTGTCATATCCACTGTGGTTGAACCTGCGATTGGATTTCTTTGGATCAATTCCTGGGATTACGGATGGGCTCTATTGTCTCTTACCTTTGGTAAGCAGTTTGTACTGGTGGCGGTGGACACGGGTGTTGCATGCATCAACTCTTCAGTGTATTCCAGTTCACCTCTTCATGGCATCCTTTTAATTTTCTGGTTTTTGATGGGACTAACACATGTTTCATTCACTTTATTCACAGCCTTCAAAATTGGACTTTTTTGTCAGTTTATCTGTGAACCTTTGTTACTAATTTAATTTAGTTATTATTCACATTATAGCGCACTTGTTTTTTCCATTTTGTCTGTTTTGTATGTTATCACATATCACAGGTGCTGCTGTTATATATTGTTAAAGATTAGCGCAGTTTTTTAGTTTTTTGCACCATCTGCTTTCCTTTGCCCTGTCATCGGCGATCCCCCTCATTACCTTTCATAAGCGTACATTCTTTTCTGAAGCCGGAGGCACCTTACTATTGCTGGAAAAGCATACTGAAGGCTACCTGTCACTGGGGGTCATTAAGGCTGAACACAAGGGTTGTGGTGGACTCTATTAGAGCTCATTCGTCTTTAGCAATGTGTTTCCTGATCAGAAAACACATTTTTATTGGCGACCTAGTGTCACTGACATTCTCCATGCAGGATATTAGGAGCCCCACCTCTGCCCTAGTACAGGGGTGCTGTGGCAAAGGTTGCCTTTGGTTCGGCCTGCCGTTTATGATTATGGTTCAATAGCTACACATGCTTGTTGGAGTGAAACAAAAACATATTGACGATGAACCTTCCCTGCTGGACACAGCAGCATTCTTGAAGCCCCATATATGATGTGCCCACAGATTATGGAAGAAGCAAGTCCACACACTGGGACCAGAGGTGTCCACAGATAAGGGCCAGACTTCGCTGCGCCACCCAATTCACTATTAATTCTCAACAATAACAGGAGGATGGAAATCTGTTAAACAGCCATTTTGTCTCTAACGTAGGTTCCATTCAAGCTGGCCATACATGGATACAATTTCAAATGAAAAGTCCTAGGAATACTTGTATGAAAATCAGAACATTTGTTTTTCATTCAAAAGATTTTGTTTGCTTTTAACATTTAATTTTGGAATAAATGGACTTTGCCAAATGAAAACCACATGTGTAGCGCTACCCTTGTAAGGGCAGCTGATAGAATCTGTACCCTGCAGGTTTCCCTGACTCTGACACTCTGGGTTCGGTCATTTTTCACCAACTGTTACCAGTAATAAGAGACTTGCACAATGTGACGGGAGTCACTTTGGGTGGGGGGCTTTGGAGCCCAGCTTACCTTGGAAAGAACAGGAACCTCCTTGTCCAGCTCCCCCCACCCCTCCTATGTGTAAATCACCCTGTGTAAATTAGGGGCACAGGGTGATCGAGAACCCCAGTCTGATCTGTGCTAGTCGGGCTCGCTGTACAGCCATACTGGAATATTGTATATATTGTGTGTTGTCTCATGCTGTTGGACTCTTTGCTGGGGTCGTTTAGGGTGTGGCAGTGTCCCATTGTTCTGTTGTGGCTGTCTGCCTTAGAAGAAATGTATTATGGGATAGATATTTGTATTTGTGTTCCTTATTGCTGATTGGAAAGTTTACCCCGCCCTGAATCCAAGGGAGGGGGCATTGTCCCTGAGTGGATATCTGTTGTTAGATGTGTTTCAATAAACAGTTCATGTCCAGCTTTGTAACTGAGCTAGTCTCGTCTGGGTCTTACAATATTCGGGTGTAAAATCTGATATCTGAAGGTACAGACTGGAGGAAGCAGTGTGCTGACGGAAGCACTCAAGCGGAGTGTGGGATGTTCCGTTACACTCAATATCAATGAAACAGTTTAAGTTTGTTTACTGTAGTAAATGGGACACATGAAACATTATACTGTAAATCATAAAAGGTATTTTTATCTGAACAAGATATCACTATGGAAAAGGCTATTTGGTAAACCTAAACCTTGTAGTAATAAAGAAGTACAAAATACGAAGTATGATTCAAATAAAGTCAAACCCTTATAGTCAAACCCTTATACGATCACAGAAGTCCCCTAAACTTCAGGTCGGCAGAAGTGCAGGGGACTGACCCTTTATTTCTCTTTCGTTCATTGACGGACACAGCTTCCTATTGACAAGTGGGTATTATCCTCCATTTAGGAGTGACTAGGCAGAAAACTTGTATAAAGTGTTAACACACCACACCCTATACAGCACCGCCCAGGGGGCGGACGCTCTAGGTATAATCCCTCTCTCTGCACCTTGCAGATCAGTTTTTTTTCTGCCTAGCAAGGAGAAGGACATGGCTCCCTTCGGTGCCCATTGGTCCGGGGGGTTTTTTCCTACGTTTTTTGTTCCTGCGATCTTCGATCAACTGCTGACTGGGTGAGAGGCTGGATCCCAGATCCTTGTAGTCTCCCCAGTTTCGGCCATCGAGCATGTGCCGACCCTAGCTACGTGCTGGGTTTTCCACGGCATGCCCATCGCTCCACAGGTGGTCGGTGAGCTTTGCGCTCCAGGGCATGATTATGATCGGTCTCTATGGCACAATCACAGCCTCCGTGCGCGGATGATGATCTGTCCGGAATGTATTCCAGCATGATCCACGCGGGAAGGGTAAGTAGCTCCCCTGCTTCGGCAGGGTGACTTGGCTGGACATTCCTGGAGAGATCAAGTGTTTTTTTGCCCTTTATTTCCTCTCTCCCTGCCTTCCCTCCTCCCTGGGCTCTGAAGCTAAGGCTGGGTGCTGGGGGGTCACCTGGGGGGCTCCATCTGGAGCGGGGCTGCTCTGTAGACTGTCATTAATATGTGTGCTGCTTACCTGTGTGTGTTTTCTCCCTCCATGCTGTCGGCGGCTATTTTCCACGCCTGTTTTGGCCTCTAACGCTCGGCGGCCATTTTCTTGTGGTTCGCGCCGCTCGGCGGCCATTTTCTTGTGGTCCGCGCTCTACGCCGCTCGGCGGCCATTTTCTTGTGGTTCGCGGCTGCTTTGGCCTCTGTCGACTGCTCGGCGGCCATTTTCTTATGGTCCACACTGTTCTTCAGCACGGCCGCTCGGCGGCCATTTTGTGGATGTCTTCGGCCTCTAGGGTGCATTCCACAAGCGCGGAAGCATATAGAGACACGCTGATGAGGATCAGACTGACACAGGCAGCGGTGGGAGAGCATCTCAGGCGGGAGCAGACGGCAGCAGTAGCGGTACCGTTCTAAGGGCGGTGAGTCCTCTGGGAGACCTCTGCATCTCTGTAGCAGCTAGGAGGGTGGCCTATTGATACCTTGCCTGGAGTCCCTGTGGGTGTCAGGTGCGTGGGTCAGCATGACGTCAGAAGCAGACGTCTTTTTTCCCTGAAACAGCTGGTGCCCCTGGTGTATCTGTGGGTGCTATGTCGGCAATCCTGAAGGCTTTGTTGCCAAGGTGGAAGCGGCGCATGGGAACACGGGGGTAGGAAATGCCCCTTCCCCGCCATCTTCTGGGGATAATTCTGATGCAGAACCAGGCACGGCTGTGGCTCATGGCCCTGATTCTGATGCATCAGAGAATGCAGGCCGTGACCGGTCGGACAGTGAGAATGACTCCAGGTCCGGGTCAACACGCGAAAAGGCTTTGGTATCTGACCTTATCACTGCAGTGCGGGATACGCTGAAATTGGAAATGCAGCAGAGACGGCGGTCCCCTTTGGGTTCCGTAAGCCAGCCCGCACGGCTAAGGTGTTTCCTTGTGTGTCTTATCTTGATGAGCTTTTATACAAGGAGTGGGAAAACCAATTGAAGGTTTTTTGCAGCCTTGGTACCCCTTTGAGGAGAGTTCCTGAAAAAATGGTCCTCTTCCCCGATAGTGGACCCCCTGTGTCCAGACTTAAACAAAGGGGCTCATGTCTTCAAGGGCCCTGTGGTCAAGAAGGCTGAGGCACTCACTCGCTACCTATACACTGTGGTGGGCTCAGCGGTGCGTCCAGCATTGGCTGGAGCTTTGGTGTCTCAGACACTTACTGAGTGGGCAAAGATGCTACTCCAGGGGTTAAAGGCGCGGGAGGCTCCTCCGAATGAGGTAGCTTTGGCCAACCATTTGGTACAGGGCCTTAAGTTTGTCTGCGAATCAGACATGGATACTCCCCTTGCTGTCTATAGCCTCGGGTTATGCGGTGGTGTTATGCCACCTGGTTTAGTTAAGTGCTGGTCTACGGGCCAAAAAACTTCCAAGAAGGCCTTAATGGACCTGCCCTTTAGCGGTGACAGTTTTTTTGGAGCCTCTCTGGATGACATCGTTAAGGATGCCACAGGAGGTAAGAGCTTGCTGCTCCCGCAATCCAAAAAGGGGTAAGGAGCCACACCATAGGCTAGGGCTCTCCTTCACTGCGCACAAATGGTCTTTCATCCGCCTAGTGCAGCAAGTAAACGACCCCAGGCCGATAAAGCGCCTGCTGAGGGACAGAAGCGTCCCTGGGTTTGCAAGCCCAACCTTGCTTGCCTACCGAACTGATTTTTTCCCTCTAAACCGCCAGCTTCAGCCGACTCGTTGGGAAGTCCTATATGGGGCGCTTCGAGACCTGCTGATACGCAGGGTGGTCCTTCCTGTCTTAGTACATTCAGGGGTTCTACTCTTATTTGTTCGTAGTGCTGCAGACGCTCTGTTGTCGCTGCCCTCCATCCGGGGGGGTTTTCCGGCATCCTTGGTCATCAAGGACGCATGCTTGCATGTTACCATATGCACCAGGCATCAGAGATGTCTGCGTTTAGTGGCCGGGGAAGACCACTACCACTGGTGGCTCTCCCCTTTGGCCTGGCATCGGCACCAAGGGTGTTCACCCAGGTGCTTTCCCTGATTCTGGCCCTACTATTAAGACAGTGTGGCATCGCTATCATGGGCAACCTGGACGTTCTTCTTCTGAGGGCCACCTCAAACTCAAAATTAGAGGTGAGCATGTCTATAACCTGTCAGACCCTCCGTTTCTTGGTTGGGTGCTGAACACTCAGAAGTCAGTATCGGTACCGTCTCAACTCCTAGTGTATCTAGGGTTGATTCTGGCAAAGGTTTTTTCCTCCCTGTGGGGAAGTTGCAGACCCTTCGGGCTGCGGTGCGGCAGTTGACATCCCAAGATGGTTGTCACGCCATTTTTTCAGGCGAGTCCTGGGCATCATGTTAGTCTCCTTCGAGACGTTACCATATGCACTATTTCACACGCAAGTGTTACAGAAGGTAATTCTGTCCAGAGGGTCAAGTGCCCTTCATCCCTGGATTGTCAAAATCTGGGTGAGCCACCTAGTCAGGACCTCCCTAGTTGGTGGCCGACATCACCGGCATTTCTGTCTGGGAAGTTGGTCCTTCCTTTTTACTGGATGGTGGTCACGGATTGTCCTGGAACTCCGGGCAATCTGGCTTTGCCTCTCCACATGGTCTCAGAGGCTACAGGGGCGTCCAGTCAGACAAACGCCTCAGTGGTGGCGTATGTCAACCAACAAGGAGGAACGAGCAGCTCAGCTGCAGCATCGGAGGTCGCTCACCTCCTAAGGTGGGCAGAAAGGAGCGTACCAGGCCTGTCAGCCGTATACATTCTGGGTGTGGGAACTGGCAGGCGGACTACTTGAGTCGCCAGATGCTGGACCAAGGAGAATGGTCTCTACACCCGGAGGCATTTCAGCTCCTTTGCCAGAGGGGAGGCACGCCAGTCGTATATCTCCTGGCTTCCCAACTCAATCGGAAGGTATTGAGGTTTGTGGTCAGGTCAAGAGACCCATGGGCAAACACGACAGATGCGTTGATGGCACCGTGGAGTCAGTACTGGCTAATCTATGCCTTTCCTCCTCTGAAGCTCCTTCCTCAGCTGCTTCCCCTAGGAAGATTTACCATCGCACTTGGAAGACCTACATATCCATTTGTGAGGAAATAAGGTGGCATCCGCGTACTTATTTGGTTCCAGAGTCCTGCTGTTCTTCAGCAGGGAACGGGCCAAAAATGTTACTTTAAGTACAATTTGGGGGGCAGGCTGTCTTTTTCAATGACCCCTGGTGGCTCACTCTCTAGTGAGAACGTTTGTACAGTGGGTTCGGCAGGCGGCCCCTCCGGTCCACCCTCCACTATCTCCGTGGGGCTTGTGTAGCAGACGTCCTTTTGATGTCTACCACTACGAGAGGACCTGCTGTCGCAGGGTCCCATATGCCATCCTGCTTGCAGTCAATGGCTTTAACGGCATGGCCTCTAAGTGCCTCAGAAACCACCGTTGGAGAACATCAGGGAGATTCCCTTGTTGGCACTTTCTAGGAAAGCGGTCACTTTGGTGGCTGTTATGCCAGTAAGACGGGTTTCTGAGCGGGCAGCCTTGTCATGCAAGCCTCCCTATCTGATCTTCCACGAGGATAAGGTGGTGCTGCGTCCACAGCCTTCTTTTCTTCCTAAGTTCGTGTTTCGACCTTCCATCTCAAGGACGACATTGTACTGCCATCCTTGTGTCCTCATCCGTCGAATCCTAAGGAGACGATGGTGCATTTCTTGGACGTTGTCCAAGCTCTGAGAGTATGCTTGTCTGGTACTGCTCCGTTTCGGAGTCCAGACTCACTGTTTGTTTCGGTGGCTGGTCCCAAGTAGGGCCCAGCGGTCTTGTCAGCCACTATCTCTAGGTGGATCCGACAGATCGTGATCAGGCATACGCCATGAAGGGTCAGGCACTTCCTTTTCCCGTTGCATTCGACCAGGGCAAGAGGTGCCTCTTAGTGTTGCATCAGTTAAGACGGGCTTCTGAGTTGGCAGCCTTGTCATGCAAGGCTCCTTATCTGATCTTCCACAAGGATAGGTGGTGCTGTGTCCGCAGCTTTCTTTTCTTCCTAAGGTCGTTTCGACCTTCCATCTCAAGGAAGACATTGTTCTGCCATCCTTGTGTCCTTATCGGTCGAATCCTAGGAGACGACGTATTTTTTGGACGCTGTCCGAGCGCATCAAACATCTGTCTCCCAGGTGTGTAAGGCGGCGACTTGGTCGTCTGTTCACACTTTCACTAGACTTTACAAGTTGATGCGTGTGCATCTTCGGATGCTTCTTTCGCCCGCAAGGTATTGCAGGCGGCTGTTTAGAGTTGCAACTCCTCCGTTGAGGAGCTCTGTTTTGTTTTGGGGTGAAGTTGTTTTATTGCTGTTCCCACCCCTCGTTTTTGACACTGCTTTGGGACGTCCCACTTGTCAGTAGGAAGCTGTGTCCGTCCATGAAGGAAAGAGTAAATAGGATTTTTGTACTCACCATAAAATCCTTTTCTCTGAGTTCATGGACGGACACAGCACCCACCCCTCATTTTAAGTTTGTACTGCTTTTTGACGAACTGATCTGCGAGGTGCAGAGAGAGGGATTATACCCAGAGGGTCTGCCCCCTGGGCGGTGCTGTATAGGGTGTAGTGTGTTAACACTTTATACAAGTTTTCTGCCTAGTCACTCCTAAATGAAGGATAATACCCACTTGTCAATAGGAAGCTGTGTCCATCCATGAACTGAGTACAAAAATCCTATTTTTTTTATGTCAGATTCACTCACTTCTGTCTCCTCAACCCACAGGCCATTAATATCAATACAACACAATAGAACACTATGCAAAATAATGTACCTAATGTGGCTGGCCCCTTTAACCACTTAACGACCGCCCACTGTAAATATACGTCAGCAGAATGGCACCAACAGGCAGAATCACGTATATGTACGTGATTGCCTTTGTATAGTTGGGGGGTCCGATCGGACCCCCCTTCTTTACAGTGGGTGGTCGTTTTACCTTCGGGAGCGATCCGGCATGAGGGGACGGCCGTTCGATTCCGGCCACCCCCTCTCGATCGCTCCCGGCGAATGAGAGAGCTTCCCCTGCCTGCCAGGAAGGAGGAAGTGATGTCATCTCTCCTGGGGCGCTCACATATACCGAGCGCCGTACAGGAGAAGATGCCAGGTTAGTACACACAACACTACACTGACACCAGGACACATAGGCACATAAATCGCCCCCCCAGACACCCCCAGATCACCCCCCCAGCCCCCAGTCACAGTGTCACTGATTGCAGTGATCACTAAATAAATGGTCACTGCAATCAGTGACATTTGTGACTGTAAAAGTGTCACTACATTTAGTTTTAGGTCCAGTGTAGCCCCCTAACCCCCCCCTAATAAAGGTTTAACCCCCTGATCACCCCCCAGATAACCCTTTCACCCCCTAGCACCGCCGTCACTAAGCAATCATTTTTCTGTTCGATGTCTTAGCGTCGGTGATGCTGATCGGTAGCCAGTAATTTTTTTTAGGTTCGCCGCAGGTTTTTATAGCGTCGGGTACCCCCATATATTACCTAATAAAGGTTTAACCCCCTTGATCGCCCCCCCAGGTAACTCTTTCACCCCCTATCACCACTGTCACTAAGCGATAATTTTTCTGATCGATGTCTTAGCGTCGGTGATGCTGATCGGTAGCCAGTAATTTTTTTTAGGTTCGCCGCAGGTTTTTATAGCGTCAGGTACCCCCATATATTATCTAATAAAGGTTTAACCCCCTGATCGCCCCCCAGGTAACCCTTTCACCCCCTATCACCACTGTCGCTAAGCAATCGTTTTTATGATCGTTGTCTTAGTGTCGGTGATGCCGATAGGTAGCCAGTAATTTTTTTTTAGGTTCGCCGTCAGGTTTTTATATAGCGTCAGGTACCCCCATATATTACCTAATAAAGGTTTTAACCCCCTAATTGCCCCTAGTTAACCCTTTCACCAGTGATCATCATATAAGTGTTACGGGCGACGCTGGTTAGTTTGCTTTTTATAGTGTCAGGGCACCCGCCGTATATAACCCAATAAAGGTTTAACCCCCTGATCGCCCGGCGGGTGATATCAGTTAGGTTTTAGCGTCAGAGAGGGTCTGCGTCACACCCCAGGCAGCGTCAGGTTAGTGCCAGTAGCGCTAACACCCACACGTGAAGCATACACCCCCAGATACCTGCTAGCACCTGCGTTTTGCCCCTCCGTCCAGCCCAGGCCACCGAAGTGCAGCATCGATCAATCACTGTCACTTGCAAAACACAACACACATAACTGCAGCGTTCGCAGAGACAGGCCTGATCCCTGCGACTCCAGTGCTGTAGGAGGTGATTTCACCACCACAGTTAAAAAAAAAAAGCATATATGCCGAAGCATTGGGGCAGCAGGAGCGGAGGAGCGATTTTGCTCCTAATGCCGCGTACATACGGTTGAAATTCCGACGGAGGCTTGCCCGTGGAAAAGTCTGACCATGTGTACGCGGCATAACTTTTGCGAGAAGATGCCCCCATGCTTCGGCATATATAAATGGTGCATGTATGCCCATCATTAGAAGTGGGTGGATGAAGGGCGGTATTCTAATGGTGGGCATACCCACCGATCAATCTTTTTTTTTCGTTCAGCCAACAGGCTGCATGAAAAAAAAGATTACAATACATGTCCAACAAGGACCAGCAACGTACTGGTATGTTGCTGGACTTTGAATGTTTATACCAGAATGATGCCTGCGGGTTTAGGTATCATCTTGGTATCATTCTTTTCAGCCAGCGGCCGGCTTTCATGTAAAAGCAATCCTAGTGGCTAATTAGCCTCTGGACTGCTTTTACAAGCAGTGGGAGGGAATGTCCCCCCCCCCGGATATAAAAAGCGCCATTGGGAAATTGGGAAAGCATTTTATCACACCGATCTTGGTGTGGTCAGATGCTTTGAGGGCAGAGGAAAGATCTAGGGTCCAATAGACCCCAGTTTTTTCAAAAAAGAGTACCTGTCATTACCTATTGCTATCATAGGGGATATTTACATTCCCTGAGATAACAATAAAAGTGATAAAAATAAATAAATATGGAAGCAACAGTTTAAAAATAAAATAAAAAAGCAAAATTAATAATAAAAAAAAAAAAAAAAAAAAAAGCACCCCTGTCCTGCCCTGCTCTTGCCCAATGGCGAACGCAAGCGTCGGTCTGGCGTCATATGTAAACAGCAATTGCACCATGCATGTGAGGTATCACCGCAAAGGTCAGATCGAGGGCAGTAATTTTAGCAGTAGACCTCCTCTGTAAATCTAACGGGGTAACCTGTAAATGCTTTTAAAGGCTTTTAAAAATGTATGTAGTTTGTCGCCAATGCGCGTTTGTGCGAAATTTTAAAGCATGTCGTGTTTGGTATCTATGTACTCGGCCTAAGATCATCTTTTTTATTTCATCAAACATTTGGGCAATATAGTGTGTTTTAGTGCATTAAAATTAAAAAAAGTGTATTTTTTCCCAAAAAATGCGTTTGAAAAATCGCTGCGCAAATACTGTGTAGAAAAAAAAAATGCAACACCCACCATTTTATTCTGTAGGGCCTTTGCTTTAAAAATATATATAATGTTTGGGGGTTCAACATAATTTTCTTGCAAAAAAAAATGTTTTCATGTAAACAAAAAGTGTCAAAAAGGGCTTTGTCTTCAAGTGGTTAGAAGAGTGGATGTAAGCTTCCTAATGTTGTGTATAAAATGCCAGAACAGTTCAAAACCCCCCCAAATGACCCCATTTTGGAAAGTAGACACCCCAAGCTATATACTGAGAGGCATGTCGAGTCCATGGAATATTTTATATGTTGACACAAGTTGCGGAAAAAATGCAATTTTTTTTTTTTGCACAAAGTTGTCACTAAATGATATATTGCTCAAACATGCCATGGGCATATGTGGAATTACACCCCAAAATACATTCTGTTGCTTCTCCTGAGTACGGGGATACCACATGTGTGAGACTTTTTGGGAGCCTAGCCGCGTACGGGACCCCAAAAACCAAGCACCGCCTTCAGGCTTTCTAAGGGTGTCAATTTTTGATTTCACTTCTCACTGCCTATCACAGTTTCGGAGGCCATGGAATGCCCAGATGGCACAAAACCCCCCCAAATGACCCCATTTTGGAAAGTAGACACCCCAAGCTATTTGCTGAGAGGTATTGTGAGTATTTTGCAGATCTCGCTTTTTGTCACAAAGTTTTGAAAATTGAAAAAAAAAAGAAAAAAAAAAAAATGTTCTTTCTTCATTTTCAAAAACAAATGAGAGCTGTAAAATACTCACTATGCCTCTCAGCAAACAGCTTGGGGTGTCTACTTTCCAAAATGGGGTCATTTGGGGGGGTTTTGTGCTATTTTGGCATTTTATGGCCTTCAAAACTGTGATAGGTAGTGAGGAGTGAAATCAAAAATTTGCGCCCTTAGAAATCCTGAAGGCGGTGCTTGGTTTCCGGGGTCCCGTACGTGGCTAGGCTCCTAAAAAGTCCCACACATGTGGTATCCCCGTACTCAGGAGAAGCAGAAAAATGTATTTTGGGGTGCAATTCCACATATAACCATGGCATGTGTGAGCAATATATCATTTAGTGACAACTTTTTGTAATTTTTTTTTTTTTTTTTGTCATTATTCAATCACTTGGGACAAAAAAAAAATATTCAATGGGCTCAACATGCCTCTCAGCAATTTCCTTGGGGTGTCTACTTTCTAAAATTGGGTCATTTGGGGGGGTTTTGTACTGCCCTGTCATTTTAGCACCTCAAGAAATGAGATAGGCAGTCATAAATTAAAAGCTGTGTAAATTCCAGAAAATGTACCCTAGTTTGTAAACGCTATAACTTTTGCGCAAACCGATAAATATACGCTTATTGACATTTTTTTTACTAAAGACATGTGGCTGAATACATTTTGGCCTAAATGTATGACTAAAATTGAGTTTATTCGATTTTTCTTATAACAAAAAGTAGAAAATATCATTTTTTTCAAAATTTTCGGTCTTTTTCCGTTTATATCGCAAAAAATAAAAATCGCAGAGGCAATCAAATACCATTAAAAGAAAGCTCTATTTGTGGGAAGAAAAGGACGCAAATTTTGTTTGGGTACAACATTGCATGTCCGCACAATTTACAGTTAAAGCAGCGCAGTGCAAAATTCTGAATTCACCTCTGGTCCTTTAGCTACCAAATGGTCCGGGGCTTAAGTGGTTAAATAGAGTTCCAGAGAATGAAAGCAGACCTTTTTGAGATAAATAAATTTAGCCACTTGAGTAAATAAAGAGAGAATATAAAGGTTGAAATATCACTCCTTGGAATCCGGTAGACTTCAGCTAGCCTTAAGGCCCATACACACGGTCGGACTTTTTGCCAACAAACTTAAAAATGAGCAAGTTTTCCAAAAAATCAGACCGTGTGTACGCTCCATCGGACAAACTTTTTCATCGGACAAAAGTTCGCTCTGCAAACGGACAACCTTTTCGGTAACAAAAGTCCGATGGTGCAAAGTCCGACCGTGTGTACAGAAATCCATCGGACTTTTGTCCGAAGTACAAATACGCATGCCCAGAACCAATGTTAAAATCAACAAACAATAGCAGAAGTTGACCAAAGGGTGGCGGTAAAGAGCAGAAAACCCACGTGATGTTGGGAAAGTTTGCAGAAAAGTCCTGCCATGTGTATGCTATGGGTGTGCCCGGCCAACTCCCTTCGGACAAAAATCCACGGAAAAGTTTGTTTGAAGTCCGACCGTGTGTACGAGGCTTTATAGTGTTATGAATAAAGTCATCCTGGATTGTAGGGTATAGCAAAGTTGGCTGATCTGTGAGGTTTCTGTATTTCACTTCAAACTTTTCCGATATGGCTTTAATAGTATTGTATCCAATAGGATTGCTGTTAATAAAGATGTGAATAGGATATAGATGTCTGAATACAGTGTTCATAGAGTGTTTCAGTGCCACCACAAGTACCAGAAAGCTGGATTAAGTAGATGATGTCTGTATGCAGTGTTCTAATGAATCTATATAGGCAAACGCCCGCTCACCACACTGGTTACAGAAGCCGCTGGCAGCGATGCAGGTGATGGTAATAAAGGCTCTTTCAGGCACTCCCCCTGATTCCTGACTCTGGGAATGGCGTCTGACCCAGTCACACCACACCACAGCCTACCCAGATCTGGAGTGCAGGCATCGTTGGAAGATCTGGAACAGTCTCTGGTCCGCTGTAGTGGAGAAGCGATGCTGTCCGCAGAGATCCCTCTGGATGCAGCTGTACGACTCCCCGCTGTACACGCCACAAATAAGCAGCAGCTCACACTGACACAGAGCTCCTGCTGGCAGAATCCAAGCCGGCGTCCCAAGAGAGCAATGTAGGCCTAAACAAGCCCTTTTATATCCTCTACCAGCAGTCTGTTCCTCTCTCCTCAGCATTCTGGTAGTGGTAGTTCAAGACAGTCCTGCTGGAATTAAAACTTCAGCATTGTAAACTACACATCCCACAATGCTTTGCTCTAGGTTTTGTCTAAAAGGAAATAACACAGAGTCCAAGCCAACACTAGAGGGAGACAACCCCACATTAATAACGCTGTACACTGCCCCTGAATTTCAGACATAATAGCCAGCTTCTGGCTACACATGCACGATAAGAGATTCATTTGTTTGAGAAATTCAAATTTTCTCATAACTGTGGTCGAAAACTAACATCATTTTGAGCCACTAATGATTAGAATTTTTTTTTTTCTTAGAACCTTCTTTTTCCAAAAATGTTAGTTTGAAATTCTACTTATCTATGGCCAGCTTAACCCTGTTGTGTTGTGGTAATATGAGCACTGGTGTGCTGTGATGCCATCCCAATGTTCATGTGGTGCCTTTCATTGTGTTAAAAAAAAAAAAAAAAAAAAAAAAAAGAGCGCCTTTTATGGACCATTTCAATGAATAAACTTCCTTAATGCAATAGACATGCAGAGAGGTGTCATCACTCAAAGCCTGTATGGAAATTCCTCACCTCTCAAACTCTGTGTCGACCAATGGGAGTCCAACCACGCTCTATAAGCCTAAAAGGAAGGCAAGACATTACACATTGATGATGTCATATCCCAACCAACTTTATTAAACCCAGACATAGAACACTGCAGCCCCACCTAGGACCAGCCCTCTCTAATGTTTCATTCAGTATGAGCTTGATCAAGCCAATATTGGGTGAAGTATTTCAGCGGGGTGGTCCTAGGTAGGGCTGCAGTGTGCTCTGTGCAACTTTAATAAAGTCGGATGGGATCTGTCAACATCGGTATGCATCTTCCTGCTCTCCTACTAACTTAACGCAACATTTGTTAAACCGTATGCATCAAATGCGCCACAAAGATGTAAATAACCCCTTACACTTATCCATTTGGTGAACTGCAGAAACATGCAATACATGCTATTTATGTTAAATGGCACCCTCCGATGTACTAACCTAACAGACATTTAACCACAATAATGGTATGGTGTACTAGTTCATGAATAAGTGCAGCATGTCCATTTTTGTCCCTTCTGGTGCATTGGCAGTCTATTCCTTTAAAATGGCTGTCTTAGGGCAACCCATAGAAAGTCAAAATGTAAATGGGCCCTCCCTAGTAACACGTGTACACGATCGGAATTTCCGACAACAAAACCGTCAGATTTTCGCTCAAACTTGTCTTGCATACACGGTCACACAAATGTTGCTCGGAAATTTAGAACGTCAAGAACGCAGAGACATACAACACTACGACGAGCCGAGAAAAATGAAGTACAATGATTGCGAGCATGCGTCAAATTGATTACAAGCATGCGTAGGATTTTTGTGCGGCGGAATTGGATACACGCGGTCGAAATTTCCAATTAGAACTTTTGTTGTCGGAAAAATTGAGAACCAGCTCTCAAACATTTGCTGTTGGAAATTCCGACAGCAAATGTCCGATGGAGCCTACACACGGTCGGAATATCCGACCAAAAGCTCACATCGAACATTTGTTGTCGGAAACTCCGATCGTGTGTACGCGGCATAAGACATTTTTTTTAGCATCGTGCTATATGAAAGAGAACAAAAAAAAAGAGAACAGTCTCACAGAGAAAACACCTTTGCGTTAAAGCAACAGCGGCTAGAATAACTGTAGCCTACAAAGAAAACATTTATTGCTCATCTCTCCCAATGTACCACCAATCTTCGTTGTACTGAAGAGATATCATTTGGTCAAAGAATCTTCACAACCAGATGCTTGAGGAAACAGCAGATACTTGTCCTGGACAATATCTGCACATCCAATTTAGGAATAGAAAAGTTTGATGCAACGTGGTCACCCACAATCTGTAAATAAATGTTCCCCTGCTCCATCCTAAGGGTACGTTAATCTATGTGTACCCCCCACTGCCCCCCTCCCCACCTGACTGGTCACAGCCAACACTGTGCGTGGTTTCAACATGTAAAACCTGAGACCTGGCTGTTTCTCACAGCTCCAGTTCCACTGATAATTGACTACAACAGTGGTTCCCGATTGTGTGATCACTGTCAGCCATGACAATATTTGGCAACTGTCATAGATTTGCTGGGACAGTCCCTCATTTATGTCCTCTGTCCGTTGTTGCTGTGTCCTGATATCATAGCATCACCCTTATTTGAGGATATTACTGACATGATCAGGCCATGAGCAGATGGCTCCTACATAGTTAGCAGAGGACTGACCAGAAAGTAGACATGATCTGGGCAGGACCATTCACAGGGAGGCATTAATATGTGTGGGCCGTAGGCACGGGGGACATTGTCTCGATAGCTGGGAAGAATATTTTGGCACGTATGATGACATAGTGATACCATGCAGGCTGGAGGCTTCATTCACAAAATAAACTTCCAGCCTGCAATACTGTAGGCTGTAGATCAGGGGTGCCCAACCAGTGGCCCACGGCTTCCTGCTCTGGGATGGCAGAAGATCCCAGCCCAGATTGCCGGTCGCTGACCCCCCATCCCAGAGCATCAGTTTTGTGAATGAATCCAGTGGTAGAGGAAGCAAGCAGCTGCAGAGCAGAGTTGCATAAGTCGATGCTTCCTGTATAGCGCTGGCTCCTGTCATAGGCGGAGTGATACCAAATTCATACATGGACCTGTTATCCGCCCGCTCCCCTCATTGTGGCCCGCGACCGTTTACCAAGTCGCTTAAGTGGCCCTCGCTCTTCAAAAAGGTTGGGCACCCATGCTGTAGATGGTGGTATGCCTCTAATATTGTCATTTTAAACACTTTTGTACATTTTAATGGTTAAAATTTAAAAATAAATAGTTTTCTACGTATATCCTTTTACGCACACACACATATATAGGCAAAGTTGCCTGACCCTGCCAAATTTGTCCAGTGGTCTCAAAACTGTGGCCAAATGTGGCCTTTTGCCTGCCTTTATCTGGCCCTTGGGACAATTTTCCTCCAACTGACACCAATGATGGGGCACCATTCCTCCCACTGACACCATCAATGGGGCATTATTCATCCTACTCATACCAACAATGAGGCACTATTCCTCCCACTAAAACCATTGATGGGGCATTTTCTACTCCCACTGGCCACAGTCCAGCCTTCCTAAGGTCTGAAGGACAGTAAATTGGTCCTTTGCTTAGAAAGTTTAAAGACCATTGCTCTGGACCCAAATTGAAACTCCAACCAAATTTTTCTTTATGCTTTTGACATGTTGGGGAAAAGGTTAGAGCCTCTGTCTGGTTTTGTAATCCTATTGAACGCTTAAAGTCAACGCTGCACTTTTCTCAAACCGGTTTATGAATAATTGTATTGGAAGAGCCATCAACGTTTGTTCGGCTTGCACTCCATAATCAACATGTCACTGCTGGTTCTACAGAAAACACTACCCGTACAGCCTCAGAAAGTACCACATTTCATGCTGTTGGGAACAAAAGAAGATCAGTTTTCACATACATGATAATAGTGTGAGTAAAGTCCAAACCGGAATGGCTGGATGCTATAGTCAGCCTTTTCACCTCCTGACTGTAACCTTCCCAGGGGCTGCCTGTCTACTTCAAGTTCAAGGTGCATAATTGTCTGAGCTTCAGTTACAAGCAGCAATCTGAGCGTGACACCATGACCCTTCGTGAGGGCATCATAGGAGCGTTAGATCATCCTAGAGGGAACAAGCCCTTGTAAATCATCCAATGTATAATAAATTACTACTGTACAGAATACAGAAGGTATGTGCATGTCATCACTTCAGCACAATCTCAAATAGCGAGGGATTTGCTGCTCATTTTAGGGCACAGGGTGAAATTGTGCAAATCATCCTTTATCACCATGTAACTCATTATACATCCAGAACCGCTCATGCATAACATAAACATGGCCATCAGTTTACAGATCCAGGTATGATCTTTATAGCATACCTTACATTGGTCCATCTTGGAAATGTGTAAGTATGCATATATCATACCGATGAGGAAACTGATAAATACTGTAGTAGTCGGCACTACTACACTGATAGCTGCGATCTTCCAGATTCTGTGCAAGCGGTTTCCACTCTGGGCTCTGACCACAGGCGGCCTCTCACTCAGGTCTGCCACCACTTATAGAGCCGCATAAAAAAAATTGTGTTGTGCCGTTATAAATATAATTAATCCCCTATTTATTTATTTTAAATGTAAAGCATTTAGTCCACAATAAAGTCCCAAAGTGATATTCTGACTGTGAGCTGTAAACCACGAAAGTATCCACCAGGCTCAGTGCTTCAACCACCACCGCATGGACACCTTACCGAAGCCTAACAACTCATGAGAACAGAGGTCTAATATTACTTTAACTGTTGCCAGAAAGGAGATGCTTTAAACCCTTTCTAGTGGAATGAATGGCCTGGCTTCCACTAAATTATCACTCCAACTCAAGGCAGCATCTCGCACATACAGAGGAAGGAGGAGGAAAGCTCATAGAGCAGTGCTTGCATTGTTTTATTGAAAACATTCATATACTCATAAGATCAAAAAACAGCCGGGTACTAGCAGAAAAGACAAACACCACCCACCCGGGTCGGCGTGATGACAGCTCTTACCTCCGCCCTGATGCGTATCGTCCCAAAAAACGTCTGAGGGTTGCCTGAGTGACCATGTTGTAGTTGTTGAAGCACGGAGGCTGGTGGAGGCTTGCATGGTTTGCAGCTCACTTTGGGACTTTATTGTGAACTCAATGCTTTACACTTTAAAAATTGTTTTGTGGATTAATTATATTTATAAGCGCAGCACAATTTTTTTTATGCAGGTGTTCGAGATATCTTAGTATTCTGATATCTGTGAGTGCAGCTGTTATTTTCATTATTATTATTATACAGGATTATATAGCGCCAACAGTTTGTGCAGCGCTTTACAATATGGGGGCAGACAGTACAGTTACAATACAATTCATACAGGAGGAATCAGAGGGCCCTGCTCATTAGAGCTTACAATCTAGGAGAGAGGGTTAAGTGATACTGTCGGGGATGAGCTGATGGAGAAAATCAAAGTACAGTTGTTAGGTGGAGGCAGGAGAGGCTTCTCTGAAGAGCCTTCTCGTTTTTAGGGATCGTCTAAAAGCAAACAGAGTAGGAGATAATTGGACAGATTGGGGTAAGGAGTTCCATAGGATGGGAGAGGCTTTGGAAAAGTCCTGGAGGTGAGCATGATAGATGGTGATGAGGGAGCTAGAGAGCAGGAGGTCTTTGGAGGAACGAAGTGATCGATTAGGTTGGTATTTGAGTCAAGGTTAGTGATGTAGATGGGGCTGAATTGTGGATGGCTTTGCAAGTTGTTAGTATTTAATTAGTTGGGTGAGCGGGAGCCAATGGAGGGATTGGCAGAGAGGAGTAGCAGACACATAGTGGTTGGTAAGGTGGATAAGCCTGGCAGCAACATTCAGGATGGACTGAAGGGGGATATCCTATGTAAAAATAAACCAATAATTTTTTTCAGCACTGTATACGTCCTTTTTTATATTATTTTAGTGCAGTGATTTCTTATTTTTATTTCTGACCATTTATTGGGCACCTTGTATTTCTTTCAGTAATTACAAAGCATTCTCTGATTAGATGAGGTGGAGATCATGACATTACCATCCTCTTCATCTCATCCAATCAGAAAACAGCTTGTATTTATTGACGATAATACAAGATGTTCTTTGAATGATGGCAGTACCAAATGAGCAACCCCCTATGGTCAGTGTGCCGAAGGGGAAGCTGCTCAGCACAGGACGCAGAAGATTGCAGCTACCACTGTAGTAGCATTGACTGCTATCACATTAGTAGCATTGACTACTACAGTGATTGTCAGCTTAACCAGCAGCCCATCAGGTATGAGATGGGTACTTACATTGTGCCAAACTGGACCAATGTAAGTATGCAATTTAAAAGAAGAGCGCCACCCAAAAGGGGAAGCTCTGCTTGTCTGCTTCCTCCACCACTCTGCTGCCACATTTGGCAACTTTTGGGGGGCGGGGGTTACCCGGTATTGACAGGTAACTGCTCCCAATTCCGGCTTAGTTCATCTTACACCGGGTCGGCCCATCCCTGTGTGCTGGGATGACTGGCTCCTGTACATGCACAGCTCACCTTACAATGGCCGGCCCGATCCTGTGTGCCGGGATGGCTGTCTTCTGTGGATGCACAGCTCATCTTACAACGGCCGGCCTGATCCAGGATGACTGTCTCCTGTGCATGCACAGCTCTGCTTACAATGGCCGGCCCGATCCTGTGTGCCGGGATGACTGTCTCCTGTGCATGCACAGCTCATCTTACAATGGCCGGCCTGATCCTGTGTGCCGGGATGACTGTCTCCTGTGCATGCACAGCTCATCTTACAATGGCCGGCCCGATCCTGTGTCCAGGGATGACTGTCTCCTGTGCATGCACAGCTCATCTTACAACAGCTGGCCCGATCCTGTGTCCAGGGATGACTGTCTCCTGTGCATGCACAGCTCATCTTACAATGGCCGGCCTGATCCTGTGTGCCGGGATGACTGTCTCCTGTGCATGCACAGCTCATCTTACAATGGCCGGCCCGATCCTGTGTCCAGGGATGACTGTCTCCTGTGCATGCACAGCTCATCTTACAACGGCTGGCCCGATCCTGTGTGCCGGGATGACTGTCTCCTGTGCATGCACAGCTCATCTTACAATGGCCGGCCCGATCCTGTGTCCAGGGATGACTGTCTCCTGTGCATGCCCAGCTCATCTTACAATGGCCGGCCCGATCCTGTGTCCAGGGATGACTGTCTCCTGTGCATGCACAGCTCATCTTACAACGGCTGGCCCGATCCTGTGTGCCGGGATGACTGTCTCTTGTGCATGCCCAGCTCATCTTACAATGGCCGGCCCGATCCTGTGTCCAGGGATGACTGTCTCCTGTGCATGCACAGCTCACCTTACAACGGCCGGGCCTGATCCTGTGTGCCGTGATGACTGTCTCCTGTGCATGCACAGCTCATCTTACAATGGCCGGCCTGACCCTGTGTGCCGGGATGACTGTCCCCTGTGCATGCACAGCTCACCTTACAATGGCCGGCCCGATCCTGTGTGCCGGGATGACTGTCCCCTGTGCATGCCCAGCTCATCTTACAATGGCCGGCCCGATCCTGTGTCCAGGGATGACTGTCTCCTGTGCATGCACAGCTCACCTTACAATGGCCGGCCCGATCCTGTGTGCCGGGATGACTGTCTCCTGTGCATGCACAGCTCACCTTACAACGGCCGGGCCTGATCCTGTGTGCCGTGATGACTGTCTCCTGTGCATGCACAGCTCATCTTACAATGGCCGGCCCGATCCTGTGTGCCGGGATGACTGTCCCCTGTGCATGCCCAGCTCATCTTACAATGGCCGGCCCGATCCTGTGTCCAGGGATGACTGTCTCCTGTGCATGCACAGCTCACCTTACAATGGCCGGCCCGATCCTGTGTGCCGGGATGACTGTCTCCTGTGCATGCACAGCTCACCTTACAACGGCCGGGCCTGATCCTGTGTGCCGTGATGACTGTCTCCTGTGCATGCACAGCTCATCTTACAATGGCCGGCCCGATCCTGTGTGCCGGGATGACTGTCTCCTGTGCATGCACAGCTCACCTTACAATGGCCGGCCCGATCCTGTGTGCCGGGATGACTGTCTCCTGTGCATGCACAGCTCATCTTACAATGGCCGGCCTGATCCTGTGTGCCGTGATGACTGTCTCCTGTGCATGCACAGCTCATCTTACAATGGCCGGCCTGATCCTGTGTGCCGTGATGACTGTCTCCTGTGCATGCACAGCTCACCTTACAATGGCCGGCCTGACCCTGTGTGCCGGGATGACTGTCTCCTGTGCATGCACAGCTCACCTTACAACGGCCGGGCCTGATCCTGTGTGCCGTGATGACTGTCTCCTGTGCATGCACAGCTCATCTTACAATGGCCGGCCTGACCCTGTGTGCCGGGATGACTGTCCCCTGTGCATGCACAGCTCACCTTACAATGGCCGGCCCGATCCTGTGTGCCGGGATGACTGTCCCCTGTGCATGCACAGCTCATCTTACAACGGCTGGCCCGATCCTGTGTGTCGGGATGACTCTCCTGTGCATGCACAGCTCATCTTATAACAGCCGGCCCGATCCAGTATGCCGGTGTTCTGCCGAATAAGTTCCCCCCGGCGGATAAGTTCCTCCCTGTACTGCGCAGGCGTGAACTGAGCTCCGAAAATAGCCGAACATGTAGAGCTGAGAGTCGGCTCTAGACGGCGCCTGCGCAATGAAATAGTTATTACAGCAGGTCCAGGGCGACGTGGACCTCGCTGTAAGTGGCCAGTCGGCCTCACGTCCTCGCTTCGCTCGCTCGGCCTCCTGGCTCTTTTTTTTATCATCTCCATGTCCACGGGGATGGTAAGGAAAGAGCCTGGATGTCAGAAGTGTAGCAATTTGGTGTGCGCAGGCGCCGGCTAGAGCTGACTCTCAGCTCCACATGTTCGGGTATTTTCGGAGGCTCAGTTCACGCCGGCGCAGTACAGGGGGGGGGGGGGGGGTCCTTATCCGCCGGGGGAACTTTTTCGGCAAGACACCGGGATGATTGTCTCTTGTGCATACCCAGGAGTGACGTCATCCCCTGCTGGCCAATGAAGAGGTCTGAAAATCTACACACAGGAGAAGATGCTGGTGCCGGAGGGACCCTTGGAAAGGTGCATATCTCTGCCTTTAGTTGTTCTTTAACAGTTACTTATCAATGGGAAATATGAGCCTAGGACAATGAACACAACCAGCTTGAGGAAATTAATATCACATCTAAAGCCTCTCATAACATCAAACCCCCCCCATCCCATCATGTCGGAGGTCCCCATTACATCAGAGTACCCCCATTGCCACATCCCCCCACTGAATCACAGAGTCCTCTCATCCATCTCTGATCCAGGGCAAGCTAAGTCTCACGCTCATGGCCAACTGTATTTGACTTTCTGGATCTAATCAGTGCAAAACACAGGCTCACATTTCTGAGATGTATGATTAGTAGTAAGGTGTAGTACCTCTTTGTGGCCTATATGTGTCACTGTTGCTGCTGTTAAAGGGGAAATGTGAAATAAATTGTCCCCTAGCACACCTCTCCAGTGACACTTGCACCTTGATGAATGGTTTATTACACAGCTGAGTAATGTCTTTTTTGTTTTTTGACACCAATAGTTACATTTTCAAGACAAGCTTTTGGAGATCAGCCCTCCTCTTCTTCTAAACTCCAAGCAGTATTGAACTTGTGTATCAGTATTGCTCGGACCCCGAAACCTTGTCCTGGAAATAAATCTATTATTGCAAATACAAAAAAAAAGTATGGCAGATAGGACTGGGCTGTGTAATAAACCATTCTTTAAGATTATCACTGGAGAGGTGTGCAAGGGGACATTTTATTACACATTTCCCCTTTAACAGCAGCAACAGTGACACATATAGGCCATAAAGAGGTACTACACCTTATACAGAATGCTAGGGAGCAAAGTACACATTATTTTGCCAAGATTTACATATCAGGAACCCTCACTGTGCAATGAAGGTAAACTGCAGAGCCGGGCTGTTTGTAACAAATGCAATCAGACCCCTTGCATGCCAAAATAAACGGCTCCCTTTCTGTTTCACAATTTCAGTGGAATTATTGTATCATTGCAAAACATGCAAAACGTTGCGGGGAGTCGATATGAACCTTTTTTTTTTTCATACCTATTAATGGTGACTTATTACACAAGAAGACACGTGTTATTAGGTAAACCAACCTTTACCAACTATTGAAAAAGGATGAGGCAACAGTGGCTGAACGATCGAATGTGTGTATTGTGTGTGGAAGAAGATTTGAAAGGCAACTTTAGCAAAAATGTGTAAAATGCACTCGAAATAATGAAATAAAAAATGTGCATTTATTGTTTTTTTGCATTGAAGTCTGCAGAGCATTGCAACCACAAATAGTGTCTCAGAGGTGCAATGCAGAGGCTCTTCTCCCAGCCGCAGGTCTGTACAGAGGTACGGATCTACTGTTATGGGTCTGGAGGATGTCAGCAATGGGCTACAGGAGAGATTGAATCACCACACTTGTGCTCCAATGAGATCTGTGAGTCCCTCTGCCATGGTGGAAGAGGGGACCTGTAGTCTTTTCATTCACACAAATGGATCTGTGAATGGATGACGTGGCTTTGTAGGCGGAGCCGGGCACAGATGTATTCAATTCTAAAGAAAACTGAACACTCCGGAGTGAAGCACCCCATGATTCAGCCAAGTGTGGGGTGGTTTGAGGGTGGGGGAATGTGACCGTGTTTCATGGTACACCCCAAGGATAGCACAGTGGCTTTGTGGTCTGTGGGCCAGATGTGTCCCTTTGCTTGCTTTTATTTGGCCCTTGGGGCACTATTCTTCCCATTGACAATGATGGGGCACTATTCTTCCCATTGACACTGATGGGGCACTATTCCTCCCACTGACACTGATGGGGCACTATTCCTCCCACTGACACTGATGGGGCACTATTCCTCCCACTGACACTGATGGGGCACTATTCCTCCCACTGACACTGACGGGGCACTATTCCTCCCACTGACACTGACGGGGCACTATTCCTCCCATTGACACTGACGAGGCACTATTCCTCCCATTGACACTGACGAGGCACTATTCCTCCCACTGACACTGATGGGCCACTATTCCTCCTACTGACACTGATGGGCCACTATTCCTCCTACTGACACTGATGGGGCACTATTCCTCCCACTGACACTGATGGGCCACTATTCCTCCTACTGACACTGATGGGGCACTATTCCTCCCACTGACACTGATGGGGCACTATTCCTCCCACTGACACTGATGGGGCACTATTCCTCCCACTGACACTGATGGGGCACTATTCCTCCCATTGACACTGATGGGGCACTATTCCTCCCACTGACACTGATGGGGCACTATTCCTCCCATTGACACTGATGGGGCACTATTCCTCCCATTGACACTGATGGGGCACTATTCCTCCCATTGACACTGATGGGGCACTATTCCTCCCATTGACACTGATGGGGCACTATTCCTCCCATTGACACTGATGGGGCACTATTCCTCCCATTGACACTGATGGGGCACTATTCCTCCCATTGACACTGATGGGGCACTATTCCTCCCATTGACACTGATGGGGCACTATTCCTCCCATTGACACTGATGGGGCACTATTTCTCCCATTGACACTGATGGGGCACTATTCCTCCCATTGACACTGATGGGGCACTATTTCTCCCTTTGACACTGATGGGGCACTATTTCTCCCATTGACAATGATGGGGCACTATTCCTCCCATTGACAATGATGGGGCACTATCCCTCCCATTGACACGGCTGTGGCACTATTCTTCCCATTGACAATGATGGGGCACTATTCTTCCCATTGACAATGATGGGGCACTATTCCTCCCATTGACAATGATGGGGCACTATTCCTCCCATTGACAATGATGGGGCACTATTTCTCCCTTTGACACTGATGGGGCACTATTCCTCCCATTGACACTGATGGGGCACTATTCCTCCCTTTGACACTGATGGGCCACTATTCCTCCCACTGACACTGATGGGGCACTATTCCTCCCACTGACACTGATGGGGCACTATTCCTCCCACTGACACTGATGGGGCACTATTCCTCCCACTGACACTGATGGGGCACTATTCCTCCCACTGACACTGATGGGGCACTATTCCTCCCACTGACACTGATGGGGCACTATTCCTCCCACTGACACTGATGGGGCACTATTCCTCCCACTGACACTGATGGGGCACTATTCCTCCCACTGACACTGATGGGGCACTATTCCTCCCACTGACACTGATGGGGCACTATTCCTCCCACTGACACTGATGGGGCACTATTCCTCCCACTGACACTGATGGGGCACTATTCCTCCCACTGACACTGATGGGGCACTATTCCTCACACTGACACTGATGGGGCACTATTCCTCACACTGACACTGATGGGGCACTATTCCTCCCATTGACACTGATGGGGCACTATTCCTCCCATTGACACTGATGGGGCACTATTCCTCCCATTGACACTGATGGGGTACTATCCCTCCCATTGACACGGCTGTGGCACTATTCTTCCCATTGACAATGATGGGGCACTATTCTTCCCATTGACAATGATGGGGCACTATTCCTCTCATTGACAATGATGGGGCACTATTCCTCCCATTGACAATGATGGGGCACTATTCCTCCTATTGACACTGATGGGGCACTATTCCTCCCATTGACACTGATGGGGCACTATTTCTCCCTTTGACACTGATGGGGCACTATTTCTCCCTTTGACACCGGTGGGGAAATGTTCCTCCTGTTGACACTGATGGGGCACTATTCCTCCCATTGACACTGATGGGGCACTATTCCTCCTACTGACACTGATGAGGCACTATTTCTCCCTTTGACACTGATGGGGCACTATTCCTCCCACTGACACTGATGGGGCACTATTCCTCCCACTGACACGGCTGTGGCACTATTCCTCCCATTGACACTGATGAGGCACTATTCCTCCCATTGACACTGATGGGCACTAGTCCTCCCATTGACACTGATGGGGCACTATTCCTCCCATTGACACGGCTGTGGCACTATTCCTCCCATTGACACTGATGGGGCACTATTCCTCCCATTGACACTGATGGGCACTAGTCCTCCCATTGACAATGATGGGGCACTAGTCCTCCCATTGACAATGATGGGACACTATTTCTCCCTTTGACACTTATGGGGCAATTTCCCTCCCACTAAAGATGGGGCATTGATGTCAGGACATTTCCTACCCCCACTGGCCACACTCTGGTCCCTCTAAAGTCCTAAGGAACAGTAAACTGGCCCTGTGTTTAGAAGGTATTGAGACCCCTGGCTTAGTGGTTAGCACTTCTGCCTTGCAGAACTGGAGGTCCCAGCTAAATCCCAACCAGGACAATATCTGCATAGAGTTTGCATGTTCTCACTGTGCTTGTGTGGGTTTCCTCCCACACTCCAAAGACATGTTAATTGGCCC
Organism: Rana muscosa; assembly: GCA_029206835.1. Lineage (NCBI taxonomy): Eukaryota > Metazoa > Chordata > Amphibia > Anura > Ranidae > Rana > Rana muscosa. The sequence continues at coordinate 243,072,810 of CM055121.1, read as the reverse complement.
TAGTATGAATGAATGAGAGTTAGGGACATAGGTTGGCACAGCCTATTACATTAGGGAGGGCACCCCAAAGCTCAAACACACATGCCTTTCTCTGCACTGATCAGTGAATGAATGGGAAGTGTTCTGTGCTGAGCGGCTTCCTGTTCATTCACAAACTGAAGCATAGTAAACACATTTTACTATGCTTTAGTTATGAATGGACACAGTGAGTGTGTTCACTGTGTTCATTTAGAAAAGGAAGGGGCCGGTAAATGACATATTGACTAGCCCTTTCCTGCGCTCTCCATCCTGAAACACCCCTCGCAGCAGCCAAGGGAGGAGAAAGGAAGTCAGCAACACTGTGGGGGGCGCAACAGAAGGGGAAGCCCGGGCAGTAGAGGGAAATCAACACCGCACAGAGACACACCCCCTGCGCACACCTATGCTTCCCATTCATTCACAAACTGAAGCATAGTAAACACATTTTAATATGCTTCAGTAATAAATGGACACAGTGAGTGTGTGTTTACTGTTTATTTAGAAAAGGAAGGAGCCAATAAATGACATTTTGACTAGCCCTTTTCTCCGTTCTCCATCCTGAAGCAATCCCCCCGCAGCAGTCGAGGGAAGAGGAGGGAAGCCAGCAGCCCTGGGGGGGGGGCAACATGGGGGTGAGCCTGGGCAGTAGGGCAAGTTGGCACCGCACAGAGTGATTAGGGTGTGCCCAGGCACACCTGGCACCCACCCTGCGCATGCTCATGTTTAGAGACCTTTGATTGAGGACATGGACTGATGTGATTGTACTGCATCAATTATAATGGGTATAAAATAAAATAAAACATGGTCACAAAAGTGGACTATGCCTTTAAATATTGGTTTGGAGCTCAAAACTGCCCCTGGGTGTGGACAACGGGGTCTGACTTGAAGAATATTTCATTTTTTTTATTTTTTTGAGAAAGAAACAACAGTAACTCCCCAAGGTCACAAGGGGGGCGACAAAAGCTTTAAAACTGGCCCATTGACAAATCTTTCACTGTCCTTGTTAGAGCGTCAATCTCCCCAGTCAATCGTCTTTCTCTCCATCTTGCTTTGTTTAGAAAGCCTCTCTTGTTCGGTGAAATGGCTATTGTCAGACAGCCTCTATTATTACGCGGGTGTTGAATGTCATTTTAGCTAGAGGCAGAACTCATCTTCACCCCATGACTTCCATGTGTCAGGACCTTTAAATCTTATCAATTCCCACTGCCTGCACTACCATTATCATCCACTTGGTGGAGATGTGCCTCTGCCATAGAAGCCTGTCCTCTGTCTCTCCCCCTCCCTCCCTCCCTGCTGGCATGCCTCTGTGTATAGGAATCTAAAAAAAAAAAAAAAATGTTTTAACCCTCCTCGAACATTGAGGGAATTACGCAAGTTTTTGTTACACCTCTCGGGTCCCTTGTGCACTGAAAACAGTTCAGCCTGAAATAACTAGTCTATTATTTTGGAAGGAAGTTAAAAATGATTGCACTTGCATCGTCTGCCAAATCACTTGAAATACACTTTTAGCAACTTGTGAGTTTTTTTTTTTTTTTTGTAAACCACAGATGTTGATTATAAGTGGACATTGGTCGATTCAGATCCTAAAATCTCTTGTATTTGGTGCTAACGAGGATGTTACAAGTTCTGTTTTGTAGCACTGAGGGCCCGGGGGGGGTCTCAAAGTAAGTGACTAAACCTCGTACACACGGTCGGACTTCCATCGGACTTTTTCGTGTTTTAGTGTCAGAACAGAGTTGGTCGGGAACACCCGTAGCATACACACGCTCAGACTTTTCTGCAAACTTTCCCAAAACTTTTGGCAACATCACGTGGTTTTTCTGCTCTTTACCGCCACCCTTTGGTCAACCTCTGCTATTGTTGGTTGATTTTAACATTAGTTGTTTAGTCCATCGGACAAAAGTCCGATGGTTTCCTGTACACACGGTCGGACTTTGCTCCATCGGACTTTTGTTGGGCAAAAGTTTGTCCGTTTGCAGACCCAACTTTTGTCCGATGAAAACAAAAACAAACGAAAAAAGTTTGTCCGATGGAGCGTACACACGGTCGGATTGTTGGTCCAACTTGCTTAAAACTAAGTTTGTTGGGCAAAAGTCCGACCGTGTGTACGGGGCTTTAGGCTGGGTTCACACTGATACTACACGACAGTCATACGACTTTCATCCTACTTTGCTCTGCGACTCCAGTCCTACATCGGTCCGACATCCATCCAACTTGAATGAACGGGATACTACTTTAATCCAACTTTGTGATAGTCTGACTTGTCCTTTGACCAATCAAAACAATCCCAGGGTGAGATAAATTCCTTTTACTGCTGCTGTAATCACATGTCGGATGTCAAAAGTCGGATGGTTAGGACAAGGATCCTACTTTGATCCGACTTCAATGATATTCAATGGGCTGAAGTAGGATCAAAGTCGGACCAAAGTAGTACAGGGAGCATTTTCAAAGTCGGACCAGTTAAGACGGCTCCCATAGGGAAACATTGATTTTCACACGTCATGCGACATGAGCTCCCAATGTCGGAGCGTTTGTCACCCCAGTGTGAACCTGGCCTGATAGGGGTTCTATTTCTTTCCAAACCTGGTCCTACTTGTCCTACTTGTTACAGGGCTCAATAGGCCATCGGAGTAGGACAATTAACGCAAAATATGAGGCTTTGGCATGTGCAGGCACACAGGGGCCATAAAAATATATAGGGCCTGGAGATTGGGGCCCCCCAATGGATTGCACATTTGGGAGATCCTGGAGGGGGAAGTGTCTGTTTCATGAGAGCCATTTGTCCTGGGCTTTGATGGCAGCAATGTCGTCAGTGGTGAGGAGTGAGACCTCTCAGGGCGGTTTGATTGTAAACTGAGGTCTGCTCTTAGAATGGCAGTGATAGAAGACAACTGGAACGGGCTTGGTGCAACGTCCAAAGTCCACCCAGACAAGGCCTGATAGCTGCCAGCCTTTCAGCACGGGTGCCGCTGCTTGTTAAGGGGGTTAACAAGCATCAAAAGTTCTCATGCCGCGTACACACGACCGTTTTTCATGACGAGAAACATGCCATTTTTTAACTTGGTCGTGAAAAACGGTCGTGTGTGGGCTCCTGAGCATTTTTCTCGACGAGAAAAATGGGCATTAAAAATTTAGAACCTGTGGTTTTTTTTTTTTTTTGTTTTTTTTTTTTTTGTTGTTATTTATTTAATTTATTTATTTTTCTTTGTTTTGTGTTTTCTTTTTTTCTTCCTTTTTCCTCTCAATGCGGGCTTGGGTTGTATGTTGTATTTGGTGTTTTTGTGGTTTGTATGTAAAAGAAATAAAAAGATGATTTGATTAAAAAAAAAAAAAAAAAATTTAGAACATGCTCTATTTTTTTCTTGTCGTTTTTCACGTCGACGTTTTTCTCGTCGTGGAAAACGGTCGTGTGAAGGCTTTAACGACGGGAAAAAAACGTGCATGCTCAGAAGCAAGTTATGAGACGGGAGCGCTCGTTCTGGTAAAACTAGCGTTCGTAATGGAGATAGCACATTCGTCACGCTGTAACGGACTGAAAAGCACAGAGACTGAAAAGCGCGAATCGGCTCTCACCAAACTTTTACTAACACGCAGTAAAACGAAATCAGCAAAAGCAGCCCAAAGGGTGGCGCCATCCGAATGGAACTTCCCCTTTATAGTGCCGTTGTACGTGTTGTCATAGGCATGCGCACAGGGTGTGCCAGGTGTGCCCAGGCACACCCTAATCAACCCCTTGCAGCACAGATTCCCCCTACTGCCTTGCCCTCCCACCGCGCTTCCGACATCCCTCCTCTCCTCTCCCGTCGGCTGTTGCTGCGAAGATGTTTTAGGATGAGTGGGAGAAGGGACCGGTAAATATGTAATTTACCGGTCCCTTCCCTTTCTGAATGAACATTGTGAGTTATTGGTAATGTGTGTTTGAGCTTTGGGGTGCAAACCCTAATGCAATAGGCTGTGCACACCTATGCGCGTTGTCGTACGTGTTGTACGTCACCGCGCTTTGCTCGAGCATTTTTTTCCACGATAGTGTGTAGGCAAGGCAGGCTTGAGAAGAATCACGTCGAGAAAAACGTTGTTTTTTTCCATGACATTAAAAACGCGTCGTGTGTACGCGGCATCAGTCCTTAGTAGTAGAACTTTTGCCACATGGTAGAAAATGCAACTGATAAGCAATTGTCCTCCATAGCAAAGTTTCTTCATCTACAAGCATCAGAGGTCCGGTGAGGAGCCACCAAATGCATCTTGTGGGTTGAGCTCCCACCCTTTGCCTCTCTTTGTATATGGTTATTCTAGAATCTAAGATTGTCTATAGTTTATATATTGTACATTCATGTGAGTCCCTGCCCCTCTAAAGGCCCATACTCACGATCAGACTTTTTGACAACAAACCTCAGACGAACCTGTTTGATCGGACAATCCGACCGTGTGTACGCTCCATGGGACAAACTTTTTCGCTTTTTCATCAGACAAATGTTCGCTGTGAGAACAGACAAACTTTCCGGGAAACAGATGTCCGATGGAGCAAATCCAAATCGTGTGTACACAAGTCCATCGGACTAAAGTCCAAAGTACAAACACGCATGCTAAAGATCAGACAACAATAGCAGAAGTTGCCCAAAGGGTGGCGGTAAAGAGCAGAAAAAACACTTGATTTGGTGAATGTTGGCTGAAAAAGTCCTGCTGTGTGTATGCAGAACAAGTTCACGGCCAACGCCCATTCGGAGCAAAATCCACGGAAAAGTCAGATGGAAGTCCGAACGTGTGTATGAGGCTTAAGGCTAGGTTCACACCTGGGCGGAGGCCACGTTCTGCGCGGGCACAAGAGCCCATTCATTCTAATAGGCTACCGTGCCCCGCGACATGCAGAAAAGAAGTACCTGCGCTATTTTTAAAATCGCATGGAAACCGAGGATCACCGTATGGGTGTGATTTCCAGTGCGGACGGCGTGCCATTAGAATTAATGACACCCGCCTGCAGGTCCCGCATTTTTCTGTGTAGGTGGTTGCTGCTGCCAGTATTTGTGCGGGTCCCGCAGCGGCACCACCCACACAGATGTGAACCTAGGAGCTTACCATGTACGGTCCGTATCTCACCTGCATATATATATATACACACATTTAGTGGTCACAACTTCTGCCTTGTAGCAGAAGGGCAGGGGTGGCAAACTCAATGTCATCTCGGGCCGCATTAGCATTATGGTTGTCCTCAAAAGGGACAGTTGTATCTGTTAAGACTAGTTGTCCAGAGCAAGGCCTCACCGTCAAAAGTCAAGAGTCCCCCACTTTCCCTTACATCACAGTGCACCTTGTACTGCTGCTGGGGGCGGTGCTAGGAAGCAGAAAGTGCAGGGTCTGGAGGAGGACCAGAGGAGGGTAGGAGTCTGCTGAATGCTAAAACCAGGGGAGGCATAGACGAGGTGTTGCTGCGGCTGCACAAAGAATCACAGAACCTGTAGAAGGAGTCCTGTCCTTTCTGCTACCAGACTGCTGAAATGGGGGGGCAGTTACGAGACTCTCTGCAGCTGCATGGAGAAGCGCAGGATCTGCCAGAGGAGCTCTGTCCTCCTCTCTGCTGCTGACTGCTGACACAGGGTGGGGATGGAGATGAGGGGGGTTCCGCTGCTACAGGAGGGGTGCAAGGGCCACATGCAATGGCTTGAGGGGCCTTGTGTTTAACATGTGCACTAGGACGATCGGTTTGAATCCCAACCAGGATACTACCTCCCACACTTGACAAAGCATGAAAAAACAAACATTCTGGCAGTTGCGGCTGCCAAAAGAAGCCTATTATCCAATGCACACTCATACACATTGCGCCAGCTTGTTCAGGTACACCACCCTCAACACAGGGAGAACATACCAACCCCACACATGTAGAGTTCCAGCGAAAACTGAGCCCAGAACCCCAGTGCTGCAAGTCCAGCATGCTACCTATTACTATTACATTATTATTATACAGGATTTATATAACTCCAACAGTTCGCGTAGCGCTTTACAACATGAGGGCAGACAGTACAATACAATTCAATACAGGAGGAATCTGAGGGCCTTGCTCCTTAGAGCTTATGTTGACCATGGGCGGCAAATGAACTGCACACCTTGTATACATCAAAGCAAAAATAGTTTTTCTTTCTAGGGTGAAGGTCCTCTATAAGGACCTACCTTGAAGTGACAATAAACTTTACAAACTAAAATTCTATTCAAGTATTTATTCTTGTGTTGAGCGTGGTGTCGGAGTGTGAATTGGATAATGACCTCCCTTTTGACAACCGCGACTGGCAGACTGGTTCTATACGCTGGGTGTCAAGTGTGGGAGGAGCCCAGAGTGCTCGGAAGGAAACCATGCAAACTCCATGCAGGTAGTGTCCTGGTTGGGATTCAAGCTAATGGCTCTAGTGCTACAAGGCAGAAGAGGTGACCACTAATCATGTATATATCCAATTACTGTAGTGGCTGACTTTTTAATAAAAATACACTTTACCTGTCCAAGGATCCAGAGCTGTCCTCATCCAGGCCAGTTCTTTGCCAGTCTTCAGGTCCCTGGCACATACTGCCATGTTTACTGTGGGCAGCCGGCTAGGGTGCCCAAGTTGTGCTGCACTGTGCATACCTCCCAACATTTTGAGAAGGGAATGAGGGACACCTACTAACAAACATATGTAGGCATAGGACAAGCCCCCCTGACACACCCCCTTAAAGGAGAATTAACCAAAAAAAAGGTTAAAGGGCTTTTTTTTTACCATTACTATTCCTTTATATTGGCTTTTAAAATGTACAAATGCAGCAATTTAGAAATCAGATGAAAGGTTTAGCACTGGGAAACACTTTTTTAAAGATAAAAAGTGCATTTTATATACAACTATATAGATCAGACCAAAATCAAGGACAAATGAGGAGAAAAGAGGGACAGAGGGACATTGCTCCAAATCAGGGACAGTTGGGAGCTATGCACTGTGTGAATGGTCCCGCAGCCTCCTGGGACCTGTGACTTGTCCCGGGAGGTTGCGGGCCAGGAGATGAACTGGGATCACCAGTGAAAGTGGGAGCGGGTATCTGTCAAAACTAAGTACTCCCGAAAAATAAAAAAAATAAAGTGAGAGGGGGGGAGGAAAAGTGGAACTTCCCCTTTTAGGTGAATTTCGGCTTTAAGTGTCATAGTTTGATTGTATTGTGAGCTTTACATCTCATTCACACTTTTATGTAGAGTTGCCACCTCATCCCTTTAAACCCGAACACATATTGAATACACAGGTTCTGTGGCTGATTAAGGTGGTAATTAATCTCGCTTGGTGCCTTATCTGCATTAAATTAGCCTCAGAACCTGTGTAATCCATATGTGTTCGGGTTTAAAGGGATGAGGTGGCAATCCTACTTTTATGACTTGTCATGCCGCATCTTTTCCAATGATAACCATTCATATATATGCGACTTAAAGTCATTCATGCACTACTTTGGTCTGACTTTCATGCAACTTGAGGACCATAGACTTCAATGTCAACCTTGAAAAGTTGCATGAAAGTCGTACCTGAATATTTTATATGTAACAGTCATGCAAACTTTACAACACGTCACATCCAAGTTGCATCCATCCAAAGTTGCATCAAACTTGCACTCCAAAGTCACGCAACTTTGGAGTCGTACAAGTTTGAATGGAGCCTTAGGCTGACCAGGCCATTTTTTTGCGATACGGCACTGCGCTACTTTAACTGACAATTGCGCGGTTGTGCGACTCTGTACCCAAATAAAATTTATGTCCTTTTTCCCCACAAATAGAGCTTTCTTATGGTGGTATTCGACCACCGGTTTTTATTTTATGCGCTATAAACAAAAAAAGACCGACAATTTTGAAAAAAAAAAAAAAAAAACGATACTTTTTACTTTCTGCTATAAAACACATCTAATAAAAAAATTTCAAAAATCAAATTTCTTCATCGATTGAGGCCAATATGTATTCTGCTACATGTTTTTGGTAAACAAAAAAAAAAATCCCAATAAGCGTATATTGATTGGTTTGTGCAAAAGTTATAGCGTCTACAAACTATGGGATATTTTTATTTATTTATTTTACTAGTAATGGCGGCGATCAGCGACTTATAGCGGGACTGCGATGTTGCGGAGGACATATTGGACACTGACACTTTTGACGCTTTTTGAGGACCAGTGACACCAATGTAGTGATCAGTGCTACAAAATATGCACTGTCACTGTACTAATGATTGACAAGTAAAGGCGAAAAACTGTTATATAAAAAGACAGTCTAAAAGAGTCCATAAATTAGTCCATGATGATTAGTAAAAATCCAAACCTCCTTGTCTATTTCACTGTACTAATGACACTGTCTGGGAAGGGGTTAACGTCAGGGGCGATCAAAGGGTTAAATGTGTGCCTAGGTTGTGCTTACTCACTGTGGGGGAGGTGATTTGACTAGGGGAAGGCAAAAAATCAGTGCCCCTGTCTAGTAAGGATGAGCTCAGGCGTGTTTGCAACCCGCACGTGCAGAGCCCGCCAGGAAGTTGGCACTGCAGAGCGCTAATCACAAGCAGTAAGACATTGTCCCGATGCGTGGCTGCAGAGATCGAGAAATGTCTCACTGCCTGTGATTAGCGCTGTGCCGTGCCGACTTCCTGGCGGGCTCTGCACGTGCAGGTTGCGAACACGCCTGAGCTCATCCTTACTGTCTAGCAGAAACACAGGATCTGTGCCTTCCCTTCTGACAGAACGACTATCAGCCTTGTTTACATAGGCACATAGTCGTTCTTCCTGTGTCCTGTGTAATCGGACAGTGCAGGCGGACATAGAATCCGTGGTACCCACCCTGGGCTCTAACTGTGTGGAATCACAGAGGGAGCGGGTGGCCAGCGGCGGTGCGTGCCCCCCCCCCAACCCGGAAGTGTCAGATCATGTACTAGGTGTGTGATCTGGTGCAGAGCGGCCGCCCTGCCGCAGTAAATGTGGGCAATCCGCAAATGGTTAACTTTTCCTTATATTCAGCCAGCCTATGTGCTGAGGATCATTGATGGTATGGGGGGTAAGGGTGGGCTCAGGCGTGTTTGCAACTCCACGTGCCCTCGCCCGCCAGGAAGCTGACACTGTGCAGCGCTAATCCCAGGTAGTGAGACATTTCCGATCTGTGCAGCCGTAGGTCAGGAAATGTCTCACTGCCTGTGATTAGCACTGCGCAGTGTCAGCTTCCTGGCGGGCGTGGGCACGTGGAGTTGCAAACACACCTGAGCCCATCCTTAATGGGGGGGGGGGGGGGTTCTGGGCCTTTTGGTGCTCTTCCTTCTCATACACCAGGTAGCTCAGGACTTGTCTGCACTTTCCCGATAAGCCACCACCAAGCTTCTACTTTGATAGCCGTTGTTTGGGTCGTCCAGCCGTACCTTGGACTTTGTCGTGTCTATGGATCAGTGTATTGCTCCTCACACATCTGTGCAATTCCTGACAGGTCTGTGTTGTATTGCACTGCGGATCCTATCATGACAGGCCTGGAGATGTGGGACAGGAGGAAAAGGGTTGCCACCTCATCCCTTTAAAACCGAACACATATGAATTACACAGGTTCTGGGGCTAATTTAATGCGGATAAGGTACCAAGTAGGTTTAATTACCACCTTAATCAGCCCCAGAACCTGTGTAATTCATATGTGTTCAGTTTTTAAAAGGGATGAGGTGGCAACCCCTTTTCCTCCTTGCCCACATCTCCAGGCCTGTCACGAATAAGGTTGCCACCTCATCCCTTTAAACCCGGACATCTTTGAATTACACAGGTTCTGAGGCTAATTTAATGCAGATAAGGCATCAAGTGAGTTTAATTACCACCTTAATCGACCTCAGAACCTGTGTAATTATTATGTGTTTGGGTTTAAAGGGATGAGGTGGCAATCCTAGTCATGACAGGCCTGGAGATGTGGGCAAGGAGGAAAAGGGTTGCCACCTCATCCTTTTAAACCCAAACACATATGAATTACACAGGTTCTGTGGCTGATTAAGGTGGTAAATAAACTCGGTGCCTTATCTGCATTAAATTAGCCCCAGAACCTGTGTAATCCATATGTGTTTGGGTTTAAAGGGATGAGGTGGCAATCCTTTTCCTCCTTTCCCACATCTCCAGGCCTGTCATGACTAGGGTTGCCACCTCATCCCTTTAAACGCAAACACCTTTGAATTACACAGGTTCTGGGGCTAATTTAATGCAGATAAGGCACCAAGTGAGTTTAATTACCACCTTAATCAGCCACAGAACCTGTGTAATTCATATGTGTTCAGGTTTAAAGGGATGAGGTGGCAACTCTATGAACAAAGTCATACAACTTCTACACTGTACAGGCCCGGCTCCTCATACACATTGTATAAACAATGAATGTGCAGAACACACACACGCTTCAATCGGCTTCACCGAGGTGGGACGCACACAGCGCGGGTTAATAGTAACATAATCAGGGGTCCAGGAAGCGGCCATGCTGCGAGGAAGGAAACTTCAAAAAAAAAAAAAGGTTAACCGGACACATCCAGTGTCTAAAGCCAGAAATTGTGTTTTTTCCAGAAAGCTCCCATGTTTAAAAACATAAAAAAAGGGGATCAGGTAAAGGCCAATTTTTCTGCAGAAAACTTTCTCGTTGCTGTTTGGGAAAGAGCTGCGAGCGGCTCAGGCATTGGCCTAAGTCACTGAAGGAGTTAAAGCAGCCCAGATAGAAGAGACTAAGGTTTATTTAGCCTGCAAACCAGCTGCACAAGATCCAGGGCGGGAGAGATAGGAAGTTTTGGGGGAGGGGACCTGGCTTGTCACTCCAGAGTGGAGGATGGGCACTGTGGAGCTGGGTGCGGCATTCGAACAGAAGTGAGCTGCAACTTTTGCAAAACAGCTTTTTTTTCTTCTTCTTCTTCTTCTTCTTCTTTCTTCTTCGGCTGGGGCACAGCTGCAGTCGCTGCCCTGCAACCGAGCCTGTCGAACTTCCCCTGTACGAGCGAAAGGGGGCCAAAAATCTTTTGTAAAGTTATTTTGAGCATTTGCAATTATAAAAAAAAAAGGGGGGAAAAAAACATTTTTTAATGTAGAAAGTGTTTGACTTTCTCGTCTAGTGAGCAGATACCAAGCTGTCAGCCTCTCTACAATACAGACATTATAGGAAGTAAAATAAAAAATAGGGATATTTATTCATTTTTGCATTTGCTACACTTGGAAATGGTTTACTAGAACTGTAGCGTGCAAAATCTGGCGTACCTCTGCATAGAAATCAATCAGCTTCCAGGTTTTATTGTCGAAGCTTAGACCAAATTCGACTTTAAAATAGTGCGACTTCAGTTTAAATCGCACAATTTCAAAGTCAGTACGACTTCAAGTGCAACTTGGCTGATATCCGTGCGATTTCATGCACAGATGTATATGCAAGTCGCCCCTGAAATCAGCAAAAATAGCGCAGAAGGCGCGGCACCGCAAAGTCGGCGTCGCACCATTTGAACGGTTCCATTGCCGACAATAGGGTGCGACTTGGACCTGTCAAATCCAATGACAAGTTGCACCGGTGTGACGGGGGCAAGCTGAAGTTAGAAACTGATTGCTTACCAAGCACAGCTGCTCCAGATGTTGTACTCTCCAGTTTTGTAAATCTTCCGCGAGAACTTAAAGTTCCATTGCTATTTATTATACGTTGAATTTCAAAAACGCAAAGTAGGGGGTTGCATCTGAAGTGTGCTGTGACCTAAATACAGTAAATCATGGGTAGAGCTGCACAGTCCTGACCATGTTCCACCAGATATAATCTCCAAAGGAGGTGCTTGTTGTAACCACAGGCGGATGGTGCCTTGCAGTGATAAGTAGTGGGGAGTCACCAGCACTTCAAAGATGCCTTAAAAAATGTATTGCAAACACTGTGAGGTTGATTTACAAAAGTGGAGAGTGAAAAATTTGATGCAGTTGTGCATGGTAGCCAATCGGCTTCTAACTTCAGCTTGTTTAATTAAAGTGGTTGTAAACCCACTTTGACAACTTGCACCTACAGGTAAGCCTAGATTAAGGCTTACCTGTAGGTGCAAGAAACATCTCCTAAACCTACACGGTTAAGGAGATATTTGCTGAAAACACAGCAGCGATGACGTCATGCGCACTAGCGGGCCGGCATCATTGCCGGTTTTCTGAATGGGGTCTTGCCAGCACGAGCGCGCATGCGTGTGACGTCATCGCCGCTCCGGCCAATCACAGCGCCGGAACGCTGATACATTGACATCAGTGACAGGACATCGAGGCAAGATGGCGGCGGAGGGGAACGAGGAGGACTTTCATTTCAGGTAAGTGATACATAATGAGCTAGTATGCTATGCATACTAGCTCATTATGCCTTTCTCTTGCAGGGGTATGTTTAGCTAAAAATTGTCTGGAGGGTTTACTTCCTCTTTAAACCCGAAATTCAGTCGTTTTTTTTCAACTTTCCATCTCATAAGAGGGCCAATGAGAGCTGCGTAGCTGGAGGTGTGCCTCTCTGTGTGTCTGTGTAAATCCAGGAAGTGAATAGGCAGCAGCTACAGCTGCCCACAGTTAAAATGGATTCAGCCAGACTTAGACTGGCCATACATCTATAGATTATCTGCTGATTTTCTGTGGTCAGATGGAAAAAGCGGAACAGATTCCTCCATCTACGCTGAACTGTGTGGATTGAAGAATCTTCCACTGGCCCAAGCTTCCATATCTTGCTAGTCGGCCCCGCTGGCTCTCACAATACCTGAACATTCTGATTGGGTGAAGGCATTGTTTAGGTTGAGAGCCAGTGGGGCCGACTAGCAAGATACTGAAGCTTGGCCCAGTGGGAGATTCCTCCATCCACAGTTTAGCGTAGATGGAGAAATCTGTTGCACTTTTTCCATCTAACCATAAAAAAATCTGCAGATAATCTATAGGTGTATGGCCAGCCTTAAGGCAGACCTTCAGTCATTTTTTCAACTTTCCATTTATTAAATCTTATGCCCTTGTTGTTTTACTTTTGGATAGTAAAACATTTGTTTTCTACCAGTAAATATCTTATACAGCCCACTTCCTGTTTCTTGTCTGGTAAAAAGCCTAGGTTAATGACATCATGCACAGCTCTCTCTCGCTCTCTGAGAGTTTGCCAGGAAGGGAGGGGGGTGAGTCATAAGAGGGCCAATAGGAGCTGCAGTGCTGGAGGTGTGCCTCTGTGTAAATCCAGGAAGTGAACAGGCAGCAGCTTCCGCTGCCCACAGTTAAAATGGATGCAGCCAGACTCAGTGGAGGGAGATTTCTGCAGCATATTTGGCAAGTACAGAATCCCATTATATATAAAATATTATGCAAAGTGGTTGGAGGGAAGCTTCAGAATGACAAAGATGTTTTTATTACAGATTATATGAACAGACTGCAGTTCCCCTTTAAGTTTTGGCAATAAAACCTGGAAGCTGATTGGTTTCTATGCAGAGCTGCACCAGATTTTGCACGCTCCTGTTTCAGTAAATCAGCCCCATAATATCACATATGTTCATTTTAGAGGCTTTGCCGCTTCCCGTTCCTCAGTTGGGTCGTCCTGAAGACAGGGACCCTTCAAAAATCAGCAACGTTGGCACTTAGGTGACACTCCCTGGAATTCCTAAAGATTGGCGCATACAGATTTTGCGAACGTGTCTTGGATGCATTTTAGAAGTGGCGCGCTGTACGCCACATTCACAAAGCTGTCTAGAACTCGTACTTGGATTTGGTGCACACTGCGCCACTTTTGGAATGCGTGTGAAACACCAAAAGGCGGTCTTAATTAGCTCCATTTTCATAAATACAAACTGTCCGTATTTTATTTGGAATTTGGCGCAGGTGTTGCACCACAATGTAGAAGTGGAGCAAATTAGAACTGCCTGAATTTGGTGCACAAGTCACTGTCAGAACCAACATTTTTTTTTTAATTAGGCGCAACATTAACAAGAGCAATTAATGTCAGAAAAATGGCGGAGCTGCTTCATTGAATTCTCCTCATTATGTGTTTTCAATACATTTTTAGGGCTCCATTCAACGCTTTGTGATTTGGAAACCTGAGCAGAATCGCCACGGACAATATAAGAACTGGCGTCTCGTAAAATCAACCGGTCATTGGTTATAAAAGGATGATGGTTGGGGACACGCAACTTGGCTCCTGGGTAGTGGGCAAAAAAAGTAAAGGGACGATTTACATCAATGCATTACCCCAACGTACGTTATATGTGTTGCCGCTTTGCGGTGCCACCCAGCATATTAAGGCAGGGGGTCTACAAACTTTCTAAACAAAGGGCCAGTTTACTCTCCTTTTAGGATTCAGGGGGGGCCGGGCTGTGGCCAGTGGGAGTTGGATTATCCCCAGCATCAGTGTCAGTAAATTATGCCCCATCGTTGATTTTAGAGAGCAGAATAGTGCCCCATTATTGGTGTCTGTGGGAGGAATATTGCCCCATCATTGGTGTCAGTTGCAGAAACAGTGTCTCGTCAATGGTGCCAATAGAAGGAATGGTGTCTGATCTCTGGTGTCATTGGAGGAATAGAGCCTCATTGATGGTGTCAATGAGAAGAATAGTGCCCCATAACTGGTGTCAGTTGGAGGAATAGAGCCTCATCGATGGTGTCAATGAGAAAAATGGTACCCCATCACTGGTGTCAGTTGCAGAAATAGTGTCTCATCAATGGTGTCAATAGGAGGAATGGTGCCCCATCACTGGTGTCAGTTGGAGGAATAGAGCCTCATCAATGGTGTCAATTAGAGGAATGGTGCCCCATCACTGGTGTCAGTTGGAGGAACAGAGCATCATCAATGGTGTCAATTAGAGGAATGGTGCCCCATCACTGGTGTCAGTTGGAGGAATAGAGCCCCATTAATGGTGTCAGTTGGAGGAATAGAGCCCCGTTGATGGTGTTAGTGGGAGGAATGGTGCCCCATCACTGGTGTCAGTTGGAGGAATAGAACCCTGTTGATGGTGTTAGTGGGAGGAATGCTGCCCCATCATTGATGTCAGTTGGAGAAATAATGCCTCATCGATGGTGTCAGTGGGAGGAATAGTTCCCCATCATTGGTGTCAGTTGGGGGAAAAAGTGCCTCATCGAGGGTGTCAGTTGGAGGAATATAGCCTCGTCGATGGTGTCAATTAGAGGAATGGTGCCCCATCACTGGTGTCAGTTGAAGGAATAGAGCCCCGTTAATGGTGTCAGTGGGAGAAATGGTGCCCCATCTCTGGTGTCAGTTGGAGGAATAGAGCATCATCAATGGTGTCAATTAGAGGAATAGTGCCCCATCACTGGTGTCAGTTGGAGGAATAGAGCCCCATTAACGGTGTTAGTGGGAGGAATGGTGCCCCATCATTGGTGTCAGTGAGAGGAATAGAGCATCATCAATGGTGTCAATTAGAGGAATGGTGCCCCATCTCTGGTGTCAGTTGGAGGAATAGAGCATCATCAATGGTGTCAATTAGAGGAATGGTGCCCCATCACTGGTGTCAGTTGGAGGAATAGAGCCCCATCAATGGGGTTAGAGGGAGGAATAGTGCCCCATCATTGGTGTCAGTGAGAGGAATAGTGCACCAAGGGCCAGATAAAGGCAAGCAAAGGGCCGGATCTGGCCCCCAGGCCACAGTTTGGAGACCACTGTATGAAGGCAATGCACATGTCTAGCGACAGAAAATATGTTGTGACCTGTCCGGTGACTGTGACGTTTTTGAACCCGTCAGTTTGAATGGGCCTCAACTCTACTGTAACTGCCAACTGTGCTGCAGGAATGGAAGTCTCAGCAATGCGATGAATTAAGGAACGCAGCATGCTTTTATTATCTAAAAAAAGGAAACGAATATCAAATTTACTTTCTAGAACTTTTTTTTCTGTCCTCAGGAAACGCGCCTGTAACCCGTTCTTTAGCGATTTCTTTTGTACTAGGCCTTGGTTAGTGAGTGTGGAGTGACAGGTCCTCGCCGGCACTGCACAGGGTTAACACTGAGGCTCTGGCTTCCTGCTACGTGGTCAGCCTGCACATGCTGTGACTTCCACACACAGGGCTCTGTGCAAGCAGCCAGATGCTGAATTAACCTACCCTTGCAGATGTTGCTTTTGGAAGGCAGTGTTGCCTTTAACCCCTTCCCCTCCAGCAGGGGCACACAGACAGACGGCTTCTGCTGCTCAGCTCTGAGATTTATAGACACATCCTGCAGGAAAATGGCCAAAAGGCTTTTTTACATTTTCCTGTGTAGATGGATAGTGCAGAAACTTTACCCCCTCCCCCCATCCTCCAAGAGTTTCCTGACTTGCTGGACACAAAGAACTGAAATGATGGAATCAGAACATGTACAGGATTTACATTATAAAGTCATAAGTGCAGCGTTGTATACATACACCGACCCACATACACTATATTACCAAAAGTATTGAGACGCCTGCCTTTACATGCACATGAACTTTAATGGCATCCCAGTCTTAGTCCGTAGGGTTCAATATTGAGTTGGCCCCCCCTTTGCAGCTATATAACAGCTTCAACTCTTCTGAGAAGGCTGTCCACAAGGTTTAGGAGTGTGTCTATGGGAATGTTTGACCATTCTTCCAGAAGTGCATTTGTGAGGTCAGGCACTGATGTGGACGAGAAGGCCTGGCTCACAGTCTCCGCTCTAATTCATCCCAAAGGGGTTCTATTGAGTTAAGGTCAGGACTCTGTGCAGGCCAGTCAAGTTTCTCCACCCCAAACTCACTCATCCATGTCTTTATGCACCTTGCTTTGTGCGCTGGTCCAAATCATTTGGTGGAGGGGGATTATGGTGTGGGGTTGTTTTCCAGGGGTTGGGCTTGGCCCCTTAGTTCCAGTGAAGGGAACTCTTTAAGACGTCAGCATACCAAGATATTTTGGATGATTTCATGCTCCCAACTTTGTGTGAACAGTTTAGGGATGACCCCTTCCTGTTCCAATATGACTGCCCACCAGTGCACAAAGCAAGGTCCATAAAGACATGGATGAGAGAGTTTGGGGTGGAAGAACTTGACTGGCCTCCACAGAGTCCCGACCTCAACCCGATAGAACAACTTTGGGATAAATTTGAGCGCAGCCAGCGAGCCAGGCCTTCTCGCCCACATCAGTGCCTGACCTCACAAATGCGCTTCTGGAAGAATGGTCAAACATTCACATAGACACTCCTAAACCTTGTGGACAGCCTTCCCAGAAGAGGTTGAACCTGTTATAGCTGCAAAGGGTGGGCCAACGCAATATTGAGCCCTACGGACTAAGACTCGGATGCCATTAAAGTTCATGTGTGTGTAAAGGCAGGCGTCCCAATACTTTTGGTAAAATAGTGTATCTATATTTACAGTTAATATTAAAAAAAAAAAAAAAAAAAACTTCCAAGAGACTCTGTACAATGTTGCTGCTGAACATATGGCTTTAGTTACGGTTGTCCACAATAAATCTTTAATAAATGAAAAAGCAATAGGAACATCGATCAACAGCTGCGATGTGCGCAGATTCCTCAAGGAACAATTGTTAGGCTCATGACATCCTTAAATTATCATTTACTTTAACATGCACCACGTGGCTCTGGATGTAGCAATGCCATAGGCCGGCTTGTGGCTCCAGATATTCCAGAAAGTTTAATTGACTATTCAGTGAAATCTGGAATCGGTGGACCAGGCTGAGTCTTGGACTTCACCTTTTAGGAGCACCGAGACAAACCTTGGCCTGAGTTTTTCCAGTGTCCCTGAGAGGTCAAGTCCATAACATGGCTCACTGATCTGCTGTTTAAAACGAATCTGCATGCAAGCCAACCTTTAGTAATCATTGACTCCTGAAAGGCTATTCATGGTGAATGTCAGCTCAGCAGTCAATGAGGAACTACAAATCTGGAAATAGACCTTCTAGCCAGGCCTGATGAATAGCATATCCATTCTACAATCCGGAGTCCTAGAAAAGTCTGGGTTTCATGGACTGCCTCAAACTAAGAATATTAATGGGACGCTTAAAGGTTCCGTTTTTTTTTTTTTTTTTTTAATAACAAACATGTTATACTTACCTCTACTTATGGAGCTCGTTTTGTACAGAGTGGCCCCGATCCGGGTCTTCTGGGGTCCCTCGGCGGCTGTCTTGGCTCCTCCCCGCAAGAACTAACCCCCTTCATGCGAGCTGTCTCCCATGGGGGTTAGTTCTTGCAGGGGCGCTCCCGTGATACAGCCTGCGGCTATAACCGCCGACTTTATCACTCGGCCCCGCCCCCCGGCGTGCCGCGTCATTGATTTGATTGACAGCAGCGGGAGCCAATGGCTGCGCTGCTATCAATCAACCAATGAATGAGCGGAGAAGCCAGCGCGTTCACGGCGCGGGACTTTCGGGGGGTCAGGTAAGTAAACGGGGACTCGGGGGGGCGCTAATCCTCTGAGTTTTTTTTCACCTTAATG
This sequence comes from Rana muscosa, assembly GCA_029206835.1. NCBI lineage: Eukaryota > Metazoa > Chordata > Amphibia > Anura > Ranidae > Rana > Rana muscosa. The sequence continues at coordinate 243,054,411 of CM055121.1, read as the reverse complement.
CATAGAATGCAGTAAGGTGAAAAAACATGTACCTTTACAACCCCTTTAAAGTTGGTTTGAGTCTCTACATTGGTCTACATCAGGGACAAGACTTAGTTGGAGCGTCGCACAAAATACACCCAAATTAGCCTTCATACTTTATTTTGACTTAACGTGACCTTCACCCATTAGATTGACTTTCTCTCATCGGCTTGCTCTTAATCCAGTGGTTCTCTGCTCCTGTCCTCAGGACCCACTAAGGCTGGATTCACACCTATGGCATTTTTAGTGCTTTTTGCAGATTTGCACTACAGTCCATTTACCATGGTTTCCTATGGAACACGTTCTGTAGTGCAAATCTGCAAAATGCACTAAAAATGCAGAGGTGTGAATCCAACCTTACAGGCCAGATTTTAAGTATTACCTTGGAGGGATCCAGACTAGAATACTGCAATTACTTAGCAGCAAATTATATCACCTGTGATGTATTATCTTGCAAACCTGGCCTGTTAGTGGGTCCTGAGGACAAGAGTTGAGAACCACTGACTTAAAGGGGTTGTAAATGTTCCTTTTTTTATTTTCTAAATAGGTTTAGAGCTTTAAGCTAGCGCATTGTTGGTTCACTTACTTTTTCCTTCGACTTCACTTCTAAATGTTTTTTTTCTTTGTCTGAATTTCTCACTTCCTGTTTCTCCTCAGTAAACTTCACACCATCTTCCGAGCCGTGTTTAGTCAGCCAGAACAGCTTACTGAGGAGCAACAGGAAGTGAGAAATTCAGACAAAGAAAAAAAACATTTAGAAGGGAAATCAAAAGAAAAGGTAAGTGAACCAACAATGCACTAGCTTAAAGAAACCTATTTAGAAAAAAAAAAAAAAACCTTTACAACCCCTTTAAGCCTCATACACACAATGAAAATATCGGACAAATGGTCATTCTTTTTTTTTTTTGCAAGCTAGTCTCATATCGAAAATGAAGAGGTTACTTAAATTACGGAAATTCTCGTATGACGGAATGCAACAAATGATGTAATGTGTTGTGTTGTTTCCGAGTATGTGTGGTCTTGGTCTTCCAATTTTTTCAGACGAATACTGTACAGTGGAACCTCGGATTGCGAGTAACGCGGTTAATGAGCGTTTCGCAATACGAGCACTGTATTTGAAAAAATCCTAACTCGGTTTGCGAGTGTTGTCTCGCAAAACGAGCAGGATTCAGGCCAAAGCAACGTGCAGTACCGCGAACGGCGCCGATCGCAGATGCTCGAAAAGACACAGAAATACTCAGTTCCCGAGCCTTTCCGAGGTCAGCCCAATTGTCCTCCGGCCTTTCCGGATTCTTTACAGTGTTCATTTTTTATCGGCACAAATCACACCGCAAAGGTATCAATTTCGGGTATCTGAGCATTTTTACGAGCACTCGTGCAAATACTCAGTATCGCCACTTTATTTTGTTGCTTTCTGTGCCCCCCTGTTTGAGAGAATCACCTCCTCTATTTGTCCTTCTTACCCGTTATAACTGAGTAGTGAGGAAATCTTCCAACAGGGGTGTCCTGTCAGAAAGCCGCTACCCATCAGAATATGTAACGGAAGTGACGTTCCAGCACGGCCATCTTGGTACACCCGCACTCGTCTGCAGTAAGCCTACAGTCAGGCGGCAAGCAGACATCTTTTTACACCCAGGGGAGTTTTGCATTTCACACTTAGTTTTATCAGTCAACTGAGCTTATATAGTCTAAGCCCAGGTTCACACTGGGGCTGCGGGAGTGAAGCCGTGTGAGTTCAGCTGAACTCGCACGATTTCACTCCCGCTGGCAGTCCCGATTTCAACCGCGATTACAAAGACATCTGACACAGATGTCAATGTAAATCGCGTCCGAAATCGCAAAAAGTAGTACAGAAACTACTTTTTGAAATCGGTGCAGCGCCGCATCGATTAGGACGGTGCCATTGCCCGCAATTTGCGGCAAATATCGCCGATTTGACATGTCAAATCGCACCAGTGTGAACCAGGGCAAATACAGTATTTGGAAGTCCATGACACTGTTTTGATGTTGAATTTTAAAAAGCATTGCTGATCTCACAGGTTTTCTAATCTGACAGAATACCGCAGCTTTTAAAATTCAACATCAAAACAGTTTGACGGACTTCTAAATACTGTATTTCACTATATAAGCTCAGTTTACTGGTAAAAGTAAGTGTGAAATGCATGACTCCGTAGATGTAAAAAGATGTCCGCTTGGCGACTTCAAGCTGTAGGATTACTGCGGGCGAGTGCGGGGTGTACCAAGATGGCTGTGACATGACGTCATCATTAAGGTTGCACTTTCTGATGGGCAGCAGCTTTCTGATAGAACAGGGGCACTAGTTCTGGTAACAACCTAGGTCCTAGGATTTCCTCTCACTTCCCAGTTTCTCTATGGGACAGGAAGTGAAGGGGAATCTCCCCAATGGGTCACAGATGACAAAACAAAAAAGCCTGACAGGGATTATAACCTTTTCTTAATCTATCCAAAACGAAAAATTAAGTTTTGCCTTTAGTTCTACATTCCTTGACAAAACCTGTCCCGTAAATAAGAACTAGATTGAATTCCGGCATTGAAGAGACACGGGGCATTCTGCTTTGTGAAATCACCACATAAAGAAGAAGTAGGCCGCGTTGCGTAGAAGGCAGAACATGCCCCGTCCTTCATGTTTTGCAATGCTTGGCTGCCGCCTGTAATAATAAATGAGCTCCGCCGTTCAGACAGGATCCTGAGCTGAGCTGAGCAGAGGAGGAAAAAAAGGCTTTAGGGCCTAGCTGTAACCTGTAGGTACGGGCCTGGCCACCGCCCCTTCATTCCAGGCTCTCACAGACTGGAAGGTCTTTCTCGCCTTCGTTTTTTTTTTATCACAATGCGGCCGCGCTGACTCGTTCCCAGGCACTTGGCAGACGTTCAAGGTCTTGTGATACGATTAACAAGCCAACTTCTTGTCCTCTGACACGGGAGCCCTAAGCTAGCCCTTAGCCACCATATTTACCAGAGCTGAGGAACGTACTTTAGCAGCACCCCCACCCATCCCTTTAATCTTGGGATGAGGGTACTGGCCCTACGCTTCATTTTTTATTTTATTTTTTAACATTTGCCCTCTTGTCTAAAAATCTTTAACTTTGCATCAGTCCATGAGTCACCATGTAGCCCTCCAGGAGGAGGAGGACCAGCCAGCCGCTCGGGAGCTGTCATGGCTGAACATAGCAGAGGGTCAGATTGCAGAAAACAAGGAAAGAGAGAGAAAAAAAAAAAAAGTTTCCAGCAGCCATTTGCAAGGCAGACAGGGGAGGAGGGTGGAAGGAAATCAACAAGGAAATGTGTGAGAGAGAAGGGGAGGGGGCTGCTTGGGTTTCCCCTTTGCGTCTTGATTCATTGAGACACCCTGCTGTCAGGAGCCCCGTCCCTACCAGAGCCACTGGACCAGCCACAGCCAAAGCATGTATGAACAGAGCCATGTGGTGCCCCCCCGCCCCGTACATGCTAAACGCATGATCTCCACCAACCACGCAGCCCTGGCCATTTAATGCCTTTTTAAGAACTTTTAAGGGGGCAATAGAAATAAACGGTCGCCCCGGTGCACATGGTGGGGTTCAATACTTTCACAACTGGAAGCAGCAAAACAAAAAAAAAAAAACGTTATTCTGACATTTCCAGAGCTGATGCATTCTGACATATAGATGGCCGGCCGCTGACCATCCCAACAAGTACAATGGGCGTTCAGTGCAGTAAACAAGCTTCTGCTGAAATGTGTGCTATGAAGGAGAGGGCAGCATGCTGGGACTTGCAGTTCCACAATCTGTTTTTTTTTTCCTATTTGTTTATTAAAACTTTTTTGAAGACATAACATATGCACTTTTACTTCCACAAGGATTTACCCTTTACACACAAAGGAGTTTTGCTAGCTGGGAGTTGTAATTCTACAACCATAGCCCAATGCAACTTTTTTTTTTTAATGGCTTATTAAAACTTTAAAGAAATAATCTACTTGCACTTCTAGTTCCACGGGGATGTACTCTTTATAGAGAAGTTTTGCTTGCTGGGACTTGTAGTTCAACAATCCTTGCCCAATGCAATAAGCAGCCTACTTATTTTTTTCCTATTTGTTTATTTAAAGAAATAATCAATACTTGCACTTCTTTATAGAGAAGTTTTACTAGCTGGGACATGTAGTTCAACAATCCTTGCCCAATGCAATAAGCAGCCTACTTATTTCTTTTTTTTTCCTATTTGTTTATTTAAAGAAATAATCAATACTTGCACTTCTTTATAGAGAAGTTTTACTAGCTGGGACATGTAGTTCAACAATCCTTGCCCAATGCAATAAGTAGCCTACTTATTTTTATTTTTTTCCTATTTGTTTATTTAAAGAAATAATCAATACTTGCACTTCTTTATAGAGAAGTTTTACTAGCTGGGACATGTAGTTCAACAATCCTTGCCCAATGCAATAAGCAGCCTACTTATTTCTTTTTTTTTCCTATTTGTTTATTTAAAGAAATAATCAATACTTGCACTTCTTTATAGAGAAGTTTTACTAGCTGGGACATGTAGTTCAACAATCCTTGCCCAATGCAATAAGTAGCCTACTTATTTTTTTTTTTTTTTAATATTAAAACTTTATTTAAAGAAATAATCAATATTTGCACTTCTAGTTCCACAAGGATGTACTCTACAAACAGGAGGAGTTTTGCTAGTTGGTACTCATAGTTCTACAGTTTATCTGACACAAACCCCATAAGGTCTTCAGCTTTATTATACAGAATCGGCACTCACAGGAGCAGATTAAACAATCAATATGTGCAATTCTAGTTCCACAAGGATGTACTCTTCACAGAGTTTCTTACTTGTAGTGCAACAACCCTTGCCCAATGCAACCTACTTATTTGTTAAAACTTTGTTAAAAACAATACTCCATACTTGCACTTCTAGTTCCACAAGGATCTACTGTTTAGAAACAGGGAGCATTTTGCTAGCTGGGACCTGTAGTTCAACAACTCTTAACAAATGCAACCTACTTCGTTCTTTAAAAATCAGGACTCGTACTTCTAGTTCCACAAGGATCTATTGTATAGAATCAGTGAGAAGAGTTTTGCTAGCTGGGACTTGTAGTTCAACAACCCTTGCCCAATGCAACTTTTTTTTTCTCTGTTCATTAAAACTTTATTGAAAATGATAATTACTTGCACTTTTATTTCCATAGGGATTTAGTGTTTACAAACAGGGAGAGGAGTTTTGCTAGCTGTGACTTGTAGTTCCACAACTTTTCTGGCACAGAAAACCTTATATATCTTAATTATACAGAATCTGCACTGACAAATCCTATGAAGCAATGAAAACGAGTCAAGCTTGCTGGGACTTGCAGTTCTACACACAATGGGGGGGCGGGGATTTACTAAAACTGGTGCACACAGGATTTGGTGCAGCTGTTCATGGTAACCAATCAGCTTCTATCTCCAGTTTGCTCAGTTAAGCTTTGACAATAAAACCTGGAAGCCGATTGGTTACTGTGCAGTTGCACCAGATTCTGTATTCACCCAGTTTTAGTAACTCTCCCCCATAGTGAACTTTGCAGGGTGTACATAGAGCTTTGTAGCCCCACAGCACAGAAATCACAGGTTGCTCGCTAGAATGGTAACCGGATTTATTTATTTTTTTAAAGCTATTGCAGAAGTCTACATCCTGAGACTTCTAGTTTCACAATAATCTGCTTCTGAGTGCATTGCAGTGCCAGAACTGGGGACCAATACAATGCACATGGGAGCCAATCAGGAATAACATCTGCGCTGGCGAAACACAGGGGCTAAAAGGTGTTTGGCATGCTGAGATTTGTAGTTCCACAATCATTTTCTTCCAAGTGTTTTGTACTACTATAACTGGAGAGCATGCAATGACACCATACTGGTGAAATTAAAGTTTAGAGGTAAAAGGTGTTTGGCATGCTTAGACTTGTAGTTCCACGCCCCCCTTCTGGAAAACCAGTCATGTGTGCCGACAGCGTACTTGCTGAGACTTGTAGTACTATAACATACTGGGGAAACATGTCAGAGCTCCAATGCAAAGTTAAATATATTTATTACAGCGAGTCACATGAAGATGGTACTAGAAGCATTTCTAAAGGTAGGTGTATGGCATGCTGGGACTTGCAGTTCCACGTCTGCTATGGAGCCATGAAAACAAAGTAGGTGTTTGAGTGTATTGCAGTACTAGAACATATAGGAGCAAAATCAGGCGTTACAGGGATGTATAGGGTTAAGTAGCGCATGGCTTGCTGTGGATTTAAGGTCCATGACTGCCATGAACACCAGACGTTTCTCTGACAGTGAGGGCTTGCTGGGACTTCCAGTACTATAACTGGACCGGTCCGAACCCACATACCAAGGGAAATGTTGTTATATGAAAAAAAGTTGCAGTACTAGAACTGGGAGGGGGAAGGGTACAGATCAGGAATGACATCCATAGGAAGATGGTACTAGAAGCATTGGGGTCTTGCATGCTGAGACTTGTGGTTCAACATCTGCCATGAAAGCAAATTGTCTGCTTCTGAGTGCAATGAGATACTAGAGTTACAGAAAAGGGGGATTTATAGGAGTAGAGTGCATAGCATGCAAGTCCCAACTTACAGCCACATACTGAATGTATTTATAAAAAGGATGTGAAATGCATGCTGGGATTTGTAGTTCCACGTGCATAGCTGCCATAAAAACAAGCCATTGTGCTGAGCTTGCTGGTGCTATAAAATGTACCGTGCGCATGAAAGTGAACAAGTCTGAGCTCCCATCCTTGTAGAAGCATTTATAGCAGGAAAAGGAGGTGCATGCTGGGATTTGTAGTTCAGCAACTACCATGAAAACAAGCCATTGTGCTGAGCATGCTGGATCTTGTAGTGCTCTAATGGGGAAACAAACCATGAACAAGTTAGTGCTTACATGCAGTGATTTGTATCCAGGGAAGAGTGATGCGCATGCTGGAGTTTGTAGTCCCACAACTTCTAGGACACTGGACTGTATCTCAGGACACTTGGTGGGGAAGCAGTGGCTAAGCTTTATCTGGGGGTGGGGTGCATTGTATGGCTCACCATTACTGGGGGGGGGGGGGGTCATATTATGGCTCACCATTACTGGGGGGGTCATATTATGGCTCACCATTACTGGGGGGCGCATAATATGGCTCACCATTACTAGGGGGGGCGCATATTATGCTCAGTACTACTTGGGGGGGGGTGCATTACTAGAGGGTGCATAGTATGGCTCAGCATTACTGGGGGGGGGGCTCATAATATGGCTCACCATTACTAGGGGGGTGCATATTATGGCTCAGTACTACTAGGGGGGGTGCATTACTAGAGGGTGCATAGTATCGCTCAGCATTACTGGGGGGTGCATATTATGGCTCGGCACTACTTAGGGGGGCGTGCATTACTGAAGGGTGCCTGTTTAACCCGCAATTACTGGGGGGGTTACATATTATGGCTCAGCATTACTGAGGGGGGGGTGCATTATAGGAGTTGCATTACAGGGGGGGGCATTGTATAGCTCTGTACTCCTGGGGGGGGTGCATTGTATGACTCACCACTACTGGGGAGGTGCATTGTAGGAAAACTTGCATAGTATGGCTCAGCATAACTGGGGAATGCATTGTAAGTGTTGCATTACTTAGGGGGGGGGGGTGCATTGCAGGATTTGCATAGTATGGCTCAGCATAACTTTGGGGGAGGTGCATTGTAGAGATGTGCATTGCTGGGGGGGGGGCATTGTATGGCTCCTATTCCAGGGGGGGGGTGCGCATAGTAGGGCTCAGTATAATTTTAGGGGTGGTCCATAGCAGGGCTCAGTATAACTTTGGGGGGGGGGGTGCATAGTGGGGCTCAGTATAACTTTGGGGGAGGGGTGCATAGTAGGGCTCAGTATAACTTTGGGGGGGGTGCATAGTGGGGCTCAGTATACCTTTGGGGGGGTGCATAGTGGGGCTCAGTATAACTTTGGGGGGGTGCATAGTGGGGCTCAGTATAACTTTGGGGGGTGCATAGTGGGGCGCAGTATAACTTTGGGGGGGGTGCATAGTGGGGCGCAGTATACATTTTTTGGGGGTGCATAGTGGGGCTCAGTATACATTTTTTGGGGGGTGCATAGTGGGGCTCAGTATACATTTTTGGGGGGGTGCATAGTGGGGCTCAGTATACATTTTTTGGGGGGGTGCCTAGTGGGGCTCAGTATAACTTTGGGGGGGGTGCATAGTAGGGCTCAGTATAACTTTGGGGGGGTGCATAGTGGGGCTCAGTATACATTTTTCGGGGGTGCATAGTGGGGCTCAGTATACATTTTTTTGGGGGGGGTGCATAGTGGGGCTTAGTATAACTTGGGGGGGGTGCATAGTAGGGCTCAGTATAACTTTGGGGGGGTGCATAGTGGGGCTCAGTATACATTTTTGGGGGGTGCATAGTGGGGCTCAGTATACATTTTTTGGGGGGGGGGTGCATAGTGGGGCTTAGTATAACTTTGGGGGGGTGCATAGTGGGGCTCAGTATACATTTTTTGGGGGGGTGCCTAGTGGGGCTCAGTATAACTTTGGGGGGGTGCATAGTAGGGCTCAGTATAACTTTGGGGGGGTGCATAGTGGGGCTCAGTATACCTTTGGGGGATGCATAGTGGGGCTCAGTATAACTTTGGGGGATGCATAGTGGGGGGTGCATAGTGGGGCTCAGTATAACTTTGGGGGGGTGCATAGTGGGGCTCCGTATACATTTTTTGGGGGGGTGCATAGTGGGGCTCAGTATAACTTTGGGGGGGGGGTGCATAGTGGGGCTTAGCATGCCGCGTCTGCCCGGGTCAGGAGTCTGTGACTCACCAGCTGTCGCGGTTGCAGTCATTCTGGGACTTGTAGTCCCACAGCAGCTGGCAAGACACAGAGTCAGGTCGGATGCCGCCCGGCCCCAGCAGCCTACATGCTCCCCTCTCTCTCCTCTCCGGACTGCGGCTCCCCCTCTCCCACTCCGCGAGCTTCTACCCCGAGCGAATTGGCGGCGTCCAATGGGAAGCGGCGAGGCTGACGTCACGGCTCGCGGAGAAGGCGTTGCCACGAGACCCCGGTCGGGTCAGCTCTGTATCTCCTCCCCCCGCGCGCCCTAGCAGCATTTATATAGTGGTGTCTACACGCGGAGAGGGGAGTCAGCTCGTTGCACTTATTTCTACCCCGAGTCCTCCCAGCCGCTCCGGACCTGTCACCCCCCCACCTCCTCCTGCCCGCCAGCATCGGAGACTCTCTCTCTCTCTAGTCGTGGCTAGTCCAAAGACCTTCAGGAACGCAGGATCTCCCCGGTCCTCTGGACTCAGTACAAACTGGAGCTGGAAATGTCTGCCACACTTTTGTCCGCCTTCTACGACATCGACCTGTTCTGCAAGGTGTGTATGGGGGGCGCCTGGAAGGGTGCTGGGGGGTCCTGCAAGCAGAAGGTGTGCAAGCAGTATGGATCCCTGGAAGGTGCAGGGGGGAGCATGGATCCCTGGAAGGTGCAGGGGGGAGCATGGATCCCTGGAAGGTGCAGGGGGGAGCATGGATCCCTGGAAGGTGCAGGGGGGAGCATGGATCCCTGGAAGGTGCAGGGGGGAGCATGGATCCCTGGAAGGTGCAGGGGGGAGCATGGATCCCTGGAAGGTGCAGGGGGGGAGTGTGGATCCCTGGAAGGTCTGTAGGAAGTGTGGAGCCCTGGAAGTAGAAGGGGATGCCTGGAAAGTGCAGGGGGGACTATGGAGCCCTGGAAGGGGAAAGGGTTCCCTGGAAGATCTGGAGGGAATGTGGATCCCTGGAAGGTGTGTAAGCAGTGTGGCGCCCTGCAAGAAGCTGGGGTGTATGGATCCCTGGAAGGTCTGTGGGGGTGTATGGATCCCTGGAAGGTCTGTGGGGGTGTATGGATCCCTGGAAGGTCTGTGGGGGTGTATGGATCCCTGGAAGGTCTGTGGGGGTGTATGGATCCCTGGAAGGTCTGTGGGGGAGTATGGATCCCTGGAAGGTCTGTGGGGGAGTATGGATCCCTGGAAGGTCTGTGGGGGTGTATGGATCCCTGGAAGGTCTGTGGGGGTGTATGGATCCCTGGAAGGTCTGTGGGGGTGTATGGATCCCTGGAAGGTCTGTGGGGGTGTATGGATCCCTGGAAGGTCTGTGGGGGAGTATGGATCCCTGGAAGGTCTGTGGGGGAGTATGGATCCCTAGAAGGTCTGTGGGGGAGTATGGATCCCTGGAAGTAGAAGGGGATGCCTGGAAAGTGCAGGGGGGACTATGGAGCCCTGGATAGTCTGTAGGGATTGGGGATCCCTGGAAAGTGTAAGGAGGGGGGTGCAGATCCCTGGAAGGAGCCAGGGGGGGGCGAGAAAGAAAAACAAATAAAAATCAGCTCCAGTGATCAGGGTGCATGAGATGTTTGTGTGTCAGCAGGGGAGATCTAGGGAAGTTTGCAGCTTGCAGGCAGAGAAGCTCCTCACTCTGACTTGCAGCAGCAGCAGATCACTAAGTTCTGCTGGCTGATCTCATTGCCTGTATACTGTATACACTCCATGAGAGCTTCTCCTAGGCTGAGTTTATTGTCTGCAGAGCTTGCAGCGAGTCACACAAGCTGATCTGCCAATGCAACTTTTTATTTTTTTTAACTTTTTTTTTATTAAAATCTTTGCATTAGTTGCTTCCTATAGCTGATCAAACTCCTGTGAAATGTTTGAAAACATGTTAAAGTTTGACATTCTACAGAGCTTGCATCAGGTTAAACCAGAAGATCTGCTAATGCAACTTTTTAGATTTTTGCTTTAGATGCCTCCCATAGGCAATAAAACCTTCTTCTTTTTTTTATTTTTTTCCATCTAAACTTGGTGAGAAGTTTTTTTTAAACTTTATTTTTGTATAAATCTCTTATTGTCTATGGAGCTTTCTGCAGATCATCTTGCATCAAGTTATTATCTGCAAATGCAACTTAATTTTTATTTTATTTTTTATTATTCAATGCTTCCTACAGTCAATCAGCCAAATAAACTTATTTTATTTATTTATATATATATATATATATATATATATATATATATATATATATATATATTTTCATTCGTCTAAACTGACACTTTTTACAGTTGTGGCATTCTAATTGCAGCAGTCGACACTCAAGTTCAACTAGTTGATTTGCTAATGCAATTTTTTTATTTATTTTTTTTGCATTAGTATTGCAATCAGAAACTTTTTTTTTTTTTTTTTTTTTTTAACCTCTTGTCATCTGAAATGATTAGATGTTTGACATGTTTTAAAGTTTAGTACTTGAGTTTTTTTTTTTTATTATTGTCGATTGAGCTTGCAGCAGATGAGCTTGCATTGAGTTAAAGTTTTTATTTTATTTTTCTTTACTTTAGATGCTGCTTATATCTAGAAGAAACTTTAATTCATCAAACTTTTTATATATTTTACTTACTTTTTGTTTCTAGCGATTCCATTAAGTTAAACTAGCTAATGCACTTTTTTATATTTTCAGTATATGCTTCCTGTAGTCAATAAGAATTTTTTTTTCTTTTTATTCATCTAAACTTGAGTACTTTTTTTTATTTAACTTTTTTGTATTTTTTTTTTAACATGTGTTACAGTGATCAGCCTGCATTTTTTTAAACTGAATGCCTGTTTAGCTCGGCCACATAAAGGCTGGTGGGGGGTGGTGGATGACGATGAGCTTTAAAGTCTCCATGGGAAGTGTTTTATTGTATGTGGAAGTTTCTAGAGTAATGTGTGAGCCCTCGTACTCCACAACAGCTGGACAGCCATAGGTCTGCTTACAACAAGTCCATAAGGTTGGACTAGTAGAGAGTTGGGACAACTGTAGATGACGGTTTTTAGTTGGTTAATGTCTAACGTAGAGCTGGTGCCTGTCGCTAGTTAGTAAAGTGTCTTGTGTGCCAGTGGAAATTTTATTCTTTTGTCGGAGTGGAATATGAGAGGTGTGCGTGGGGAGAAGTCTGGGCTATGGGTGGTGTGTAGAGAAAGTAGGGTCTAGCTGTTGGTGGGTTTCCAGAATGTTGGGTTTGTGAAAGTAGACTGGGGAGGGGGGCGTGGGTGGACAAGCTGTGATTCATAGGAGATTTTAAAAAGCGGGGAAAAGTGGGGCGGTTGTTTTTGTAGGGGGTCTATGCAGGGGGGGGGGGGGTCGTTTTTGTATAGGAGGTCTACAGAAGGCTAGTTTTTGAAGCGTGGTCTACAGAAGGCTAGTTTTTGAAGCGTGGTCTACAGAAGGCTAGTTTTTGAAGCGTGGTCTACAGAAGGCTAGTTTTTGAAGCGTGGTCTACAGAAGGCGGGCCACTTTTAATATTTTGTAGAAACGACCTATTTCAGAAGTCTGATCTGTTATTTCTTTTGTCCTCAGAACGAAAAAGTCCTGAACAATCTGAATCTGAGCAGCATGCTGGACAAGAAGGCAGTGGGCAGCCCGGTGACAAATGCCACCTCCAGCCTGCTTCCAGGGTTCCTCCGCAGACACTCGGCCAGCAACCTGCAGATTCTGACTAACAACAACTCGTCCCCCAAGTTCTGCAACAACAACCACCTCAAGGAATCGGTGGTGAACACCACTGCCATGATGAATAAAGAGAACAAGTTTCGGGACCGCTCGTTCAGTGAGAATGGAGAACGTAGCCAGCACCTCCTGCATCTCCAGCAGCAGCAACAGCAGCAGAAGTCCGGTGCTCAGATCAACTCCACCCGCTACAAGACGGAGCTCTGCCGGCCCTTCGAGGAGAGTGGCACTTGCAAATATGGTGAGAAGTGTCAGTTTGCCCATGGGTTCCATGAGCTGCGCAGTCTGACCCGGCACCCCAAGTACAAGACTGAGCTGTGCCGTACCTTCCACACCATCGGCTTCTGCCCCTATGGTCCCCGCTGCCACTTCATCCACAACGCTGAGGAGAGGAGGCAGGCACCTGGAGGAGGCTCCCCTACAGACTGCTTCAATGGCCAGCGCCCCAAACTGCACCACAGCCTCAGCTTCTCCGGGTTCCCCAACCACAGCCTGGACTCCCCTCTTTTGGAGAGCCCGACCTCGCGCACACCTCCCCCACAGCCTTCTAACTCCCTTTACTGCGATGAGTCTATCTCTTGTGCCAACAATGCCTTCACCTTTTCTGGCCAGGAACTCAGTCTGATCACACCCCTGGCGATCCAGACCCACAACCTGTCCAGCTACAACCCTGCAGCCTACTGCCGCCAGCAGCAGCAACCAGCTTCTTCCAACACGCCCCCGCCGAGCCTTAACTTCCAGCCCCTGCGACGCCTCTCCGAATCCCCAGTGTTTGATGCTCCACCAAGTCCACCCGACTCCCTCTCTGACCGGGAGAGCTATCTGAGCGGCTCCTTGAGCTCTGGCAGCCTGAGTGGATCGGATTCCCCTACCCTGGACTCTAACAGGCGCCTGCCCATTTTCAGCAGGCTGTCCATCTCTGATGACTGAGCCATCAACCCCCCCCCCCTTTTTTTTTTCTCTAGGGGGTAGTCAGGACTGGGGAGGCAAGTTGCTGCCTGGGCTGGTATGATATATATATATATATATATATATAATATTTTTTTTTTTTTAAATGATCTGGGCTTCGTAGCCACCTGTCTGAGAACAGAGGGCAGTGCTGTAAAGTCCGCAGCTGCTGCAGAACCTCTTCATATATTTTTTTCTAAGGACAAGCAGAGCAGCCTCTTTTGGTCACGTTGTTGGTTGCTCCTCGTTGAAAGTCAAGACAGTCAAAGCTCTGCATGCTGAGGTTATGTTGCAGCTGAGGTCTTTGGGTTCCACAAGCTGTCCTGGTGATTGGACTAAAGGGTTTTTTTTTTTTTTTTTTTGCCCACCCTGCCTTTAAGTACAGCGGAAGCATCAGGGTCCAGTTTTTACCCCCCCCCCCCCCCTTTGAAAAGCTGCCAGTCTATCCCTGCATCTCTTGCCCAGTGTGATATACAGACTCAGGAGGGTAGAAGACCAGAGAGGATGATGACCCACGCCTTACACCAATGTAATCATGGCAAGGACTAAACACTTGAACTGTATACAGCTGGCACTCAAGATGTTCCCTGTATTATTATTATTATTATTATTATTAATATTATTTTTGTTTTTTGCCTTTGTGCCTCTGCCAATTTTTATTTAATGTAAAGAAGGGTCAGAAAGACTCGTGAAAAAAAAAATCCTGAAAGCTGATCAAAAAAAAACCTTACTCGCAAAAGGGCAAACTTAATAGAACAAAACTATTTTTATAGAACTGTGGGGGTTAGCGGGTGGGATGTGTTTTTTTTTTTTGGGGGGGGGGAGGGCGGGGGATAGTTTTAAGCACCAGCAGGCATTCCATCTCTTGAAGCATTAGCACAGCAAACTTGGGGAATTACACTTAAGCTTTTTTTTTTTTTTTTTTTTTTTCCCCCCAGGTGTTTAATAATAAAAACACAACAGTCCAGTTGGGAAAAAATGAAAAAAAAAAACTTTAATAAGCTTTTTTTAATAAAAAAAAATCACCATCCTGCCAAGAATATGCCTTAACAACAAGCAACCCTCTAAGACTTTTTTTTTTCTTTAGCTTAACATGTACTAAAAACAAAAAAAAAAAACTTTCATTCCAAAGTTAACATCGGTTCCATTTCCATTGCTTAGTGGGCTGTTAGCTTAGAACAATGTTTCTCGGAAGCACTCAGTTAGTTTATAATTGTTGAATAACTGCTGATTTTTTTTTTTTTTTTTTTTTTTTATTATTATTATTATTTTAGCTGTCTGAGTTGCTTGCCTGTCACTGCACACAACTCAATATGAAACTATTTAACTTATTTATTATCTTGTGAAAAATATACATTGAATAATTTGTTCATACTGTATTTATCGGGTATGATGAAAAAAGCAATAGATATATATTCTTTTATTACGTTTAAATTATGATTGCCATTATTAATCTGCAAAATGTTGAGTGTATGTTCTTTTCACAGTAATATATGCCTTTTTTTTGTAACTTCACCTGTTTTATTTTATTGTAAATGAGTAAAATCTTAATTTAAGAGATTGTATGTAATATTTATTTCATTAATTCCTTTCCTTGTTTACGTTAATAAAAAAGAAAAAAGCAGAAAAAGATTAATGGTTTCTGTAAAGAAATCTCTGTGCTGTGGATAAGAAGTTTGAGGAATTTTGTATGTATATTATTATTTTTTATTTTTTGTTACTTTTTTCTCCCACCCCCAATTTTTTTTTTTTTTTTTTTTTTTTTCAACCCGTCCAAAAGTGAACTTTAAAAAGCAAAAACTTTATAAATTTGACTCCCGAGTTACTCGCTCAGATGCTTTATATATTTTTTTTTTTTTTCTTTTTCTTTTTTGTCTTCTTTCCACCGCAATCACTGTGATGGTATGTAGCAATAATTGGGGTCCCAGTATTATATTTCACAGTGCCTTTTTTTGAAGAGTTCACACTTGCCTTAAAAAAAAACAAAAAAAAAAAACAAGTCTCAACCAAAAAAGTATTCTGTAAAGGTGTGATCATTTTGAATGTAGGGATGGGTTTTGTTATACCTTACCACTTATTTAAAAAAAAAAAAAGAGGAAAAAAAAAAAAAAGGCCACAGTCCTAAAACTTCATACAGTACATGGAAGTACTTCAGTGAATTCCTTAACTAACGTTTTTTTTCTAGAATTTGCCTAGATGGTAAATGAGGAAAAACGTGTTTTTTTTTTTTTTTTTTTTTTTTCTCTCCTTTTTGTACATAGTAGGTACAGATTAAGCACTATGTACTCTCTCTGAACTACTTTAACGTGTTGTTTTTTTTTCCCCCTCCTGAATGTAACGAAAGGATGAGTTGGCTATAATTATATGTATATATAATTAGTCGGTTCAATAAGAATTGTGAGACTGTATTCTTTGTACTGTACATGTTTTGTAGTTCTCCCAATAAATTTTTGGAAATGAAAAAAAGAAAAGCATACCCGTGGATGTTTTGTCTAAACGGTGGGTTCTGGCTTTGCCTAGTGTGTATGTATATATTTAAAAAAAAAAGAAAAAAAGTTGCTGGCTTTTAGCCAAGGGCCATTGTGAAAGGTTCCAAAGTACTCATTTGGTATAGGCAGAATTTTTAACTCTTGTGGTCACACAATGGTTTTTACTTCTGGTCTGTTCATATACTGTGCACTAAATTACCCATCTGCACTTCCTGATCTCATTTTAAAGGTAAAAAAAAACGCATTCATATACAAAGGATATTTATGCTCCTTCCCTATCAAAATGTGCTTCTGATTTTCTGATGAAACTATATCCATTTGCTTTCAACCAGAACTCTTTCTTCTCTATTCACATGCTATACAGCCGGGGAGTTGTGTTGAAAAAGGCCTACAATGCTGCCAGACAATTGGGGGTATTCATTCTCCATGGCTTTGTAATTACAGGAATCTCAAGCTAATTAAATTAATGATGGCAGTAAATATAAAAACTAATCTATATGGTTTTAGTTGGTGTATATGCTATTTTTTTTTTTTTCCCCTTTTTTGTTTAAAAAAAAAAAATTGCACCCTTTTGGATTTGTTTTTACATGCCGGTGCCATTTCAAAGGGCTGTTAAACACAATTTTTTGTGTTTTTGTTTCCGGTTTGTCAGTGTTTTTTATATGAATTTAGGTTCAAATGGGGGTGGGTGGGGGGAGGCAAATATTGAATTAGTGACTTATAGGAATGCACACATGAACTTTGGGTTGTAGATTCGCCTAATGGTGTCAACATTAACCACATAATTGGGTCTGTGCCATTAGGCGGCAGTTTAACACCTGTTTGACTAGGTATTTCTCAAAGCACAACCCCAACGTAAACAGATGTAATGGATGGTGCAATTTGCTGAGTAGTAGGGGGAAAAATTCTAAAGACCTCCCTTTTTTTTTTTTTTTTTTAATAAAAAAAAATGTTTTTTTTTTTTTTAAAGGTAATAGTCAAATGCAATGACCCACTTTATCAAAGCAGCTTTCATTACACTACTCCCCTCTAAAGAGAGACTGCCACTGTCCACCTCCTATTGGAAATGCTAGTTGCCTGACTGTTATGCCAACCTGTTTGGCTTTAATACTTTTGAGTTGCAAACTCAACAAATATCTAGACCAGTAAAATCCGATGACTTGATCTGGCATGCTTGTGGGTCAAAGACTCGTATAGACAGCCAGGCAACTATTTTCAGAATGGCTCAGCAATGGGGGGGCCCCCTCCATGTTTCATGACGGGCTCGCTTTAACTATGGAACATGTTTTTGGTTATTAAATGTTGCTTACTGCACTGTATTAATAATCTTATACAAGTAACTTTAAAAGTAGGTGCAAACCCAGTCACTAAATTCACATGTAAATTCCATGCCAGTGTTTTTAAGGTTGTGGTTTTCTTTAAATAATGCTTGGTGATCCTGCCATACTTGGGATGACCGTACTCTTTCCCGGTCTTCTTATTGGTCTGCAGTAGGGATGAGCTTCGTGTTCGAGTCGAACATACGTTCGACTCGAACATTGGCTGTTCGATCGTTCGAC
This sequence comes from Rana muscosa, assembly GCA_029206835.1. Classification (NCBI taxonomy): domain Eukaryota; kingdom Metazoa; phylum Chordata; class Amphibia; order Anura; family Ranidae; genus Rana; species Rana muscosa. The sequence goes on along the minus strand of CM055121.1, from coordinate 243,036,877 downwards.
GAAGATCGAACGATTTGGGCCGTTCGCGCCAAATTCGAGTGACGCGAACGGCCCACAATGCACTACGCCATCGCAGTGTCATCCAGGCGCTGTGATTGGCCAAGCATGCACTGTGACCCCGCATGCTTGGCCAATCACAGCGCCGGCAGCGAGGAGAGCAATGATTGGCCACAGGCAGGATGCCTGTGGCCAATTATTGCTGAGGGTGTTTAGTACACGCCCCACACTATAAAAGGCCGCCAGCACGGCGGCCTAGTGTAGTGTGTTCCGGAGCAGGGATAGAGTAGCATAGGCAGGGACAGTGACTGTTATTTCTTTCTTGCTTAACCTGGATTCCTTTAGTTTAGGGAAAGAGAAGGATAGGTAGGGAGAGTGTCAGTGTGTTTTGTGCTTCTGCTATAGTGTGCTTAAAAAAAAACATTTATTCTAGGGACAGAAAACTCTAGGTAGGGACAGTGTCAGTTTCTTTCACTCTGCAAGTCCTTGTTTCCAGGGACCTGGAAGGACAGTGAGTGAATTGTCCTTTTGCTATATTGTGATTAAAAAAAACATTTATTCTAGGGACAGAAAACTCTAGGTAGGGACAGTGTCAGTTTCTTTCACTCTGCAAGTCCTTGTTTCCAGGGACCTGGAAGGACAGTGAGTGAATTGTCCTTTTGCTATATTGTGATTAAAAAAAACATTTATTCTAGGGACAGAAAACTCTAGGTAGGGACAGTGTCAGTTTCTTTCACTCTGCAAGTCCTTGTTTCCAGGGACCTGGAAGGACAGTGAGTGAATTGTCCTTTTGCTATATTGTGATTAAAAAAAACATTTATTCTAGGGACAGAAAACTCTAGGTAGGGACAGTGTCAGTTTCTTTCACTCTGCAAGTCCTTGTTTCCAGGGACCTGGAAGGACAGTGAGTGAATTGTCCTTTTGCTATATTGTGATTAAAAAAAACATTTATTCTAGGGACAGAAAACTCTAGGTAGGGACAGTGTCAGTTTCTTTCACTCTGCAAGTCCTTGTTTCCAGGGACCTGGAAGGACAGTGAGTGAATTGTCCTTTTGCTATATTGTGATTAAAAAAAACATTTATTCTAGGGACAGAAAACTCTAGGTAGGGACAGTGTCAGTTTCTTTCACTCTGCAAGTCCTTGTTTCCAGGGACCTGGAAGGACAGTGAGTGAATTGTCCTTTTGCTATATTGTGATTAAAAAAAACATTTTTTTCTAGGGACAGAAAACTGTAGGTAGGGAGAGTATTTTTTTTCTTTCACTCTGCAAGTCCTTGTTTCCAGGGACCTGTAAGGACAGTGAGTTAATTGTCCTTGTGCTATATTGTGCTGAAAAAAACATTTATTCCAGGGACAGAAAACTCTAGGTAGGGACAGTGTCAGTTTCTTTCACTCTGCAAGTCCTTGTTTCCAGGGACCTGGAAGGACAGTGAGTGAATTGTCCTTTTGCTATATTGTGATTAAAAAAAACATTTATTCTAGGGACAGAAAACTCTAGGTAGGGACAGTGTCAGTTTCTTTCACTCTGCAAGTCCTTGTTTCCAGGGACCTGGAAGGACAGTGAGTGAATTGTCCTTTTGCTATATTGTGATTAAAAAAAACATTTATTCTAGGGACAGAAAACTCTAGGTAGGGACAGTGTCAGTTTCTTTCACTCTGCAAGTCCTTGTTTCCAGGGACCTGGAAGGACAGTGAGTGAATTGTCCTTTTGCTATATTGTGATTAAAAAAAACATTTATTCTAGGGACAGAAAACTCTAGGTAGGGACAGTGTCAGTTTCTTTCACTCTGCAAGTCCTTGTTTCCAGGGACCTGGAAGGACAGTGAGTGAATTGTCCTTTTGCTATATTGTGATTAAAAAAAACATTTATTCTAGGGACAGAAAACTCTAGGTAGGGACAGTGTCAGTTTCTTTCACTCTGCAAGTCCTTGTTTCCAGGGACCTGGAAGGACAGTGAGTGAATTGTCCTTTTGCTATATTGTGATTAAAAAAAACATTTATTCTAGGGACAGAAAACTCTAGGTAGGGACAGTGTCAGTTTCTTTCACTCTGCAAGTCCTTGTTTCCAGGGACCTGGAAGGACAGTGAGTGAATTGTCCTTTTGCTATATTGTGATTAAAAAAAACATTTATTCTAGGGACAGAAAACTCTAGGTAGGGACAGTGTCAGTTTCTTTCACTCTGCAAGTCCTTGTTTCCAGGGACCTGGAAGGACAGTGAGTGAATTGTCCTTTTGCTATATTGTGATTAAAAAAAACATTTATTCTAGGGACAGAAAACTCTAGGTAGGGACAGTGTCAGTTTCTTTCACTCTGCAAGTCCTTGTTTCCAGGGACCTGGAAGGACAGTGAGTGAATTGTCCTTTTGCTATATTGTGATTAAAAAAAACATTTATTCTAGGGACAGAAAACTCTAGGTAGGGACAGTGTCAGTTTCTTTCACTCTGCAAGTCCTTGTTTCCAGGGACCTGGAAGGACAGTGAGTGAATTGTCCTTTTGCTATATTGTGATTAAAAAAAACATTTATTCTAGGGACAGAAAACTCTAGGTAGGGACAGTGTCAGTTTCTTTCACTCTGCAAGTCCTTGTTTCCAGGGACCTGGAAGGACAGTGAGTGAATTGTCCTTTTGCTATATTGTGATTAAAAAAAACATTTATTCTAGGGACAGAAAACTCTAGGTAGGGACAGTGTCAGTTTCTTTCACTCTGCAAGTCCTTGTTTCCAGGGACCTGGAAGGACAGTGAGTGAATTGTCCTTTTGCTATATTGTGATTAAAAAAAACATTTTTTTCTAGGGACAGAAAACTGTAGGTAGGGAGAGTGTTTTTTTTCTTTCACTCTGCAAGTCCTTGTTTCCAGGGACCTGTAAGGACAGTGAGTTAATTTTCCTTGTGCTATATTGTGATTAAAAAAAACATTTTTTCTAGGGACAGAAAACTGTAGGTAGGGAGAGTGTTTTTTTTCTTTCACTCTGCAAGTCCTTGTTTCCAGGGACAGAGAAGGACACCTGAAGGTAGCCCTTATTGCTTTTTCCCATCTCCCTGCAGGCCATCTATTAGAATGTCTGGAAGGCAAACAAGGAGAGGCAGACAGTCAGGAGGCAATAAAAGAGGGCAAGCAGGCTCTGTGTCTGGGGGCAACAGTGCTGGTCGTGGACGCGGTGCATTGTCATCAGCACATGGCCATGGGACACGCTTGTCCTTCTTTTCGGCAGCTGGACATGTTGAGCCACATCATGCCGAAGACTTGGTAGAGTGGATGACCAAGCCCTCCTCCTCCTCCTCATCCTCTCTCACCCAGGCTCAGGGTACTGGAAAAGCAGCTGCCAAAGCGTCGTCTTCCCTGGTATCAATGTCAGACAAATCATCAGTCACTCCTTCCCTAGACCCACCATGTCCTCCTCCTGAGGAGTCCCCCGAACTGTTTCAGCACAGTGTTGGGTACATGCTCCAGGAGGATGCCCAGCGTTTCGAAGGGTCTGATGATGAAACCCAGCTAGAGGAAGGCAGTAGCGTGAGAGCAGACAGAGGGGATGCTCAAGAAGGACACCAATCTGGCAGTCATGTTCCAGCAGCTGCAGCATACTGCCAGATTGGCTCCAGTGATGAGGAGGGAGGGGATGATGAGGTCAATGACTCCACGTGGGTGCCTAATAGGAGAGAGGAGGAGGAGGAGGATGAGGAGGAGGCACATCTCCAACGAGGCAGGATGCCCTTTGGTGGCCAGCGTAAGGGCAGTACACCGACGGAATCACACCGCAGAGCTCCGCCTGTGCAGGGCGCTGCCTCTGCCCGTCATTCAAAAAGTTCTTTGGTGTGGGCCTTTTTTGAGGCTAGTGCATCAGATCGCACAGCTGCTGTTTGCAACATATGTCTCAAGCGTATATCGCGTGGCCAAAACATCAGCCGCTTGGGTACCACATGCCTGACCAGACATATGTTGACCTGCCATGCAGCTCGTTGGCAAGCCTACCTCAAAGACCCACACCAAAGAACAAAGCGGACCTCTCCTTGCACCGCATCAGCTGGGATCTCCAACCCCACTATAACTTCAGTCCTCTCTGAAACATGCACTGAGAGGAATGAAGGTGTAGAATTAGGTGTGTCACAGCCAAGTACTTGCGCCCACTCTGCTAGCAGTACACCGACGTCCGATTCTAGCAGGCAAATTTCCCTGCCCCAGCTGCTGGACCGTCGAAAGAAGTTCACTCCCAGCCATCCACATGCCCAGCGGTTGAATGCTAGCTTGGCTAAATTGCTAGCGCTTCAACTGCTGCCTTTTCAGTTGGTAGACTCGGCCCCCTTCCGTGAGTTTGTGCAATGTGCGGTTCCTCAGTGGCAGGTTCCCAAACGCCACTTTTTCTCACGGAAGGCTATTCCGGCTCTCTACCGGCATGTGGAAGGCAATGTCTTGGCCTCGCTGGACAGGGCGGTCAGCGGTAAGGTGCATATTACCGCTGACTCATGGTCCAGCAGGCATGGACAGGGACGTTACCTTTCTTTCACGGCCCATTGGGTCACTCTTTTGGCAGCTGGGAAGGATTCAGGACAAGGTGCAGTAGTGTTGGAGGTTGTCCCACCGCCACGCCTCCAAAATGCTACTACTGGTTGTGACACACCTCTCTCCTCCACCCCCTCCTCTTCTTCTTCCTCCATGGCCTCTTCCTGTGGTTTGTCCTATGAACCAGCGGTGCTCCGTAGCCGTTCACGGGGCTACGCAAGTACGCAGGCAAAAAGATGCCATGCCGTGCTTGCGCTGGTGTGTTTGGGGGACAGAAGCCACACTGGGGCAGAGGTCCTGTCTGCTCTGCAGGGCCAGGCCGAGAGGTGGTTGACGCCACGCCAGCTTAAGCCAGGAATGGTGGTTTGCGACAATGGCACCAACCTCCTCTCCGCCCTCCGACAGGGACAACTGACCCATGTGCCCTGTGTGGCTCACGTCCTTAACCTGGTGGTGCAGCGGTTCTTGGGCAGGTACCCGGGCTTACAGGATGTCCTGAGGCAGGCCAGGAAAGTCTGTGTGCATTTCCGCAGATCTTATAATGCCAGTGCTCGCCTGGCTGAGCTGCAAAAGGAGTTGAACCTGCCCAAGAACCGCCTTATATGTGACATGCCCACCAGGTGGAACTCAACGTTGGCCATGCTGCAGCGGCTGCACACGCAGCAGAGGGCCATCAATGAGTACCTGTGCGACTACGGCACCAGGACAGGGTCAGGGGAGCTTGGTTTTTTTTCTCCACGCCAGTGGGGCATGATCAGGGATGCATGCACTGTCCTGGCACCATTTGAGGAGGCCACGAGGATGGTGAGCAGTGACAGTGCATGCATCAGTGACACTGTACCTCTTGTCCACCTGTTGGAGCACACGCTGCGTGGAATAATGGACAGGGCACTTGAGGCAGAACAGAGGCAGGAAGAGGAGGACTTCCTTGCCTCTCAAGGCCCCCTTTACCCAGACAGTGTTCCTTCTGTCCCACCCATCGCACAGGAAGAGGAGGAGGAGGAGGAGGAGGAGGATTGTGTCAGCATGGAGGTGGAGGCTGGCACTCAGCATCATCAGCAGCAGTCTTTTAGGGATGATTTACAGTCCCAAGAAACCAGTGGACTTGTACGTGGCTGGGAGGAGGTGGCTGCGGATCATGTCGTCCTTAGTGACCCAGAGGACTCCGGAGCGAATGCCTCAGCAAACCTACGCTGCATGGCCTCCCTGATCCTGCAAAGTCTGCGGAAGGATCCTCGTATTCTTCGGATCAAGGAGAGGGACCATTACTGGCTGGCCACTCTCCTTGATCCACGGTACAAGGGTAAGGTTGCGGACCTTATGTTACCGTCGCAGAGGGAGCAGAGGATGAGACAACTCCGGGAGGCCTTGCAGAAAGGTCTGTGCAACGCGTTCCCAGAGACTGGGAGGTTGCAAACTCCTGGTCCTGGACAACGAGTTGCTGAGGCTTCGGCCAGTCAAAGAAGGAGCGGTGGGGAAGGTGGCCGTCTGACCGATGCGTTCAGACAATTCTTTAGTCCGCAGCCCCAAAGTATGATTGGTTCCAGCAACCATCGCCAGCGTCTGATAAACATGGTGCAGGAATATCTAGGGGCAAGGTCAGACTTGGACACCTTCCCCACCGAAAATCCTCTGGCTTACTGGGTCTTGAGGATGGATCACTGGCCAGAGCTTGCACAGTATGCAATTGAGCTACTGGCCTGTCCTGCATCCAGCGTTCTTTCGGAACGCACATTCAGTGCTGCTGGAGGATTTGTCACGGATCACAGGGTGCGCCTGTCCACCGACTCGGTTGATCGACTGACTTTCATCAAGATGAACCAGTCTTGGATCACCACCAGCTACCACACACCTGATGCTGATATAACAGACTAATTGATTTTAAAATGTCACATCCCTTCAAGACTGATGCTGATGCTGAGTGCCTGTGCTGTTATGTTGACTGGCTATCCTCCTCCTCCGAGTCCTCAATGATACGATTGATGATGATAGCTTGGAAGATCATTTTTGTTTATGGGTGCCGCCACCAGTGCCTAACGCCCAATTTTTCAGCCCCTGTTTAACAGGGGCGTGTAATTACAATTTTTGAAGCAATACTTTGCAACAGGGCTCATTGCTGTGCTCCAAGTACAGTATCTGTGAGGAGTTGCAGTGTTGTGCCACCAGTGCCTAAGGCCCAATTTTTCAGCCCCTGTTTAACAGGGGCGTGTCATTACAATTTTTGAAGCAATACTTTGCAACAGGGCTCATTGCTGTGCTCCAAGTACAGTATCTGTGAGGGGTTGCAGTGTTGTGCCACCAGTGCCTAAGGCCCAATTTTTCAGCCCCTGTTCAACAGGGGCATGTAATTACAATTCTTGATCTAATAATTCACAGCAGGGCCCATTGCTGCACCCACCAAGAGTAACTGTCAGGGCTTACAGTGTTGTGGCACCAGCACCACCATCAAAGGCCCAATTTTTACTACCACTGTTCAACAATTATATGTAATTAAAATTCCTGATATAATAGTTGACAGCAGGGCGTTCCAGCACCAACCAAGAGTAACTGTGAGTGCTTACAGTGTTGTGCCAACACCAACAACTAAGGGGCCTATTTCTGCAGAGTATATACGGCAGGTCCCTACTTTCAAACATCCAACTTACAAACGACTCCTACTTGCAAACGCAAGAACACAACAGGAAGTGAGAGGAAATCTACCACTAGGAAGGAAAATTCTCTCCTGTAAGAATAAATATGGGAGAAAGGTGTCTCCTCTGTACTGATGCTTTATCAGCAATCCTTGTTTCAAGAAAAACACCACATTTCAAAAACAGTTGTCATTGGGACGGAAAGTGAGGTGAAATGTTCTGAACAGGGGCACAGACAGCAAAACAAATGTTACAGGGGTGATAACCCTTACCTATGTTTTCCAAAAAGTTTAAAAATAGATTTTTGGGCTGGAGCTACACTTCAACAATGTACCTGTTCAAAATTACAAACAGATTCTACATAAGAACAAACCTACAGTCCCTGTCTTGTATGCACCGCCTGTATACGGCTGTTCAGAGTATATAGGGCCTTTTTTATTTTATGTGCGGGGTTCCCCTTAATATCCATACAAGACCCAAAGGGGCTGGTAATGGGCTGGGGTAGGGGGGGGGGGGTCATGGGGTAGCTATGCCATTTTTCTTAAAGAATTTCATCCATATTACCGGGACCAGACATTACATTAAAGCCGCAAGCAGTTTTAAATGGCTTTTTTTTCCTTTAGAAGTGTCATTTTGTGCAGGGACAGTTCTAAACACGGGAAACACGTGGCACTTCACAGGCATACTTTAGACACCCCCCAGGTACGATATTTAAAGGAATATTTGACTTTTTTTTTTCACTTTATGCATCATTAAAATGACTGCTCCCGAAAAACGACCGTTTTTAAAACTTCTTTTTGCATTGATACATGTCCCCTGGTGCAGAACCCGGGTTCCCAAACCCTTTTTAGGACAATAACATGCATAATAGTTGTTATAATTAGCACTTTAGAATTCGAACGTTCGCATCCATTGTATTTAATAGGGTTCTAATGTTCGTTCGAACTTCCGGTCCGTTCGCGGGTTCTGGTGCGAACCGAACCCGGGGGTGTTCGGCTCATCACTAGTCTGCAGTGTCACACGGGCTTCTGATTGAGACTACAAGTGGCTTCTTCATTACTCAGGCATGGTCAACTGTGGTCTCTATCAAGAAGGCCATCCTGAGAAATGCTTGGTGGTCCTTGGTCAGGCACCTATTGTCTTAGGTTGACAACACTGTTCTTGTCTTATTGGTCTGCAGTGTCACACGGGCCTCTGATCGAGACTACAAAGTGGCTTCTTCATTACTCAGGCATGGTCAACTGTGGTCACCATCAAGAAGCCCACCCTGAGAAATGCTTGGTGGTCCTGCCATGAAGGTCCTTGTCCAGGCATCTACTCTTTTTTAGGGTGACCACACGCTGTCCCTGTCCTCCATTTGGCCTTCAGTGTCACACAGGCTTCTAAAAGAAACTACAAGTGGTCTCTTCTTTACTCAGGCATGGCCAACTGTTGTCGCCATTGGGAAGACCACCCTGAGAAGTGCTTGGTGGTACTGCCCTGAAGGCCTTTGCTGAGGCATCTACTGTTTTAGGATGCCCACACTCTGCCCACTGTCTTCCAATTGGTCTGCAGTGTCGCACAGGATTCTGAAAGACTACAAGTGGCCTCTTCATTAGAGGCATGGTCAACCGTAGTCACCATCTGGGAAATGTTTGTTGATCCTGCCATGAAGGTCCTTTCCCAGGCATCTGTTTCATGGTAACAACACTCTGCCCCCCTGTTTCCAATTGTTCTGCAGTGTCACACTGGTTTCTGATAGACTACAAGTGGCCTCTTCATTACACAGTCTTGGTTAACTGTGGTCTTCATCAAGAAGCCCACCTCAAAATGCTTGGCGGTCCTGCCAGGAAGGTCTCTTCCCAGGCATCTACTCTTTCAGGGTGACGACACTCTGTCCTTGTCTCCCAATTGGTCTGCAGTGTCACACAGGCTTCTGATAGACTACAAGTGGCCTCTTCATTATTACACAGGCATGGCCAACTGTTGTCGCCATTGGGAAGACAACCTTGAGAAATGTCCGGTGGTCCTTCCCTGAAGGCCTTTGCTCAGGCATCTACTGTTTTAGTATGCCCACACTCTGCCCCCTGTCTTCAGTGTCACACGGGCCTCTGATAGAGACTACAAGTAGCCTTTTCATTACCCAGACATGGTCAACTGTGGTCACCATCAGGAAGCCTACCCTGAGAAATGCTTGGTGGTCTTGCTACGAAGGTTCTTGCTCAGGCACCAACTATTTTAGGGAGACAACACTTTATCCCTGCCTTCTAACTGTTCTGCAGTGTCACATAGACAGTCTTTTAGAGACTATACGTGGCTCTTTTATTTCACAGGCATGGTTAAGTGAATTTGTCTCATTTTCGAGCTTGGGACAAAGCTATACTCACATTATGAAGATGTAACTTTGTTGGGGTCCTATTTTTGTATTCAACCTGGGACACTGTTCTGCTCCCGTCTACTGTATGCTTTGTTTCAAAACTAGTTAAAATCTTTGAAATGGAGAGGAAACAAGATTAAAATGTATTTTAATGTAAAAAAAAAACTTTATCTCTAATTTCTTGGCTTTTAACGGTCATCCTTCACTTTTTCATGATTTGTTTTCATGTTCTTCTCATATTAAGTGCAGTCATTGAGAATGGCCAACCAAATAGACTGCAAGCAATGTATTTATAAACGTATTTACCGTGTTTATAAGTGTTTATACTAATAGAGCTATGCATGGTGTTTTTTTAATAATAGAGCTATGCATGGTGGTTTATTAATAATATTCTGAGCTGCAAGTATTTTGGTGACCACTAGAGGCGCTGTTCCATCACAAACATTTTCTTCCAGTCCTATCCAGAATTTTTAACTGCTCGAGTTTATATAAAATGTATTAATGCAAATCAGAAATGCCAGATTTTTTATATTTTTTTTTTGCTTTTTTTTTTTTTTTTTTTTTTTTTTTTTAAATCTCAGCAGTTTATCAAGACAATGTGTAAGATAAATTGTATTCATGATGCTGATTTCCCAGTGTACAGCAGACTTCCTGTTTGTAATCCTGGGGAAGGACACAGCATGCCTTTGTCTAAGAGGACTGATAACAGAACAATAGCTTATGTATGGAGGCACTGCAGATTTATATACAGTTGCAAGCGTTTTGCATTTTGGAGTATGGGAATTTATACTTAACTACCATAATATCCCACACCCACACTATCCCACACCCACCTAACAACTGTCCCCGAGCCACCCCATCAAATCATTCTCTGCAGCTATTACCTTTTGTACCACCATCCCCTCCCTTTTAGAATGTAAGCTCTACGAGCCGGGCCCTCCTGTACTGAACTGTACTGTAATTGTGTTGTCCCCCCCCCCCTCTACATTGTAAACTGTTGGGGCTATATAAATCGTGTATAATAATAATAGTTGCTGAGTATCCCTCTTTCTGCAGGACAGCACCTCCATTTTTCACTTTCTGCAAAGCTTGGGGGGACACACACGTGTCTTGTGGCACGCAAAGGCCACAGCTGCTTTTTCTATTGCAGGAAAATGTTGTCCTGCTTTTTTCAGGATCATTGGCAACTACATACAAGTAGCATAGAGATCCCGGATTATTGAAAAAAATAATCGTAACAACCATATGGGCCCATTCCCAGTTGTGCGTTGAGGCAACGCACATTCATGTGTATGGCAGCGCATTTGTTCTATGTGTGTTGAGGTTCATTGTGACTGACAGCCCCACCCATTGCACAGCAAAGTACAACGCATACTGTGCTTTGAGGTGCGTTGCATTTTTGCACTTTTTTAATTTTTTTTTATCTTTTATGGTGCATCGGGGGCCCATTCATAATAAACAGACTGCCCTAACGCTTTCCGAAATGTGCAAAAATGAACACCCCACATTGGATCACTTTAGCATGATTGGGCATTGTAGCAATATGTTCAAAAGGCACACGTTTAATCGCATTGCCACAACGCATGGCTACTGATTGTGCGGTTCCATTCATTGTCAATAGCATTCTAACGTTTTGTACAGTAGAACATTTTGCCGCGTTTACACAGCGCGTTTAGTTTTAGAAGCGCTTTCTAAAAAAAATTGCCGTAAACGAAACGCGGCTAAACACGAGTTGTTGCGTTTAGCCATGTTTAGAAGCGTTTGGAGCTTGAAATGCCTCAACTCAGCTTCTGAACTAATTTTTTTGGGGTTCCAGTAAAAACGCCTATAAACTCAACTGCCTAGAACTGACTCTAAACCACCCTGTGTACATGTACTGATAAGATAACATAGAGGAGAGTTAGAGGCAGCTGAAAAAAAATGCCCAACTGCTCCTAAGACCCAGTTCACACTGGGGCGGCACGACTTTGGGGGCGACTCGGCAAGGCGATCTTAAGACGCCCCCAAAGTCGTACAAGAACCTTTTTTTTAAGTCGCAGCGACTTGAGTCGCTCCTATTAAAACGGTTCCATTGAACAGAGCAAGTCGCCCCTGTGTGAACCGACTCTAAACGTCCGTTTAACAGCAGCAGTGTACATGAGGCCTAACTCCACAAACATTTCCCTCTGGGTGATCTATGTACATTACAAGGACCTTAACAAACTTTGTTGCAGATTCTTAAGCTGAATACACACTATACAATTTTCTGTAGATTTGTTTACCTTTAGATTTACCAAAACCATATACCGTATATACTCGAGTATAAGCCGAGTTTTTCATCACATTTTTTGTGTGCTGAAAATGCCCCCCTCAGCTTATACTCGAGTCTGTGTCCATCTTCACCTTTGTGCGCCTGATCCCGGCCAGCCGTAAGTCCCCTGGACCCCAAACTTGGCACACATGTAGCCCCACTCTCTACAAGTGTACAAAGTTTGTTGGACGGGGAGCACCGCTTTTTCAAAGCCGGGCTCCCCTTCCATAGACTCCCATGTTAAACGGTAATTTCTCTGGTGATTTTGGGGACCCGGTACCTGCCAGTCCCCTGGACCCCAAACTTGGCACACATATAGCCCCACTTTTTATCTACAAATGTGCAAAGTTTGTTGTCCCGGGGACCTATAGCCGGGGAGCACCGATTTTTCAAATCCGGGCACCCCTTCCATAGACTCCCATGTTAAACGTCTGTCTAATCACAAAGCGCAGGAGATCAGGTAGGGAGATTGGGCACAGTGACAGTGAGGCATGGGCACAGTGACAGTGAGGCATGGACACAGTGAGGCACAGTGAGGCATGCAGATGGACACCCTAGGCTTATACTCGAGTCAATACGTTTTCCCAGTTTTTTGTGGTAAAATTAGGTGCCTCGGCTTATATTCGGGTCGGCTTATACTCGAGTATATACAGTAATCATATCATACCTTCAATTTGTATGCAATCAGGCAGGCCCTTGCACTACATGGTTTTGGTAAATCTAAAGGAAATCAGACAGCAAAAGTTGTATAGTTTGTGTGTATGGGGTCTTAATTTGTTATTCTGAAAAAATGGATGTCTGCTTGTCTGTGGCCAAATTAATCTGTATGGGAGTGATTTTATAATTATCAATCAGCTGCACTTGCAGGGCTCTAATGAGGAAAACTGCAAGGTCTGCATTCCTTTTTAGATGTGATTTTTCTTTGGGAGTATTTCACCAAAAATTAAATTTTTGTTGCAGGAGATGGCCAAAATCTGACATGTATCTTAGTGCAGACTTCAGGGAAAATCAGTGAGCCAATCACACACGCAGGAAATTACATTTCTGGGGGATGTACTGTACACAACACCTCCTCGATGCCATATTGCATATTACAGAAATTGACAGCACTGCAGATTGGAAAGGAAAGGTAATTTTTAATAACGTATCTACGATATGACTTGCGTAATAATTGTATATGCTATATTATTTTTTTTGTTTGCTATTTTTTTCCCGCTGAGAAAGTGGAGTTACCCTTTAACGCAATGCAAGTTAACGCATGCCATAATGCATGTGCAATAGATCACTGTAGTGTGAATGGGCCTTCACTTTTATGTGTTTTGACAATTAGACGTGCACTGGCGAAAACAAAATTTTGTTTTAGTTTCATTCGTTTTTTTTTTTTTTTTCGGGTCATTTGATATGATCAAAATTCTAAAATAAGAAAGAAAATTTGAAATAATAAAGCTAACTAATAATAACTAACTATTAAATTATAGGTATTGGAATTTCTTTTCAAATTTGGCTGTTAGTGAACCTAACAAATTAAAGTGGTTGTATACCCAAAATGTGTACAAGCACCTACAGGTAAGCCTACATTAAGGCTTACCTGTAGGTGCTTGCAATATCTCTGAGACCTACACAGTCTCGGAGATATTTGTAAAAAAGACTGTACCGCTATCTACGGCGCATGCGCGCCATAGATAACGGCGCAGGCGCACTGAGCGCGGCGGCTCTTGAATGGGAGCCTGCCGGACACTGCCGGAAATTTGCGCATGCACGGGGATCGTGCTGTTCCCCGCGCATGTGCGGGAGTGACGTCATCGCCGCTCCGGCCAATCACAGCGCCGGAGCGGCGATAACCGGAAGTCACTCCGGGTATCATGGATGCGACGGAGGACGTGTCCGAGGACCGCTGCGGGGGCTTCGATCTAAGGTAAGTGATTGATAATGAGCTAGTATGCTAGTCATACTAGCTCATTATATCTTTGCCTTGCAGGTTGACAAAAAAAAAAAAAGTTTTGCGGTATACAACCGCTTTAATAATAATAATAAAACGTTTTTACTATTATTGTTATTTATTATTATTATTTTGTTACGTTCCATTCGTTTAGATACGGCATTCGTTATTTCGGATGATTCACAACTTCGGATAAATTTGTATTCGTAAAGCCCCATACACACAGTCGGACTTCCATCTGACTTTTCCGTGGATTTTTGTCCGAACGGAGTTGGCCGGGAACACCCATAGCATACACACCACAGGACTTTTCTGCAAACTTTCCCAAAACTTTTTGCAACATCACGTGGTTTTTCTGCTCTTTTCTGCTCTTTACGGCCACCCTTTGGTCAACTTCTGCTATTGTTGGTTGATTTTAACATTAGTTGTTTTGTCCATCGGACAAAAGTCCAATGGTTTTCTGTACACACGGTCGGACTTTGCTCCATCAGACTTTTGTTGGCCAAAAGTTTGTCCGTTTGCAGACCCAACTTTTGTCCGACCCAACACAAAAAAAAAAAAAAAAGTTTGTCCGATGGAGCGTACACAAGGTCGGATTGTTGGTCCAACTTGCTCAAAAAGTTTGTTGGCCAAAAGTCAGACCGTGTGTATGGGGCTTTACGTTCACCAACGGCCAAATTTGAAAGGAAATTCCAATAATATAATAATTAATAGTTAAAGGGGTTGCTCTTCCGGAAAAAAAAAATTAAAAGCCAGCAGCTACAGCTACAGCAGCTGCTGGCTTTTAATATTTGGACACTTACCTGTCCTGGAGTCCAGCGACGTCCGCAGCAGAGGACGAGCGACCGCTCGTCGCTCTGCTGCTCCCTCCGCCATCCTCGCTGAGGGAACCAGGAAGTGAAGCCCTGCGGCTTCATGCCCGGTTCCCTACGGCGCATGCGCGAGCCGCGCTGCGCCGTTCTGATTGGTGCTCCTGTGTTCTGGGAGCCGAGTGTCTCCCAGAACACCAAGGGAAGTCTGCGGGAAGTGATGTAACTCCCGCAGATTCCCGGAGACAGGACTCCCGGATGTGGGTGAAAATACCTGTCTTAGACAGGTATCTTCACCCCCCTCCCCCCTGAAAGGTGTCAATTGTGACACCGGAGGGGGGGAGGGTTCCAAATAGCAAAAGTTGCTATTTAGGTTGGAGCTCCACTTTAAGTTATTATTAGTTCAAATTTTCGGGTTTTCTAATATTCGGATTTTCGTTCTTATTTTCGGAGTTTCGTTCTTTTTGAATTTTCGTTCTTATTTTAGAATTTTCGGAATTCCGAATTGCAGATTTTCCGAATATTCAATTGTACGAATATTCGGAAAAATTTGTTAAACTAAATTTACATTAATTCGGATATTTCTGAATGAAAGAATTTGTCACAAAATGAATTGCACGTGTCTATTGACAATGTGCGCTAAAATTCACACCTTAATGCGCATTAAAAAACACATTTTATTCTCTAGGACCTCTGCTAAATAAATATTAATAATATATATATATATATATATATATATATATATATATATATAAAATGTTTGGGGGTTTCAAGTAAAAACTGTTTTTTACTTGTGAACAAAGATTTTTAGAAAAAGGCCTGGTCCCTTAAGTAGTTAAAAAACATGTTAACACGGGTTGTCAGAATGTATGGCTCTATGTGCGGTGCCATTTGTTATGAATTGCGGCCCAGCACATTGTACAGTGAAGCGAAATGCGCTGCAGCAAACCAGAATGCATATACCGTTTGCTGTGGTGGGCTCTGTTGTAAAAAAAAAAAAAGTCATGCACTTCTGTTCATCTATTGTGGTGTGTTAGAAGCTCATTTTATAATGAATAGGCTACAATGCACATTAATGCATGCCTTAACACAAGTGCTTTAACACTTTGCAACCAATCACTTTAGTGTAAATGAGCCCTCCATGTTTTTTCCTCTTCCAACATGACATCATCATTTGCCAGACCATAGGCACTAAACCCTTTTCATGTGATGGTGATGGAGACTGCTGTGCTCAGCATGTGTGCTAAAAGGTGCAAATCCTAGGGGAGCCATTCCAAGGAAAGAGCACTGCAGCTTCAATGTGTCCCAACACCACACTCCCTGTTGCATTCTTAATTACTCTTTTGATGTGTATTGGGAAGGATTTGCACATGTTGTGATCAAGCATTTGAGAAGTGCCTTTTGGTGTTACCGTTTATTCCCTTGAGTACTACTCCTTCATTACAAGCCAGAGTTTTCATTCTACTCTGACTGTCCTTTGGGGCTGCATGACCCCTGACCCTCTGTTTGAACAGTGCTGATTGGCTCTGTGCTGATCACATGCACCCTCCCAATAAAATAAAATAAAACTCTTAACAATACACACCAAACTGAGCATGTGCAGAGTGCCCCCAAGGTTCTATCAGGAGATGGATTGGGGACAGTGGAAGAAGGGGAGGATCAGAGAAGACAGGATCAAATAGCCCTTTTTTACACAATGCAGAGAATTACAGTAAGTGCCGGTTCACACTACCGCGACTTGGGATCCGACTTGTGTCGCCCCAAGTCGCCCGACATGAGAAATTACATGTTAGTCAATGAGAGTCGTCTTAATGTACACTACTGAAGTCGCTCCGACTTCAGAAAAGGTTCCTGTACTACTTCAAGGCGACTTCTAGGCAACTTGTACCCATTGATTTCAATGTAAGTCGCCTCCAAAGTCGGATCCCCCGTCTTAACTGAAGCAACTTTCCAGGAAGTGAAAATTGTTTTCTAAGGCAAACCCCTCCCTCCCACAGAGCAGATTATTATGTGATTGGCCACTGGCAAAGTCGCCTGTCCTGGAGGTCACGTTGTAAGTCGCTCCAAGTAGCGCGGAAGTCGCGCTCAAGTCGTCTCCAAGTTGCCTTGAAAAGTCGCGCTGGAAGTCGTGTTGCCCCTGTGTGAACCGGCACTGAGGGAAAAAAGTATTTAATCCCCTGCTGATTTTGCATGTTTGCCCACATGAGAGACAGAATAACAACTAAAATATCCTGAAAAAACGCATTTTAAATAGTTATAAATTGATTTGCATTTGAATGCTTGAAATAAGTGTTTGATCACCTATCAATCAGCAAGATTTCTGGCTCCCAGGTGTCTTCTATACAGGTAAACGAGCTGAGATTAGGAGCACTCTTATGCCCACATTCACATTGGGCCGATTTGACATGTCAAATCGTATACCAAATCGGAGCCGATTGCCGGCAATGGCACCGTCCCGAAAGTACTTTCTGTACTACTTTTGGCGACTTCGGGGCGATTTTAATAGACATCTGTGCATAAAAACACACAGATGTCTCTCAAATCGCCTCTCGAAGTCGGACTGAAATGCCGGTTTGCAATGCCGATTATAAACCCGCATTCAGTGTGAACCTAAACTTAAAGGGAGTGCTCCTGATCTCAGCTTGTTTCCAATCTATCCACCATGGCCAAGATCAAAGAGCTGTCCGAGAATGTCAGGGACAAGATTGTAGACAAGGCTGGAATGGGCTACGAGACCATCGCCAAATCTCCCTCGGTCTGGGGGCTCCATGCAAGATCTCACCTCATGAAGTTTCAATGATCATGAGAACGGTGAGGAACCAGCCCAAATCTACTACACGGGTTAAGTAAAACTTTACGTTTTTGTTTTGGGGTTTAGACACACTTTAACGTGTGTGTGTGTGTGTGTGTGTGTGTGCGTGTGTATGTATTTGTGTGTATATGTATATATAAATATACAGGTATATATATTATATATACAATATGCTAGCGCTACATCAGGGGTGTCCAACCTGCGGCCCAAGATGGCTATCAATGTGCCCACCACAAAATCGTAAGCTTGCGTTAAAATGTTTATTTTGTGGAAATTTTTGTACACTTATGCCTTGTACACACGAGCGGAATTTCCAACTGAAAAAGTCAGACGGGAATTTTTCATCGGATATTCCGTCCGTGTGTATGCCCCATCAGAAATTCAGACGGAATTAGATAGAGAACATGTTCTCAATTTTTCCGTTGGAAAAAAATTTGATCGGAAATTCCGATCGTCTGTATGCTTTTTCCGAGGGAATAAACACCACGCATGCTCGGAAGCATAGAACTTAAAGGGGTTGTAAAGGTTCGTTTTTTATTTTCTATATAGGTTCCTTTAAGCTAGTGCATTGTTGGTTCACTTACCTTTTCCTTAGATTTCCCTTCTAAATATTTTTTTTCTTTGTTTTCTTCTGAATTTCTCACTTCCTGTTCCTCCTCAGTAAGCTGTTCTCGGTGACTCCACACCGCTCGGATGATGGTGTGAAGTTTAGTGAGGAGAAACAGGAAGTGAGAAATTCAGACAAAGAAAAAAAAACATTTAGAAGGGAAATCTAAGGAAAAGGTAAGTGAACCAACAATGCACTAGCTTAAAGGAACCTATTTAGAAAATAAAAAACAAACCTTTACAACCCCTTTAATTTTCTCGGCTCGGTCGGATTTTAGTGTGACCGTGTGTATGCAAGACAGCTTGAGCGGAATTCCGTCGGAAAAACCTTCAGAGTTCGTTTTATCTTCCAAAGAAAAATCTCCCATTCTTCACAATCAAGTCATGTCATTAGTTTTTGGTATCACCTATATTTGTGAGCGACTATTTTCAAGTAGCGATGGACTCGGGCGTGTTCGGATCACACCCGCCAGGAAGCTGGCACTGCACACCGCCAATCATAGGCAGCGTGTGTATGTGCAGCTGTCAGGCAGGAAATGCCTCACTGCCTATGATTGGCGGTGTGCAGTGACAGCTTCCTGGCGGGTGTGATCTGAACACGCCTGAGCCCATCACTGTTTTCAAGGATGAAGCACAAGGGCAAAATTATAACCAAAATATCTGATGAGCACCTTGAGAATTGTTACTACATCTATCTATCCAACCAGATATTGATGCGTTGGTTTATCAAAAAAGGTGTCAGATATCACACTAGTTTTATGTTGCCCTCTTACTTTTCTAATAAAAAATATTTACAAAAAAAATAAGTTTAATTACTCAGATACATTATCTATATCAGTAATCGTTACCTTGTGATCTGCCTGACTTTATCTGCTCATCAGCTGTCCTCATTGTTAGAGCCGGTTCACACCATGGCGAGTCAGAATCCGACTTCAGGTCGCCCCGAGACGCCCCAAGTCGCCCCAAGTCGCGCTGTAATGTTAGTCTATGGAGCCGTCTTTATGCACACTACAGAAGTCGCTCCGACTTCAAAAAAGGTTCCTGTACTACTTAAAAACAACTTCTAGGCGACTTGTACCCATTGATTTCAATGGAAGTCGCCTCCAAAGTCGGATCAGTGTCTTAACTGAAGCAACTTTACAGGAAGAGAAAATAGTTTTCTCAGGCAAACCCCTCCCTCCCACAGAGCTGATTATTGTTTGATTGGCCACTGGCAAAGTCGCCTGTCCTGGAGGAAACTTGAAGTTGCCTTGTAAAGTCGCGCTGGAAGTCGTGTTGCCCCAGTGTGAACCGGCTCTTATTGTATTTTATGTGTGGCTCAAGACAATTCCTCTTCTTCCAATGTGGCGCAGGAAGGTCAAAAGGTCGGACACCCATGATCTACTACAGCAACATGTCAAATCGCATGCCAAATCGGCGGTTATTGCACCATCCGAATCGGTGTGGCACCGATTCCCAAAAGTAGTTCCTGCACTACTTTTGGCGACTTTGCAGCGATTTGAATAGACATCTGTGCATGAACCCGCACAGGTGTCTGTCAAATCGCCGCCCAAAGTCGCCCTGCATTTCCGGTTTAAAATCGTGCGAGTTCAGCTGCACAATTTGAAACCCACCCGCAATGTGAACCTGGGCTAAAGGTAAGTGGCATTCAGATCAGGAGGGCTTCTCACACATCAATCAATTCACCTTTGCAGGTTATATTGAGCTGTAAACAGCCCTTGAGGGCAGGAAATTCTCACCTGGACATTATAGTGGAAAATCCCCATTCTGTAAATTACAGGGAAGGTGGAGTCAGCTAGAAGGTCTGAAGAAAGATTATAACAAAGGAAACGCAATTGAATCCCAAGAACACTAACCAGGCAATGCTTTTTTTCTGCAGCCAATGAAAAACATTTTCCTTTACTACTTGGAGTGTGCCATGCCCCCAAATGCCCAAACCAGAGAGTTGAGGCAAGTCCCAACAACGGATGATATTGGAGACCATGAGCAGTAGTCTCTCCACTTGGCATATGTTTTTGGAAGCACTGTGATCATTCAGGACATCAATTCAGTAAGAGTTAAAGTGGAAGTCCACCCTACAATTAAAATCTCGAAATCTTCTTACATACACAATCTAAAGCCTCGTACACACGGTTGGACTTCCATCAGACTTTTCCGTGGATTTTTGTCCGAACGGAGTTGGCCGGGCACACCCATAGCATACACACCACAGGACTTTTCTGCAAACTTTCCCAAAACTTTTTCCAACATCACGTGGTTTTTCTGCTCTTTACCGCCACCCGTTGGTTAACTTCTGCTATTGGTGGTTGATTTTAACATTATTTGTTTTGTCCATCGGACAAAAGTCTGATGGTTTTCTGTACACACGGTCGGACTTTGCTCAATCGGACTTTTGTTGGCGAAAAGTTTGTCCGTTTGCAGACCGAACATTTGTCCGATGGAGCGTACACATGGTCAGATTTTTTGTCAAACTTGCTCAAAAATGAAGTTTGTTGTCAAAAAGTCAGACCGTGTGTACGGGGCTTAAGACCAGGGCAGCCATCAGGAATTGGGGCCCCTTACACAGCTTCAGGCATGGGCCCCCTGGAGCCGAGGAGAACCGGGAGGGGGGTGCTGCCGCCGCGAATTGGGGGGGCTGCCATCCAGGGCCCTGGGGACCTCTGGGCCCCTTAGAAAAAAAAAAGGGAGGTTTACATCCGGGGCCCTGGGGACCTCCAGGCCTCTGGGGACCTCTGGGCCCCTAACAAAAAAAATCAAATAAATTAAATAAAAAAATAAAAATAAAAAAATTCAATAAAAAAATGTATAATAAAAAATTTTATAATAAATTTTTTTATAAAAAATAAATAAAAAAAGGGAGGTTTCCATCCGGGGCCCTGGGGACCTCCGGGCCTCTGGGGACCTCTGAGCCACTTACAAAAAAATAAAAAAATAAAAAAAATGAATAATAAAAAAAAATAAGATAAAAAATAAGAAAGAAAAGGGGGGCCATCCTGGCCCCTGGGGACCTCTGGGCCCCTTACAGGTGTACTGCCTGTACCCCCCTGATGGCGGCCCTGCTTAAGACCAACTTACCTAACCCAGTAAAGAAAAAAATTGCTATACATACCTTTTCTGAAGCTCTTCCAGTCCGGTCTCCAGCTGCAGAAGCTCTGTGCAGGAGACAGCCGACAACAGCTGGGAAGTGACATCACACATAGACTTAACTATGAAGCTTCTGTTGTCGGCTGCCTCTTCTACACACACCTAAACAGAAAAGCCGCCGCTAACAGCTGAATGTGGGACCGGACCGGAGCGGTTTTAGAAAAGGTATGTATAGCGATTTGTTCTTGATACAGGGCTAGATAAGGTTAGCCTAATTTGCAGGAAACTTATTCCTGTGGTTGCTGGCACAAAAACACAATTTTTTCCTGGAGTGTGGTCCCAATATGGGACTTGTCACCACCGTCAGGTGGGCCAGCCCACCTGCACCCAACCATAACCAGTCCGCCAAAAGAGCCAGTCTGTACACTTACTTCTTTGTTACCCAGATATAGGCCACCATGCACCAAAAATAAGAGACTTAAGCCCGTTACACACGGTCGGACTTTTTGCCAACAAACTTCATTTTGAGCAAGTTTGACAAAAAATCCGACCGTGTGTACGCTCCATCGGACAAACTTTTTTGGTTTTCATCGGACAAAAGTTCGGTCTGCAAACGGACAAACTTTTCGCCAACAAAAGTCCGATGGAGCAAAGTCCGACCGTGTGTACAGAAAACCATCGGACTTTTGTCCGATGGACAAAACAAATAATGTTAAAATTAACCAACAATAGCAGAAGTTGACCAAAGGGTGGCGGTAAAGAGCAGAAAAACCACGTGATGTTGGAAAAAGTTTTGGGAAAGTTTGCAGAAAAGTCCTGTGGTGTGTATGCTATGGGTGTGCCCGGCCAACTCCGTTCTGACAAAATTCCACGGAAAAGTCCGATGGAAGTCCGACCGTGTGTACGAGGCTTTAGTTGCTTCCTCCTTCAACATCTCTTTTACTTGTGTAGCAGACAATATAACAGTCCATTTCAATTTGGCAACACATTGTACATTTCAGCATAATGTGCATCAGTCTATTTCAGCATGGTTCCATCTGGTATGACTACTCCTATACAGTGCAACCCTCACGGTACTCTCCAACAGAGTGCTCCAGCTTTCTAGCAACACACTAAAAGAGACTCATATGGCCTTCCCCAGGTCAGGATCCTGGTGGTTCACATAGTTGCAAACCAGCAGGCCTTAACGCTCTTACAAGGCCTAAGGTACCCTCTTGCTGTCTCACTGGCAACTCACCTCTACTCCATTCCACTCTTCTAAATGCCACCCCTCCTGGCTACTTATAGCCCTAGCTAGAAAGGAAGTAAGGACCTCTAGAGGGAACTAAGTAGATTATAGCCCTGTCCCAAAAAATTGGCTACAACAAAGGTTTACATCAAAAGTAGTCTACAGTGGGTCCTTACATCAAACTGGGCTACAACAGGGCACCACACCAAGAATAAGCTACAAGAGTACTCTACACCAAAATGCGCTCCAACAGGTTCCACGTCGAAAATGGGCTTTACCCCAAAATTAGCTCCACACAAAAAATTGTCTACAACAGGGCTTTACACCAAAAATGGGCTAACACAGGGCTTTACACCAAATATGGGCTACACCAGCACTCTATACCACAATGAGCTACAATGGGACTCGACACCAAAATGGGCTACAATGGGACTCTACACCAAAATGGGCTACAATGGGACTCTACACCAAAATGGGCTACAATGGAACTCTACACCAAAATGGGCTACAACAGGGCTGAACACCAAAAATGGGCTAACACAGGACTTTACACCAAATATGGGCTACACCAGCTCTCTACACCACAATGGGCTACAATGGGACTCTACACCAAAATGGGCTACAACAGGGCTGAACACCAAAAATGGGCTAACACAGGACTTTACACCAAATATGGGCTACACCAGCTCTCTACACCACAATGGGCTACAATGGGACTCTACACCAAAATGGGCTACAACAGGGCTGAACACCAAAAATAAGCTACAGCAGGGTTCTACACCAAAAATTTGTTAAAACGGGGCTCTACACCTAAAAGGGTCTACAACAGAGCTCTACATACATGTCATGCTCCCTCTAGCAAGACAATACACGACTATAAGATTTTGTTATTTCCAGTCTTTATTTTTTTCTCTGAATTCACATTTGTTTTATCCTGTGACTGCAGTCAAATTATGGCTTCCTCCACTGGATAATTCACATAGAATTCCTATACTCTTAGTACATACAAAATTCATGTAATGCAGATTGTCAATAGTTTTGCCAAATTGTATCATTGAAAGGTCTCCAGTCTTGTAATTTAAAACCTCTCTTCATCTAAAGATATGTTTCTTTTCCTTATCTATGTTTTTGTACAACAGGTTTGTACTGGAGTTTGAGCCCAACCTCACTGATTATCCCAGCAGTGACCCTTCAGGGCGCAGAAAGTTACAGTGTGTGTATATTGTAAGAATGATATATGGTCTCTGACACATAGGTACATATCCCATAGGTTCCCAAGCAGACTCTGCCCAGTGGCCAGTTTGGCTATTTCTTTAACTGGGACATGTAATTATTGGTTGCTAAGTTTTTCCGTAGGTGTAAAAAAAACAAAGAAGACTTACTGCCTTTTAATAAGATCAATCAAGGGTCACATTTAAAAAGCAGCTGTGTGTTCATACCATGGCTTCAAATAAAGGCTCTGCACATTTATAAATTGCGGATATTTAAACCGATCAGCCATAACAAGATCAGAAACAAACAATATTGAGTAGGTCTCCCTTTTGCCTCCAAAACAGCCCTGCCCCTTCGAGGCATGGACGCCACTAGACAAAGCATGGACGAGGCATGGACGCCACTAGACAAAGCATGGACGCCACTAGACAAAGCATGGACAAGGCATGGACACCACTAGACAAAGCATGGACAAGGCATGGACACCACTAGATAAAGCATGGACAAGGCATGGACACCACTAGACAAAGCATGGACAAGGCATGGACGCCACTAGACAAAGCATGGACAAGGCATGGACACCACTAGACAAAGCATGGACAAGGCATGGACACCACTAGACAAAGCATGGATGAGGCATGGACGCCACTAGACAAAGCATGGACAAGGCATGGACACCACTAGACAAAGCATGGACAAGGCATGGACACCACTAGACAAAGCATGGATGAGGCATGGACGCCACTAGACAAAGCATGGACAAGGCATGGACACCACTAGACAAAGCATGGACGAGGCATGGACGCCACTAGACAAAGCATGGACAAGGCATGGACACCACTAGACAAAGCATGGATGAGGCATGGACACCACTAGACAAAGCATGGACGAGGCATGGACGCCACTAGACAAAGCATGGACAAGGCATGGACACCACTAGACAAAGCATGGACAAGGCATGGACACCACTAGACAAAGCATGGATGAGGCATGGACACCACTAGACAAAGCATGGATGAGGCATGGACGCCACTAGACAAAGCATGGACAAGGCATGGACACCACTAGACAAAGCATGGACGAGGCATGGACGCCACTAGACAAAGCATGGACAAGGCATGGACACCACTAGACAAAGCATGGATGAGGCATGGACACCACTAGACAAAGCATGGACGAGGCATGGACGCCACTAGACAAAGCATGGACAAGGCATGGACACCACTAGACAAAGCATGGACAAGGCATGGACGCCACTAGACAAAGCATGGACCAGGCATGGATGCCACTAGACAAAGCATGGACCAGGCATGGACGCCACTAGACAAAGCATGGACGAGGCATGGACACCTCTAGACAAAGCATGGACGAGGCATGGACGCCTCTAGACAAAGCATGGATGAGGCATGGACGCCACTAGACAAAGCATGGACCAGGCATGGACGCCACTAGACAAAGCATGGACGCCACTAGACAAAGCATGGATGAGGCATGGACGCCACTAGACAAAGCATGGACACAGCATGGACGCCACCAGACAAAGCATGGACGAGGTATGGACGCCACTAGACAAAGCATGGACAAGGCATGAACCCGGCCTGCAGCTCACTGGAGTAAAAAATAAGCATGAGTTCTGTAGATACATTAACTTCCTCACGTCCACGCTATAGCCGAATGACGGCTACAGCGCGGACCTACATTGCCGGGACGCTGTCATATGATGTCCTCCCCTTTGCTCGCTCCCCGAGGCCCCTTACCAAGTGATCAGCTGTCAGCCTACAGTGCCACCTATCAATGCCCACCAGTGCCACCTATCAATACCCACCAGTGGTGCCAATCAGTGCCCATCAGTGCCTCATCATCAGTGCCACCTACCAGTGTCTATCAGTGCCCATCACTTTGCCACTTATCAGTGCCCTTCAGTGCCACCTCATCCATACCCACCAGTGCCGCCTTATCAGTGCCCATCAGTGCAGCCTCATCAGCGTACATCAATGAAGGAGAAAAATTACCTGTTTGCAAAATTTTATAACAAAATATAAAACTGTTTTTTTTCTTCAAAATTTTTCGGATTTTTTTTTTTTTTTTAACAAAAAATAAAAAACTGAGCAGTGATTAAATGTCACCAAAAGAAAGCTCTATTTGTCAGGAAAAAATTATAGAAATTTCATTTGGGTAGAGTGTTGCATGACTGCGCAATTGTCATTCAAAGTGCGAGAGCGCTGAAAGCTAAAAATTGGTCTGGTCAGGAAGGGGGTTTAAGTGCTCAGTAAGCAAGGGGTTAAAGCTCATCTCTACTTACAAGGTAAGGTCCCTATCTCTCATGCATACCCAGCACAATTTACACAGGAACCAATTAACTTGCCAGCATTTCATTGGAGCGTGGTAGTAAACCCACGCAAGCACAGGTAAAACACGCAAATTCAATGCAGGTAGCGTCATGGTTGGGATTTTAACCAATCACCATAGTGCTGCAAGGCTGGAGTGCTAACCACTAAGTCAAATGCAGACCATGATCTTAAAGCAGTATTAAACCCAAAAGCAAACATTATATTGCAGTTTACCAATTCTTAGATGCGATGGCTGCATTCATTTTCTTTTTTTTAAGGTTTCGTTTCTTTATTTTCACCTGGTTATCCTGCCAGTATGTCTGTTGTTTTTAAACAAAACTAGCTGTCCTGCAGATGCAGCAGTTGGAGGGTTGAGGCAAACCGTTTACTACTGACAGGGGTGCTTACAATGGTCATCTTGTATTTATTCATGTAAAATCTTTATCCCAAAAAGAGAGAGCAGAGAGCGATGTCCCCTTAGTCTAGGAGGGACAAATGGAGGAATGAGTGATAGAGTTGATTTAAAGGGCAAATCCAGAAACTGGAGAAACCAGAACCGGTGTTCTATCGAGAAGTGCCCACTATCGAATAGTGCCCGGGACGAACTGCGCGTGCGCCGTACGTAACAGCACAACAGCTGAGTTTACGATCAGCTGTTGTGACGGCGCCTGCGCCAATGCTGTATCCTGGCCTAGGCCAACAAGGCCCAGGCCTAGGGCAGCACTTTGCAGGGGGGCAGCACGGAAAGAGTCCCCGCCGGTATGTGGGCGGCCGGCATTCCGTAAGGGGGGGGGGGGGCGCTGCTTCTAATTTTGACTGTCCTGTGCTTCTGGACCACAAACCTTCCTCACTGTGCTATATGTTTTCTGCTGCACCATTGGCATGGTCATATCTTCTTAGTCCTCTCCATCAAATTATCAGAAATTTGTGCTTAAATTAGAACTATAGGCAACACTTTTTTTTTCCATTTTGGATAGAGTAAGGGAGGGTTATAGCCCTTGGGAGATTATTTTTTACCATCCCTGTCCCACGGCAGAGATTTCCCTTCACTTCCTGCTCCATAGCCAAACAGGAAGTGAGAGGAAATCTATGCAAATTAAGGGAATCCATTGTTCCCCCCCCCCCCCAGGCCCTCAGAACTAGTGTCCCCACTCGAAAATTTCAGGGCGGGTCTTAAACAGAAAGGGGTGTGACCTTGACAGGAAGGGGTGAGTCATATTTAAATTAGGCGGTGCACGAGTTTAGTCAGGCCTAGGGCAGCACAAATCCTAAATACACTACTGGCCTGCGCACAATAGCCGACTGAAGAAAATTTTCAGTCAGATTGTGCCTTGCGCTGCCGAGGCACATTCATGTAGGCGAGGGGCAGATTTTTCAATGATAGGCAGTGCTGCAAAGATGGGGGCGGAATTTTTAACGATGGCCGAACAAATCTGCGAAACCAATCTTTATCTGCTATTCTTCCTGGACGCTTGCGGGCGTGTTTAGTCAACTGAAGGGCGCCCAGGAAGAATAGCAGATAAAGATTTGTTTCGCAGATTTGTTTGGCCATCGTTAAAAATTCCGCCCCCATCTTTGCAGCACTGCCTATCATTGAAAAATCCGCCCCTCGCCTACATAATTGTGCCTCGGCAGCGCAAGGCACAATCTGACTGAAAAATTTCTTCAGTTGGCTATTGTGCGCAGGCGCCGTCTCGCAGACACAACAGCTGAGTGTAAACTCAGCTGTTGTGCTGTTCCATGCCGTGCATGCGCCGTTCGTCCCGGGCACTTCTCGACAGAGCACCAGCACAGTTGTGAACCAAATTGATAGTAATAGCAAACAAACACTCTTGCACATCAGTGTGATGGCCGGGTGATTGATGACTCAAGGGTAGTGATGAGCCGAACACCCCCGGGTTCGGTTCGCACCAGAACCCGCGAACGGACCGAAAGTTCGAACGAACATTAGAACCCTATTAAATACAATGGATGCGAACGTTCGAATTCTAAAGTGCTAATTATAACAACTATTATGCATGTTATTGTCCTAAAAAGGGTTTGGGAACCCGGGTTCTGCACCAGGGGACATGTATCAATGCAAAAAGAAGTTTTAAAAACGGTCGTTTTTCGGGAGCAGTCATTTTAATGATGCATAAAGTGAAAAAAAAAAAGTCAAATATTCCTTTAAATATC
Source organism: Rana muscosa (assembly GCA_029206835.1). NCBI lineage: Eukaryota > Metazoa > Chordata > Amphibia > Anura > Ranidae > Rana > Rana muscosa. The sequence continues at coordinate 243,008,911 of CM055121.1, read as the reverse complement.
GTACCTGGGGGGTGTCTAAAGTATGCCTGTGAAGTGCCACGTGTTTCCCGTGTTTAGAACTGTCCCTGCACAAAATGACACTTCTAAAGGAAAAAAAAGCCATTTAAAACTGCTTGCGGCTTTAATGTAATGTCTGGTCCCGGTAATATGGATGAAATTCTTTAAGAAAAATGGCATAGCTACCCCATGACCCCCCCCCTACCCCAGCCCATTACCAGCCCCTTTGGGTCTTGTATGGATATTAAGGGGAACCCCGCACATAAAATAAAAAAGGCCCTATATACTCTGAACAGCCCTATACAGGCGGTGCATACAAGACAGGGACTGTAGGTTTGTTCTTATGTAGAATCTGTTTGTAATTTTGAACAGGTACATTGTTGAAGTGTAGCTCCAGACCAAAAATCTATTTTTAAACTTTTTGGAAAACATAGGTAAGGGTTATCACCCCTGAAACATTTGTTTTGCTGTCTGTGCCCCTGTTCAGAACATTTCACCTCACTTTCCGTCCCAATGACAACTGTTTTTGAAATGTGGTGTTTTTCTTGAAACAAGGATTGCTGATAAAGCATCAGTACAGAGGAGACACCTTTCTCCCATATTTATTCTTACAGGAGAGAATTTTCCTTCCTAGTGGTAGATTTCCTCTCACTTCCTGTTGTCTTCTTGCGTTTGCAAGTAGGAGTCGTTTGTAAGTTGGATGTTTGAAAGTAGGGACCTGCCGTATATACTCTGCAGAAATAGGCCCCTTAGTTGTTGGTGTTGGCACAACACTGTAAGCACTCACAGTTACTCTTGGTTGGTGCTGGAACGCCCTGCTGTCAACTATTATATCAGGAATTTTAATTACATATAATTGTTGAACAGTGGTAGTAAAAATTGGGCCTTTGATGGTGGTGCTGGTGCCACAACACTGTAAGCCCTGACAGTTACTCTTGGTGGGTGCAGCAATGGGCCCTGCTGTGAATTATTAGATCAAGAATTGTAATTACATGCCCCTGTTGAACAGGGGCTGAAAAATTGGGCCTTAGGCACTGGTGGCACAACACTGCAACCCCTCACAGATACTGTACTTGGAGCACAGCAATGAGCCCTGTTGCAAAGTATTGCTTCAAAAATTGTAATGACACGCCCCTGTTAAACAGGGGCTGAAAAATTGGGCCTTAGGCACTGGTGGCACAACACTGCAACTCCTCACAGATACTGTACTTGGAGCACAGCAATGAGCCCTGTTGCAAAGTATTGCTTCAAAAATTGTAATGACACGCCCCTGTTAAACAGGGGCTGAAAAATTGGGCCTTAGGCACTGGTGGCACAACACTGCAACTCCTCACAGATACTGTACTTGGAGCACAGCAATGAGCCCTGTTGCAAAGTATTGCTTCAAAAATTGTAATTACACGCCCCTGTTAAACAGGGGCTGAAAAATTGGGCGTTAGGCACTGGTGGCGGCACCCATAAACAAAAATGATCTTACAAGCTATCATCATCAATCGTATCATTGAGGACTCGGAGGAGGAGGATAGCCAGTCAACATAACAGCACAGGCACTCAGCATCAGCATCAGTCTTGAAGGGATGTGACATGTTAAAATCAATTAGTCTGTTATATCAGCATCAGGTGTGTGGTAGCTGGTGGTGATCCAAGACTGGTTCATCTTGATGAAAGTCAGTCGATCAACCGAGTCGGTGGACAGGCGCACCCTGTGATCCGTGACAAATCCTCCAGCAGCACTGAATGTGCGTTCCGAAAGAACGCTGGATGCAGGACAGGCCAGTAGCTCAATTGCATACTGTGCAAGCTCTGGCCAGTGATCCATCCTCAAGACCCAGTAAGCCAGAGGATTTTCGGTGGGAAAGGTGTCCAAGTCTGACCTTGCCCCTAGATATTCCTGCACCATGTTTATCAGACGCTGGCGATGGTTGCTGGAACCGATCATACTTTGGGGCTGCGGACTAAAGAATTGTCTGAACGCATCGGTCAGACGGCCACCTTCCCCACCGCTCCTTCTTTGACTGGCCGAAGCCTCAGCAACTCGTTGTCCAGGACCAGGAGTTTGCAACCTCCCAGTCTCTGGGAACGCGTTGCACAGACCTTTCTGCAAGGCCTCCCGGAGTTGTCTCATCCTCTGCTCCCTCTGCGACGGTAACATAAGGTCCGCAACCTTACCCTTGTACCGTGGATCAAGGAGAGTGGCCAGCCAGTAATGGTCCCTCTCCTTGATCCGAAGAATACGAGGATCCTTCCGCAGACTTTGCAGGATCAGGGAGGCCATGCAGCGTAGGTTTGCTGAGGCATTCGCTCCGGAGTCCTCTGGGTCACTAAGGACGACATGATCCGCAGCCACCTCCTCCCAGCCACGTACAAGTCCACTGGTTTCTTGGGACTGTAAATCATCCCTAAAAGACTGCTGCTGATGATGCTGAGTGCCAGCCTCCACCTCCATGCTGACACAATCCTCCTCCTCCTCCTCCTCCTCCTCCTCCTCTTCCTGTGCGATGGGTGGGACAGAAGGAACACTGTCTGGGTAAAGGGGGCCTTGAGAGGCAAGGAAGTCCTCCTCTTCCTGCCTCTGTTCTGCCTCAAGTGCCCTGTCCATTATTCCACGCAGCGTGTGCTCCAACAGGTGGACAAGAGGTACAGTGTCACTGATGCATGCACTGTCACTGCTCACCATCCTCGTGGCCTCCTCAAATGGTGCCAGGACAGTGCATGCATCCCTGATCATGCCCCACTGGCGTGGAGAAAAAAAACCAAGCTCCCCTGACCCTGTCCTGGTGCCGTAGTCGCACAGGTACTCATTGATGGCCCTCTGCTGCGTGTGCAGCCGCTGCAGCATGGCCAACGTTGAGTTCCACCTGGTGGGCATGTCACATATAAGGCGGTTCTTGGGCAGGTTCAACTCCTTTTGCAGCTCAGCCAGGCGAGCACTGGCATTATAAGATCTGCGGAAATGCACACAGACTTTCCTGGCCTGCCTCAGGACATCCTGTAAGCCCGGGTACCTGCCCAAGAAGCACTGCACCACCAGGTTAAGGACGTGAGCCACACAGGGCACATGGGTCAGTTGTCCCTGTCGGAGGGCGGAGAGGAGGTTGGTGCCATTGTCGCAAACCACCATTCCTGGCTTAAGCTGGCGTGGCGTCAACCACCTCTCGGCCTGGCCCTGCAGAGCAGACAGGACCTCTGCCCCAGTGTGGCTTCTGTCCCCCAAACACACCAGCGCAAGCACGGCATGGCATCTTTTTGCCTGCGTACTTGCGTAGCCCCGTGAACGGCTACGGAGCACCGCTGGTTCATAGGACAAACCACAGGAAGAGGCCATGGAGGAAGAAGAAGAGGAGGGGGTGGAGGAGAGAGGTGTGTCACAACCAGTAGTAGCATTTTGGAGGCGTGGCGGTGGGACAACCTCCAACACTACTGCACCTTGTCCTGAATCCTTCCCAGCTGCCAAAAGAGTGACCCAATGGGCCGTGAAAGAAAGGTAACGTCCCTGTCCATGCCTGCTGGACCATGAGTCAGCGGTAATATGCACCTTACCGCTGACCGCCCTGTCCAGCGAGGCCAAGACATTGCCTTCCACATGCCGGTAGAGAGCCGGAATAGCCTTCCGTGAGAAAAAGTGGCGTTTGGGAACCTGCCACTGAGGAACCGCACATTGCACAAACTCACGGAAGGGGGCCGAGTATACCAACTGAAAAGGCAGCAGTTGAAGCGCTAGCAATTTAGCCAAGCTAGCATTCAACCGCTGGGCATGTGGATGGCTGGGAGTGAACTTCTTTCGACGGTCCAGCAGCTGGGGCAGGGAAATTTGCCTGCTAGAATCGGACGTCGGTGTACTGCTAGCAGAGTGGGCGCAAGTACTTGGCTGTGACACACCTAATTCTACACCTTCATTCCTCTCAGTGCATGTTTCAGAGAGGACTGAAGTTATAGTGGGGTTGGAGATCCCAGCTGATGCGGTGCAAGGAGAGGTCCGCTTTGTTCTTTGGTGTGGGTCTTTGAGGTAGGCTTGCCAACGAGCTGCATGGCAGGTCAACATATGTCTGGTCAGGCATGTGGTACCCAAGCGGCTGATGTTTTGGCCACGCGATATACGCTTGAGACATATGTTGCAAACAGCAGCTGTGCGATCTGATGCACTAGCCTCAAAAAAGGCCCACACCAAAGAACTTTTTGAATGACGGGCAGAGGCAGCGCCCTGCACAGGCGGAGCTCTGCGGTGTGATTCCGTCGGTGTACTGCCCTTACGCTGGCCACCAAAGGGCATCCTGCCTCGTTGGAGATGTGCCTCCTCCTCATCCTCCTCCTCCTCCTCTCTCCTATTAGGCACCCACGTGGAGTCAGTGACCTCATCATCCCCTCCCTCCTCATCACTGGAGCCAATCTGGCAGTATGCTGCAGCTGCTGGAACATGACTGCCAGATTGGTGTCCTTCTTGAGCATCCCCTCTGTCTGCTCTCACGCTACTGCCTTCCTCTAGCTGGGTTTCATCATCAGACCCTTCGAAACGCTGGGCATCCTCCTGGAGCATGTACCCAACACTGTGCTGAAACAGTTCGGGGGACTCCTCAGGAGGAGGACATGGTGGGTCTAGGGAAGGAGTGACTGATGATTTGTCTGACATTGATACCAGGGAAGACGACGCTTTGGCAGCTGCTTTTCCAGTACCCTGAGCCTGGGTGAGAGAGGATGAGGAGGAGGAGGAGGGCTTGGTCATCCACTCTACCAAGTCTTCGGCATGATGTGGCTCAACATGTCCAGCTGCCGAAAAGAAGGACAAGCGTGTCCCATGGCCATGTGCTGATGACAATGCACCGCGTCCACGACCAGCACTGTTGCCCCCAGACACAGAGCCTGCTTGCCCTCTTTTATTGCCTCCTGACTGTCTGCCTCTCCTTGTTTGCCTTCCAGACATTCTAATAGATGGCCTGCAGGGAGATGGGAAAAAAGCAATAAGGGCTACCTTCAGGTGTCCTTCTCTGTCCCTTGAAACAAGGACTTTCACAGTGAAAGAAACTGACACTCTCCCTACCTACAGTTTTCTGTCCCTAGAAAAAATATTTTTTTTAAGCACAATATAGCACAAGGACAATTCACTCACTGTCCTTACAGGTCCCTGGAAACAAGGACTTGCAGAGTGAAAGAAAAAAAACACTCTCCCTACCTACAGTTTTCTGTCCCTAGAAAAAATGTTTTTTTTAATCACAATATAGCACAAGGACAATTCACTCACTGTCCTTACAGGTCCCTGGAAACAAGGACTTGCAGAGTGAAATAAACTGACACTCTCCCTACCTACAGTTTTCTGTCCCTAGAATAAATGTTTTTTTTAAGCACAATATAGCACAAGGACAATTCACTCACTGTCCTTACAGGTCCCTGGAAACAAGGACTTGCAGAGTGAAAGAAAAAAAACACTCTCCCTACCTACAGTTTTCTGTCCCTAGAAAAAATGTTTTTTTTAATCACAATATAGCACAAGGACAATTCACTCACTGTCCTTACAGGTCCCTGGAAACAAGGACTTGCAGAGTGAAATAAACTGACACTCTCCCTACCTACAGTTTTCTGTCCCTAGAATAAATGTTTTTTTTAAGCACAATATAGCACAAGGACAATTCACTCACTGTCCTTACAGGTCCCTGGAAACAAGGACTTGCAGAGTGAAAGAAAAAAAACACTCTCCCTACCTACAGTTTTCTGTCCCTAGAAAAAATGTTTTTTTTAATCACAATATAGCACAAGGACAATTCACTCACTGTCCTTACAGGTCCCTGGAAACAAGGACTTGCAGAGTGAAATAAACTGACACTCTCCCTACCTACAGTTTTCTGTCCCTAGAATAAATGTTTTTTTTAAGCACAATATAGCACAAGGACAATTCACTCACTGTCCTTACAGGTCCCTGGAAACAAGGACTTGCAGAGTGAAAGAAAAAAAACACTCTCCCTACCTACAGTTTTCTGTCCCTAGAAAAAATGTTTTTTTTAATCACAATATAGCACAAGGACAATTCACTCACTGTCCTTACAGGTCCCTGGAAACAAGGACTTGCAGAGTGAAATAAACTGACACTCTCCCTACCTACAGTTTTCTGTCCCTAGAATAAATGTTTTTTTTAAGCACAATATAGCACAAGGACAATTCACTCACTGTCCTTACAGGTCCCTGGAAACAAGGACTTGCAGAGTGAAAGAAAAAAAACACTCTCCCTACCTACAGTTTTCTGTCCCTAGAAAAAATGTTTTTTTTAATCACAATATAGCACAAGGACAATTCACTCACTGTCCTTACAGGTCCCTGGAAACAAGGACTTGCAGAGTGAAATAAACTGACACTCTCCCTACCTACAGTTTTCTGTCCCTAGAATAAATGTTTTTTTTAAGCACAATATAGCACAAGGACAATTCACTCACTGTCCTTACAGGTCCCTGGAAACAAGGACTTGCAGAGTGAAAGAAAAAAAACACTCTCCCTACCTACAGTTTTCTGTCCCTAGAAAAAATGTTTTTTTTAATCACAATATAGCACAAGGACAATTCACTCACTGTCCTTACAGGTCCCTGGAAACAAGGACTTGCAGAGTGAAAGAAAAAAAACACTCTCCCTACCTACAGTTTTCTGTCCCTAGAAAAAATGTTTTTTTTAATCACAATATAGCACAAGGACAATTCACTCACTGTCCTTCCAGGTCCCTGGAAACAAGGACTTGCAGAGTGAAAGAAACTGACACTGTCCCTACCTACAGTTTTCTGTCCCTAGAATAAATGTTTTTTTTAAGCACAATATAGCACAAGGACAATTCACTCACTGTCCTTACAGGTCCCTGGAAACAAGGACTTGCAGAGTGAAAGAAAAAAAACACTCTCCCTACCTACAGTTTTCTGTCCCTAGAAAAAATGTTTTTTTTAATCACAATATAGCACAAGGACAATTCACTCACTGTCCTTCCAGGTCCCTGGAAACAAGGACTTGCAGAGTGAAATAAACTGACACTGTCCCTACCTACAGTTTTCTGTCCCTAGAATAAATGTTTTTTTTAAGCACACTATAGCACAAGGACAATTCACTCACTGTCCTTACAGGTCCCTGGAAACAAGGACTTGCAGAGTGAAAGAAAAAAAAACACTCTCCCTACCTACAGTTTTCTGTCCCTAGAAAAAATGTTTTTTTTAATCACAATATAGCACAAGGACAATTCACTCACTGTCCTTCCAGGTCCCTGGAAACAAGGACTTGCAGAGTGAAATAAACTGACACTCTCCCTACCTACAGTTTTCTGTCCCTAGAATAAATGTTTTTTTTAAGCACAATATAGCACAAGGACAATTCACTCACTGTCCTTCCAGGTCCCTGGAAACAAGGACTTGCAGAGTGAAATAAACTGACACTGTCCCTACCTACAGTTTTCTGTCCCTAGAATAAATGTTTTTTTTAAGCACACTATAGCACAAGGACAATTCACTCACTGTCCTTACAGGTCCCTGGAAACAAGGACTTGCAGAGTGAAAGAAAAAAAACACTCTCCCTACCTACAGTTTTCTGTCCCTAGAAAAAATGTTTTTTTTAATCACAATATAGCACAAGGACAATTCACTCACTGTCCTTCCAGGTCCCTGGAAACAAGGACTTGCAGAGTGAAATAAACTGACACTCTCCCTACCTACAGTTTTCTGTCCCTAGAATAAATGTTTTTTTTAAGCACAATATAGCACAAGGACAATTCACTCACTGTCCTTACAGGTCCCTGGAAACAAGGACTTGCAGAGTGAAAGAAAAAAAACACTCTCCCTACCTACAGTTTTCTGTCCCTAGAAAAAATGTTTTTTTTAATCACAATATAGCACAAGGACAATTCACTCACTGTCCTTACAGGTCCCTGGAAACAAGGACTTGCAGAGTGAAAGAAAAAAAACACTCTCCCTACCTACAGTTTTCTGTCCCTAGAAAAAATGTTTTTTTTAATCACAATATAGCACAAGGACAATTCACTCACTGTCCTTACAGGTCCCTGGAAACAAGGACTTGCAGAGTGAAAGAAAAAAAACACTCTCCCTACCTACAGTTTTCTGTCCCTAGAAAAAATGTTTTTTTTAATCACAATATAGCACAAGGACAATTCACTCACTGTCCTTACAGGTCCCTGGAAACAAGGACTTGCAGAGTGAAATAAACTGACACTCTCCCTACCTACAGTTTTCTGTCCCTAGAATAAATGTTTTTTTTAAGCACAATATAGCACAAGGACAATTCACTCACTGTCCTTCCAGGTCCCTGGAAACAAGGACTTGCAGAGTGAAATAAACTGACACTCTCCCTACCTACAGTTTTCTGTCCCTAGAATAAATGTTTTTTTTAAGCACAATATAGCACAAGGACAATTCACTCACTGTCCTTACAGGTCCCTGGAAACAAGGACTTGCAGAGTGAAAGAAAAAAAACACTCTCCCTACCTACAGTTTTCTGTCCCTAGAAAAAATGTTTTTTTTAATCACAATATAGCACAAGGACAATTCACTCACTGTCCTTACAGGTCCCTGGAAACAAGGACTTGCAGAGTGAAATAAACTGACACTCTCCCTACCTACAGTTTTCTGTCCCTAGAATAAATGTTTTTTTTAAGCACAATATAGCACAAGGACAATTCACTCACTGTCCTTAGAGGTCCCTGGAAACAAGGACTTGCAGAGTGAAAGAAAATAAACACTCTCCCTACCTACAGTTTTCTGTCCCTAGAAAAAATGTTTTTTTTTAAGCACAATATAGCACAAGGACAATTCACTCACTGTCCTTCCAGGTCCCTGGAAACAAGGACTTGCAGAGTGAAAGAAAAAAAACACTCTCCCTACCTACAGTTTTCTGTCCCTAGAAAAAATGTTTTTTTTAATCACAATATAGCACAAGGACAATTCACTCACTGTCCTTACAGGTCCCTGGAAACAAGGACTTGCAGAGTGAAAGAAACTGACACTCTCCCTACCTACAGTTTTCTGTCCCTAGAATAAATGTTTTTTTAAGCACAATATAGCACAAGGACAATTCACTCACTGTCCTTCCAGGTCCCTGGAAACAAGGACTTGCAGAGTGAAAGAAACTGACACTGTCCCTACCTACAGTTTTCTGTCCCTAGAATAAATGTTTTTTTTAAGCACACTATAGCACAAGCACAAAACACACTGACACTCTCCCTACCTATCCTTCTCTTTCCCTAAACTAAAGGAATCCAGGTTAAGCAAGAAAGAAATAACAGTCACTGTCCCTGCCTATGCTGCTCTATCCCTGCTCCGGAACACACTACACTAGGCCGCCGTGCTGGCGGCCTTTTATAGTGTGGGGCGTGTACTAAACACCCTCAGCAATAATTGGCCACAGGCATCCTGCCTGTGGCCAATCATTGCTCTCCTCGCTGCCGGCGCTGTGATTGGCCAAGCATGCGGGGTCACAGTGCATGCTTGGCCAATCACAGCGCCTGGATGACACTGCGATGGCGTAGTGCATTGTGGGCCGTTCGCGTCACTCGAATTTGGCGCGAACGGCCCAAATCGTTCGATCTTCGTCGAACGATCGAACAGCCGATGTTCGAGTCGAACGTATGTTCGACTCGAACACGAAGCTCATCCCTACTCAAGGGATAGTGTCTTTGGCCTTGCTGCCCTCCTGGTATCTTAGTCGTCACAGAAAAGATAAAAAGAAAAGGGTACCTTGTGCATTATACCAAGATAATTTATTAATAAACAAATTCAGTAAAATACAACTCACAAACATGTGATGAATAAAAAGCTTGTAAAGACCACTTGGATGTGGCAATCAATCATAGAACCGACAGTCTCCAGAAAGCAGAGAGGAGGACCTCAGAACCACTGCTGGCTGACGTGTTTCGAACCGACAGTCTCCAGAAAGCAGAGAGGAGGACCTCAGAGCCACTGCTGGCTGACGTGTTTCGAACCGACAGTCTCCAGAAAGCAGAGAGGAGGACCTCAGAGCCACTGCTGGCTGATGCGTTTAGAACCTGACATGTTTCAAACCGACAGTCTCCAGAAAGCACAGAGGAGGACCTCAGAACCACTACTGGCTGACGTGTTTTGAACCTGACGTGTTTCGAACCGACAGGCTCCAGAAAGCAGAGAGGAGGACCTCAGAACCACTGCTGGCTGACGTGTTTCAAACCTGACGTGTTTCGAACCGACAGGCTCCAGAAAGCAGAGAGGAGGACCTCAGAACCACTGCTGGCTGACGTGTTTCAAACCTGACATGTTTCGAACCGACAGGCTCCAGAAAGCAGAGAGGAGGACCTCAGAACCACTGCTGGCTGACGTGTTTCAAACCTGACGTGTTTCGAACCGACAGGCTCCAGAAAGCAGAGAGGAGGACCTCAGAACCACTGCTGGCTGACGTGTTTCGAACCTGACGTTTTTCGAACCGACAGGTTCCAGAAAGCAGAGAGGAGGACCTCAGAACCACTGCTGACTGACGTGTTTCGAACCTGACGTGTTTCGAACCGACAGGCTCCAGAAAGCAGAGAGGAGGACCTCAGAACCACTGCTGGCTGACGTGTTTCGAAACCTGACGTGTTTCAAACCGACAGGCTCCAGAAAGCCGAGAGGAGGACCTCAGAACCACTGCTGGCTAACGTGTTTCGAACCTGACGTGTTTCGAACCGACAGGCTCCAGAAAGCAGAGAGGAGGACCTCAGAACCACTGCTGGCTGACGTGTTTCAAACCTGACGTGTTTCGAACCGACAGGCTCCAGAAAGCAGAGAGGAGGACCTCAGAACCACTGCTGGCTGACGTGTTTCGAACCTGAGGTTCGAAACACGTCAGCCAGCAGTGGTTCTGAGGTTCTCCTCTCTGCTTTCTGAAAACTGTCGGTTCTCTGATTGATTGCCACAACCAAGTGGTCTTCACAAGCTTTTTATTCATCACATGTTTGTGAGTTGTATTTTACAGAATTTTTTAATTAATAAATTATCCTGGTATAATGCACAAGGCTGGGTGCGCCCTTTTCTTTTTATCTTTTCTGTGAACCATATTCAGCCTGCCCTGGACGAGCCGTGTCTCTCCTTCCTTTCGAATACTGTCCTGGGGGGGGGGGGGGGGGGGGGGCTGAATATCAAGGGGCTGCAACACTAAATAAGGATTAGACACTGCAGGCTAAATAAGGTGGGGCAAGTCACAAAGCACTTTTGTGTATCAAAGAAAGGTAAACACTAAAATCTCACATGAGCTTTGACATGTTAATGTCATTTCAGAAGTCCTTTTCAATATTTTTCATTCTGAAGCCTTCAAAATAATACCTGGTGGTGATTTGCCATGATTGTCCTTCTTCAGGCACTTCCTTTAATAGCATGACAATGAACTACTCAATCTCCTAATTCTGCTCCTTGGTTGTCACAGAGGCTTCTAATGGAATGGCCGTTTCAACATCAGTCATTAGGAAACCTGCCCTGAGCAATGCCATGCAACCATCACTGAAGTTCATGTAGGCGTGAAGTGGTTGCAAAGAAGATGCAGGAGATCAGCAGCGCTGAGATAAAACAGAGGATGAAAATAAGGTTAAAACATTATTTTTAATTTTTTTTGGGGGAGGGGGGGTCTCACTTACAGTTGCCTTGACTTTAAAACACATTAACCACTTCAGCCCCAGAAGGATTTATCCCCCTTATTGACTAGGCCATTTTTTGCGGTATGGCACGGCACGGCTTTAACTGACAATTGCGCGGACGTGAATTTTGTTTGGGAGCCACGTCGCACGACCGCGCAATTGTCAGTTAAAGCCGTGCTGGTCATTAACCAGCCAAAATGGTCCGGGGCTAGGGTGACCACATTTCCAAACTACCATTCAGGGACACCCCCCCTTCCCAAAAATCAGTTTGTGCTGTAACGAATCACAGCACAGTGATTGGACACAAGAGGCGGGATTTATGATTTCTCCAATCACAAGCAGGGGGCGGGGATTGTGCTCCTCCAGGCATTCCCGGACAGGGCAAGTACTGTCAGTGAGTAAAGCGGTGATGTGGCAGCCTTTTTTGGGGGCATCAGATTGCCCTGGGGGGGGGGGGGGCTGTGTCAGTTTCATTCCGGGACACTGTATTGTCCTACAATGAATGTGCCCGGGACAGACCTGCAAAATGCGGGACTGTCCCGGGCAATCCGGGACACATGGTCACCCTATCCGGGGCTGAAGTGGTTAAGCCTCTGGTTCAGTAGTCCCTTTCAGGCCAATAGGTATGAAGGCTAATGGCAATACATTCATGTGTGTCTGGAGTGTCTGCTAATTCTAAACTACATGAACACATCAGGAGCTTCAAGGTCATCTATGTATGGCAAGGCAATGCTGTCATGACCATTCATATGCTGCATTGTGCTCTGTGTGCTCCTCTACCTCTCTGCTTAAAATAGAGAGTCACATATAATCAGCTTGTTCAGTCTTATCTGCACCCCAGTCAGAGGGAAAGAGGAAACACTAAGCCCAGTGCACATGGGGAATCATTTCACTTCCTTATCTAACCTGCATGCATAGGCTGTTTAATCTAGACATCAAAGGTCATTGTATTTAGTGCAGCTGCCACCCAACTTCACGGAAAGCAGACATTAAAAAATATAAAATAAATGTATTTTTTTTTTTTTTCAGAATGGAAGTTACATGGGGATATGAACAATACAATCAGGGTGCAACCATACATGCAGTTTTGTTAATTCAATAACGAACAGATCACAGTAGGATATCGTTTATATAACCGTAATGATAGAGGTGAATAGTAACAGCTGGGAGGGCCTTAGCAACGTCCTAGCAACATGGCATGATGGGAAGATGCCACCTCTGGGAGTTTTTCATTCAGGCTTCCAGAGGTACATACATGGCTTATAGCTAAGGGCATTGGTCATCTTTAGTCAGAGCTGCACAGTTTGTTTTTAACTACAGATGCCCCTTATCTGCATAGGCAGTTTTTTGGTAAAGATGAACTAACCCTTTAAAGCGGTATTAAATCCAAAACCAAAAATGTCATATATTGCAGCTTACCAATCATTAGTGATTATTTATTATTATTATATTATTATTAGTCAGCTTACAAATTATTAGTTACTATTTATTATTATTATTATTATTAATAATTATAATATTATATATAATATTATTATTAATAATAATAATAATAATAACAATAATAATAATAGTATTATTAGTATTATTTAATATTTTTTATTAATAATAATAACAATATTATATTATTATTAGTTATTATTATTAGTTAGCTTACAAATCATTAGTTACTATTTATTATTATTATTATTATTATTATTAATAGTATTATTAGTATTATTATTATTATTTATAATGATTATTATTATTATTATTATTATTATTATTATTAATAATAATAATAATGATAATAATCATAACAATATATTGCAGCTTACCAATCATTAGTTATTATTTATTATTATTATATTATTATTAGTTATTATTAGTTAGCTTACAAATCATTAGTTACTATGTATTATTTTTATTAATAGTATTATTATTATTATTAATAATGATTATTATTATTATTATTAATAATAATAATAATGATAATAATAATAACAATATATTGCAGCTTACCATTCATTAGTTATTTATTATTATTATATTATTATTAGTTATTATTAGTTAGCTTACAAATCATTAGTTACTATTTATTATTATTATTATTATTATTAATAATAATAGTATTATTAGTATTATTATTATTATTATGAATAATAATGATAATAATAATAATAATAACAATATATTGCAGCTTACCAATCATTAGTTATAATTTATTATTAGTATATTATTAGTAGTAATTATTATTAATTAACTTACAAATCATTAGTTACTATTCATTATTATTATTATTAATAATAATAATAATAATAATAGTATTATTATTATTATTTATTATTATTATTTTTATTAATAATAATAACAATAGTATATTATTATTAGTTAGCTTACAAATCATTAGTTACTATTTATTATTATTATTATTAATAATAATAATGATAATAATAATAACAATATATTGCAGCTTACCAATCATTAGTTATTATTTATTATTATTATATTATTAGTAGTAATTATTAGGGCTGTGGAAATTAACTATTAATTCCTCGATTAATCGATTAATTGTTTTGATCGATCAAAATTCTTTTGATCGGTACTCACCTCTCTGCCAGCTTCCGGGTCTTCAGGGAGATCCGGTGACATCACGGACATCGGCGGGGCTTGCCGTGTCCATCTGAAGGGCTCCTTTGCTGTGCCTTCATATCTGCATGCCGGCGGGACCTTACTATCTGCCACACGCAAGGGCTGTTACACTTCCCTCTATCACTTCCCTCTATCAACCTGGGATTCTACAGCCATCCACTGGGAGTTGTGATAGTTCCCTTCACAGGACATCTACATGCCGACGGACTGATGGTAACCCCTCCTCATCTGGATTCAGCAGTGGTATAGTTGTACACATTTTTATACCAGTATCATACTTAGCTACATGTTTTTATGACTGCTTTTGCTACCGTTTGGAATTACTCGCACCATTTATACAGTTTATGTAGCTACATCGATTTTATCTCCAGTGCAATATTTATTTTGTTACCTACTTGAAGACTATAAAAGTTTTAATGCTATTCCCATCATGCGCTGCCTTTGTGTGTGTTTTGTATCCTGCTATCCATTTTTCCAGTGGTTGGTATCTGCACTGGGAATCAGCCTGCAAGGAGATCAGCTAAAAGTAGTTGGATCTGTATGTGCGTTATAATTAATCAAAATTAGTCGATTAATCAAAAATCGATTAATCGAACACGAAAATTGTAATCAGTAACAGCCCTAGTAATTATTATTAGTTAGCTTACAAATCATTAGTTACTATTCATTATTATTAGGATTATTATTAATAATCATAATAATAATAGTATTATTAGTATTATTTATTATTATTATTTTTATTAATAATCATAACAATATTATATTATTATTAGTTATCTTACAAATCATTAGTTACTATTATTAATAATAATAATAATAATAAATAGTATTATTATTATTATAATTATTATTATTAATAAAAACAATATTATATTATTATTAGTTGAAGCCAAATTCCACTCCTTTATAAGCAGTTACAGCAAACAGTTTTTTTCTTTTGGGATAAAGGTTTTGCATGAATTAATAAAAGCCGATCGTTGTGAGCACCCCTGCCTGTGTTACATTCTGCTGGAGAGCTTAAGCTTTTGAAAAACAACAGACTTGCTGACTGGATCACCGGATGAAAATAGAAGAAAGAAAGCCTAAAAAATAAAACAAATGCAGCCATCACATCCCCCGAAGATCCCCCGCTAACTGGCACAGTGGGGGAGCGGGAGGTGCGGGGGCTGGAGCATTCACAACGTGTTACATGTTACACTCCGGATACGGAACTTATCCTTTAAGTTTATATTATTAAAATCACATGCCTTCCAAGTAAGAAAATGTAGCATTAAACTCGCTTGTTACTGGCTGGATCACTAGATAGAAAATAGAAGAAAGAAAGCCTAAAAAAAGAAAACGAATACAGCCGCTACAGAATTCACAAGCTGCAATATAATAAATGTTTGCTTTTGGGTTTAATATCACTGTTAAGCCCTGTACACACGATCGGATTTCCTATGGTTTTTTAACCGATGGATTTTTCCATCGGAAATCCGATGAAGCTGACTTCCATCAGTCTTGCCTACACACCATCAGTCAAAAAACCGACCGTTCCAAACGCCGTGACGTAAAACACTCAGACGAGCCAAGAAAAATTAAGTTCTATGCTTCTGAGCATGCGTCGACTTGATTCTGAGCATGCGTGGGTTTTTTATCCGATGGAGTTCCCCACAGACGATAGTAATTTGCTATCGTTTTTTGATCCATCGGAAAAATTTAAAACATGTTCTATTTTTTAAAACCGATGGAAAAAAGACAGATGGGGCCAACACACGAACGGTTTGTCCGATGAAAAAAGTCCATCGGACTGTTTTCATCGGTAAAACCGATCGCGTGTACAGGGCTTTAGACCATCAGGGGGCAACGCCATTACTAGTAATGGCGGTGATTAGCGATTTTTAGTGGGACTGCGACATTGCGGAGGACAGATCAGACACTTTTGACACTTTTTTGGGACCAGTGACATTTATACAGCGATCAGAACTAAACATAGCCACTGATTACTGTATAAATGTCACTGGCAGGGAAGGGGTTAACACTAGGGGGGGGCAATCAAGGGGTTAAATGTGTTCCCTAGGGAGGTGTTGCTAACTGTATGGGGGGGCTGGGCTGACTGGAGGAGGAGAAAGATCGCTGTTCCTGATCAATGGGAACAGACTATCTGTCTTTCCTCCCCTGACAGAACGGGGATCTGTTTGTTTACACTGACAGAACCCCCGCTCTGCCTGTCTCTGGAGCGATCGTGGGTGGCCGGCGGACACGCTGGTTGGCTCCCCCGCTCGCTAATGTCACACAACCGGGTTGGCTCGAGCCCACCCCTTTTTGAAGCCAATTAGAACTTCAGGCTCGAAATCACGTGCTTCCAAAAAAACGAAAGAACCCCATTGGAATCCATGCATCTGGCACCCTGCATGTAGATTAGGGACGGGTGCATGGATTAGGGGGTATTAGAACACCCGTCAGTTTTTATTGGGGTCTGGGCCCCCATTAGGGAGATTCCCCCTCTATATATGTCCTGTTTACCATTATCACATACCTCCCAACATTTTGAGATGGGAATGAGGGACACCTACTAGCAAATGTATGTAGGCATAGGACACGCCCCCTGACACACCCCCTTACCCACTTGCCTACAGGGCACTTTCACCCCCTTCCTGCCCAGGCCATTTTTCAGCTTTCAGCGCTGTCGCACTTTGAATGACAATTACACTGTACCCAAATGAAATTTTTATCATTTTCTTCACACAAATAGAGATTTCTTTTGGTGGTATTTAGTGACTGTTGAAAAGTTTTTTTTTTAATTTAGTCTCTGTCAGTAAATCTTGTAAATAAGTAATTTTTCTCCTTCACTGATGTGCGCTGATGAGGCGGCACTGATAGGCTGAACTGGTGGGCATTGATGAGGTGGCACTTATGGGCACTGATTAGGAGGCACTAATATGCCACACTTTTGGGCACTGATAGGTGGCACTGATATGTGGCACTGATGAGCACTGATAGGCGGCACTGATGGGCACAAATAGGTGGCACTGATGGGCACTGATAGGTGGCACTGGTTGGCACTAATAGGCGGCACTGGTGGGCACTGATAGGCGGCATTGATGGGCATCAGTGATAGGCATTGATAGACAGCACTGACTGGCAGCACTAATTGGCACTGATTGGTGGCACTTGTGGGCACTGATTGCTGGCACGGTGGGCACTGATTGCTGGCCTGGTGGGCACTGATTGCTGGTACTTATTGGTGACATTGTTGGCGCTATAATGTAATCAGGGCACTGATGATCAATGCCCTGATTACATGTTTTGTTGTCCCCTGTGAGGAGATGCCGCTGATTGGCTCTCCTCACACTCCGTCAGTGTGAGGCGCGGAGCGCCGATTACCCTCATCTCCGTGTTTACATGTGACCGGCTGTGATTGGAAACATGGTTAAAGAGCCGCGGACGCGACTCTTTACAGAGATCGGGGTTGTGCCATGTCCTAGCAACACGGCGCGGCCGCGATCGTCGCGCTGCGCGCCCCCGCGAGAGAGCGGCTGTTCATATGGCGGCGTCCCAGAACGAGAGCTGCACCGCCCCGCCATCATTTGACTGTGGGCGGCATTTGGTTAAAGGAGAATTAACCCCAAAAAAAGGGTAATCAAGTGCTTTTTTTTACCACTACTATTCATTTATATTGGCTGTTCAAATTTACAAATGCAGCCATGTAGAATTTGGATGAAAGGTTTAGCACTGGGAAACGGTTTTTGAAAGATAAAAAGTGCATTTCATATACAACTCTATAGATCAGACCAAAATCAGGGACAATCGAAGGACAGGGGGGCTTTTTACTCAAAATCAGGGACAGTTTAGAGCGGTGTTATCATTGAAAGTGAAAGTAAAAGAAAATCCCAAATTTTGGGTTGTCCCCAGAAAAGCAATTGAGGAGAGATCTTCCAATGGGGACACAAGTTCTTGTCACCCGGGGGTCCCCAAGGAATTCTCTTCATTTTCAGGTATTTCCTCTCACTTCCTGTTTGTCTATGGGACAGGAAGTGAAGCAAAATCTCTGCAATGGGACACAGATGGCAGGAAAAAAATAATCTTACAGAGGTTATAACCCTCCCTTGCTCTATCCAAAATGAAAAAAAAAAAACAACCTTTGCCTACAGTTCTACTTTAATTTTCTGACTAAATTTGCACTTTAATTAGGCTGAGATGATGCAGAAATCTGCTTTTCATTATCTGCGGTCCCTGAATGTACACGGCCTGTCCCACCTTGGTCTGTTTTATTCACCAGGATGGTGGGGGGGAGGGGGTCGCACGTTGCCAGAGGGATGAGGTAAATCTCAGCTAATGGCTGAGACCAACTGATTAAGCCACAGACAGTAATTAAACAATGCTGCCTGAGCCTTAAAACAAAGGGAAGGCGTGCATGCGCTTCCAGCATGCGCTGGGTTAAGTGTTGGAAGTCGGTGCCTCAGGCCCGGCGGGTAATTACATAGAGCGACAAGAATGTAAGCGTTTTTCAGATGGGGTCTTGGCATGGGTCGTCTGTGCGGTGTGTGTCAGACTCTGTCTGGCAGCTCTCCAGGCGGCGTAGGCGTGGAAGGAGTTAAGTCTGCCAGTCTTGTGAGACACGCGGGTGACTCATACGAAGATTGTGTGCACCCCGGCCTTGGCCACGCTGCTCCTCAGTGTATTGGAAAAACGTGTCTTTCAGTTTATAAGGAAAACATTTGTCCTGGTTTCAGAGTCACAATGTGAAAACATATTCTTTTGGGGCTACAGATGCCGCAGCGATTAGTCATTCCATTCAAATTGTACTCAAATTAACGAGGCGATGAGAAAAGTGTATTTATCCACAAAAGGCAAGTCAGCGTTCAGCCAGCCATGTCATCTGATTGTGCAAGCTCATTTCATTTACCAAACACTGCATAATGCCAGGGCCATCCTATACAATGTATATTATCGATCGGTGTCCAATCAGGTTCACTCGAATGATGGCCTGTTCATACTTTGATGTTTTTATCTGATTGATATGCGATTTGATTAACCGCTTGCCTACTGAGCACTTTTACCCCCTTCCTGCCCTGGCCAATTTTTAGCTTTCAGCGATGTCACACTTTGAATGACAATTGCGCGGTCATACAACACTGTACCCAAATTACATCTTGAGCATTTATTTTACACAAATAGAGCTTTCTTTTGGTGGTATTTAATCACCATTTGTTTTTTTATTTTTTGCTAAACAAACAAAAAAAGACAGAAAATTATGAAAAGCAGGTAATTTTTCTCCTTCATTGATGTGCACTGATGAGACGCCATTGATGGGCACTGATGAGGAGGCACTGGTAGACAGAATTGATGGGCACTGATGAGGAGGCACTGATCGACAGCATGAGGCAGCATTGATGGGCACTGATGAGGAGGCACTGATAGACAGCATTGATGTGTACTGATGAGGTGGCATTGATGGACACTGATGAGGAGGCACTGATAGACAGCATTGATGGGCACTGATGAGGCGGCATTGATGGGCACTGATGAGGAGGCACTGATAGACAGCATTGATGGGCACTGAAGAGGCAGCATTGATGGGCACTGATGAGGAGGCACTGATAGACAGCATTGATGGGCACTGATGGGGTTGCTGTCTGATCAGCGCCGCAGGCTATAGCTGGCAGCGCCGATCAATGTATTTTGAGGGCAGGGAAGTCTCCCCAATGTCAGAATACAATAGCTCAGCAGGGGGGATTTCCCCATCCACATCAAGTGTGTGGATGGGAGAATCGGACAGTTTTTTTAATTCGACCCGCTGTTTGAGCCAAAAAAAAAGATCCATCTCTGGGCTGCTGTATCCTAAATTCAATCAGATTCAATCAAACTGTGCTAGGGAGTAATAATAGCTATTGCTTTGCATCAATCTGCAGCACAGAGATCTTTTTCTCATGAATGTGATCGCATTTCGATCAAGGAGATTATGGAATTGCATGATCGAAACAGGGATGTGAGCAATAACTTGCCATCATAAGTTACGATCATATCTTGACTTTTAATCAAAATCTACTTACCCTTGTGTGGCATTTCGATTGTATGATCAATTATTCCTATCAAAGAGATCAATCGGAAAAGAAATAGATTTTTTATGAATCCAGGTATGCCCACCATTAGGCCTCGTTCACACCATGTTTGTTTTTTTTTTTTTTTTTTTTATCACAATATTTATTTTAATGCCAGTTCATTTACATGACAATTCTTAGGATAGAAGTAGTCTTCTCCAGTCCTGATAGCTTTCCAGTTCTCTTCCTCTGTACTTTGTGATATTAGTAGCCACATGGAGTGCAGATAAGGGCAATGGCCTTGGCAACCCATGCAGTCACAGTTTCTCCTCCCTTCCAGCTTATAGACGTGCTAAATGTTGGCTCTTTCCCTTTCCCAATGACTCCAATCAGCTCTCCAATCAGCTTTCCTGTCGCATCATGGCAGCATACACCTTTGGGTTGTGGCTCCGCCCCCACAACCTGATAGGACCGTTTAGCTATTAAGCCCAGAGCGGGCCCCTGCCCAGGTATTCTTTTTTTTGACTCACCTAAGACCTGACAAGGACATCAAAGATGAAGAACCCCCTTACCGCTTCGCCCCAGCCAGGTTCTAGCCTCTCCTCGGTGGAAGTCCTATCCTGTACAGCCTCTAAATGAGCTCTATGGAAGGAACCCCACTCTGATGGTCTCAGGGGTATGTGCCAGTTTCTTTCTTACAAACCTTAAATAGGTTTATTATGCAGCGACCTCCAGCTCTTCTGTGCACCCTTTTTCACTAACCTGAGCCTTGTAGTCCCACAAGCATCCCGACCGATAACTGTCAGCTCTTCACAGACCTTAATCAGGTCTCTATAGCGGCCTCCAGCTCTCCTGGGTGTCTGTATAAAATTGGGCTTTCTGCGCCCTGTAGTCCCATAGCAATAGAGGTATTCCTCAGGCTCTCCAATGTAATTCCCTGTGTATGCCAGTTTCCAAGATGGCGCCGGCTCGCTCACGACACTACAGAGCATGTGCTGTCATGACGTCATCACTGTGCGACGGCGGCAGTTTTAAAAACCAAATCCTTTCTGCTGTTTTTTCTCTTGAACACTGCACCTGTCAACAGCGTTTTCGGTGGGATAGATTGCACTGCTGTCTCTTCCTTAAGGTAAGCTTCCTGGATCTATTTTTTCCTTTACTGGGTTTCACCTTACCTACTGCCTGCATGCTCATTTCCTACTATCTGTTGTAGGGGGGACTATATCACTCCCCATGGAGGTCGCTGCCCCGGTAGACCATCACCAGCCTAATAGGTAAGTGGGGGGGAAAAGATTGGTAAGTAGTGAAGACTGAAAAAGAGAGCCTGTCACTAATGCTGTCTAAAGTGGACAGCCCTATCAGGTCGGCCAGATCGTCGGATTCAAGACAACAAGAGCCATCTAGAAGGAGTCCAAGCCATAGACAAAGCCGCTCAGATCACGGTAGAAGTCGCTCACGCACAAGACGAAGTCGCTCAAGTCGCAGAAGGAGCCGTTCAAAATCCCATTCACGGCACAAACACTCCTACAGGAGGTCTCCTTCACGCAGACGCTCT